>JANUYF010000001.1:343794850-344394850 GCA_026167975.1 Phrynosoma blainvillii
GCTGTCGTCCTCAAACACAGATCTTTTGTCTTTTCCAAAGACTCGGGTGGAAACTGCCTCAAACACTTTATGGTCCATCAACACTTGACATACTCTCACAACTTTAGTCCGTGAAATATCCACGTCACCAAAGTATTTGTTCTGGAGAAGGTGGGCGTAGACAACATCCACTGCATCAGAACCAACGAAGCAGTCATTATAGCACTTCAGGTTTTGACGCCGCTTTTTCACTTCGACTTGTGCCTGAAGTGTGTTGATAATGCTGCTCCAGACATACGTGGCTCCAAATGGTCTCTGTGCCAAGCTGAAACCTAGGCAAGCAAGGCAGGTGAATTATTGCAAAATATATGCTTAGTTTTGCAAGATTATTATGGAATTACCCAACATGAAGGTCTCAGCCCCCTTTTATTGGTGTCATGTTCTAATGTCATTTCTCTGATGGTACTAATAAAAACAAAAGCTGTGCCCCCCACATTCTCACAGCATGAAATTTGATTTTAGCCAGAGTATTGGCAGTTGTTGCAGTGCAGAGTGAGGAACCAGGTGTTGCTGCATTCAAGATTCCCTCCAATCCTAGCTAGCCTGTTCAATGGTCAGACATAATGGGAGCAATAGCTTGGTGCTGTAGGCTATATTTCAGAGGAAGGAACTGGCAAAAGTTCTTCTGACAGGATTCCTTGCCTGAGAAAACCCTATAAAATTCATGGGGTCATCATAACTCAACAGCAGACATGTGCGCACGCACACACACACACACACACACACACAGAGTAAAAAGAAGCCATCAGCATGTAAAAAAGTGAAAGATTCCCCACCCTGGGTTAAAGTATAGTTGTGAAAAAAGTTGACTTGATCTTATAGTGAACCTCATGGAGTTTTCTTGCCAATATTTCTTTCCTCTTAGACTGATAGTGTGATTTCCTCAGGGTCACCCAATAGCCATCCACGGCTATGCAGGGATTTGAACTTGGGACTCCTGGAGTCTTATCCCATCACTCCAACCACTACATCGTACTGGTATATAGGTAGCTATTTTCTTTATGTAAGTGCATGTTATCTTGAAACAACACTAGATAATTGGCAAAAGACACAAACACTGGTGTCCACCTAGACCTGTCTGGTTTATGTATTGAAAGATAGTACACTTTACTGCACAGCTTAGAAAAGTTATTTCTTTTGGAGCATAGCTTCCAGAATTGTCCAGCCAGCAGAGGCAGGCTGGAGGATTCTGGAAGCTTCTATCAAAGGAGTAACTTTGCCAAGCTCTACTTCATCAGGCTTTTCTTATATCCATGTTTTACATACACTTCTTAAAAATATACTGTTGGGAGGAACAACTGCAGTGTTCAGTACTTGCCTTACATGAAGAAAGTTCACTGTACAGTTACAAAATGGTATTAAGATAGCCAGAGCTGATTCTCTCTACAAGGCTATGGACATCAATTGCCAGTCAGAGTATAGTAACCCTGGTGCCCTCCAGATATTTTGGACTCTACCTCCCAGCATTCTTAGCTAATATAGCCAATGTCAAGGAATGACTCAGGCTGACTCAGTATAAGCAGACCTCATATGTATGATCTTTAATGATACTTTTAAGATGGCAACACTGCAGAATAGAGTGAAGATAAAACAATTCTGTACAAACACAACTGAGACAACAGCCTATCATTCAGTGCTGGGATACAATTTCAAATTGTGTGGTGCGGGATAGAAATTAAAAGAGCTGTTGGTTATATTTGAGTGTAAACTGGGAAAAAGCAGTGTGCTCTAAAAGCTTCTGTTGAGGTTGCTAATTATACCTTTTAGGTATATCAAAATCATATAGAGCAAAATGGCCTTTATTATTATTATTAAAACAAATGCCTTTGATATATATCCCAGGGCACTCTCCCATTTAATTCTTTATGGCAGCAGTTTATTTATGATGTATATAAAAAATAAATCCTCAAGTGAGCTGCAAAGATAAATGCTTCTGAAGAGCAGCCACATTTGGCTGAGACACTGGGTTGAAATATACAAAGGCTATGCTTGAAACACTTAAATGGCACCTCTCTCTGCTGGGAAGGTCAGGTCAGGTCAGTAAAATTAATATACCACAATTAATTCTGCTTAAATGAAAGATAGATCCGTTTCCTGTTTTTATATCAGCTCCCAACTTTTATATCCACTCTGCAATGAACTAAGTAGCACTGCTCTTCTTACTATTTGTATCTAATAGACCCCAGCAGGGGTAAGCAACCTTTCCCCTTTAAGGGCCGAAGGACTTCAGCTCCCAGAATCCCAGGAGCTATTGGCCAGCATGGGACTATTGGCCAACATGGCTGAGGCTTCTGGGAGCTGAAGTCCTTTGGCCCTTAAAGGGGAAAGGTTGCCTACCCCTGCCCCAGAGGGTTTGTTACTAACATTTTAAACAATTTCCCAGTGGGTTCCCAAACTGAGAGAAAAGTATAGCATCTCCAGGAAAAAAGGTTCCCGAGAGACTGAGTTCTGTACATTCCCAGTATTTGAAATTCCCAAAACAAAGGTGGAGCTTTTTTTTTTTTTTTTGGCCACTGTAAACACCAATTTATTAATGGTTTGTTTTTGTTTTACAGGTGTCAGCAAATACCACAAAAAGCAGACAGGCAACCTGCAGATTAACTTCTGGATGCCTCAGGCCATTAGAAACTGAGGTTGAGCAGTTCAAGTATGGGGAAGAAGGAACCAATAAATCACCTGCTGCTTCTTTAAAAGATTATTAATTTTTTTTTAAAAAAGGGAATTAATGCAAAAGACAGAATGCCTTATTTTGCAGAAAGGCTTCTCTCCTTGAGTTAACACGACTGGGAGAAAAACTCCAGCCAACCTTTGAAATAATAGTCAATAAAAGACCAGCCAACTGGCTCTCCGCAAAGGAGACCAGTCTACCCAGTTGCAGGTCAGGAAATGTCAAACATACCAGGACTGGGAGGAGGCAAGCCCATGCCAAGAGAGCAGCCATGTGCCATTGCCAGCTTTGACCCAGAGGCAATGACTGCATGGGCACACAATACCCCAACATGCATTTGACCGCCCCAGCTACTGGGCTGACCGAGGCAAGAAGACCCTTCTGAGCCAGGAGCAGACAACAAGACACAGAGTGCCACTCAGACCTTCCAGCTGACTGCTGTTGTTTCTTGCTGTGCACCTTCAAGTAATCATCATCATCATCATCATTATTATAATTATTAATTATTGTCGTTTATTTATGTAGTGCCACCGTACATGGCACTTTACCTACGGCAGTCCTAAGGTGAACCTATCACAGGGTTTTCCTAGCAAGTTTCTTTAAAGGGGTTTTGCCACTGCCATCCTCTGAGGCTGAGAGAGTGTGACTTACCCAAAGTCACCCAGCGGGTTTCTATGGCCAATTCCCAGAAGATAAAAAGTAAAGAAAAAGAGGCAAGAAGTCAGAAAAGCTAGTATGTTGTGGAGTGGTGTGAGCTTTGGAAACCAGCTTTGGAAATCCCTGCTTGGCCATGGAAACCAACTGGGTGGCCTTGGGCATGTCTCACTCTCTCAGCCTCAGAGGGAGGCAAAGGCAAACCCCCTCTGAACAAACCTTGCCAAGAAAACCAAGTGATAGGGTCGACATAAGTTGGAAATGACTTGAAGGCACACAACAACAACCACAACAACAACCACCGCAGTGCGGGAGGGGCAAGCCACAGTCTGTTTCCAAAGGGGAAGAGCCAGAGAGCTCACTTTTGTTGTTGTTGTTGTGTTCATCTAGTGAGTCATTTCCGACATATGGCAAACCTATCATTGGGATTTTCTTTTACCCTTTGTATGTTTTTACATCTTGTATGTTTAAATTTTAACTTTTTACTGTTTTAATTAGGCTATTTTAATTGTCTTTAAAAATGTTGTTTTGAAGTGTTTTGATGTTGTGAGCTGCCTTGGGTCCCTTTTTGGGAGGAAGGTGGGATGATAATGATATTATCATTATTATTAATAGTAGTAGTAGTAGTACAATAACGGTAAATAATAATAATAATAATAATAATAATAATTATTATTATTATTAAGATTTATTCAGAGGAGGTTTGCCATTGCCTTCCCCTGAGGCTGAGAGTATGCGAATTAACCAAGATAATGCAGCTTGAGGCCACTTTAACTGCCCTGGCTCAGTGATAGGGAATCATGGGAATTGTAGTTTATTGTGGCACCAGAGCTCTCTGACAAAGAAGGCTCAATGCCTCAGAAAAAACTACAATTCCCAGGATTCCCTAACATTGAGCCAGGACAGTTAAAGCGGTCTCAAGCTGGACTATTTCTGGCAGTCTGTTCAGGCCCCAAGAAGCATGAATTTAATAGCTATATGAGTGCTTTTAGCTTTTATTTTGGTCATGTCCTCCATTTTCCCGCCCCTTGAAGGTCCTACATTTTGAGGTCCTGCCTTTTCCTCCTTTGGGGTTAAAACACATTGGGTCACCCTGCCTATCCTGGGGTTTTCCTTGAAAGGTTTGTTCAGAGAGAGAGAGAGAGTTTTGCCTTTGTTCTCCCCCCTGAGGCTGAGAGAGTGTGACTCGCCCATGGTGGGTTTCCATGGCTGAGTGGGGATTCGAACCCAGGACTCCAGAGTCGTAGTCCAACACTCAAACCACTGGAAAATACCAGCTCTCCTTTGGGACTGCCCCAATTTCACCTGCACCTTTCTCCCTTTCCAAAGGGTCATTCTCGTCCAAAACACACTGCAGAAATAATCCAGTTTGAGACCGCTTCAACTGCCCTGGGCTCAGTGCTAGGGAATCCTGGGAGCCATAGTTTTGCGAGAGACATTGAGCCTTTTCTGTCAGAGATAGCTCTGGTGCCACAATGAACTACAATTCCCAGGATTCCTTAGCACTGAGCCAGGGCATTTAAAGCGGTCTCGAACTGGATTATTTCTGCAGTGTGTTTTAGACCTCTGTTTTAACTAGGAAGTTTTAATTGTTTTCAAATAATAACAATAATAATAATAATAATGTACTAACAATATTTATTTGTTACCCACCGCTCCCCATGGATCTAGGCGGGCAACAACAACAACAATAGACCAACAACAAAAATATGTGTCAGTAATTCAATTAAAAAAAGGCATTAATTTAAAAGAACAAACAAGGCACATAGGCATTAAAACAATCGACGCTTAAAACCCATCGTTTAAAATGTACAGTTATGGTACAAATAATAATAATAATAATAATAATAATAATAATAAAAAATGTGTTTTTATCTTGTGAGTCGCCTTGGGTCCCTTTCTGGGAGAAAGGCGGCATACTGCAAATGAAGTGAACTAATTAGTGAAGGAAGCGGGTGCACTGTGGCTTTCCTCTCTCTCCTTCCTTCCTTCCTTCCTCTCTTTCTTTCTTTCTTTCTCTTCCTTTCTTACCCGGGGGCTTGTTGGCGGGGCTATAGGCGGCGCACAGATTCAAAGCTGCCGCCTTCTCCCTCACGGTGGCCATTGCGGCTCCGGCAGAAGAAGCGCCTCAGAGAGCGCCGAGAACGACCGCCTCCGCCTCCTAGCGGGCCGCGAATGACGGCAGGAGGCGAGGGAAAGAAGAAAGTGGGCGGAGTCCAGGCGCAGAGCGCACCCCCATTGGCTCACTTTCGTTCTAGGGGCGGGGCCTACTCTCCGGCTAACATTCCAAACAGAGGTCCTGGGAGTTGGGAGATTTTTTTCTCCTGGTGGAATGAATGGCTGGAGAGTGGTGACCACGCGCCCTCCTTTCCCCGGACGCGTCCTACATTTGAATCTTCGGTCCAGGAGGAATTCCCCAATGCCCAGGGTGTCTAGGTGTCCTCCTTTCCCATGGCCCGTCCTACATTTGAATCTTCGGCCCAGGAGGAACCCCCCAATGCCCAGGCGTCCTCCTTTTCCATTACCCGTCCTACATTCAACCTTCGGTCCAGGAGTGACCAGGCATCCTCTTTGTCCATGACCCGTCCTATATTTCAACCTTCGGTCCAGAAGGAATTCCAAAATATCCTAGATTTTGATCACGACTAAACAGCATAAATTTATGTGTGTGTTTTTTAGCTTTTATTAGGTCATGTCCTCCATTTTTCTGGAATGTCCTCCATTTTGCAGTGCCTTGTCCTCCTTGGCAGTTGGGATGCATCTCTCACCCTGGACCCGATGTCCTAAGGGCCAAGGAGGACATGGCCCTGCAAACTGGAGGACATTATGCAATGAAAGAGTGTCACTTGCCTAAGGTCACCCAGTGGGTCTCCATGGCCCAGCAGGAGTTCAAAACCTGGTCTCTGGGGAGGTAGTCCAATGTTCAAAGGGCGTAAATGGTAGTAAGGACTACCTTAAGTAAATGGACTACCTTAGGCAAGTCACACTCTCTCAGCCTCAGAGGAATGCAAAAGCAAGAAAACCTCTGAACAATCTTGGGAAGAATAGTCCTGTGACAGGTTTGCCTTAGGGTTACCATAAAAGTAGGCACACAATAAAATAGCTGTTAGTCTGGAAAATCAGGATACAAAAGGATCTTGTAGCACCCTTGAGACTAACTGAAAGGAAGAAGCAGGTAGCATGAGCTTTCCTAGACGTGAGCCTATTTCCTCAGATGCATGCTTTCAAGTCGCCTGTCGACTTATGGCAACCCTATGAATATCACAGAGTTTACTCAGAGGTGGTTTTACCAGCTCCTTCTGAAATACAGTCCACACAGCCCCGACTATTTGTTGGTGGTCTCTTCTCCAAATACCAACCTAAGCTGACCCTGTTTAAGTTTCCAAGACCAGGCAGGATCTGGTATCTTAGGGTATTGAGGCCACAGAAAACCAATATGAAGGTAGTATCTCTTTTGGGTTCAGTCTGTGGCGCACAATCTGTTGTTGTTGTTGTTGTTGTTGTGTGCCTTCAAGTTGTTTCTCACTTTTAGCGACTCTCAGGTGAACCTATCCTGGGGTTTCCGTGGCTAGATTTTTTCAGCGTAGGTTTGCCATTTCCTTCCCTTGAGGCTGAGAGCATGTGACTTGCCCAAGGTCACCCAGTGAGTTTCATGGCCAAATAGGGAATTGAACCTTGCTCTCCAGGGTCATAGTCCAGCACTCAAACCACTATATCATGCTGGCTCTTGTGCAGATATACCCAGAGTTTAGCTGGAAGCAAGACTCAGCCGTGGACTTTGTTTTAAACACCATGAGCTAGACCAGGGGTAGGCAACCTAAGGCCCGGGGGCCGGATGCGGCCCCCTGAGACCTTTGGACCGGCCCCAGGCTGGTCCTGCCGCCGCTGCCCACCACCGCCGCCGCCACCGCCGCCCGCCATGATGATATTGATTATTGTTGTTATTACTTGTTCTTGGGGTTTTCTTGGCAAAATCTCCACAGGGGTTTTGCCATGGCTTTTCTGGGGCTGAGAGAGTGTGCATGCATATTTTTTTAATTTTTTTAATTTTTATTTTTATTTATTTATTCATTTATTTATTTTTGGTGCTTCGGCCCCCCAATTGTCTGAGGGACAGCAACCCGGCCCCCGGCTCAAAAAGGTTGCCTACCCCTGAGCTAGACATTCACAGGTCAAGTAATGCTAGAGAGACTATGGGCCTTTGCAGACTGCTAGAAATAGTGCAAATTGAGTCCACTTTAACTGTCCTGGCTCAGTGCTAGGGAATCATGGGAATTGTATTTTTTTCAGAGATATTGAGCCTTCTCTGTCAGAGAGCTCTGGTGCCACAATAAACTACAGTTCCCATGATTCCCTAGCACTGAGTCAGGGCAGTTAAAGTGGCCTCAATTTGCACTATTTCTGGCAGTCTGCAAAGGCCCTAAGTATAAACTCATGAAGCATGCCTTTCCTTCTTCGGTGAGTATTTTCAGCTAAACTCCTACAGATTTCACACCAGGGACAAAACCTCAAGGTCCAGGAGTGGGACTCTTGAGCTGCATTCTGGAATCTCTGCATTTTCAAAGTTAACCACTATAGTTATCCGACACACCAGATTTCCAAATCTGAGCCTACCTGGCCGCTGCGATCCTCAAGAGGAGGCCTTTTCTAAGCTATCTGTTGCTGTTGTGTGCCTTCAAGTTGCTTCCGATTTACGGCAACCTTACGGTGAGCCTATCATAGGATACACTTTACAAGACAGGACCTTCTCCATGGCTGCCCCTCGGCTCTGGAGCTCCTTCCCTAGATTGCTTAGAAGAGCCAGCTCTTTTCAATGCTTTAGTCAGCAGGCAAATATATTTTTTTTAAAAATTGCAACAATCTTTTAAAGTGAAGGTTATTAAATGAAAGAAAGGGCTTTAGGAGTTGCTATATTGCTGTTACTCTTTAACTCGGCCATTACTCTTCCAACTCAGCTATTTTTCAAACTGCTTTCTCTCATTTTTCACTGCATGTTGTTAGTTCAATTCCATTTTAATGTTATTTTTTTGTATATTTTAAAAGCATTATATTCTAAATTGTAAGCCACATTGAGTCCCAGTTTTGGGGAAAAGATGAAAGAAAAATAACATGAACCAATAGTAATGTAGTGGTGCATGGTGCAAAGGTTGTGATGAACTGATCTGCATTTCGTATTTGAAAAATGACCTCCTCCCCCTTCTTTTTGTAAGAGTTTTCCCTTTCCAAATAAAGTGTGGCTAAGGCAGTTTCTCTTCCAAATCTAGTGCTGAAGTCAGGCTGAAATGGGTCCAGTTAATTAAAACTGGCAACAACGGCTGTTTGTTTCCCCATAAAAGTTGTTGCTTATCATGGGTAAGCAGTTTCAGTATCAAAGCTGGTTTGTACTGAAATAGGTTTAGTTAATTAAATTAGGCAGCACCGCCTCTGGCAAATCAACTAAGATAAGAGCACATTTTAACACCCCCTGCAACCTGGATTTACTCCTAAACATCAAGAATTGGAATTCAAAGAGAAATGGCAGATCATTGTGACTGTGAATTTGGGACTGAGTTACAACTTTCAGGATGCTAGTACTTACCATATAACATTTATAGATCCCAGTAGGAGCAGAGCATCAAAAAAGCACACAGTGGATGAAGGAACAAGTCCCCCAGCCGCAGTGGTTCTTGGTGTGTCAGAAAATGCAGAGCTAGGCCTGCCAGTGAACTTAAATCTGTGAAGAATTGCAGCCTTTTCATCTTTGATTCAGTTTACTAAGGGCAAGCCAGATGTTTGCGTAACCCTTGCTTCCGAAGTCTCACCAAGTTCAATGACTGGATTTAGACTTAGGCTGTATCTACACTGCAGAATTAATGAAGTTTGACACTGCTTTAACTGCCATGGCTCAAAGCTATGGAGTTCTAAGATTTGTAATTTTCTGAGCTATTTAATAATAATAAATAATAATAAAATGTATTTATACCCCGCCCCTCTGTTAAGACAATTGGGGTGGCTTATTAAACAATTAAACAATTATTTAGCCTTCTTTGTCAGACTACAATCCCAGGATTCCACAGGTTGGAGCCATGACAGTTAAAACGTTATCCAACTGCATTAATTCTGCAGTGTGGCGGTAGCCAGAGCTATGCTTAGAGTAGTCCTACTTATTTCAATAGGTCTACTTTGCAAATAGCAAAGACTTGGAACCATTACTTTGAAGAAAATCAAGGAAGAAAGTGCAGCTGAACATTAACAAAAATAATAACCACAGATGATTTATTTACATAACTTGAAAGCAGATGTAAAGAGACTGAAATAGTTCCAAGATTTTCCATACTTGAGCTGTCATTAATCAGAATGGAGACTGCAGACAAGAAATTAGAAGGCTAGGACTTGGAAGGGCAGCTATGAAGGAATTAGGCAAGATCCTGATGTGTAATTGTAATTGTAATATGTAATTGAATACTAAAGTTAGGATTGTCCATGCCACCATATTTCCCATTTGTATGTATGGTTGTGAAAGCTAGACAGGTGAAGAAAGCTAACAGGGGGAAAAATCAGATCACTTAAAATAAGGTGCTGGAGAAGAGTTCTAAGGATACAAACTGTTAAAAAGTCCAATAAATAGTCAAAATGCACATCAAACCTTAATTCTTCCTAGAAGCCAAGATGGCTAAACTAACTTTCATACTTTGGCCATATCGTAAGAAAACATGACTCACTAGAGAAGACAGTAATTCTTGGTACGGTAGAAGGCAGCAGGTAAAGAGGAAGACCACAATCCAGATGGATAGACTCAACCAGGAAAGCTGTGGCCCTGAGTTTGCAGGAACTGAGCAGGGCTGTTGATGACAGGGTGACTTGGAGGTCTCTCATTGATGGGGTTACCTTAAGACTTAAGTCAAAAGCAAATTGACAGCAGTTAACAACAACTTGGCAATTAAGGGGGGTTGCAGACTGCCAGAAATAGTGCAAATTGAGACCACTTTTAGGGTTAGGGTTAGTGCTAGGGAATCATGGGAATTGTTTTTTTTCTGAGACATTGAGCCTTCTCTGTCAGAGAGCTCTGGTGCCACAATAAACTACAGTTCCCATGATTCCCTAACCCTAACCCTAACCCTAAAAGTGGACTCAATTTGCACTATTTCTGGCAGTCTGCAACCGCCCTAAGTCTGGATGGGTCCAAGCCAGTGTGGAACACTCTTAGGTATCTATGCACAGGACGAGTATCAAAAGAAGAGCATCAGAATATCATTTTATTATGAAAGAACTATGTGAGCAAAGTGTATTTTTTCTATACTTATCACAGTCACTTACACCATGGGCAAACACAATCAGCCCTCCACAATTGTGGCTTTGACTTTTCCAGATACCATCAATCAGATTTGAGTAATGTTCTTTCTAGGAATCTCTAGGTCCACCAGCACAGGGCTGCAATTCAGGATCTAGATTCCTAAAGATGTTCTCTCAGGTAAAAAAATAAAAAAAAAATAGTGAGTTTTTATTTGCAGTTTTTTCACTTTGATGGGAGTCCTAGCCCCAGTGAATGTGGAGGGCCCACTGTTGTTGCAGTTTTCCATTAGACTTACTAAGTTCTTCTCTCCCACCCCACCCATTTCAGACACTAGTTACAAGGTCCTTTGGAAATCTTCATCACAGGGAACACAAGGCAATATTTTGTCTTGTATTAAATGACAAAACTGTGGGGTTACAGTATATGATTACTGAGACTGTAATCCTATGCATACTTATCTGGGGAAAAGTCCCATGGAACACAACAGGACTGTGTGGGGCAGAGGCACTGTACTACAAAAAGTTTGATCTGGCCTTGCTTGTGACAACAGTTAAAAAGTATTTAAAACACAATCGATGAGAATAAAGTACAATACCCTCCATTAAAAACCCTTGTGCAGCAACTCATTCATGCTCAAAAGATGGCATAAAAATGTTTGCAAGTGGAATGACAGCAGAGGTCTTCCTTGGTGGCTGTTCTCAGGCTTTAGAAGTGCCTTACAGCCTGCAAGTAGCTACAAAGAAGGCCCTCTTCCATGTCCTCACCAAAATTTGCCTACAGAAAGCCTTCTCTTGATGATCTCCTAACGGGCTTCAGATAGTCTGAACAGGGCTTTGTCTAAGTATAATTCAAAGTGCTGGTTATCACCCAATCTGAATAGGGCTTTGTAAATCATAACCAGCACTGTGAATTGTACTCACAATAGGATAAGCCATACTCTGTTTATCCATTCCTAATTGGAGATGCCCCCCTACACACATAACTGGAAGTAATCAGATATCAATGTTGGTCTCACCGATGTAAATGCAAGAGTTAAACATGTGTTGTTATGTGGTTCAAGTCTATTGACCCTATAACAGGATCCTCTTGGCAAGATTTTTTTCAGAGGCAGTTTGCCATTGTTTTCCTCAAAGGCTGAGACTGTGAGACTTGTTCAAGGTCAGTCTGGGGGCTTTCATGGCTGAGCAAGAATTTGAACCCTGGTCTCCTAGAGCCTAAATCCAATACTCAGGCCACTATATCACACTGGCCACTGTGTGGTTAGATGGGACCATTTCTCTCTCTTTTAAAACATATGTAGAAAGAAATTTGTCACATCGTTCTTATTATACTTTGGGTGTAGCCTTCACTTCATAACTCTTTTTTTTACTTATTTCTTGAGAATCAAGCTTTTACTTCCATATTACTAAATTTCTTTTATATAAAAAACCACCAAACTAGTATTTGGACTTTGAGTTCTGTTGAATTATATCAATGTTATTTACCATAAATATTTCATAAACATTCCAGTTATGTTTTATTGGCCCCTCATCTACATCTTACTTCATCATGTGAACAATGGTTTTATTCTATCAGAATGGAGCCCCTCTCTGCAGAAAGAAAGAAAAATCTGTAATATATGTTCTGTACCCATTATCCTGAAGAAGAAACAAATTGACTTTCACTATAGAGTTCACAGTCTTACAATCTGGTCTTTAGAAAGCAGGACACCACCCTCCCATACCTTGTTAGGTATACTAGTGGTATTACTTAAAGTAGAAAAAGCTTTCAACAGTACAACATCGGGACCAACACACTAATGCAGTACATATTCTTTCAGACCAACATTGAACAAAGAATTCTTTCTGACTGAACAATAAATCATTGAATAGTATTTTGAAAATTTTTTTTTTACTTTAATGAATTTAGTAGCATCAAATCAACAATACAAAAATGTGACTTTTCCATAACTCTGTACATTTATTATTTTGGACCACCTGAAAATGGGACTAAAAGCATCTCTCCCATTAGTCCCAGCCTAATTTTTTGCATTATATAGAAGATAGGTATTAACATGCAGTTGTGAACATTAACTTAAATAGGGTATATATATGTGCACTGTATAATACTATACAAAAAGTATGTTAGTGTATGGTGCCAAATACTGAATTGCCATCTATACATTGATTTTCAGTTTCCTAAAAGTTTTGGCTTGTTCATTTTTAAATTAAATAGGTGTAAAATTTTAAATATTTAAAACATATTTCCTCTATGAAGACTGTTTACTGGAAGACGAGTTTCCTTTGTAACATATATTACTTAAAGCAAAAGGGGGAAAAAGATACAATTTCCAGGTAAATATTGTTTTAGAACTCACTTGTGTCAGTTCTACAACAAGAAATTTGAGCAGGCAGTGCCCCACTGAATATTTCTGGACTGCAGCTCCCATCAGCCCTAGTCAGCAGAGTTGCAGGCCAAAATCTGGGGCACCACATGTTCTCCACCCCTGGATTAGAGAAGTTACAATTAAAGCAAAGAAAGCATAAAACAATACTTGTTGGAATGTCAACCTCACCATGCAATAATTTAGAGCTTGCTTTGATGCCAGTTGTTACATTTGGGGTTTACTGTGCCACTGTAGCCAGTCAGTTCTGTATTCTTGTGATATTCTGGGAAAGAACTGGCCTGAGTGAATCTTGCACATACTCTCTGCTAAAGTATAATTGGCTCTAGACAGACTAAAACAAGCCATTCCCAAAAATTTCAGTGTATTTAGCTGACACGTCTGCTGTACAAATCTTTTAAAACTCTCCTTGGGGGATTAATTTGCAAAGGATCAACAGCTTAAACACAAAACTACTATTTATAGAGTTTCCTAGAAGAAGAAAAAAGGAGAACAGTAGTTTATGCTACATAATTAATGACTGACTTCTATGTGGTGTTTTCGCCTATTGAGAAAATTGATATTGTGGACAACCAACTATTATTAAATAGGATTGCAGTCTGCTTCCTGGATGTTAACAATTAATTTTGCCCTCTTTCATTTGTTGACACAAGTACCTAAAATCCTTATTGACGCTTTATTCTGCACAAATGACACTGCCTTCTCCTAAAATTGCTTTATTCTGAATGACTACTACAATGACTTTCCATTTCTTCAAGGGAACTCTGTTTCCCTGCAAGCTTATTAGGGGCTTCTCAATGGAAAAAAATGGTTCTGGATAAATGTGCCTGAGATATTGTTGCACTATCACCACCAACTTTTTTTTTGGTGCAATAAATAGCCACACAAGGTGTTCATATTTTGACATATAGTAATGAGGGGGAACAGGCCTCACCAATGCTTTGCGTAGAAACTCAATGTAATCTAAACCATCTCCGAATTCTTTGCCATGTAGAGGGGTTCTGTGACACACACTGAGGGTAAACAAGGCAGTGTGAAAGTTCTCTGAGAAAGAAGACCTATCTAGTAAAATACATAAAACTTTTGTGCTGTATTTCTGTAACCTCAAGGTGCTTCTTCTCCTTCACTTGATAAAATTGTCACCTGTTGCTGTGTGCCTTCAGGGTGTTTCTGATTTATGGCAACTCTAGGACTGACCGATCACAGGGCTTCCTTGACAAGATTTGTTCACAGGAAGTTTGCCTTTCCCTTCCTCTGAGACTGAAAGAGTGTGACTTGACCAATTTACACTGAAATTGTAAAATACACCCAGTGGGTTTCCATTGCTGAGCATGGATTCTAACCCTGGTCTCCAGAGTATTAGTTCAATGCTCAAAACCATTACACCAGATGCCACTTACTCTCACTAAAAATGAAAATGAAAGCTGAAAGCATAAACCTCGCAGAAAATAAGTATCAACGATTTCAATGAGGCTTACTCTTAAACAGTTGTAGGACTGCAGCCTGAAATTACAATTTATGCAGAATACAATCCCTAGTTCTTCTGTTCAGTTAAAACAGTTTCTCAAAACAATAACACCCTAAGAACCTACATTTTGGGACATATTTGAAATGATAGACCTCTGAAAGTTTCACTTATTTTCTTTAAAGAACAGAAGAAATATTACACATCTATGTGTATTGTTTGATTGCTATTTTATGCAGTGACTGCATAACATAAAATATGTAGCTTATTTTATACATAAATACTAACTCTTCATATGTTCCAAGTATACTGTATACATTAACTAGTGTTCAGCTGAATGCTAATTTGTTGTAGAAAAACTTTTTGGCTTATATTTGTGAACCTCCAGTGATTGACTCAAATGTCTTTTAATTCCAAAATACCTACTGATAAAATACCTATTGGCAAATCCACTTCCATACCCTCCTACAAATTAGTTGGTTATTTGCATGGTATCATACAGAATATTACATCTCTGTTATAAAACAAACTTTCTAATCTCCTAACACATAACTTACTCTTACAGCACAACATATATGTTAGCTCAGATGTCAGTCACATTGAGGTGCAGCCTTAAAATAAGAGTAGAAAGTTAATTTTATTTAGGAAATGTATGCAAATCCAATAATTTTAGCAATATTGTCTTCTTCTTTGCAGGGAGATAATAGGCCAGAGTCATTTTTAGCTGAGTATCATCAAGATGAAGCCCTAACATGGTACAGGACTGGAGTTGTACAATAGGAGTTGCAATCAAACAACATCCATGTTTCAGACCATCACATTTCCACAGAACCAGTATAATGGATGGACAACTGTGACCCTCCAGATCTTGCTGGACTGCATTTCCTATTATCCCTCACTTTTTCTATGCTGGCTAGGGCTGATGGGCCTTGCAGTCCAATATATGGAAGGCCATATATTACCCACTCCTCCAGTAGAGGTTCAGTATATGCACAATCACAGTAAAGAATCTGGCTTTTTCAAGGCAAGTAGAGTACAAAGAAAGTGCAAGACAAACACCAATGGGGAATTTATCAAAAATTTCATTGACTCTTTCCTTCCCCTCAGAGAAATGAAATGAGGAGTACCACATCCAACATCAAAAAATTCTTTTGAAAATACAGAAGTTGTCTCTTATCATAACAGATACATCCCAATCAAAAATGTCCTTTGATAACCTTGAAATCCTAATTTAATGGTTCATAATCACAGCCCTTCATTATACTTTACAAATCTAAGGTGCAATGAACATATGTACAACTACAGAAAAGACACCATGCTACATACAAGAATATCCTGGTTGGCTAATGAATAAAGAGACCTGCTTTCTTGGCTGAAATTAAGGCACTAAGTGGCAGTAAAAGGACAAATGAATTATTCTGTATGTTATCTGACACAAGTACAATACGTTCAGTCTTTTCACAAATCCAAGCAGAAGACTTATACACTTTGAATTAGTGACTGAAGTAAGGCATTCTGTTGGCAAATAAAGAAAGTTTCCTATTGATTTGAGCTTAATATATTTGTAGTCTGAGACTACTGGTCCAACCGCAGAAAGACAGCTGCAAAAGTATGTCAATTTTAAAGGCACCAAGAAGCAAACAGTTCTGCCATTATCAGTTCTTTAAAAAAAATCACTGTCAGCTGTGTTCAACACTGCATATATTTTATTCAATCACCAATACCTATTGTCCAGAAGACAAATGCAGTAGCTGTTCACTGAAACTGTCAATTAAGGAAGAATTTTCATGTATTAGAAAATAAAATGCAGTGTTTAAACACAACTATACTCATAAATCAAACTTATAAAGTCTAGTATGTCTTATTCCTGGTTAACACTGAAGCAAACCTGTACTGTATAAACAAAAGGATTATCTCAAGATAATATTGTTTACAATATGAAATTAATATATAAAATGAACAAGATTTACTGAAAACAATGGGAAGTGTATTACAAAGATACATGAAACAACTTTAAGCCATCATTTTTCTGTGAAAAATACAACTATTAGTGAGATAAAATGTACAATTGATGTTTTCCAAATGAGGAAAAAAAGCACAGTATAAAGGAAAATGTTTTCCCCCCCTCAAAATCCCTAGGGAAAATAGTTAAGGTCATTGTTTTTCAATACAATATAATTTGACACAAAATATCAGTCATAGGATTGCACCAGCTCCATGTCCAGTCTTCTGAACATAACAGAAGTAAAAATAGTCTGTAAAGCAGAATTTGTGATGGCAATTATTCATATACAGAATTTCATGTCATACTAGCTGTGTTTCCAAAGTGTACAAGACTCTAAATATTTAGTATCCAGACTCTTCCTAGTGTTGAGAATCAGAAAAAGGCCATGATATTTTGTTATTCTCATCACAGCCCCAAAATGTAAGTTTTGTGCATGCTTTGATCATTTGTCAAAAACAAACGTAAGTTATTTCAATACAAGAGTTTACAAAATAGAGAAAAAAAATCATTCTTCAGGTTAAAAAATGCAGTGAGGTTCCTTTGTAGTTTCATGTGCATGGCAGCATAATTTTTCCATAACAGAAGCCCACGAACCAAGAACACCACAAATTCTTCTGACTTAGAATCGAGTCTGGCATGATCAGTCTAAGAAGAGCTTCTCTGACTTTTCAGTTTTTGTTGAAAAGTGTGACAGAAAAACAGTGAAGTTGGGGACAAAGTTTGCTATGAACATTTCTGCTGTACATGATTCAAAAGTTCACCAAACTTCTCAAAGAGGTCTTCAATCCATTTCATATTTTTCATACACTGTTGTACAATCTCCTCCTGGCCTAGATCTGCGTTCTTCTTTTGAACAGAAGAGATCTGTTGGCAGAGCAAAAAGCAGGTCATCATTAGTCTGCTAATAAAGGTTTGCAGTACTCTCTTTAACCAGAGGTCATACAATAACAACAACAAGTTTTACTGAATAGTCGATTGACTGTATCAACAATAAAATACAGTATTTCAAGTACAGATTCAGCATATCGAAAAACAAGCAGAAATAAAAGCTCAATTCTAAAACAAATCTAAAAATGACCAGAATTAGTACATATTCATTTAAGTAAACAACTGAATAAATAAAATAGTGTCCAAAATAAGCTACAAATACAATATAAAATATATCAAGTTAAAACAAAAAAGTTTAAATAAGCTCATCACCATAGCACGATACTCCATGCTGAATAATAAATTGATCTCTCAAAAGAGCAGCTTTTATAAGAAATTTTGCCGTACATCTTACTAAGTGTAAGTTCCCCTCAGAGAGAAAATAAGACAATTTAGCAGTAGGATCCAAATTGGTTGTTCTGAACAGATAAGATTGTAAAAAATGGAATCTCTCCTTTGCATATATGCTACAATCAAACAGAATATGTATATTATCCTCCACAACGGGGGCACCACAAATACATGTTCTTTCGTGATAAGGTATTTTCCAAAATCGATCTAATTCGACCATAGATTTTAATTGCTCAAATCTAGCTCTTGTGAAAGCTGTTCTTTGACTTTGTGTTAACTGTAGTCTAAGATATTTTTCTAGGCCAAAGAAATTTTTATTTTTGGCTAGCCAAATTTAAGGATTTACAACCAGCCATCGCAGCTAACTGTTCGTGCAAACACAATTTGGGAAATCTCCCTAACTCCATGTTATGGATCTTTAACCAGTAATTAAAGGCCTTTTCCAAGACCCGGCATTGGATTGAATAGGATCCAAGCTCTGCTCTTACTGCTTGTGCTGGGGTGGATTTATTTAAACCAAGAATCCTCCTAAGGAAATTGCTCTGGGCCTGTTCCAAAAGAGGTACTTCCAAATAGCCCCAAAGTTCTGCTCCATATAACAAGATAGGCATGATTTTGGCATTATAAACTTTTAGAATAGGAGATATGCTAGAGGGATAATTGTAATTTATCAGTTTATAAAGAGCACAAGAATTCGCTATAGCTCTCTGTTTACTTCTTCTGAGATGGTTTATCCAATTTCCTATGTTTGAAAACATTAACCCTAGATATAAGAAGGTTTTAACTTGCTCTATCGAAGTTCTCTCCAAAAACCAGTTATATTTTTATGACTTTTCCCAAAAACTATCACCTTAGACTTATCTTTATTAATAACTAAAGAGTTAATAGAGCAATATGTGGCTAGTTTCTGAAAAAGCTGCCTCAATCCCATTTGCGTATGAGCAATCAGAACCATACCATTGGCATAAAGGAGAACATTAAGAAATGTGTTACCGATCTTTGGTGTATGAACCAGTGTTGAAGAAAGATAACCCGGGGTATCATTAATGTATAAATTAAACAAGGTGGGAGCCAAAATACAACCTTGTCTGACACCATTATACACATTCACTTTCTTGGACAACACCCCATTAATGTCAATTTGCTGAGAGTTCCAAATTCGCCCATAGCCTAGCTACATGATTTGCCTTCTTTGTCAATAGAAGTTTTTTATAATTTTGTCTAAGAATTATCATCTTTGTGTGGTTAGCTACTGAAGGCTGGTATTGAGTTTGACGCATAACAGATCTTAATTGTCTCTTGGCTCTGATACAGTTCAAATCAAACCAGGATTCACCTATAAACCTAGATTTTTTTGTGTGGGGACTCATCAATTAAAAATTTCCTCAGGGATTTACAAAGGTTATTAAAACTAAGGATGGGCTGGTCCTTGTCTATATTACCTAGCATTATTGATCTATAATCTGACGTGATTTGCTTCGAAGACAGAAATTTAGATAGAACATTACGATCAACTTACTCCATTTGAGTCTCCTGTCTTGGATATCTTCCATGTTAGCTAACATATTTCCTATTTCTGGATTACTGGGTCTAAGATCTGAGTAACTCTGGAAGGAGACAGTAACAGGTTGGTGATCACTGTCTTCTCTCACAAGAACTTTAATGTCTGAGAATAGGCCCGTGTTTTCAGATGAAACACAGATGTAATCCAGAACGCTACTAGACGCTCTAGAGCAGAGGTAGGCAACCTTTTTGAGCCAGGGGCCAGGTTGCTGTCCCTCAGACAATTGGGGGGGCCGAAGCACCATAAACAAATAAATAAATTTTAATTTTTTAAAAAAATTTAAAAATTTTAAAAATATGCATGCACACTCTCTCAGCCCCAGAAAAGCCATGGCAAAACCTCTGTGGAGATTTTGCCAAGAAAACCTCAAGAACAAGTAATAACAATAATCAATATCATCATGGCGGGCGGCAGTGGCAGGACTGGCCTGGGGCTGGTCCAAAGGCCTCAGGGGGCTGCATCCGGCCCCCGGGCCTTAGGTTGCCTACCCCTGCTCTAGAGTGACACGTAAAAAAACAAAACTATAAGCACTAACCCCCAATATCTGAAGGTTACAATTATACACAAGCGAAATAAACCAGGAACCTCCTTGGATCGATCACGAGAGTGCCATGTTAATTCATTTTGAAGATAGGAAGCTGGGACAACCCCTTTACATACAAATTCCTGAAGAGAGGGCCCCACTCTAGTATTAAAATCCCCCAATAGGACTTTAATAGCCCTAGGATATTTTAAATTTACTTCTAAAATTAGATTTTCCAACTTGACCTACATCTCTTTAGAAAAAAAGGCTGAAGTAGTTGGTGGTAAGTAAACATTCAAAAAATTATATTCATTCTCTTAAAGTGAAATTTTACCACCAGTATATAATGTGAGTCTGAGTTCAAAATTAATTCTTCACTCTGCCACCCCAGAGATTCGTTCACAAAAGTACTTAAACCCCCAGAGGCCCTTCCTTTATTTTTATCTTTCCTAGCTACTTTAAACCAGGATTTAAAGCCAGGTAAATTAGCCTGCTCAGTAGCAGAGGTAAGCCATGTTTCCTGGAGAGCTATTAGGTGAAATGTTGACAACAAATCAATCAAATCCCCACTAGCCACTCTATTTCTCCATCCTGCTATGTTCTAGGTTAGAAATCGGATGTTATCCTCTGGCCCTTTAGACTCACTTAGTCAATCTGTAGTAATTACATTCAATTGACCTGAGTGGTCATTATAGATACACCCATTCTTTCCTTGGCAACTGTTTTGTCTAAGCTCTCTCCTACTCAAATTGATGTCACAGCAGATGGGTACCCTTACAGGCTCTAGATCTGTATTCTGTGCTAAAGCAGCAAGCTCCTGTGCCCATGATTTCCCCACCTCTGCCCTGTGTAGATTGTAAGTTATTACTCTGGTGGACTGACAATCCAGCTCTATATCATGCAATAATACAGCATTTGTGGAAGAATCATGCCTCTGATGGGTTACTTCCAAGGGTGAGGATCCTATGGGTAGCAATGGGACTGGGTAGGCTATTGTCTCTTTACTCAAGGTGTCAAATAAATCCTGTATAGGATATGCAGGCTCTACTTGACCTTCTTTACACAGGAGCGAGTTGCAGTTGTCATTTGTTGTCATCTCAACACTCTTTGTGGTTTCCTGATGGTCAGATACAGAGCACACAGACGGGTTGTCTCTAGTGTTGTGTTTCCCTAGCATGATCTTTTAAGCTTCCTGAGTTCAGCTGCATTTGTTGAACTCTCAAAACTATTGGCATTACAATGTTGTTGTAAAACATTTGTCTAATGAAGATACCCTTTGTTGCTAGTTTTGCTTTCATGTGTATAAGCCTTATGGGAATATGGTCAGTATGGAAGCTTAGTACAACTTTTGATCGCCTCTAGAGGGCAGCCTTTCCATGTTCTGCTTCCATTTCCAATAAGGCCCATAAGTGTCTCTTAACTAGTTGACAGGTATTCCAAGGCACAATTCCTCTATAGCTATATGCTTCCAAGCAAATTTTAGTACGGATTAACACTAATTTTGTGGATTTTCTTAAATCATGGAACAACAGAGTAGGCTTCTTAAAAGAGGTTTCACTCTGATCAATATCACAATTAGGAGTCTTCCCAGCTCTTATTTCTTCCTGGTTTTTGATAATAAGGTCCATTTTACTGTTAAGCGTTTTTAATTCCTTGTAAATATTCTCAACTGTTATAGCCATAAGTTGTATTATGTTTAGACAGTCCAACAAATCAATGTCCCTCTTGCTATTTCCTTTATCTATTCTAGGGGTGTTAGAGACATTTGTCTGGTATACATTTCCAATGGGTTGTACATGAGCCTTAACAGTCTCACATTCCTCACTATCAGATTCATTTTCAGCTAACACTGAGAACCGATTCTCGGTAGAGACGGGTATTATAAAAGTCCACAATTTTGGGTTGTTTTGCCGCTGGGGGTGTATTAGTCTCCGCATCTCTCCTAAGCTTCCTTCGACCCATTATAGGTTACTGGCAAATTTCCAATTCATACTATACCACAATAGAAAAATGAGTTAGAAATATCTTAACCCTGAATAGCTGGTACTGTGATTGTTATTGAGGAAGGGGTAGTGGGCCAAACAAGTAAATTAATCTCCACGCTGATCTCAGAATCACTATTCTGTTGCTACTTAATGTTGAGTTAGATAGACTAAATATTGTAGTACAACTATTGTAAAGGGCTAGGTATGTTGCCTCTTGCTGCCGATGGGAGGGAGGATGGGGTGGGCTAAAAAGCTTCCGCCCGAGGCTTTCTCCAGGTCCCGCTGCCTCAGGTGCTGTCGATGGGAGGGAGGGAGGGTGAGGTGCGCTAAAAAGCCTTCGCCTGAGGCTCTCTCTAGGCCCCGCTGGCTCTTGCATCCATATTAACAGTCATATATATTAACAGTCATATTCCTATCTCTGAGAATATTTAGTTCTTTTTTGTAACAATGGACAACCACTACATAAGCGTAATGAAGTTGAATGGAGGAAATTCCTAATAAAATTAAGATTTTTTTCCTTAAATAAACCACTTTTCCAGGGGGCGGGGGCTGCCGAACATGGAGGATGTGTAAAGGCAGGGCAGGGCAAGAACATTTTTTTTTTTACAAAATTAGAGATAAATTTAATACAATTTTACAAATGAAATAAACTCCCCTGATGCAAGGCACCCAGAGGTTAATGGATCAAGATATTTCAACATTCTGCCTAGCAACAAAAGAGCCAAAAATCTAGTCGGAGGATTTCCTCTCCATGCTATAATGCTGGTGAATATTTAGTCCCCACCATCTTGGCATCTTCTTCCTCAACCTGTTTTTTTTTTTATAAGTCTATTCCAGTACGCCTCCATTTTCTCTCGTGACAATTGTTTGTATCCACTTTCAACTGTTACAAAACCTCGACTGAGTAATTCACTCTTTCCTGCCCCTTTCTGTGCTCATAGATCTATTTGACCCTTTGCCCTCTGCTGTTATACTTCACTCTCCTCTCACACTGACCCTTACTGTGCTCATAGATCTATTCAACCTCTCGCCCCCTGCTGTTATACTCTCCAATTCACTTTGCTCTCTATTACATACATACTAACCCCCTTCACTGAGATCTAAGCCCCCATATCATTATACACTGATGACATTCCCCCCTACACTCCAGGGAAGATTGCCAGAATATGGCTAGATCGAGGCGCAGGGAGTGCCCTGTGCTTCCCTCCCCTTGGTCTGTTCGTGGTTTTGATTAATGTTCTTCAGTTAAAATTGTTTGTTCAAGAATATATTTGTGCTAGTTATAAGGATGTGATTCTTTCAAAGCAAAACACTACCCCCTTTAACATATCTGAGCCCTGGTGGCACAGTGGTTAAATGCCTGTCATAAACCACAAGGTTGTGAGTTCAATACTAGCCAGGGCTCAGGCTTGATTCAAGCCTGTATCCTTCCAAGGTCGCTAAAATGAGTACCCAGCTGTTGGGGGGCAATGAGCTTACAGCTGTAAACCGCTTAGACACTGCATAGTGTGGTATGAAGTGGTATATAAATGAAGCTGCTTTGCTTTTTGTTTCATTGTGTGACTGGTGAGCCTGGGGAGGGTCTTGCTACAAGGTTTATTTGAAAGTCAGATAGACTTAGGGCCTTTGCATACTGCTAGAAATAGTGCAAATTGAATCCACTTTAACTGCCCTGGCTCAGTGCTAGGGAATCATGGGAACTGTATTTTTTTCTGAGACACTGAGCCTTCTCTGCCAGAGAGCTCTGGCGCCACAATCAACTACAGTTCCCATGATTCCCTAGCACTGAGTCAGGGCAGTTAAAGTGGACTCAATTTGCACTATTTCTGGCAGTCTGCAAAGGCCCTTAGACTCTCTGAATGTGAAGGGAGTAGGATCTCCCCTGAAACACACTCGTGGTAATGGTTACTTGAAAAAACTTAAACCAAGTATTGTTTTTCTACAAGAAACACATAGGAAAGGGGCAAAAAAATATACAACAGGTGTCTCAAACAAGTCAAGGGGAGTAGCAATACTTTTTCCGGATTCATGTCCATTCCAACCCAATATGATAATACATAACCCATCTGGTCGCTTTCTGATATTAAAAGGAACCATAGCCAACACTACCCTCACGTTGGTAACCTTTTATTCTAACACTACTCTGCAAGTCTTTATGTCGTTCTTCCTGCAAACCTTGAGGAAAACAGCAAAGGGGACGACTATTTTACAGGGAGACATGAATGAGGTAATTGACTATAAAATGGACAAATCCCACCATCTTATTAAGACTAAAAGAAGTCTAACCCCGATTTCAGATCTCATATCTGAAGAGGGGATGTTAGATCCATGGAGAACACTATATCCATTGGCTAGAGATTACACCTTTTATTCACACACGCAACATACCTATTCTAGAATTGATTACTTCCTTGTTTCACAACATTTCCTTTCTAATGTCACTGATGTCCAGATAGAACCTATTATCTATTCTGACCACACAGCCACAGTGCTGACCTGATGGCTAAACCCAGACCCATGGAAACCCCACATTTGGAGGTTTAACCCCAGCCTTTTTGTTAATGAAAAGTACAAAAGCCAGATTCAAGATGAAATTAAACAGTTTTATTTGGAAAATAGAAAACCAGAAACCTCAGAAGCCCTAAGCGGTCCTTAGGGGCTTATTAATTAAGGAGGGAGTCATGCAGAAAAAGCTCAAAGATGCTTCCAAAACCAAACTACTTCAAGACATAGCTCAGTTATCCCGTGTTAACAAAGAATCAAGGCCTTCCACCAACTCCAAAGGAAAAAGGCAGAGTTAGCGGCAGTCGATGCTAGGAAAATACAAACTGCCCTACATTATACCAAGGTTTATTATTATGAGTTTCACAACAAAAACTCATGTCTCCTGGCCAGAGAAGTTAAATGCAAGGCAAGGAAGAGCATTATTCCTACTCTTACTTCCTACAACAAAACTGTGGTAATGGCCCTAGACAAAATATTAGAGGAATTTAGAGTTTTTTATTCCAAACTATGCACTTTGTAGCTGCCTCATGGTACTCCAATGGATAGTTTTGTGAAATCACTGAACCTAGGAAAAATTAAGGAATCCCACCAAATCCTCCTAAATAAACCCCATTCAAGTAGACGAGATTTAAAAATCAATCGATAAATTGAAACTGGCCAAACTGCCTGGCCCAGATGGATTTTCAGGTGAATTTAACAAGCTCCTCTTTGATCAGCTAGCACTCCATCTCCTGAATTTATTCAACTCTGTACTGAATGGAAATTCTGTCCCCATGTCATGGCACAGAACCTGAATAATACCAATTCCTAAAACTACAGACAATAGCCCTGAAATTAAATCTTTCCATCCCATAGCTCTCCTTAATCAGGATGCCAAATTATTCACTTCAATCACAGGCACCAGGATAAATGAGTATATTTTGATCAGATGGACTTCATGTCAGGCAGGCAACCGGCAGACCCAGTCTGTAGAGTATTAAACATTCTACACTATGCCAAATAATCAAAAACGCCTCTGGCTCTCCTGTCGCTCAATGCCTTAAAATCCTTCAACCAAATGGAATGGCCATACCTTTTTAAAATATTAAAAGAAATGGATTTCGGCCATAGATTTATTGAAGTGTTGCACCATATCTATGATAGCTTGGAGGTAACGGTTTTAGTTAATGAATATGAGTCCACACCTTTTGCCCTTACTAGGGGAACCAGACAAGGGTGTCTACTTTGCCCTAGGGGAACCAGACAAGGGTGTCTACTACCCCTAGCAAATCTCATCAGATCCAAAACCAGCATAACTGGTCTCAATATTAATGGCCAACCTCACAAGACCATTCTTTACCCGAATGATGTGTTAACTTTTTTTGACCAACCTGGAAATATCATTTCCCTTACTGAAAGAGGTATTTGCAGTGTTTGGCGAATTTTCAGGTTTCCGAATTAACTTTGATAAATCCACCATGATGATAGTTTTTTGTGGGTTTTTTGGGCTGTGTGGCCATATTCTAGAAGTTTCTTTCTGACGTTTCGCCAGCATCTGTGGCCACCATGATGACTTTTAAACATATCACACTAACAGCAACAGCATTGGCAATCCCTCACAAACTCACATATCCATCCATTAGGTTTTACTTATCTAGGAATAATTATAACTAGACATTCAGCAACTTATATCCAGAAATCACAATCCATTTACTAAGTGGATGTTACAAAAATTGAAAGTATGGAAAACACTAAAACTTTCCATCCTGGGCCAAATTGCTTTAGTCTAAATGTTTTTGCTCCCCTGCTTGTTTTTCCTGTTTCAAAATATTCTGTTAACTCCCTCAACTTCCAAATTTACAAAATGGCAGTCAGCAATTAACTTATTTATATTTAATTTTTTAAAAAAGGTCTAGGTTCTCTAAACACATCAGACACACTGCCTCCACCTATGGTAGACTGGCAGTCCCCGATATTGAACTTTACTTCTATGCCTCCCAATTAAGCCAAATTGCACAACTAATCAAGGATGAATCCACAAAATGGGTTAGCCTGGAAATTGGCAAAATAAATTTAATCAAAGTTTTCTCTCTCCACAATCAGACCACAAAACACAAGCTCAAAGCAATTGTCAATCCCTTTCTTCATAACTCTCTCACAATTTGGAATAAATGGAGGCATGTCCTTGGTCTTGACCCTTCTCCCTGAACCCTTTTCCTTACACCCAGACTTCCCAAGAGCTGGTCAGTGCCTTCCTGATAGAACTTGGAAGCAGGGGGACATTTATTATATTACTAATTTATTTGCAGATGGAAAACCTAAATCTCCTGATATGTTAAAAAAAAAAACCTCCTCCAACCAAGGGACCTAACCTGGTTCCAAATGCAACAACTCATCTCCTTCACATTGAGACTACGCTCAACAGGGGAATTTTCAGGTCCACTCACCCAATATGAAACCATTTGTAAAAAAACTACAGCCAGATTAAAGGACTTGTGGTGTTTATATACAATCATTTGTTGGAACACACATATGGAAGGGGCCAATCTGTCCTCTCATTCTGGCAATTGGAATTGAAGGTAATGATACCAGAAACCACGTGGGCACGTATATGGTCTTCAACCTCATTTAAATCTATATTAGCATCCACAGGAGAAACTTCCTTAAAACTGTACATAGATGGTACTTACCACCATTCTACTATCAGAAATGGTACAGAGTCTCCCAAGGAGCTGCTGGAAAGGGTGCAAGGAACCAGGCTTCTATATTCATATGTGGGTTGAATGCCCCAAGATACAGGAATTCTGGCACCTAGTTATACATCAAATCTCATGTATCACAGGCCAGACCCTATATTTTTGTCTTGCCCTGATTCTACTTTCAATATTGTTAACAGAAATGCTACACTTAAACATAGGAAACTAATCACTTTTTTTTTTAATCACAGCTGCAAGACTAGAGATAGCCAAATGTTTCAAACATGAGAATTTGTCTACTGAAGGTTGGTGGGAAAGGGTATGGAACATGTGGTTAATGGAAAAACTTTCTAACACTATGAAACTCTGTAATGGTCATTCAAGACATAACACATTTTATGAGGATTGGATGCTTTTTATTGACTATGTAAATGATCCTTCACATCACCTTCAAACTCTGGATTCTCACAACAACTTCTGGAAAGACACTCTACAACTCAATGCAAGGACTGGGCGAACTCCAGATGAGTAGCAGACCAATGACCAATGATCATTGAATAGCATCACATCCTGTGGTTATCGTTTTATTTGTTTTTGTTTCTTCATTTGTCCTTTTACTGCTTCATTAGTTGCACTGTAATATTTGACTGTTCTATAAAAATTTGAAAATCAATAAAAATAATTTTTTTAAAAACCACTTTTCCTGTACTCAGGAATTGCCTGTAATATTCAATGAGATTGTCCTTTCCAACTGCAGATTCTTAGATATTGAACTATAATTCCAACCACTCTCAAGCTATAAGACCAAGGTTAGGAGCCACTGGAGCTTTACTAGAATTTGAGAACCTGTACATTTCCTTTTATACTAAACTCACACAAGTATAATCCCGGGATCAGAGCTATGCTCCATCCTTGCCCAATGGGAGGATAGTCCTACTGTGGAGAAGCCGTTCACTACTAGTTCTTATACAAAAAAGGAGTCTGTGCATTCCATGGATGACAGCCTCAAGCTGCTATAAGCCACACTGTGAAAAAGAAAGAGTTACCTATATTCTCCTTTCTGTCTCATAATGCTAAATATTCCCGCCTATGGTGTCAAGATACATATCCAGCTTTTGCCTCTTTTACCTTATATAAAAATGCAGGGAAATCAGATCTTGGATCTCATGGGCAGTTTCCATTTTGGCTCTACAAACACTCTAGCCTGGAACAGACAGGTGAGGAGGAGTGGCCCCGAGGCTGCTTCGGCCGCAAATGGGCCAGAATCGCGGCAACCGCACAGCCTCCTCTGAAAGTGGGCTGGCACCGGCAGACTCAACCCACACCACCAGGAACTGGATTATTCTGGCTACTTTTTGCTCTCATATAAAGGACCAGTGTACAGCTTTGGGCAAGCTTCCAGCCACACTGGAGGCATGTGTCATATAAACAGTGTGCCTCCAACATGGCTGGAAGCCTCTTCTTTATGCCCGTGTGTTCCAGCTCTCTACTGCCAGTACTGAAGCACCACTCAGATATATTAACTTTGCATTGCTAAGAGATATTCACTTCGCATTGTCAGAAATATTGGCAAGTAGTTCCTTTATCTGAACTGTTCATATATTGCTATTAATTTTCATATGCAAGAATACTTGGTGGATTGTCCAATGACTTAAAAAAGGACTTTCATGATAACCCCAACAATGGAGCTATGGCAATATTCCAGGTGTTTTAGGGCAAGGGCCCACAAAATTGGTAATTAAATGTTACAAATTACAGTGTTACATGCAATTTTGGGGATAAAAAGGCCATAACAGCATACCTTTTGTGAAGTAAAGTAACAAGTGTAATACTTGTACCCTTGTATAATGAGTAATGTTTACTTTAAAGTTGAATAATTATAAAAGACATTACAAATGAGTTGTAGAAAATAGAAGGGAAGACAGAGGAAAGACCATAGGAATAAGGCCATAGGAAATTAGCTCTGAGAGGGAGGGAAGTCAAATATGGGTTTAATAACTGGAAGGAGACATAACATGGAATTGAAAGTTAGATGACATGCTATTAATTGATGTCTTTTATGCTACTGTGTATTTTTTTTTAATTATTAAAATATTCATTTTTAAAAGTTACTTTTGGAGAAGGCATCCAAGGATATTCTTTGACATTTCAGTCATTTTAAAGCAATCTAATTTTAAAATTTCAAATTTCAAAATTTTCAGCAACACAACCAAGTTATTTTCAAAAGAATATTCCAAGTTCTATATACATTCATTCAAAAAATCTTTGAAAATCCTATGATACTATCACCAACAAATCAATTTTTGAAAATTTAGAGCATGGTTTCAATACAATTATTAGGTGATACTTAATTGTCTAAGATTGTTGATACATAAATCTGATTTTTGCATTAGTCTTACTGCATTACATCATAAATACAATGACATCATAAACTAAGGACTTACCTCTACTTTACACCTCAGAAACATATGGTATTTGTAATGATGGAGTGAATGATACAAAGAACATAATGGTATTTTTTCTGGATCTACAGCAAACTCCTGTACAGACAAATAGCTACTGTTATCTACAAGAGTAATTACAAACTACAAGTTTATAATAAATTATGTTTACTATATATAAATAATGTGCATTTTTGAATATATTCCTCAAATTATGCATTAAAATCACACATCTGCAAGATATAACAGACTACAGTATATATCTCCCATTTTTCTTCAATAATATTAAAGTAGTCTAGCTCTTTCAGTCATTAAGAGGAAAAACAATAGATATTTTAGTTTTTCTAAATGTTTACATTTGGATTTTTTCAGATTTTTGAAATGTACTAGTGTGGCTACATTACTGCACAGACACATTGCCACTTTTTGCAAAGTACTTATAAGGAATGTTGTTCTGTTAAGTCGCAGGGCTGAGAAAGTACATGCCATCTCAGGTTATTTCAGAGTCCAAAAGGCCTGAGGGCAGGCCTGGTAGTACTGAAGAAATAAGGATACATACTTCTTACGTGTTCAATTTTGTCTCTGTAACACTGACAAGCTGATAGAAAGGTAATCTCTAGCCACAAAAAGGGATAGGCAGGGAGCGGGGCGGGCGAATTTCATTTGGCATACATTTTAAAGCAAACTGAGCTTTTGTATTACCTGGACTTCTACACAGATTGGAATGCTATTTTTTCCCCCGGAAAGCAAGTGTCTCTCACTTTTGTGATACAGTTCTTAATTCAAAAATACATACAAAAGTTCATACTTCAGGGAATATGACATAGAAAATGTATGCTGTAGACAAAATTGTGCATAACAATGTGTAATTTCATGAAGGTTTTAAAAAAGTTGCCAACTGATACAGAAAGGGGACATAACTGGGTTTATGACTCAACACAAGGGAAACTAATATGGGACTTGCAGGATCAGTCTACTGATATGCAACAGAGGGCAATCTGACCATTGAACCACTTGGAGGCATAGAACTTGAATTCCCCTACATCAGGGGTAGGCAACCTAAGGCCCGGGGGGGGGGCACGAATGCGGCCCCCCGAGGCCTTTGGACCGGCCTCAGGCCAGTCCTGCCGCTGCCGCTGCTGCCGCCACCCACCATGATGAAATTGATTATTGTTGTTATTACTTGTTTGGGGTTTTCTTGGCAAAATCTCCACAGGGGGTTTGCCATGGCTTTTCTGGGGCTGAGAGAGTGTGCATGCATATATATATATATATATATATATATATATATATATATATATATAATATTTATTTATTTATTTATGGTGCTTCGGCCCCCCAATTGTCTGAAGGACAGCAACCCGGCCCCCGGCTCAAAAAGGTTGCCTACCCCTGCCCTACATCATAATGCAGTTAGGAAAACATCTTACTATTCATTAATTATCAAAAGAAAATCCTGATTTCCGGTATGCATTTCCAACTAACACAGGCCCAGAACAGATGGGCAAGAAAAAGTGGCTCAATCCTGCTTTTTCCCAAAGTGAGTAGAAACTCTACTGTCCACACAGTCTGCTCCCAAGGCAGGCCTAATACACTCGGGCTGACCACATGCTAGGTAATTTTTTTGTTGTTGCCTCCCCACTATACACGTGCATTGTTGCACAAATACACTGCCTGTGACCTCCAATTACCTCCCACATCTGGACAGATGCCATCTCATTGCACAGCTGCCCCTTGGATTGGCCACACAGTCACACGTGCAATGCTCGATCAGTACAGGGCATCGGTCCATCGGTGTGCACTGCCAATGCAAAATCATGTAGCCCCCCCCCACATGCCCCCCTGTTGGATTGTGTATGTTGTAATTACAGCCATTGGAGTTGTCACACTTTTATATTTTTTGCCGCAGCCGCACAGCTGCATTGGGGCATTTATATGCAGCAGCAAAGATGCATATTTTCCAGGCTAAGTTAGAATATCCCAACTTTTTTTTACTTTGGTTTTTAGCCCCAGAGTGCAGCTTTGGTCCGGTTTCCAGCTGCTTTCAAGGTGTGTATCATCTAAACACCATGCCTTGAAAGAAGTTGGAAACTACTTTATTTAGCCCATCTGTTTCACCTCACAGAGACAAAAATAGAATTACCCAGTGTTCAGGACCCTCTGTTCAGTATTAGCACAAGCAAATGGACCGCCCATTTTAATTTTTAAAAAATTGTTTTAGCTGCAAAATGTTTTGTTTTATAAGACTATCATTATTTTTGAACCCTGAGTTATTGTTCTTCACTTGGGAACACCTCTTGATGTTATGTTGCTGCAGTTCCCTCTTGCTGACTCCTGCAGCTTGCCGAGGCTATAGAGGGAAATGGCATTACTATTAAAGTTATTGGTGCAAGGGCCCTCAAAAGTGGCAAGTACTAAGGTGCCAGTATAAAAACAGCTATGTTGGAAGACAGAGAACACAACAATTATAGGGCATGACATTATGACTAATGACCACTGCAAGATGACTATCAAAGTCCTGGTTCAATCCTAAGGGAGTGCAAAGGTCTAGTTCTAAGTCTATTACTGTCAGAGGTTTTTTTTCTACTCTACATGTAATACAGTTACTTCTTGCACTTCAAAAGACAAAGATAAGATAAAATTAATCTAATTGTTTTTAAAATACTTAAAATATATACTTAAGGAACCAGGTGTATTCAAAAATCTGCAACTCAAAAGCAGCTAATTCAACACTTAGAAAATGTAAACAAAGCAATTAAGAAAATTCTGGGATTGGTATTAAAATTTGCTTAGAAATATGGAAAAACAGTGCATATGCTTACCTGTGCTAATTTTGTAGTTGCTTTAGAAATCTTCAGTGTTTTCTTATTATAAGCTTTCCCATTCATTTTGATTCGAGAAACTGCACTCACCCCTGTTTTTGTTTTAGAATCACGAGTGATTATAGTCAGTTCAGGAAAGCTTTCCAAAGCAGCCTGAAAAAAGAGCATAAAGGCACTAGATTACTGATTGTGTAGGATTTTACTATAGAAAATCTGTTAAACTGATATGTTAGAAATTTAACTAGAATCCTTTTATAAAACGAGGCATAAAAATCACACAAAAACAGTTCATGAGACAGTTCATTGCTATCCAGATCTTTAAAAATTTCTAGAAACAATGTAACAAGAAGTGTTGTCTGGATTTAAATGAAGATTTAGATTCATATTATGGTAACTGATGAGCAGAAAAAAGCTCCCTTTCATTTGAAAATGCAGGTTTACAGGTAGCCATAAATTTTCTTTTTAAGAATCAGTACCTTGAACGAGCGCTCCAAATGTAATTTTGAGAGCAATTTTTTTCTACTGTCATTCAGCATGCCATCAATTTTTCTCATGTGTGGCAAAAGTAGCTCATCTAAAAAAGAAAACAACATGTGTTTTACAGTTGGCATTCCATATGCACAGATTCTTTATCCTTGGATTCAACGAACCATTAAAAAACCATATAAATTCCAAATAGCAAACCTTGATTTTTCTATTTTATATAAAGGATACCATGTCACTACGCCATTGTATTTAATAGGACAAGCATTAACAGATTTAGTTATCCACAGGCCCTGGAACCAAGCAGCAGCAGATAGCAAGGGCCCACTGTGCAATCCACAATACTAATACTTCTTTTTTAAAAACTGAATAATCTGGATTGTATGACCATTTTTCACTGGATGTACTGGGTGGCACCCAATGTTTTTCTCCTTTCTCCTTCCCCTTCTATATTCTGCTCCAGAAAATGCATATATGCAGACATGAAGGCATACAGGGGCAGGCAGAATACATCCGAAGGTTTCACTGAGGGATGCAATTTTGTCAGTGGGATTATTTACCATCCTAATATCAAATGGATGAAGGATGGTTTATATCTTAAATCCAGCAGGGAATATTCACTGGCTCAATGAATTCACTTCTGCAAGTGGAGTCAAGAGGGTGCAGGGTACACTCTTTCCTCCTCACTGCATCATTTCACCCTACTTGCTCTGGAGGCCTGGGAAAGACCCTGTGCCTGTTTTCTGTCAGCACTGAGGGCTGCAAAAGTAGGGAGAGGAGAAAAGGGTTTTGCCATGGTGACATTGCAATGCTAGCACAATATTCAAGACCTTTTAATAAATAACTATGGTACTTCAAACCACTTCAGTGCAGACAAGACACACAACAACTGACATAGTACCCATGCCCCAAATATGATGATTAGCATACAAATGTATGCATATTTTGTAAAAAGGACTTGGATATGCTAAAGTTTTGTAAATGGATCATACGAGAAACTTGCATCATGACACTATAGAAACTTGGCTACTATTGTGCTGTAGCTGGATATAGAGACAGCATAGCAAGAAAAAGTGCATAATATTTTTTCTGAAATAGTATGAATAAAATGAACCCAAACTGTATCCATCTCTAAGACACGATCCATCATTTACACACCTATACTAAAATTACTTTATATCAACAAAGATACATCATAAAGAAGCATGAAGGAGTAAATGGTGTGCACCATGTAGGTACCTACAAACAAGAAACAAAGTCAATAAAGATTTTTGTGGATTTTCTGGGCTGTGAGGCTGTGTTCTAGAAGAATATATTCCTGACGTCTCGCTTGTATCTGTGGCTAGAATCTTCAGAGACTCATTCTCTGAAGATGTCAGCCACGGATGCAGGCGAAACGTCAGGAATACATTCTTCAAGAACACGGCCTCACAGCCCAAAAAATCCACAAAAACCTATGGATGCCAGACATGAAAGCTTTCGACTTCACATTAAACTCAATAAAATATATCAAAACACATAATTTTTATAAAGTCTAGAGCAATCTGCCCCTTCTTAGCATCAAATAAAATTATTACCAACATGAATTAAAGCAAGATAGCCAGACTCTAAAAATATGCTTTTAAAGAACTTTATCAGCAGTATGTCTAGTCTCCCTATCATTTGCTGTGGCCATTTCAAAAGTAAAAAACACCCCACCACCAATTTTTAGACAGAAGAGACAGATATTTGATTCTTATTCGGTATCTTAATTCTGCACTAGTTTAATATATTTTTAAGGGGTGGGAGGGTTAGGGAATGGATTGTTGGATCTTGTTTTAACTTGTTGAGATGTTTTTAACGTGTTGTATGCCGCCCCGATTGCACTGCAGAGGGGCAGGATAATAATAATAATAATAATAATAATAATAATAATCATCTATAAAAATTATCAGTTCATCCATGAAAATGCAAGCAACTATTTATCTACTATATCCAGAAAAAGTAGGTCTTCTTGCAAAGCTAATGTTAAATTTGCAGGAACTGTAAATCAACTATTACACAGCTCAATACTATTTTCAATAAACTAGATGGCAGCAGGCTGGGAGCTACAATTTCCTTCTTTCTTTTACAGTTTCTTAGTTATCCTCTGAAGTAATTTTAATCTATGTATTGGGTATTGTTTCAAAGTACAGTGTTGTCTTAAATACAACATTCTCCTGTGTGTATTCTGGATGAAAATGAACATGTTGCACTTTATTTTAATCTTTTTAATACATTTAACACTTTAAAAAAAATCACTAATGAAACAGAGACAATGTAATCAAAATGTATCTTAAAAACAGTAAGTTTTTCATTTTATTTATTTCTTAATTTATTATTTATGCTTATAAGGCACCTACAAAACACGTCTCCAAAGAATTGTAAAGATATAATTTTAGTATAGGGCAATACCACAATAGTTTTTTTTTTAAAAAATCCTAAAAATTCAACACAAATGCAACACAGTAAAAATGTGAAGGGAAATACAAAGTCAGCATGATAACAACATAAATAAAATAACAAACATTGCAAGCAATTTGAGAATGTTGATATGACACAGATTCTTGCTATTGTACCAGCAGCCAGTGACTGTCAAAGTCAGGGCATGGGCACACCAACCTGACATAGACACATCTGTAGTGAGGACAAGAGAAAGAATAGGGTAGACAAAAGGTGTTGGAGAGATCAGTTCACTAGTAAAGGGAGTGAAGTACTGAGCAAGGTGCGGAAAGGAACATGCCTGGACTGTGCTGTTTGGGATTGAAGTGATGCAGGAACCACTTCTGAAGAGGTCTCATCCAGAGTTGGGAAAGGGAAAGACCATAATGGTTACCACCATGAGGCTGAATGGAATTAAATTAATCTGGCCTTGGCAAAACAATTCCTTAAGAGCTTCTGTGCCAAGGCCTTCAGTGCAAGTACTCTGTCTTGGGGAAGAAATGCCCTGGATTCCATCAAGTTGAGCACTGCTCTGAAAAAGTAGATACAGCAGGATGGACATAGTGAAGACTACTTCTCCAATTTATCATAAACTCAGGTTCTGAAGGAAGGACACCAACAAGGTGCAGTCTTGAAGGGCTTGATGGAAAAACTATCAGCTAAATATGGGAAGGCAGAGACTCCTTTGACCTTTAGGCAGGTTGCGACTACAGCTACACATTTTGTAAAAACCCTCAGGGCTTTGTGAAGTACTTTGAGTAGAAATCCAAGAGGTGACAGGGATAAGCGGCCTCATTCTATCACATCCAACTACAGAAGCATAGCAATATCCTGGTCAAGAGTGTATCTGAAAGTTCTCATTGAGAGCAGTAAACAGAACTGCATAGAATACCCTTGTTGAAGTATGTGGAGGATCCACACATTGGTAACGATGGCATGCCATCTGCCAAAAAAGAACACTAACAAGTTGTGGAACAGAAAGTGGGGCTGCTAGTTGCTTGGTGAAGGGGAAAGTCATAATTGTGAGGCAGTTTCCTGGCAAAAGAGCAATGCTTTGATTGGCTGTAAGAGAAATGAGAAGAAAAGAAGCCTTGAGAAGGAGTTCTGGACTGCTGATTAGGTGGTCAAAATGAGTTCTGTTAAGATGGGAATGGCTCCTGAGTGGAAGGACCCAATGCTACTGAAGGTTGGGAGGGTTTTGGAGTCTGGTATTTATCCTCCTCCACTTCAGGCTCCACTGATGTCAGGGAGGATGGATGTTTTTATTTTCTTAATTGTTTCTCTAGAGACATGCCTGGTATAAGTGGAACATCCCTGGATTTTTGAGCCGTGGAAGGTAGTTTAGGAGCCTCCTTCAGTGTCAGAACCAATGACCCCAAATTGTCCTCTGAGGAGGTTTGAAGAAGGGCAGAAGGAGTGTGACTCAGAGTGCTCTGGCCAAAGCAGGGCGCAAGACGTATGAAGCAGTTTATTCTGGGCTGCAAGGGCAACAGTCTGGGAAGCCCCTTCCCACTGCAGAGCTTTAAGATGAGAAGCCTGTTACACTTCACTTGCCATGTAAAGATCTGGCAAAATGGGTATAAATCAACAAGACCCTCACCCAGAAAGAGAAGACCATCAGAAAATGGGCTCTTCACCCCTACACTTAAGACACTTCTTGAAAGAAGTCTTTGGGGCCATAAGCCGCTGGAGGCAAAAGAAACAAACTGATAACTGGAAAAAGTCAAAATGGTGAGGCTTTCTAATGATCCTACTACGATGGTGGATGAAAACAAACTGAGCTTCAGCAAAAAACACAAGGCTTATATGCATGCAGGTGAGGGGGTTGAGTTACTGCCAAAATGCAGCTATAGAAGCTTCCCAGAAGTACAGAATGACCAGTATGGGTGAATCACAGAGACCACGAAGAATTAGAACTTATTCAAAGTACTCCTAAATATGTTCTAATAATTCTATTGTTTATCTCCTAAGTAATACTATTCTTTTAAGCAATAATGACTGGTAAAATGAACTAGTATCACTAGCTCTTCACTATAAAATTCTACTTAAAGGTCTAGGTAACCCTCCCAAACAGCATTTAATGAAGTACAAGGCAGCTTTTCCATTCATGTAGAGAAGCACTGTACCCTTGTGTCTGTAATATAGATCCTATTTAATAGTTAGCAAAGGTATAATATGTTAAGCTGTAATAAGATAAAATAATCAAAAGATTGAACACTGTACCATTACTCTTCTCCAATGCCAACATAGTATCTGGGTCCAAGGCGATGCTAACAAGCAGTTCCATATAACTCCTAAATGTTTCCTTCATAGCTCTGGTATTCAAAAAACGAGCAACAACAGGAACTGGAGGTGCAGTGTCTAAAATATCAGAAATACAAGTATAATTTTCTAATTCCATTTTGATGCCATAAAATAATTTCTTTATTATGACTCTGGCGACCTCTAGTGACAACTCAAAGGGATGTAAATGCATCAAGATTACTAGGAGTTACTCTAATCAGGATAAAGTAATCAAATTTCTATTTTTGCACTAAACTTCAAATAATTTCTAAAAATACTAAATATATTACATTCTGGAAACTAGGGTCCAAAGCACAGTTTGCAACCGCTTTAACTACCCTGGCTCAATGCAAGGGAATTCTGGGAACTGTTGTTTTGTGAGACATTTAGCCTTCTCTGTCAGAGAGCTCTGGTGCCACAATAAACTACAATTCCTTGGATTCCCTAGCACTGAGCCAGGTCAGTTAAAGAGGTCTCAAACCTGTGTTTTGCACTGTGTTTTGGAACTAAGATTAAAATGTTGCAGCAGTTATAAGTCAAGAAAGTGACTTTAGTTACAAGACACAATGTCTAGCTTTTATGATTACATCTGAATATTTTTTCTTCTTAATTATACTCTTCTTAACTATGTTTTATCAAAAAACAGTTTTTAAAATCTTCTTCATTCTAAAAGGCCAAGTATGTTCCATATTCTGGAAACCTAGCCCACTATCTGAAAGTAATATTACAAATGAAATATCAGCCTATGTCTACAACAAAGAAAACAGTATGCAAAACGAATCTTGTATCACCTTTGAGACTAACTGAAAGAAACTGGTAGCATGAGCTTTTGTAGACTTGAGCCTACTTCCTCAGATGCATGAAGAAGCAGACTTAAGTCTATGAAAGCTCATGCTACCTGCTTCTTTCTTTCAATTAGTCTCAAAGGTGCTACAAGATCCTTTTGCATACTGGTTTTCCAGGCTAACTCAGTTATGTCTTTGAACAAAGAAAGTAGTGAGGCTAAGATATATATACACTTCTACAGTTATCTTTAATAAAGATCACTGTTTTATAAAGGCTTTTTTTACTACAGCTCCCAGAATCTCCTAGGCAGCATGGCCAGGCTGAATTCTGGTAGTTAGAGTCTTTAAAAGTTACTTTTCCAAGCTTTCATACTGACACTGAAGCTGAGACACAGCAAGAAATTTCTTCATCATGGCACAAACTCAAAGATCACAGTTGGGGGAACATGTGATGTTGGTGTGAGTTCTGAAAATGCAGTTCCCACTTTCTTTTTTCACATACAGTTTGATGCCTGTATCTGTAGGATCAGTAACCATGGTTTCACTTATTGACGTCTGGGGGGAAAAGGCATCTCTAGGCATTTGGAAGTCCCCCAGTACAACTCTATGGTCAACTTCTGGCCGACCATCTCTCTGGCAGTTGACTATAGTGTCATACTAGACTTCCCCTCATTGCCTAAAGAAACCATCTCTCTAGGTATATGAATGTCCTCCAGCACAACTTTATGCTCAACCTTCAGCAGAAATACAGTGTTTGCCATTATCCACGGTTCTTGCTATCCGCAGTAAATCTGGGAATGTAAATAATAAATAGAAATATAATTACTTTTAACATGATGGGGTTTACTTTCCTCATCACTCTGGAGTTGAGGAGTAGCAGGCATTTCTTCCTTCCATGTTTTTCGTTTCTTTGGTGGTGGCTCAGCCTTTATCTTTGGCTGTTTAGCTTTGGGTTTCATTGAAGAAACTTTTGTTACTGTTGTAGTTTTTGGTGCAGGGGGATCAGGAACTTTGTTGATGCTTGTGCTTTGCTTACAATGAACAGTTCTACAAGAAATAGAGAGAAATTGAAACAGATTGTTACATATACAAGTTTGTAGAGGGGGGGGAAGAGCAAACACTGGATTGTAGTGTATGAAATCTTTATGAGAAAAAGGAGACACATCTCAATATGCTAAAAAAATGGCCTTTTACTAGTTAAAAGTCTGAGTCATTTCAGACTATGAATACTCTTAAGCTTTCCTTCTGCCAATACAGTGGCCCTTGGTATCCACTGGAATTTGGTTCCAGGATTCCCCATGGATACCAAAATCCATGGATGCACAAGTCCCATTAAATACAATGGACAGTAAAATGGTGCCCCTTATATAAAATGTCAACATCAAGGTTTCCTTATTTGAATGTATATGTATTTTTGAGTACTTTCAAGCTGCGGATAGTTGAATCCATGGATAAAAACCGTGGATATGAAGGGCTAACTGTAAATGGTTTTGGATTTCTTGCAGTTTTTATTTTAAACATCCCACTGAAGAAAACATTAAGAGAATCCATAAGCCAAAATATATTGGGCGTTCTAGCTAATAAAATACCATCTTTTAAGCATCTTGATATGTGCCTCCTTTCTTTCTTATACAAGCCTAACTTGTGTAAATTCCATTCACTTAATTTAGGTGCTTAGTTATAGTATGGCATGTATTATCATTTATGCATTAAATGTGTATTACTTCCAAAAAAAACAAAAACCTCCTGCATCTCCAGAGCAGATGGCCAGAAGGGGTAGTTTGAAGCCACCCCTGCCAAAGACGCATCAGGGCCACAGCAAACATACATTCCTATTTGGGCTTGGCAAGGGCCACCTTTTCAGGACCCGCCACAGCCTAAGGGCAGCTTCAAGAAAGCTGATTTTAATAAACTTAGGGAATTACTGGGGGTGCTCCCATGGCCAGGAATGCTAAAAAAGAAGGGAGTTCAGGTTGGATGGGAGTTTCTCAAAAGGGAGATACTGAAGGCACAATTTCAAATTGTTCCGACAAGAAGGAAAAATGGGAGGTGTCTCAAGAAACCATGATGGATGATTAAAGAAATTTCAATGAAGCTAAGTTTTAAATGGGAGATGTATAAGAAACTGGAAAAGGGGGAAAATCACCAAAGAGAAATTTAAACAAATAGCGAGCATGTGAAGGGTAAAGTCAGAAATCCTAAAGTGCAGAATGAGCTCAGGCTTGCTAGAGAGGTTAAGAACATTAAAAATGGCTTTTTTAGGTATGTCCATAGCAAAAGGAAGAAGAAGGAAATGGTAGGGCCACTGCGTGGAGAAGATGGAAAAATGCTAACAGGGGATAGAGAAAAGACAGAACTACTCAACATTTTCTTTGCCTCAGTCTTCTCACAAAAGGAAAAGGGTGCTCAACCTGATGAAAATGGAGCAGAGGACACAACAGGGGAAACGCAGCACAGAATAAGTAAAGTGGTAGTACAGGAATATCTGGTTAACATAAATGAATTTAAGTCTCTGGGACCAGATGGACTACATCCAAGAGTATTAAAAGAACTGGCAAATGTAATTTCAGAGCCATTGGCAATAATCTGTGAGAACTCCTGGAGAACAGGAGAAGTCCCAGCAGACTGTAGGAGGGCAAACATTGTCCCCATCTTCAAAAGTGAAAAAAAGAGGATCCCAACAATTATCGCCCCGTTAGTCTGACATCAATAGCAGGAAAGATTCTAGAGCAGATCATTAAACAGAGTGTCGGTGACCATTTAGAAGGCAATGTCATAATCACAAAAAAGTCAACATGGGTTTCTCAAAAACAAGTCATGCCAAACTAATCTGATCTGGGTTTGTTTGCTTTTTTAAATAAAATTACCAGCTTAGTAGATGAACGGAATGCTGTAGACATAGCCTATCTTGATTTCAGTAAGGCCTTTGACAAGGCCCCCCATGATATTCTTGCAAACAAGCTAGTAAAATGTGGGCCAGACAATGCTACTGTTAGGTGGATTAGTAATTGGTTGACTGGCCAAACCCAAAGGGTGCTCAGCAATAGCCCCTCTTCATCTTGAAGAGAAGTGACCAGTAGGGTGCCACAGAGTTCTGTTCTGGTCCCAGTGTTATTCAACATTTTTGTCAACGACATGGATGAAAGAATAGAGGACATGTTTATCAAATTTGCAGATAACACCAAATTGGGAGGAGTAGCTAATACCCCAGAGAACATGATCAAAAATCAAAATGATCTTAATAGATTAGAAAGCTGGGCCAAAACTAAAAAATGAACTTTGACAGGGAGAAATGTAAATTACTGCACTTGAGCAGAAAAAAATGAATGCATAGATATAGGATGGAGGAACACCTATCTTAACAAAACTACATGCGAAAGGGATCTAGGAGTCCTAGTAGACCATTAGTTGAACATGAGTCAACAGTATGATGCAGCAGCTGAAAAGGCCAATGCGATTCTAGGCTGCATCAATAGAAGTATAGTGTCTAGATCAAGGGAAGAGCCACTCTATTCTGCTTTGGTCAGACCTCACCTGGAATACTATGTCCAGTTTTGGGCACCACAATTCAAAAAAGATGTTGAGAAGCTGGAGTGTGTCCAGAGGAAGGTGACTAAAATGGTGAAGGGTCTGGAAACCATGCTCTATGAGGAGAGACTTAGGGAATTGGGTATGTTTAGCCTGGAGAAGAGACGGTTAAGAGGGGATATGATAGCCCAGTTTAAGTATTTGAAGGGGTCATATTGAGGATGGAGTAAGCTTGTTTTCTGCTGCTTCAGAGAATAGACACAGAACAATGGATGCAAGCTACAGGAAAAGAGAGTCCACCTCAACATTAAGAGGAACTTCATGACAGTATGAGCTGTTTGACAATGGAACACACTCCCTTTGAGTGTGGTGGAGTCTCCTTCTTTGGAGGTCTTTAAACAGAGGCTGGATAGCCATCTGTTGGGGTGCTTTGATTGTGAGTTCCTACATGGCAGGACGTTGGACTGGATGGCCCATGTGGTCTCTTCCAACTATGATTCTATGAAACATAATTAATCCACTTTAATCACAAACTAACCCCAAGGCCATAGTATCTATTCTAAGTTTCAGGAACAGGCATCTCAGTTATAGAGCTAAGCTAAAGATAGACAGATAGACATTTTATAATAGCGTGAAAAAGAATAAATACTGGCTTTCTGTCCAATAGAAAGTGCACTCCTTAGAAGGGACTGAAAGGCAAATTCCCAGAAAGATACCTTTCTGTAGATTCATGGCTTGGGAAAAAGCAATGACAGTATTATGCATTTTTTTGGGAGGAAAATAAGTAAGGCCTGGGCAGATGGGAGTAGATGGTGTTTACACGACGCATGCCCCTGGAGTGCCCAGAAGCTACCCTGGGACTGTCTAAGGTGGCCCAAAACCGGCCCCAAAAGGAATGGCTTTTTTCCGCTCCTTTCTGCAGCATGTGTTCGCCATGGTCCCAATGCAATCAGGTTGGGAGCGGCTTCTGGCTGGTCCTGAATGCCCATCTGTTTTGCCCCTGAGTTACCATTAATTATCAATGAAAAAGAAGGAAATTAGCACAGTTCTGATGACTATCCAAACCATGGTTTACATCAGGGGTAGGCAACCTTTCCCCTTTAAGGGCCGAGGGACTTCAGCTCCCAAAAGCCTCAGCCATGTTGGCCAATAGTCCCATGTTGGCCAATAGCTCCTGGGATTCTGGGAGCTGAAGTCCCTCAGCCCTTAAAGGGGAAAGGTTGCCTACCCCTGGTTTAGATCACCTTAAATCATCTTTTGGGGGCACTCATGGCCCAACACCTCTTGAGAGCACAAGAATGGGCAAGTCTGAATTAGATTAATGTCAATAGGCTGCAGTGATTACTGGTTTTCCATGCTCCCCTTCCCCTCATTTTGCATGCACTTCTGATTACATCTCAGTTCCCAAATTTTATATGTAATGAGAAACTGGGTTTAGTCAAAAATCAATGGAGAAGCATTCACTGTTCTCCTTTCATATTTGGAGGTCATTTGTTCCCAATTTATACCAGGCTGCTGTGCTTTCAGATTATTTTAGAACAAAGTATTTGAATAAACACATATTATGGATGGCCATGATTCTAATAAAATATAAGGACTGAAATAAATGCATTAAAAATATAAAGCTTGTTAAAATAACTCTCAATATATTCCTGCCTAAGTTTTAAATACTGTTAGAATTCAGCATTTTAAAAATATTGTATGAGACTCAAATACCTTGCAGACTGTACAGGTTTATTTCTTGGTCTCTTGGAACACACTCTGACATACTCTTTCTTGTTTGTATTTTCTATAAACTTCACATACACCCGTTTGTACTTTGATTTTGCATCCCCAAAATACCCAAGATACTAGAACAAGAAAAAACAAAGACACAATACATACAAGTATATATACATCTTCTTTTATATAGCAGACTTTAAAAGCATCACATAAAGCATCACATCTTGCATTTCAGTCCTAAGAGCAAGCAGCATTTCGGTCATGCAATAGGGCATCCCTAATGATCACTTCAATCCTATGTGTCGCACCATTTCTATCTTGAGGATCCTTCAAAGACGGACTAGAATGAAGCAAAGTATAGCAGTAACTGGGGAAAATGAAGAAAATGGGTAGAAGTAGCTTTCACAAGACAAATTTTCACCTGTGGAAACTCTGAGTAGAACTCAATATACAAAATATAAATTTATCAAAATACATTAATAGTCATCACTTCCTACACATGCCATTTAAGCGTGAATATTTTGGTGCAATCAGCCATGCTAGTTCTGGCTGATGACACAGATGTAAGTACTGTGCCATAAACTGGAGTACTGTATTTTCCGGCATATAAGATGACCCCCAACTTTTCCAGTTAAAATATAGAGTTTGGGATGTACTCTCCATATAAGACTACCCCTCTGCCAACGCACACCAAATAAAAATTTTTAAAAAATCAGATTTGATTTCAATATGGTAATTTTAATTCAAATGCTTATGACATGCAGGTACTTAGCAGGAAAACTATTACTTATAAACACAACAAACTACAGCTCCCATTTATTTCTAGCATTTCTTTCTGCAGTGTGTTTTGGACCTTACTTTTTAAAAAATAGTCCAGATTTAAATGCTGCTTTAAAAATTATTTCCATCTCCCAGCTATGAGATGGTTGGGGGAAATGAGAAAGTGTTGGGGGGAAGGACTGCCAATATACTAGGTGATGCATTCTGGAGTATGTACAAATTGTGGCCAAGTATGTGACCCTGGGCATGTCACACACTCTCAGCCTCAGAGGATGGTAATGCCAACCCCCATTTGAAGAAACATGCCAAGAAAACCCCATGATAAGGTTAAAAGTCACCATTTTGACCATTAAAACGTCCTCCATTTTGAGCATGGCTAAGAAGCATGGATTTACATTTATATTAGTGTTTTTAGCTTTCTCTACATTTTTTTCTTGTATGTCCTACATTTTTTGTAGTGACTTGTCCTCCTTTGCATTGAAGACATTTGGTCACCCTGTCTGAGTATCCGAGTATGACTCTGGAAACCAGGGTTCAAATCCTGGCTCAGCCATGGAATCCCCCTGGGTGACCTTGGGCAAGTCACACTCTCTCAGCCTCAGGAGAAGGCAATGGCAAACTCGCCTCTGAAGAAACCTTGCCAAGCAAACACCATGATAGGGCTGCCTTAGGACTGTTGTAAGTCGGAAACTACTCAAAGGCATACAACAACAACAATCTTAGAAGTCACACTCTCTCAGCCTCAGAGGGTGGCAAAGGCAAACCCTGTCTGAAAAAACACATAGGCAAGAAATGATAGGTTCATGACAGGTTTGCCTTAGGGTCATCATTAGTTGGAAATGACTTGAAGGCATATAAAAACAACAGTCTTGGTAGTCACACTCTCTCAGCCTCAGGGAAAAGCAATGGCAAACCCTTTCTGAACAAACCTTGCCAAGGAAACCCCAGGATAGGTTCATCTTTGACTTGCTAAAAGTCAGAAATGACTTGAAAGCACACAACAACAACAGTCTTGGAAGTCACACTCTCTCAGCCTCAGGGGAAAGCAATGGCAAACCCTTTCTGAACAAACCTTGCCAAGGAAGCCCTCCTTCTCTCCCTGGCTTTTTCCCCACCTCACACGTGTCCTCCTGGATCAGGAGGATGAGGAGGATAAGGAGGAAAGGTTGGGGGGGAAGTGGTGGAGAGGAGGAGGGGGACAAGGAGGAAAGGGGGGGAAGCGGGGGAGAGAAGGAGGAGGACAAGGAGGAAAGGGGGGAGGAGGGGGGAAAGCTGGGGAGAGAAGGAGGAGGACCAGGAGGATGAGGAGGAAAGGGGGGAGGAGGGAAGGAAGCAGGGGAGAGAAGGAGGAGGACCAGGAGGATGAGGAGGAAAGGTGGGAGGAGAGGGGGAAAGCGGGGGAGGAGGGGGGAAAGTGGGGAGAGAGAAGGAGGACCAGGAGGACGAGGAGGAAAGGGGGGAGGAGGGGGGAAAGCTGGGGAGAGGAGGAGGACCAGGAGGAAAGGGGGGAGGAGGGGGGAAAGAGGGGGAGAGAAGAAGGAGGATCTCCTAGTCCTCCTCCTTCTCTGCCCGGTTCCTTCCCGCCTCGCACCTCTATCTTCCTCATCCGCATCCTCCTTATAACCGGCGTATAAGACGACCCCCAACTTTAACCTCAGATTTTCCTGGTTTAAAAGTCATCTTATACGCTGGAAAATGCGGTACTCCTTCTGTTTAAATGATAAGATAGTCAGTCAGTCAGTCAGTCATAGTTTAGAAAACCAGGTGTGAGAATTTTTATTCTTTGGTAAAAGAATAAAAGATACTATCCCTTTCCCTCTCCTCCCCTGCAGTAGCGTCACTGATGAGGTGACACCCCAGAAGGAGGGTGACACCAGGTTAGCTCCCCACCCCCCGTGGGCACTGTTTTGGCCCGTGGGGGCATTTTGGGTATCCTGGGCCCGGTACTCGGGCAGTTCAGGCCTTTTGGGCCCTGCGCAGGGGTAGTTTGGGTGCCCCCACCCCAGAAACCCCACCAGAAATCCAAGGCCAGAAGTCCCTCCTGAAGTCCCCCCTCCCAAAGCCCTGCCCCCCACATTGGGTGTCACCAGGCATGGGGATGCTACTGCTTCCCTGCATAGCCTGAAGTGGTTTCTGATCATTACGGTTAACAGTACTATACCTAATTTGAAAGTCACACAAAGTTATGATTATTATGAACTAATAAGTGGGGAAGAGAAAGGAAAGATGGGAGCACACACATTCCCTATCATCAAACCATAGTCACTCACCTCTGAAAGTGAGTGACAGAGATTGGATACATCCATACAGGTACACATAAAATATATAACTTCTGTAACTTCATCCCCCACTGTCATTTCTAATATTTGACTAATGTATATTCTAATCCACCATAAATATTGTTAGTCTGTAAGATATCACAGGGAACCTCGTTGAAGTTTCAAGTCAGCCTTTTCTGTTTTATTTTTATATCTCATCTTACAGAATCTCCTTGGCATAAATGATTCAAATAGAATCTTTGTACTTACAGATATACAGATATACTTACACTGTTAGTAGCTGTAAATTCCCTCTGTCCATCTCGTACTTCTGGAACAAACTTTTGCAACAAAGCTTTTTGAACCTTCCAAATGGCTGGAGGCTCTGTTCCTGTTTTTAAAGCAGCCTACAAGGGCCAGAATGAAAATAAGAATTTTACTTTTAGAGCTACAACAATTAACTCAAACTGACCAAAAACCCAGAAAGCACCAATTTAGTTCTAATACATCCATAATGGGAGCTATGGTTGGTGGTTTTGAATCAACCCAAGATATGCCAATTTTAAAACATTATTTCATATTCTGCAGGTTTTTTTTGTCCAGCTGCAACAAGAAGCTATAGTTAACTTGAAGCAAACAGCTGTGTACAGATGAAGAATACTAACATATCTCAGATTTAGCGTACGATTTTGTCTGAATTTGGCCTCTGACAAACTATTGCAAAACTGAGAAATAATAAATAATGGGCCCGTGGTATCCGCTGGATTTTGGTTCCAGGACCTCCTGTGGATACAAAAATTTGTAGATGCTCAAGTCCTATTAAATACAATGGCATAGTAAAATGGTGTCCCATATACAAAATGGCAAAATCAAGGTTTGCTTTCTGGAATTTATATATTTTTAAACTATTTTCAAGCTGTGGATGCTTGAATTGGTGGATTAAAAATCTGTGGATATGGAAGGCTGACTGTACAGTATAGATCTCAGAAATCTTAACTATGAATCATCTGAAAAGAATCACACTACTTACAGTAATGAGTTTTTTTTTAAAAAAGTTACAATATATTTAAGGCAAAAAAGAAAAGATAAAACATAATACCAGAAATTATTATTTGATTAGTGCAGTTTCTTAAATTACTGTAAGTTTTTTTTATGGATTACCTTTAGTAATTCTATATCTTCAATCTTCACTACAAATTCATCACGTTCTCTGTACATGCCCTCACCACCACTGTCTCCATTGTCATCCTCAGTACATCCTTCTATTGCAACAGTTGCTTGGTTTTTTGCTATCTGATTTGTAACAACACTCTCTTTTTCAGGTTGTGGTGAACAGGTTTTCACTTGAGCATCTTGCATAGTAATAGCTAAACTGGAAGGCTCCTTTTTTACAGCACTGGTGGTAATTTTAGAAACAGTTTTCTCCATTCCTGAAATACAAAAAGCAATCTCATTTTGTTAATTTAAAGACTAAATGTATTTTTATATATAAAAGATGAATTATTTTAAGCCTTTAGCAACCAATTTTAAAACTGTTAATAGAAGGTGTAAAATTCAACTGATGACAGAAGCAGCATGCCCATTTGTGGGATAAAGTCCCACATTTGATAAGATTTGTTCTACCTTTAAGATTACAGCAGTGTACAAAAAGAATAGAGACTTAATCTTTTCCCCAGAACAAACCCAATTTATGTATGCATTCAAAGCTTCTGACCTGAACTACATATAGAAGAAATCATATATTCAAGATATTCAAAAGGAAAAGACAACACACATACGCATCTTTTTAGGTGCATGATATTTATGTTGTCAGCAAAACTATGGTTAATTTGAGGTTTGGGGTTTTTTTAAGTTCAATTTGCCCTGTATGGTACGCTATTGAGACTTCAGTTTAGTCAAGCCACTAATTTTTTAAAAAACTCCCACAAACTTATTCTTTGAAATAATGCCTTCAGAAGGGACTTAAATCTTATCAGGTCACGACAACTGTCTCCTAAAGTAAGTGGCTGAACATGAGAGTACTTCCAAAAATGTACAAGAAAACTACATTTCAAAATATCTTTCAACTTCCACAACTTCCATTAGCCTTAAATATAGTTAAAAACTGATACTTGATTAAAGTATTTTGAATACACAAAAATGGACCATGTTTATCTTAACTGAAGCAGTCTTTAAACTATAGGCGTATATTTAGTTGTAAGCACAACACAATAATCTTTACCTGACTTTTTCTTTTTATTAGAATCATCAGTCAAAGTTGACAAGGCAGATGAAATGCTCTTCTGAAGATCCTGGTTACCTCCTACCGAATCTTCATCAGAAGAAAATGAGGGCAATGCTTCTGAATTTCTCTTCCGTTCTTCATTATCTTTTTTGTTTGCACTTTGACCACTGCCTTCAAGATATGCAGGAGGTGCTGGTGCTTGGGAGTTTGAAGGTGGATGAGGACATGGTGCTCTAACAAATGCTGTAACAGGTCTCCTGACACGATTAGGCACACGTACAGCAGGAATTGAAAGCTGTTGTCTAGGTCCAGATTTTAGGAAATCTAAAAAAGATGCAATGAATCCTGTTCTGACTTCTGGTTGTTTTTCTTCTACTTCTTTGATTTTCTGCCTCATTTTTTCTTGATGTTGATAAGTTTCATGGCAACTTTCGGGAGCAGGAGAATATGGCAAGCTGGCATCACTTCCTCTTGAGTTCTGGTGCTTACATTGTCCACTTCGCTTAAATTGCTTTTGATTTGCATCATCTTCATTTTTAATTTGATTTTGTCCCCTCTCCTTCTGTTTCTGAAGGTCCTCTTGTAATAAGTCTTGGCTCTTGTCTGCAGTTTTATTACTGTTTTCATCTCCTGGATGTTGCATAGATAGTGAATGTAATGGAACTTTGACTTTGCTTCCTGTCACAGTGTTGTCACCCTCCATGTTACAATCCCTGCTCAGTCTTGCAGTCTCTTCATTTAGAATCTTACCACTCGAAACATTTAGCATGCCATCCATATGAACATTGTTTTTACCTTCAGAGTCATTATTTGAGATAGACTGCTGCTTAGCTAGGCTAGAAGCCTGTTCCTGTGTTTGTTCAAACTCAGATGTAGAAACTCTAGTAGAAATGCCTTGATCTGGAGTCTCAATATGTTGTTCATCAACACTTCCAGTTTTTGGCACTGTATGCACTGCTGTTAGGTTTAGGGTAATCTGGCCTCCATTCAAAGAAATATTGTTTATGCTCAGTGGCTTTCCAACTACTGCTGGTGAGGAGCTGAAGCTTGGAGTCACATGTCTAATATCTATTGTCTGGAACTGAACCTTAGAATTCTCTCCATTTTCAACTGACTGCATTTCCTCTTCACCAGAAGTTGATTTGGCAAATTCAGATGGAGTTACACCACAAGCAACAGCAGTTGCTGCCAAGATATCATCTACATTAGATAGTATATTCCTCTCATCATTGAGCAACATAGATTCTGGAAAACATACAGAACTAAGGGTAACAAATTGATTCTTAGACTCATTATTTGGCTGCACAAAATTTTCTTTCGCTGTCAAGTGTTGTTGTATTGGCTTTGATGGCTCAGAAATATCCATTTTCATAATGTCAGAGCTTTGAGGATGAAGCTGCTGCTGAGAATGTCCTCCATTACTCTGAATCAAATGTCCATCCACCTGAAGAAACTGGTGGGTCATCTGCTGAGAACTCTGAATGTGTTGCACTTGTGGAGAAACTTTTGTATGCCCTAAGCTAGGCTGCAGTATTGACTGCTGGAGCATCTGTAAATCACAGGCAGATTCCAAAAGTACCTGTGCACTGGGCAAGCACAGCTGATGACTATGCCTTATGGCTTGAGTGTTAATCTGTGTTGGTGTGCTAATGACATGGCCCTGTTGCTCTGAGGATTTAGGTTCATGTACCTTATGCAGAAGAGACTGATGCTGGCTTAGTTCTTTGCCATCCATATTTACTTGGGTAGCTGGCAATAAATTAGCTGCCTTTTTAATATCATGGCTCACTACATTAGTGATATGACCAATTTGCTGGGTAAGTTGGGCTACAGAGCTAACCATCCTTTCATCCTTTTTTGAACTCGGAAGAGTAAGCCCAACAACTTGATCTTCAAGACGAGAATTACTTCTGATTACACTTTGAGAATATCGAGTATCCACTTTGGAAACTTTGAAAGTTGTATCCTGAGTGTTAATTTCATTATCAGCTAACCTCTGAGGGGAGGAATCAAGAGATGTTTGCTGTTGCAATGCCTGCAAATCTTGCATTGGGAACTGATCATCCTGTTTAGATGTTTGATACAAATTAGGGTCAGATTTCCTTTTAATATATGATTTTGTATCTGAGGAAGAGCTGTTCTGCAATGCTTGTGAATGAGCTGGCATTACAAAAGTTGACTGGACAACTGGTAAAAACTTTTGAGACTGTGGAGAGGATGACTCTTGTGTCTGAGAATGTAGAGAAATATAGTTCTGAGGAGGGCTAGATGCTGACAAGTTTTGAACATGAGAAGAGGAAGAAAATGGAAGAGATGGCGATGTTAACGTTATAGATTGTCCTGTTGTATATGTTTCTGAAGGACTAACTACTGGCAAAACCTGGGATTGAGATGAATAGATAACTTGTGATTGGCTAACTGTTGACAAACCCTGAGAATGGCTAGAAGAATAATTTTGAGATTGGCTCTCTGAAAGATCTCTTGCCTGTGAAGAGTAGTTGTCATTTGAAACAGAACTTAATACCTGTTGCTCAGAAGAATAACTCAGTGTCTGGCTATCAGAAGTAATAGCTTGTGACTGCCCAGCAAAAGCAAGAGTTTTGTATAAAGGTGGCAACTTCTCAAGCTTGATGGTTGAGAATACTTGTGCATGACTGACAGATGGCACATTCTGTGACTGTGTTGAAACATAATTTTGTGACTGGCTTACTGATAAAAGGCTTGGAAGCTGTGCTGTGGAATAGATTTGTGCTTGACCTGCTATTACAGAGTTCTGGCTCTGTCCATTTTTGGAATAGCTTTGCGTCTGCACAGCAGGGGCTACACTTTGTGGCTTAGGTGTCTTTGTTGACCTTGATGGTTGCTTTGTAGGACACTGTTTTGCTTTTGTAGTAGAAACAGATGGGAAACCAGGTGATGGAATTGCCGATGTGTATGACTGAGCAAGTTCCACTGAAACTTGAGAGGTCTTCTGCTGTGGTCCGCTATTGCTCACCTGAGTAGCATCGGCAACTGGGCTACAAGATAGGGATGACCCTCGAGATGTATCTTGGAAATCGGTTCCATCTGCATTTGATAAAAAATTTTCTAAGGAATGCTGTGAACCAGTCAGTTGTGCCTGAACAGACTGTGTGCTTGAAGGCCGCTGATGGTGTTTAATCACACTACATTCTCTCTGCAGTGCTCTTTCAATGGAAGCAGTAGAACCAGTAAACAGGGTTGAGCTATATACCTGTGGAGCTGGCTGAGCTCCTCCAAGCGATGAAGGCAACAAACTGAACTGTGGCTGCAACAGATGAGGTGCAGATTCCTGAGCAGAGCGATATGTTGAAGACTGTGGTGGTATACTGGTACTTAACACAGAACTGCCCAAGCGCTCAAAAGTCAATGCAGCAGGAACAGTGCCTTGGGATGTCTTGATCTGCAATAAAGGGTCATGAGCAGTTAAAAGCCCATTTGATGTTGCACTGAAAGTTGCATCCTGAAGTGTTAGAGAAGGAGTAGTAGCAAAGTTTCTACTGCCAAAAGCATTGGGATGCTGATAAGCTGAAGTTGGTGGAAAGGTTCCAGAGGCTGGCAAAGCTCCAGTAACAAAAAGTTCAGTTGATGAATGCATAGCTGTTTAAAAAGAGACACAGAAAGAATAGAGTGCAATCACACATGAACCAAGAACTTTTCTAGCCTAACCATTTTGTTTAGCCCTGGAAGTAATTATCCACAGAATTACCCACTTTTTAATGTAATACCTGATGATGAGATCATTATCTTTTTGGAATATTCTTACTTAACTTTTCTGTCCTTCCTCCTTGTTTCTGCCTACTTGCAGTTCAGGAGTTGCACAGATATGAAAAAACAGAAACTTCATCCAGATAAGATACAGATGGTGTTGGTCAAGAAATCTGCAGTGTGAGTGATGTCATCCTACTAGTTCTAGATAAGGCTACACTTCCTTTAAAAGGATCACGCACACAGTTTGGGAGCATTATGTGACCTAATGCTTTTGCCAGACATTCAGATGGCAGCTACCAAAAGAAAGCCTTTCATCAACTTTAGCTACTGAACGAATTAAAACTTTTTCTGAAGAAAGCAGATGAGGCCTGATCTTTAACACCTTTAACCTTTTCCAAAACAATACTATGCTGGGACTTTCATGACAGTGACATCAGCACTGTATTTAAGCACTAGACTGATTGCCCTGGGCATGGTATGGAATCTTATGCAGGAAAATGAGACTGGAAAAGGAAGGATAGAGTAGTCCATCTCTCTTCTGCACCCAGTATAAAAACCAAGTGGGCTGCAAGAGCAGGGATCCACATCCAGCTAAGAGTTATAGGAGGTTTATTCAAGGAGTGGGGGGTGGCGGTGGAGTTTTATCTCTTCTGCCATACCCCAGAACACTAGGCTTTGTTTTTTTGCATGTGGAGTTTTCTCTCTTCTGCCATACCCCAGAACACTAGGCTTTGTTTTTTTGCATGTGGACTTTGTGGGCTTATTCATAAGACTGAGTTACACTCCTTAAGCTTAGATATGGTATATATGCAATAATTTATTCTCTACTTTTCAAGTCCATGTATCTTGACCAATACATACAGTTACAGTACAGTTTCCTCAATAAACACATTATTGTTTAAGATAGCAAACTACATTGTTTATATATTTATGAATTATTTAAAGTGTACACTGAAAGAGCAGAAAGAGAAGTATTGAACTGTTAGAGTACTGGGAAAGATTAATCAACTAAGCATTTATGTTGCAGTGGATGATGGTGATCTGAATCAGAGGAGGTGCTTTTCATCTATTTTCCCTCTTCTGTAAAGCCCTATGCTCTCCCAGTTGTTCTGGACAGTTCAGTTACTCTCCAAGACAGTATGGCAGCTGACAATCCGAGCTGCAGGAAAAAGTAATCAGAAAAAAAGTGTACAACCATATTGCTCCCTGCTATAAGGCTCACATGTAAAAAACTGGCATTTAACAACTTAGCAAGTCACATTGTAAGCTGCTTAGAGAGTACTAGTTCGCTAATAAGCAGTATAGAAATGTACTTGCTATTGCTATTTTCTGTCAGAGAGCTCTGGTGCCACAACAAACTACATTTCCCAGGATTCCATAAGATGGAGCCATGGCAGTTAAAGCAGCACCAAACTAGATTATTTCTGCAGTGCGGATGCAGCCTTAGCTAATTTGAATTCTAATATTCTGATATTAATGTCATTTTAACAGAAAAACAGATGATACAAGGACCAAAATGTAGGAAAATATCACCTGGCTGCCAAGTTGGAGCTCGAAACTGTGGTAAGAGAGTAGTTCCTGAAGAAACAGCCTGAGCATTGCGAGATTCAATTGCAGAGAGAAAATTCATAACGGAAGTTTCTTTAGTGCTGGTACTGCTGCTGTGCATAGTGTTATCAAAAATGCCAGAAAGACCTACATGAAGAACAAACATGTAGGTTTGATTATATATATTATAAATTATACAAGAACATGTATTAATAGGAGGCTGCACATACATATGAATGCTCACTCACACATTTATTGGCCAGGAAGCTCAACTGTGACACTTATCAGCTGATCTTAAGTATGTTCTGTAGATTTATGTACCTGTTAGACACCAGACTATAATCAGTGTAAGAGCAATCTTTTGGACAATGGTTTTGAAATTAAATGCATATTTGGCCCTCATTTAAAAAGAGCCCACATTCAAATGGTATGAAAAATATAATATTTTAAGACTCCAGGTGAGGGGGGAGCAAGGCAAAGTAATAAATTACTTGAAATATTAAGCCACACTTCACCAATCTGGCAATGTAAAGGTATGTTGGACCTCAATTTCCATCATATTTTATGCCGAGTTAGAGGTGTGAAGGCTTGTAAAAACACCTTAAAAAACTGGATTTTCTTTTCGTGTGGGTTTTTCCACCCCCAAACCCTTTTTTTTTGTGTGGAAAAAATGGATTTGGGGAAAATATAAGGGGAACTTTTCTTTTACAGTGATGAACAAAATAGATAACAGGTGGTGTTCTTATTTCTGCTCTCCCCCTCTTCCATTACATTATGTATTCATGGGGGATTTGTTCCCAAACTAAGGGATAATGAAAACCATGGGTAACAGTGAACCCTGTATTTCCAGGGGATGTTGACCACAGAGTCACACTGTAGGACCTCCAGATGCCTAGACAGACCATATCTTTTCAGATGTAGGTAAGGGAAACCACAGGTATCAATTCTGTGGATACAGGAATCATACTGTATATCTAAAAACTATGTATCTCATGTCATTGCAATTCCTAGTCTTGGGGCCTTTGCAGACTGCCAGAAATAGTGCAAATTGAGTCCACTTTAAGGGTTAGGGAATCATGGGAAGTGTATTTTATTGTGGCACCAGAACTCTCTGACAGAGAAGGCTCAATGTCTCAGAAAAAAAACACTTCCCATGATTCCCTAGCACTAACCCTAACCCTTAAAGTGGACTCAATTTGCACTATTTCTGGCAGTCTGCAAAGGCCCTTGGTTTCCTTAGCTCTTTTTATAGAAATAAGCGCTTTTTGTATGCTTGGCACTATAGAGGTCTAAAGGAGACTTTTTTTTTTTTGCTTTATTGTTGATGGTTTCTTTGGCTGTAGAGTTCCTTATACTGTAAGGTATTCCTTACAGTTGCAGCTTCATTTTATTTTAATTTTAAATTTATAATTATTTTGGGGATAACTATATTTTAATATATCAAATATGATAATTCTATGCCAAATCAAATGATACATAATGTATTTTATGTTCCTGAAGTGGAACTGACTTTGATTTTTGATAGTATGCTAACACTATATTTTTTCATATTTGCTGAAAATTTCCATTCCCTCATGCCCATGGCTCCAGCATTTCTAAAGCTTTTACATCCCTTTGTAGGGTCATGATGATGGAAGTAAACCACGTATGAAGGGCACCAGGATCCTACACCAGAGGACATTTCAAACTGGGACCAGGATTTTCTGAGGGTTTATTTCCTCCAACCAGCTACTCAATTTGGCTCACATTTTGCCTAATCCAGTCTTGAGATCTCCAGTCTTGAGACCTCCTAACTCACTGTTCTCCATCTATAAAGGGGCCTGTGAGCTTTGTACTGAACAGAGGCAAATCTGAATTGTATTTTCAAATCAAGGACCATATTTTATTGCCTTTGTGATTCCCGTGGCAGTTGGGATGCCCCTGAGGACTCTATTTTGATAGGATGCAGACAATTTTTCCATACCATGGAATATATAATATACAAGCTAAATGATCTGGACACTGTCACACACACCCTTTCCCCCTTTAAAAACTCTTTCTCTGATGAACAAACATTTGGTTTTAAAAGCTTGAGCAATTATGTGCCTTTTTTGTTAGCCTAATAGAAATATCGTTGGAAGATTTTTGCATTCCCTTTCTCCCTATTAAATAGATAGGAATTTCCTGCATGCAAACACACACACACACACTCTCTCTCTCTCTCTCTCTCTCTCTCTCTCTCTCTCACACACACACACTCAAACTAACCATGTGATTTAGGTAACTCCCCCTTTGGGATTAACAGACATTCTCTCTCAAGATTCTCTCCTGAGCTGTTGTGTTTCCTACCTCATGCTCTCTCACCTTTCTTTGAAAAGATGGTGAGTTAAATATTTCTTTTACCTGAACTATTTCATTTTACTGAGCTAAATTAGGATACAGCTTCTATGTAAATATAGATTAAAGCCATTAGTAAACTTTTGTTTTAAACTACAAACTGTGTGTTTGTTGTTTTTTTGGAGTCAGTCTCAGTTCTTAGGAAAGCATAGTTAGACAAAAGCACATTTCTGCTGCTCTGCTAACAGGCTTGGCTTTCACATTTCTGATATTCAATATTTTTGTTTCCTTAGCAGAGGCTGAAGCCGTAGGAAGCTTAAATTACCCCACAAGTATCCTCACAATATGAACTTGGAATTTGTTTTATGGTCAACATATTTACTCTTGCATTCATATATGAAGTTCTATAATGGCATCATCCATATAGTACAAATAAGACACACTATTAAAATATTTTCTTGAAAACTGATTCTATACCACACAAAATTCTAAGATACATGCAAGTGTCAAAAACACACTGCAGAAATAATCCAGTTTGAGACTGCTTTAACTGCCCAAGCTCAATGCTAGAGAATTCTGGGAACTGAAGTTTTGTGAGACATCTAGCCTTCTCTGTCAGGGAGCTCTCGTGCCACAATGAACTACACTTCACACGGTTCCCCAGCACTGAGCCAGGACAGTTAAAGGGGTCTAAAACTGGATTATTTCTGCAGTGTGTTTTGGACCAAAGTGATGGAACTACTAATAAAAACTGATGTTTCAGAGTGTACTATTTATTACCTGCAGGGTGGGGTGTAGTAGCATATGTAGGTAAATGATGAGAAGCTGCATATGTTTGTCTGTGAAGAAGATCTGTTTCTGAATGTGATGGATGTCCTCCATAGCTTAAACTGCAGGTGAAAAAAAAGTAAAATCAGACATAGTAATGCATATAAGGAGCGTGAAGAAGAAATACAGATGAGAAAGTTCTGAGAATAAAGTGAGGAAAAATAAGAGGCTCTGTATAGATTGATCTAATTGAAGAAGGTGAATATCAATGTAACTAATAAACATGTGAAGCCTGATAACCTATTAAAATGATAGAGAAAAATAGTGTCAAAAAGGTATGAAGCTTAGTGGCTCATCAATGACTGATCTGTGGAAAAAAAAGTTATTGTAACTTAAGATCATTTCACAACAACACACCAGTCATGATTTAGTTTACAAAAAAACAGAAGAGTCTTTGAAACACAAACAAAAGCAGAGATTTGTTTCCTTTACTTATGTTAAAGAGTAGTTGAATAGGTTTGACAACAACTATCCTGCAGCCCACAGTGGTATATTTGTATTCTAGTTTGTAATTCTGTGGCTCCACATATTTGAAGAGATGAAATTAAAAGAAAGCTTATTTAAGAAGCTAGACATTTAAGGGGACCATTAATTCTGGCTACATTTTATCACCCAAAGTAATGGTCTTGTCTCTGACCTTGCACTTCATTTCCAGGTCAGGAACAACTACCTGATCTTCCAGGGATGGGCGTGTGTGTTCTTTTTGGGGGAGATATTCATACTCTTTAAAAAAGAACTTTGGAAACACAGCTAAAGACCAACTCTCCATTTTCCTTTCTATTTCTAGGAGTGGCAGAAATGTGCATTTGTTCTCTTTTTCCTTGGTAGGACTTTAAGGTTCCTCAGACTTGCCACACATCAGTGGACATCTGATAATAAGCAAAACTGTTGATCTCTGCTCAAAACAGTCTGGCTGAGGATGTTGGGAACTGCAGTCCAACCCATTGGTAGGGCACCAGGTTTAATAAAATTGTAGCAGATCATCAATTTAATGCATCCTCCTTTATGTGTGTTTGGCCTCACTGGATCCAAACCTGAGATGGGGAGTTTAAGAAAAACTCTCATGTTTTACTAAAACCACATAATTCTTGCAGTTGTCATTCAAAATGAGTAAGAATTATTTTCCTTGATATGCCAGTGTGGTAAAAGAAACCTATTAAATGGAACAGGACTAGCATAGCAGGACTGGTATCATCTTCTGGATTTTGACATTAGTACAGAGTTTACAACCATGGTCTAAAACTAGCAGTGGAAATCATGCAGCCCTCTAGATGTTGTTGGGACTACATTTCTCAGCATTCCTCACTCCTGACTATGCTGGCTAGTGCTGCTTATGCACTGTGTGAACCTGCCTTCAAGTCGCCTATCAACTTATGGCAACCCCATGGATTTCACAGGGTTTTCTTAGGCAAGGATTGTTGTTCTGTGCCTTCAAGTCATTTCTAACTTATGGTGACCCTAAGGTGACCATATCATCAAGTTTTCTTGGGAAGAGAAAGTTTGCCACTGCCTTCCCCTGAGGCTGAGAGAGTGTGACTTGCCCAAGATCACCTGGTGGGTTTACGTGGCTGAGCTGCAATTCGAACCCTGGTCTCCAGAGTCACAGTACAGCATTTAAACTACTACAGCACACAGGCTCTCAAGCAGGGATTATTCATCTTTAAAACATTGCTCATGTTCTTCCATTTACCACTGTTCTGGTGCTGATGGTTAAACAATGTTGTCAAATGGCTGGCATTTCATCCTTGAGTTCTAAACGCCTTGAAACATATCTTATTTATTTTCCTAATAATATAAGTAATTTCTCTTACAACATTTCTCTATGCTTCCTAATTACTCTATCTGATAAAACAAGATATGAATGAGTAGAATGGAGGCACACATAGCCTCATTCATTCCCAATTGTGAATTCTGGCTTTCTCAGGGCACACTAATCTATAAATCTGATCTTAACGATGTCTCAAGAAGCGATGCCAGCTATGCTCTGTCTGATTAGATGAGTGAAATGGGAGTTATATCCTTGTTTTCTTTAAGTCACAATTTTGACATGACGATGATGATGATGACGATGATAATAATTTATTTCCCACTTCTCCTCAAGGCTCAAGATGGAGTACAGCATGTTAAGATACAAAACACAGTTAAAAACACATAAACCCATAGTTAAAACACAATACTATAAAATCATTAAAATACACTCATAAGAGCTCATATACAGATTAAAAGTCCTGATTTAAAATTGGCTGGATAGGCTTGCCAGAAGAGATATGTTTTCCAGTTAGCATTTTCACTGTCATATCTCTTCCAGCAGGTGATTCCACAGTCTGGGGGCAGGAAATGAAAAAGTTCTCTAGGAAACCATAACCAGTCTAGTCCTGGCCTGTAGGAGCAAACATTTCTCAAAGGACCTGAATATATAGGATGGATTATATGGCAGAAGGCAATCCTCTAGGTAACCTGGGCCCAAACCATGTAGGGCTTTCAAGGTAATAACCAACACTTTGTACTTTGCCTGTAAACTAATTGGTAGGAAATGGAGTGCTTTTAAGATTGGTGTGATATGACCACTCCTGGATGTACCTTTAATCAATCTAGCTGCCATATTCTGAACCAGTTGGAATTTCCTGCTTGGTACAAAAGTAGCCCAATGTATAGCACATTGCATAAGTCCAGCCTTGAGTTTACCAGCATGTATGCTAACACCTTTAGGTCCTCCGATTCTAGGAAGAAGCACAGTTGGCATATACTTTCTCCTCCTTTGCCTGCTTCTTGCTGCCTGCAAGTGGAGGTGGAAGGGATTGGAGAAATGATTACTCACATTTTTTCTTAGTAGTAAACACTGTTTTTAAACTGTAACAGGTAGGGAGAAATGTGTTGATGTATACCTCTGCATGATCCTAGGCTAAAAAATTTTAAAATATGATTTCCAAAAATAAAAATAAAAAAAATTGTAACAAAAATAACTAATGAACCAAAACATGTTCCCTTGCCTGTCCCCAGTGAAGGATCAAAACAGAAAACAAGCCGGACATGAACCATACATAAAAAAAAACGAAATGACCCAAGTTAAAGAATCGGAATAAAACATTATTCTTTTAACCTCAACTTTAAGCCCCAAGGGCAAGAGAAAATATAGGTAGGACTTAAATGTTACTGTGGATGTCACATGTCAACAAAGGTTTAAAACAGAGGTAGGCAACCTTTTTGAGCCGGGGGCTGGGTTGCTGTCCCTCAGACAATTGGGGGGGGCGAAGCAAAATAAAATAATAATAATAATATGCATGCACACTCTCTCAGCCCCAGAAAAGCCATGATGGCAAAACCCCTGTGGAGATTTTGCCAAGAAAACCCGACGAACAAGTAATAACAACAATAATCGATATCATCATGGCGGGCGGCAGCAGGGGTTGACGGTGGTGGCAGGACCGGCCTGGGGCCGGTCCAAAGGCCTCAGGGGGCCACATCTGGCCCCCGAGCCGTAGGTTGCCTACCCCTGGTTTAAAACAAGTTAGAACTGCATTTTCACCTCCATGTAGTTTAGTCCCACAAGAAGAAAACTAAACAAATTATGTAGAACTGCCTTGCACAAGCACCTTTCACCTTCCCTAGACACTTTAGGAACCAATCAATAGTTTATGGATGAGAGCCATTATTCCTGTTTGACAACCAGTAGGGGACTGCCCATTCAGAGCATGCTGAATGAACAAATGAAGTCAGATGCATTTTTCTTTTTAATAAACAGTACTATATACTTTCCTTTAGCTTTTATTCTCTGTCACCTTACCCAAACATTCACTGACTACAATTATCATTAATGCTTATTTTAACTATTTTAAAAATTATTTCCATATTTCCTTACATCTCCATTCAAGCCTTTGATACTAATTTACATTTTTAACTTTTTAAAAAACATTGCCAACTGCTAATAATTGTCCTTGTAACTTACTGTGTTGTAGTGAACTAACAGCAGCCCACAGCAGTAAATGCAGTGGTTGATGGTTGATAGAGAGAGAATATGATCAATGATCTTAGATACTGAGAACCCATCAGAAATATAAATCTGTGGAGCACCCACAAGAGCATCTTTGGGGAAGGAAAAGTATGTTACATTTCCAGAAAAGGAAACAAAAAAGGTGGGATAAGGAAACTTTTGTCACAAGGATAAGAGAATAACTGGAATGGGAGGGCAATATTTATGAACTTTTTTCAGTTTTATTTTTAACAGCACTTTTATTTTTATTTAGTGATTTGCTACTGAACTTCAGCAGCACCTTTTCTGGGAAACTACTAAGAACATTATAAAGTCCGTAAAGGCCACTTGTTAATGGGTTCTAACTAGGTTGCCGTACTCTTTTACTTGGAAGATTTTTGAGTGGATTGAACCAACTAGGCCAGGGGTCGGCAATCTACGTCCCGCAGGCCACACCTGGCCCGCCGACCCTGCTGTGCGCGTCGCGGCTGCCATTGTGTTTGCCCAAATGGCGGCAGTGACTTGTTTGCGCATGCAGGAGCCATTCCCCCCCACCACCCGGCCCAGCGGAAGACCTGGGGATCAGCGACCGGCCCCAGGTATGTGAAGGTTGCCGACCCTTGAACAAGGCATCTGAGCCGCCTTTTATGACAAAAATCATAAATCAAAATTTTAAGGGCTCAGCCACCAACAGACAATGAAGGAAGCAGATATATTTAAAAAACCCCAGCCCATTTGAAATGTGGTGTTGGAGGAAAGTTTTGCAGATATGGACTGCCAAAAAGATAAATGAACCCTAGAGCAAATCAAGCCCGAACTCACTAGAAGCCAAAATGACTAAACTGAAGCTATTGTACTTTGACGATATTACAGGGAAACAAGACTCACTGGAAAAGCACCAACACAACAATGTTGAAAAAACTGAAGGCAGTAGGAAAAGAGAACCACATTACAGACGAAATGATGCAATAAAGGAAGCCAGAGTCCTGAATTTGCAAGACCTGAGCAGGACTGTCAATAACAAGGTTTCTTGGAGGCCTCTCATTCATAAAATCACCATAACTGGAAACCAATTTGATAGCACATAACAAACTGCCAAAACTGCTAAATTTGGCCAATAAACTACAGCTGCCTATGATAGTATTAGCTCAGATATTCATGAGAAATGAAACTGGCTACCATTAACTAGGTGAGGTCATTCCACAACACTGGGTTTTCACTCTGGATTGCCCCATAAGCACTGTCTTATTCCAATTAAAACATAACTTAGGGGTCACGCAGATGGACAGCTTGTGCTGGTCAGTCCCCAGTAGGCAGTTTCAGGGTGTGCATCATGTGCACGCCTCACTCCCAAAGCATCTGCAAGGTGTTTTTTCCTGCTTGTCTGTTTGGGGCCCTAAGCCACACAGATGTTAACAAGTATAGGCCTGTACCTAGTGATAATGGGCCTCAACTTTCTTGGTCTACTGTCACAAAGATTATCAAGGTTTGAAATTATGTCTCCCCATAATTTCTAAGTTACCAAATTGCTGAATTTTTCACTGGGCAGCAATTATAAATAATTACGATCAAATGTTGAAACCCTCTATTCAACTGATTGTTTTTCTACATTCCAAAAGGATCATGGATTTTAGTATCCCAGTATGTCTCCTAAAGACCTCACCAAGCTGCCTTTTGTAGCAAGGACTGTACACCTGTATACTACTCCCACTCTCATGTATCTATAAATATGATATCATCAGAGATGTCATCAATAAGTTGGTGACAGCCAACTTTTTTTTTCTCCTGTTAATAAAATTCTGGTGATGCTGTGAAAGCAGTGAAGCACACAACAGGCTAGATTAGGGCTAATAAACTGAAGCTCATTTCAAAGATGGAAGTACAATGGGTCTTCCCTAGCAGTTGGCTTCCTATCAGCAAATTTGACCGCCTGCAGGTTGTCACACTCTATATTTATTTAATGATGGCAACGTGAACACACATAAAGTGAAGCATCAGCATTCACATCAGTACCTGAACCCCATCCAATACACTTGATTATAAAATCCCAAATGGTTTGGCACCCAAACACTTTAAGGATCACCTGCCAGATGTTACACTCTCCCAATGAAGCTCATCCTTACCATCACAAGATGGGGTACTTTGAAAAAGAACAATTTCTCCTGGTGGCATCTTTATACTGTCATTCCGCGGTGAGCCTCACCATTTGGTGCCAGCAAAACCCTCATTCTTTGTCCGCACCTTCTATTTCTATCTTTCAGTTGTTCTTTTCACTTTGTGTAACACTGTTTTCTACATCTCTCTTGCTGTTATTTTGCTGTCTTTGGTATTGCTGTGTGCCTTCAAGCCACTTCTGACTTATGAGGGCCTTAAGGTGACCCTACAGGGTTTGTTTGGTTTTTTTTTTGGCAAAATTTGTTCAGGGGGGGGTTGCCCTTGCCTTCCTCTGAGGCTGAGAAAATGCAAGTTACAATGAGATGTAATTAAATTGCTTTATCATCATGTTTTTATTATAAGTCCTTCCCTGTTCCATTTCGCTCACCTTGACCTTTGCAATCCAATATAAACAGAAACAGAAAGCATGCATCTAGATGTCTTCTGCTTCTTCTTCTTGGGAATTTTTCAAAAGAAAAATCTGAACCACCGAATAGTATGCGAGTATAATTCCCACACATGGCATGCTCCATTATAACACACTTGGTGTGTCTGCTCATATGTGTCATTGCTTAAGAGTCACATTTTATGCCATCTGATCCAGGTCTGGATTCTAGAAAAAACTTTGACTAACACATTAGTATTCACACTGCTCACGGATTCATGTAATACATTTTTTTGCAGTGACCTTTCAGGTGGCACAAATATTCTTTTAGAAGTGTATATTTTACTAGAATTATCTGTTGTGAACTTGGTTGCACTTAACAGGAAGCTCATAAATTTCCCATGTGGGATTCAGATACAAATGAGTTATTGCAGCTCTGTGTTTAGGAGATACAACATTATACAGTTGGCCCTCCTTATCCACAGATTTTTTTTATCCACAAATTCAAGCATCCACAGCTTGAAAATATTTCCAAAATGTATAAATTCCAAATAGCAAACTTTGATTTTCCATTTTATATAAGGGAAAATCACTTTTGCTGTGCCATTATATTTAATGGGACTCAAGCATCCACAGATTTTGTTATCCATGGAGGGTCCAGGAACCAAACCTCAGTGAATAACAAGGGCCCACTATAGATGTTCAGAATATTTCATCTTTGGGAATTTTAATATGAACTGACCTGATCTAAACATCTACAGCACCCAGATTACTATGCAGATCAAAGTTTAACATCAACCGGCTTTCATCATTCCCAACTGTTCTCATGAAGTATTCAAACTGGTACAAAAACTGGTTTTAAATCATGAGAAAATAGATTTCAAGATGCACTTATAGGAAGACAATTGGTTTAAAATCAGTATTTCTGTTGGAAAAAACCCCCCAATTACAATTGAAACAGAGAGAGATGGCAATGGAGCCATTCTACCAGCTCTGCGAAAAGAAAAGCTTCATAGGACTTTCCCACTCTCAATAGGGAAGACCATTTCATATGGCTGCAGCAGAGGGCAACTGGGAAGCAGGGTTGCTCCAGCAGTTCTACTAAAAGACCAGCTTCACTGAGCACCTCCTCTTTCTAAAATGTCTCCAATTGGTGTTAAAGGACTACTGTTGACACTAAGAACTGGGATCACCTACCCATATTCCCTTCTTCTTTTGTGTTGCTTGCCTTACTGGATTGCGTGTCTCTCGGCAGGGACTGTCTTGTTTTCATCTACATTTGGGAGCCTTCTCAGCTGAAGCATAGTGTAAAAACATTTCAATCAAATAAATCTTATAAACATTATTTATTATTTATTATTGTTTCTGATGTGTTAGATGCTATAGGAATCATGGGGCTGAAAACAGGATATTCATATTTTAAATAAAAAAGAAAAAGAAAATGTGTCTCTTCAAGAGAGAGAGAATACTTCTTAAGCAGATAGTGTTGGTATCTTAAAAAGCAATAATTCAACTTTCCTTGTTAGGAATACACATGTGCATCCAGATAAATGAAAATATGCTGAGTATGTATACATTGGCTATACTTTGAAGAGAAGAATTCAAAATAGGCACTCAGTCTTCACTTTATTGTAACTTTCTTATTCCTAAATTCTCTGGCTTGCTCTTTAAACAGCTCTGCTTTACACTAACATAAGGGAAATAAGAATCTTAAGTATTTTAATACTAGAAAGCAAGTGCTAACTTGCCTGTTTTAAGCTCACTAAAATTCTACAGTGCTTCTAAAGACAATGAGAACAACAGTTCTATTGTTGAATGCAACTGGAAAGACAGTTCAAGAATATCTGTCATCTTTTCCCCATACTGGTCTCAATGTCATCAACAATGCCAACCCTTCCCTCTCTCCTGAATTTTTAAAGTAATTTGTGCCTATGAGAAATATAGAATTTGTGCCATGTATTTAGGGTCTCAAAAGGTCACAAAAACCTTGTTTCGAAGCATTAGCTAATTCTCCATCAGAAAGAAGTAACTTTCTCAGTTTTGTTGCTGAAGATACTACAATTTATTCCATTTGCTATCTTTGTTTCATTGATTTATTCCCTCTTTATCAGCAAGAACCTAGTAAAACACTAAATACAAAGGAAAGGTAGGTGTGTTGCTCCATAAAAGATCTGCCATCACTTTGTAACAACCATCAAAATGTGAAGTCGTAGGCTTTCATGCCCGGCATCCATAGTTTTTGTGGGTTTTTCGGGCTGTCTGGCCATGTTCTAGAAGAACTCTTCTAGAACATGGCCAGACAGCCCGAAAAACCCACAAAAACTATAACCACCAAAATGTTACAAAAGACCTTACAAACTCTAGAGATCTCTAGAACTCTTCCCTGGGCTAGGGACTACAAAAATCAAGTGACAAGGGATGAAATAGGCAGTTCAAAAATGACACTAAATTTTGCTGTTGTGGGTCTTGAGATTATAACTAATCTCAAAATAGTAACTGCAGAATGAATGAACTGGTTTGGTCTGAACTGACACACATTCAAATATTCACCTTTCAACTTTAAAGCAGAACCCAATTTCTGAACTACTGTCCCAAGTCTGACTCTTAATTGTTTATTATACGGAATTACACTCCTCCTGAAAATGGAGTCTTGCGGTACTCCTCGATTCAGTCCTGAGCCTGGAGATTCAGGTCTCAGTCAGGACTTAGGAGAGCATTTGCACAGTTAAACTAGTGCACCAATTGTGCCGATTCCTAGAGAAGTTATATCTGGCCACGTTAACACGTTCCTTGTTTACTGTTAAAATATTTTTATATCAAAAGGCTTTTAGAAACTGACTGGGCTGGGCTTTTAATGTTAAGTTGTGCTGTTTTTAAGGGTTGTATGTAGTCTTTTAATGAATATTAATGTTTTTAATGCTTATAGTTTTTAATTTTATAAACTGTTTTTAAAGAGAGAAAGGCAGGATATAAATGAATGATGGTGATAATAATAATACAGTCAGCCTTCCATATCCATATCTACAGATTTTCTATCCATGGATTCAAGCATCCATAGCTTGAAAATATTTTAAACATGAGTAAATTTCAAAACTTTGATTTTGCCATTTTATATACGGGACATCATTTTACTATGCTACTGTATATAATGGAACTTGAGCACCCACAGATTTTGGTATCCACAATTATAATGCCTTTTCCACCAAAGGGTGGAACATCAAACATATATAAGCAAAAGCAGACAATAAAACACAGACAATAAAATGTTAAAATGATAAAATACCATGCTAATATACTAAAACAACATTATCAGTCACTGCCCATCTTGGCAACCTTAGGCACATTCAGAAACTCAGCAATCTGGCAAATCGAAAAGGAACATCTTCAACCCTTTGTGATGGGCATCCAGTGGGTAAGATCCTCCTCCAGCCAAAAATGCAAATGAAGACTGTTCCACAAACGCAGAGCAAGATCTTGAAAGCTACCCAATTTGGCTTCTATTGGTTTTTTTTAAAAAAAATCCTTATACAGCATCTAAAATTATCATCCCCCCTATTAATAAGGAGATTGCTTATATTCAATTCTCCTACCAATAAAGGAGCCAGTATACTTAAGCAGAGTGTTGGAAGACAGAGGGTTTTGGAGATGTCTCATCCACAGGGCTACCATGAGTCGAGATCTATTTGTAGGCAGTTAACAATAAAAACAAATACTTCATCTGGAATGGAGGCAGTACCAAATTTACAACAGGTTTCTATATGTTCAAAAATGGAGCATTACATTTTTTCTTCCTTCTTTGCTCCCTGAACTCCTAGGGATTACTCCAGATGAAAACATCACATCATCTGCTAAGAGGCTCATCAGAATGTGTGTCTGCAGACCTCTCCTCTCCCATTTCAACTTAAAAGTATCAGAGTGGCCTCTGGCCATTCCACCTGCAACTGAATGGGGACCATAGCATCTGCATGGCAGAGGGCTGCTGCAGTGTTTCCAAAGCTGGCTGTCCACCTGCAGGAGCAGTTTTACTGCATTCTTTTCTCTGGCAGCTTCAGGCTGCATCTGACTTCCAGCCGCTCTGGAGGCATGTGTCAGATGAACTCCACACACTCAAAGCAGCTGGAAACTGCTCTTTCTGGTCCGTCTGTTTCGGGCCACACAATCATAAAGTTGGAAGAAACTCTAAAGGCCATCCAGTCCAACCCCCTGCCATGCAGGAACACAATATCAAAGCAGCATGACAGATGGGCATCCAGCCTCTGTTTTAAAACCTCCAAAAGAGACTCAACTACCCTCCGAGAGAGTGTGTTTCACTGTCGAACAGCTCTTACTGTGAGGAAGTTCTTCCTAATGTTTAGGTGGAATCTTTTTTCCTGTAGCTTGCATCCATTGTTCCTGGTCCTATTCTCTGGAGCAGGAGGAAAAAGCTTGCTCCATCCTCAATATGACACCCCTTCAAATATTTAAACAGGGCTATCATATCACGTCTTAACCATCTCTTCTCCAGGCTAAACATACCACCTCCCTAAGTCGGTCCTCATAGGGCATGATTTCCAGACCCTTCATCATTTTAGTCGCCCTCCTTTGGACATGCTCCAGCTTGTCAACATCCTTTTTGAATTGTGGTATTCCAGGCAATGACTGACTAAAGCAGAATAGAGTGGCACTATTACTTCCCTTGATGAGAGACAATTCAGATGCCATGACTTCAACATCAATTCACAGTTTTCCTTTCTCTCTACATCCACATCAACATATATTTTACATAATCTTGCCCACTGAGAAGTGCTGAAACCCTCAAAAGTCTGCGCACATGTTATGGTCTTCAGTTGGTCCTGTGTAAGTAACCAAGAAGAGCAGATTTCAGTTTCCTCCCCAAAATATTTATGAGTCATAGTGCCCATTTAGACAATTTAAGTACTCACTGCTTTCTAATTACAACTATATGATGACAACACATAAAATTCATATTATAGCATATGATCAATAATCAAATAAGGTGATGTACACAAGTGTGTTTCTGCATACAAGGAGGGCATTCAACACAATTATAGAAATTGTATGTTTGAAAAGCTGACTGGCAAAAAGTCATATAAATGAATGAAAAGGCCAAAAGAAAATCCAGAATAACCCAATCCCTATTATGTAGTAATTAAATGCCACTTTTGGCTACAGTACATTAAAAGACAATGGGGGTTGCAGACTGCCAGAAATAGTGCAAATTGAGTCCACTTTTAGGGTTAGGGTTAGGGTTAGTGCTAGGGAATCATGGGAATTTTTTTTTTCTGAGACACTGAGCCTTCTCTGTCAGAGAGCTCTGGTGCCACAATAAAATACAGTTCCCATGATTCCGTAACCCTAACCCTAACCCTAAAAGTGGACTCAACTTGCACTATTTCTGGCAGTCTGCAGCCCCCAATGTTAAGTAATAAGACAAGAAACAACACAAACATAGCTTTATAAAAATCAGGCGATTATGGATCCAATGATCTGTATATTCTCCACATTCTTCAAGTAAACATTGACTATCATGACATTCTAGCATTTTTAAAACTTGGACAAATGTCTGTTTGTGAATTTGGAGCAATTTTAGCAGTATGAAGTACAAGATTCCACAGCAAATACACAATGCTCTCTCCAAAGGCAAACTTACAACAAATAGAAAAGAATCATTCAGTTTCAATTTGGATACTCTTGGCACTTTAGAATCCTGCCCAAGTACACAATTTTGAGTGCCCACCTATCATTATGGACTATTTCACACTCACTATGGAAACAATGATACTGCCAAACTTAATTCTGCTATAAGACAAATGGTTTGTTGCCTTGCAAAAAGGGACAGTATTTAAGGCCCGAAACAGACAGGCCAAAAGAAGCAGCTTCTGGCCACTTTGGAGGTGTGAAGTTTACATGACACACTCCCACAAAACAGCTGGAAGCCGATCCAAGGCTGCCAAAGACAGCCTGCAGCCACTGCAAAAAGGAGCCATTGCAAAAAGGAGCCATTTAAATCCGGCTCCTGGCGGTGGCTGGCTTGGGACTGCGTCGTGGCTGGAGAGGTCTCTGGCCACTCCTTCCAGGCTGTCTGTCTCTGCCCTCATTTGCAAAAAACAAATACACCAGGCTACCAACATAATTGATTCTGTACAGAAAGCAAGAATCCATAGGCAGTTGGCCCTCCATATCCACAGATTTTTATCCATGTATTCAACCGTCCATGGCTTGAATATATGAAAAAAATTGCAAAAAGGAAACCTTGGTTTTGCCCTTTTATATAAGGGACATCATTTTACTATGCCACTGTATTTAATGGGACCCGAACATCCACGGATTTTGGTATCCACGTGGACTTGATTGTTTGCTGCTGCCTCCACTGCTGTCCTATGCCATTTTTAATAGGGACCGCAAGCTTTGCAGCAAATAGGGCTTGTAAGTCCCTATTAAAAACGGTATAGGGCAGCCACTGAAGCAAGCCCCACCATCCACCCACTTCTGTCTTGCAAAGGAACTCAGCCACCTTGAATTCACAGTGGGTTAAATCTGCAGATCATTGTGTGTGTGTGTGTGTGTGTGTGCGTGCGCGTGTGTGTGTTAAATATGGTTGGGAGGGCTAGAGTTATTTGTGGTTTTCCCACTTTTGTGAGGGTCCTGTGCCACTAACTTCAAAAAAACTGAAGGGCTAATCGTATTTGTATACATAGATGTCCAGGACCATATACTAGTATTAAATGACAATATATGCATGTTGATCACATTCCTCAAAGTGGGCATACTATCCTGATTTTCCCATCTTTAGTCCTGACCACTTCTGAGTTCAAGCAGATAACTTTCACCTTAGATAACAGGATATTATCTTACCGATTGAAGAGAGCTGTGACCTCAAGAGCTTATACCCATTTTTGTACCCTTTGAAAAAATGAAAACCTGATAAAAAGCAAAAGCGAGTGGAGTCGAGTGTCAAAGTTGAGAAAGTGGAGTGTCAAAAGTTCAGCTAGTTAGGCCTACATCTGAATTCAGTCTTTAAACTCACTTACCTGGAGCCAATTGTTATCTTTTAGACTCCTTCTCCTCCCAGGATTATTGTGAGACCAAAAGGAAGGAAACTTCCTGGCCTGAAACACATGGGGCAAAAGTGCCGACTTTGGGCCGCATTGGGAGCAAGATGTTTAGATTACACACGTCCCAAACATGGCCAGAAGCCACACCGACGCCACACCATCGCAGAAGAACCAGGCCAAGGAGGAATAGATAGAATCTGCTCCTTCTGGCAGCTTGTTTCAGGATTGCAGTGGTGGCCCAGATTGGGACTGTGCACGTGCGGTTGCTGTAGTACTGGTGCAAACAGTGCTGGCACTGCCTCATGCCGCTCCTATAGGCCCATCTGTTTCGGGCCCAGGTTAACCTGATTTCCTTGGGAAAAGGGCAGGATATCAACAGATGAAACCTAAACTCTCCCTGGAAGCCAAGATGATTAAATTGAGGCTGTTGTACTCTGGCCATATCATAAGAAGACAAGACTCACTAAAAAGACAATAGGGCAGGTAGAAGTTAGTAGGAAAAGAGGAAGACGGCACACTGGATGTCTAGACTCAATAGGGAGGACATGGGCCCGAATCTACAAGTCCTAAGCAGAGCAGTGGAGGACAGGAGGATTTGGAGATGTTTCCTACACAGGATTCCCATGAGTCAAGACAGCAGCTAATAATAACAACAATAATCATGTTAGATAAACCATTATCTAAAATCTTTAACTATGCATTTCTAACTTACTCAATCTCATACTCAGTAGAATATATGTTCCCCAGAGATAAGGAGAAGTATGTGAAAAATTATTCCTACAACCATATATGTGATCTTCTACATTAAACACACAACACAGAGCAAACACAACATTTTAATGTTTACAATTTCAGTTTTTCTCTCTCTGCTATTTCAATGCTTCTGTAAACATACTAGGAAGTAAATCAGAGAACAGAAAAAATGACTTTTGGAAGTTAAACATTCAGCTTTGTGTATGTTATATAAAAAAGAAAAAGAGAACACAGATTTGTTCACTGGTCCAGAAACATCTGGAGTGGCAATTGACTTGGCTCTATCGTCACTAACAAGATCATACAAAGAAATGAAGAAACAGCATTTGAAATATCATCATCCATAGTATCTCTCAGTTGTAAACTCTCACAAGCCGGTCTTAGTCTTCTGGATACTAGATTTCAAAATTCTGCTACAGAAAACCATGAATGTCCTTCCCACACATCTACATCCGCAACTGTAGCATAAGTAACTGGAAGCAAAGACAAAAATGAAACAGTTGCTTATCTTAAAACTCCAAACCATACAGCATGAACGGAAATATGCACTTTGGTAGTTAGAGGGGCATAGATTTATGATTGACAAGTAGAGAAGAACTCTGCCTCTAAATATCCACAATACTAAAAAGTCTCCACTTTCCCTCAAAACAGGAAGTCAAATGGCCTGTAGTAATTCTTGTGCTTAAGAGCAGATGTCAGACTTTCCTGCCTATGCCAACATGTAAGTAACCCCAGCAGGGGACTGGATCTGCTATGCTTAGGTCCAGGAGAAATGCTTATGATGGCTGCCATAAGCATTCTGGAACTGCAACAAAGAATCATGTGGTCTCTGAACAATTAATTTTATTGACATTAGATTCTGAGGACCAATCTTCTTCAAATACATCACCATTCTGGAATGGAACAGTACAAGCATCAAACTGTGGCCACATTTTATGAAGCTATTAGAATTCATATGTTTTATCTCTCTCTAACACACACACACACACACACACACACACACACACACTGCAATTCAAAGAACAGCATAAGGATACTAAAATGCTCTGTTATCTCAAGGTACAGCTAGCGGTTCTGTACAGACATGTACTATATTCTGGATGAATTAGTAGTAAACAGCATCTCTTTCCTTGAGCTGACTACAATCACAATGTTTACTCAGATCAAACCACTACACTGCACTGGCTCTCTAAAGAATATGATACTTCTCCAAAACCTGATGTCACTTTCTTGACACTCCATTTTAAAAATAAAACTAGAGAAACCCACCTAGAACAGTTTGGTTAAATCAGAGGTGGGTATCATGCAACATGCTGTTGGGGCTCCCAGCATTCCTTGTCACTGACTATTACTAGGATTGCTGGGACTTCCCACTTCATTTGGGGGGGGGGCACATGAGTTCCACTCCCTCTGTTAGCTCTGAGAGAAGTCAATCCAATTAATGCATTAAAGCCTGGTAAGTTAACACTTAGGTAAGTTCCATTGATTCAGTAGGTCTACTCTACTTGGACCACTGTTTCATTGAACCAGTGTCTACAAAAAAGCAGAAAAAGCCAATTCACCAATAAGCACGAGGGATAGATTGGCACTCTCAGGAGAGTTCTGAGGTTTGCAATAGGCAACAAGTAATTTTTGCTCAGTGAGGCATGATCATACTCAGTAGCCATTGAAGGTGATGGATGAATTGCAAAAAAGATAAGAAAAAGAAAACAAACAAAAAAAAATTGTGGAGAAAATGAGGAAAAATACAGAGCTACATTGCACCCCAAACAGGGACACTCCTATTAGGAAGCGACAGGGCTTGGCAATATTTTGTTGCAGGGCCCACATGTTCTCTCTAATAACACAATATATAACCAGGAGATAGTCTATCCTATATAAACTAAGAGAGTGTTTTTAAAGATCCAGCCAAGTGAACTGCAGAATATACTTGTCCCTCCACATTCGCTGTGGTTAGGGGCACAGGGCCCCCATGAATGTGGGAAAACCACAAATAACAAAAACATTGTTTTTACCTGAGAGAGCACCTCTCTAGGTCCTCCAATGCAACTCTGTGGTCAACATCTGCCAGACATTGGACATAGGATTGCACTGGAGGAGCTACAAATGCCTAGTGGAGTGTTCTCTCTAGGAATCTCTAGGTCTTTCAGTGAGACTTTTGGTTAAAGTTGACCACAGAGTTGTGCTGGAGGGCCTAGAGATTCCCAGAGAGGATATATTTATAAAATCCATGAATAAACAAAGCCACAAAAGTCAAAGCCACAAATGTGGAAGGACGAGTGTACTGGAAGCACAGAAGTGAAGAAATTCTGGAGCACTGTGCTCCAGAATTATTCATTCTGAATTGCAAAATCAGTGGTTCTGTGCTTACTGATGTGAAAGCAAACAGACCACTAACAAAAGAATGAGGTTTCTGTATACATGAAGGAACCTCCAAGGTGTGCAGAAAAAAATGACTTACTAGAGAAGGAAAAAAACCACATGGAAAATGTTTCTCTCGCATGTGGTTATAACATTTTGCCTACATGCATGCAGTGAACACTCCTCAATCTGCTCAGTTACCATTGCATTTGCTCTGTTCTAGGTTTTTGTGAGGCAACAAGATCTGTATACTTACTGTCTTCTGTTCTGTCATCTTGTGAGTGATTTGAAGAGACTGAGGGCCTTTACAAACTGCCAGAAATAATCCAGTTTGAGACCACTCTAATTGCCCTGGCTCACTGCTAGGGAATCATGGGAACTGTAGTTTATTGTGGCACCAGAGCTCTCTGACAGAAAAGGCTCAATGTCTCAGAAAAAACTACAATTCCCATAATTCCATACCATTGAGCCAGGACAGTTAAAGTGGTCTCAAGCTGGATTATTTCTGGCAGCCTGTAAAAGCCCTGAGTTATTATACTGCCTTGGCTGTTTGGATGATGTTTTGACTGGCCATCAGTAAGAAAAATCTTCCACCCTTATGATATAATAATAATAATAATAATAATAATAATAATAATACTTTTATTCTTATATCCCGCCTTTCTGCCGAGACAATCAAGGTGGCTCACATAGAATAAAATTAAACTTAAATAAAACATACTCTGCATTTAGGAAAGGGCAGGGAAATTCTGACAGTGAGCAGCCCTAGAGAGACTTGCAAGACAGGGAGATCGCTACTCATTGTGTGACAATATCAGAACCACGCCATCAATGAGAAAGGCTTCTTTGCCCTCTCCATGGCTCAAAGGACTGCTTGGCTATTTCCATTTTCCCTGTGTACACAAGTGTAGTGCATCTTTAATTACCGCACTTAAGCCACAACATCTAAATGGAGTTTCGTATTTTTCGGCATATAAGACGCACCCAATTTTAAAGGAGGAAAATCTAGAAAAAAAAGATTCTTAACCAAATACTGTAGTAAAATATTTTATATCAACTGTATAAAGTTAACAGCAGTTTAAGAACAATTTTAAGTTGTAAATGTAAGTTTAAGCCAGCAGCAGGGCCAGGTATTGCACAAATTCCCTGCCCAACTTTCTTGCAAGTCTCCTGTCGCCTTATGGTGACTCCATGAATTTCTTAGGGATTTCTTAGGCAAGGAAGACTCGAGAAGTGGTTTTGCCAGTTCCTTCCTCTGAAATACAGCCTGCAGCACCTGGGATTCTTTGGCGGTCTCTCATCCAAGGACTATCCAGGGCTGACCCTGCTTAGCTTCCAAGATCAGATGGACTGGTACCTTTGGAGTTTTTAGGCCATTGGCTTATGGAGTAATTTATGGCTTATTTTGACCCTACCATGAGGGTTTTCTTGGCAGATTTCTTCAAGTTTTTTTTTTTTTTTTTGCCATTTCCATCCTCTGAGGCTGAGATAGTGTAACTTGGCCAGGGTAATAATCCAGTGCCTTGGAGTAATTTCTGGCTCATTTTGATCCTACCATGAGCGTTTTCCTGGCAGATTTCTTCAGAGGAGGGAGTTTGCAATTTCCACCCTCTGAGGCTGAGACAGTGTAACTTGGCCAGGGTACTAATCCAATGCCTTGGAGTAATTTCTGGCTCATTTTGATCCTACCATGAGCGTTTTCCTGGCAGATTTCTTCAGAGGAGGGAGTTTGCAATTTCCACCCTCTGAGGCTGAGACAGTGTAACTTGGCCAGGGTACTAATCCAGTGCCTTGGAGTAATTTCTGGCTCATTTTGATCCTACCATGAGGGTTTTCCTGGCAGATTTCTTCAGAGGAGGGAGTTTGCCATTTCCACCCTCTGAGGCTGAGACAGTGTAACTTGGCCAGGGTACTAATCCAGTGCCTTGGAGTAATTTCTGGCTCATTTTGATCCTACCATGAGTGTTTTCCTGGCAGATTTCTTCAGAGGAGGGAGTTTGCCATTTCCACCCTCTGAGGCTGAGACAGTGTAACTTGGCCAGGGTAATAATCCAGTGCCTTGGAGTAATTTCTGGCTCATTTTGACACTACCATGAGGGGGGGGGACTCTTTCCACCCCCATCCTGGGTGCTCCAATGGACTCTTCCTGGGATGGGACGATGCCCTCTGACCCCAGGAAGAGTCCATTGAAGCACCCAGGATGGGGGTGGAAAGAGGAGGAGCACATTCAACTAGCCAGGAAAAGAGGACTCTTTCCACCCCCGTCCTGGCTGCTCCAATGGGCTCTTCCTGGGATGGGAGGAGCCCACTGGAGCACCAAGGCTGAGGTTGAAATGAGGCCTACTTTTAGCCTAGGCCTCGGCAGTTTGCCCTCAGCTTGTATATTCGCTTCATTAGGCGCAGCAACTTCCCCACCCTCGTTTTGGGGAAGAAAAAGTGCGTCTTATAACCAAGTTGTCTTCTGTTGTTTTCACAGGACTACTGAGGATGTCATATTGATAAAGCAGATACAGTGGTCCCTCCACATTCACTGGGGTTAGGGGTGAAGAACCCAGTGAAAGTGGAAAAACAGCAAATAAAAAACTACTATTCTTTTTACTTAAGAGAACACCTCTCTAGGACTCTCCAGGTCCACCAGTGCAACTCTAGGGCCAATATCTGCCAGAGGCTGACCACAGAATCATGCTGGAGGACCAACAAATGCCTTGAGAAGTGCTTTTTCTAGGAACTTCTAGGTTCTCCAGCACAACTCTTATGGTCAACTTCTGCAGAGTTGTGCTGAAGAGAGAGAACACATTAATCAAAACTGCAAATAATCAAAGCCACAAACGTCAAAGCTGCAAATGTGGAGGGCCAACTGTACATGAAAAGCTTTAGGTAGATTTTACAGTCATATGTAATAATGTGACATATGGGTTACATTATTCAAGATTAAAGGAGTTAGGTGGTGTTGGCATCAATTTCCTTTATTTTCCTCCTTGTTCGGAGGAGGGACAGGAACATATTTTCTCTTGGCACCCAGAAGTTAAATCATGCTACCCATCACTTTTCAAGGACCGTCCAGCCATCACTTTCACCTGCACTGCACCCTCTCAATAGGAAATCAAAAGGTGTAATTAGAATCAGTAAAAGAAACCAAAATTTTCTCCTTCTGTACTTCCTATTTTTCTTTGTGTTTCTCTGCATAACTTCAGATAGCTTAATCCTCAATATCACCTTGCAGGTGTCTGCATCTCTTTTTTGCTTCCCCACAAGCTCCTTCCCTCATGAGTATGTTTCTTGTCTTGGGCTGTTTGCATTTTCCAAATCCCTAGTGAGTAAGAACATAACACAATCTTTCTGGAAAGGAGACTGAGGGTCTTTACAGACTGCCAGAAATAATGCAGCTTGAGGCAACTTTAACTGTCTTGGCTCAGTGCTAGGGAATCATGGGAATTGTATTTTTTTCTGGGACATTGAGCCTTCTCTGCCAGAGCTCTGGTGCTACAATAAACTACAGTTCCCATGATTCCTTAGCACTGAGCCAGGGCAGTTAAAATGGCTGCATTATTTCTGGCAGTCTGTAAAGGCCCTGAGTGGAGAACAAGAAGAAACGGAAGATCCTGCACCCCAAGAAACCTACTGCCTTTATATACCATTCACAGGTCAAAAGTGTATCTAATACATCATTGCAAATGTAACCTCTGCAAGCAGATCATGCATCTACTGCAAAATTTTGTTGCATGTCTGTCACATTTGTTCCACGCTGACTTTTAATGCCAGGTTCACTGTGAAACACATGCAAAACAGCTTGCACAATCCCTCAATTGTCCTAGGAAACACAACTGATTCTTCATTAAATATATAATCACAATTATATTAAGAACATATATAATGTTGTTGTTGTTGTGTGCCTTCAAGTCATTTCAGAGTTATGGTGACCCTATATATTATTATTATTTAGTTATTTGTTTCAATTTGATGCCACCTTTCTCCCAAAAAAGGAACCAAGGTAGCTCACAAGATAAAAACACTTTAAAAACAATTAAAATAACCTAGTTAAAACAGTATAAAAATAAGATTAAAAACATACAAAAGTTAAAAAACCCACCATAATCTAAAACCCATATCCCATATAAAAGCCACCCTGTCATGATTTTTAAAAGTTTGCCTGAATACAAACGTTTTTACTAGCCGGCCACCCTATCATAGGGTTTTCTTGCCAAGATTTGTTCAGAGGAGGTTTGCCATAGCCATTCCCTGAGGCCGAGAGCATGTGACTTGCCCAAGGTCACCCAGCGGATTTCATAGCAGACTGGGGAATCGAACGCTGTTCTCCAGAGTTGTGATCCAACACTCAAACCACTAACTACGTCACACTGGCTTTCTGAAAATATATAATAGGTCACTCTATATTTTCAGAGTAGTAGAATCTCCTTTCCTGCTATTGGTAAGAAATTGTTTCCTTGAAAGGTGCAAAGATCCCATCCAGTTGTCCATGTTTTATTTTGCCCAGCCATTGAGAGGGCTGAATACTCTTCCTCAAGCCGAATTTTAAACTTAAGCATTTATAAACCCACAGGCTACTGAATCCACTATAAAATAACAGATGGCACAATAAAATTCAAATGATATAAAGATGCTGGGAAGCAATGTGATGAATTCAGAACAGTCTCCTGTGGTTTAAGATGAGATCATTAAGAGTTAGCAATAGCTATGCATCCCTGACCGCCAGCATTTGTAACTTGGCAATTCCACGTTCACAACCTCCAAACTCCTCTAGCTTCTTTATTCTAGAACCACACCTTCTTTAAGGCCTCACACTTGAGCCTATTACGATTTATTATTATTAAAGGGGAGAAGAAGCTTCCCTTCTTTCTTCCGGAGACCTCCAAACAAGTTTGCTTCCCCGCTTGGCAACTCAAGGAGTAAACATGAACTCTTGAACCCGAACTGCTGGTTAAAAAGAAACACCTTGAGAGTAGGAAAAGAAAACACAATAATTCCCCGGAAACATATCCAGAGGTAGAAGTGTTGGCCATATTGTTGTTTTTGTGTGACTGCAAGTCGTTTTTGACTTAAGGAGACCCTAAGGCTATCATAGGGTTTCCTTGACAAGATTGGTTCAGAGATTGGTTTGCCACTGCCTTTCCCTGAGGCTGAGAGATTGTCACCCAGTGGGTTTCATGGCTGAGCTGGGATTCAAACCCTACTCTCCAGAGTAGTCCTACACTCAAACCACTACATCATGCTGGCTTTGGTTAAAGTACAACAACATCCAAAATCCATGAAACAGGGATACCCTTATTTGACCAACCATAATGCACAAAATACATCATGCAAGGTTTCCAAGCTCCATGGGCTCCTTAGAGAAGTTAAAAGCTACCCTCACAAATAAAATAAAATAAAATGTAACAGAGTCTGGAGCAGACAAAAAGGGGCCAGCGTGATATGTTTTGACTTGAGTGTTGGCCTAGGGCTGCATCTACACAGCACAATTAATGCAGTTTGGCACCACTTTAATTATGGCTCGATGCTATGGGATTCTGGGCTCTATAATTTTGTGAGATATTTAGCCTGCCTTGTCAGAGAGCTCTGGCACCCTCCCCACCTAAATACATACCCCAAAGTCCCATGGCATTGAGCCTTTTTAGTCAAAGTGGTGTCAAACTGCTTTATTTCTGCTGTGTGGGTGCAGCCCCGGGGTGACCCCATGATAGGCTAGGGTACTGGGTCAGCAAGTCACACTCTCTCAGCCTCAGAGGCTGGCAATGGTAAACTCCCTTCTGAAAAAAACTTTCCAGAAAGAAAACCCCAGGCATAGGGTCACCATAAGTCAGAGGCTACTTTAAGGCACACAGCAACAACACACATTATCCAAGGTTGCTGTGAGGTACAGTCTGAGAAACAATACACAATATCAACCACAACCACAAGTAGGGCAGGGAACTGCCCTTGTGCTAACTCCACATCCCTGGAGATGTGTGGAAAGGGATTTTTTTTTGTAGTTTTGTGAGGTATTTAGCCTGCCCTCCCCACCCAACTACATATCCCCAAATCCCATGGCATTGAGCTTTATTAGTCAAAGCGGTGTCAAACTGCTTTATTTCTGTAGTGTGGGTGCAGCCTAAGACATTTGGGAGACCAGGACTCGAAAGACCACGGAGGCCCACTAGGGTGACCCCACGACAGGGTGGGCTTAGGGCAAGTCACACTCTCTCAGCCTCAGGGGATGGTAATGGCAAGCCCTCTTCTGAACCAATCTTGCCAAGAAGAAAACCCTAGGCACAGATAGGGTCGGAAACTACTTCGAGGCACGCAACAACAACAACAAAACACATCATCCAGGGTTGCTGGGAGGTGCAATCTAGGAGACAACATACCACAACAACCAGGTTGTGGTAACTCCACATTCAGGGAGGCGTGTGAGAAGGGAAAGAAAATTACCTCAGTAGTTGTTGCAGGAAAGGTGGAAGAGGAAGATAAAAAGAAAAGGAAAGAAAAGCCTGGCTGGGAAGCCGCCCAACAGCCCTGGACGATGCTTATGACCCCGCTTTCCCCCAGTCGGCTCCCATTGTTTCTGCCGCCCTTCTCCTTCTCCTTCTCCTCCTCCTCCGACGGGGCTCCAGGGGCCTCCACCTTCCTCCTCCTCCTCCTCCTCCTCTTCTTCCAACCCCGGAGCCTCCCTTCCCCGCCCCAAACACTCCGGGGAGAGAGAGAAAGAAACACAACACACACCCAGAGAGAGAGAGAGAGAGAAAGAGAGAGAGTAGGCCTCGCCTCAATCCCCGGCCTTTCCTACCGCGGCCCCCCACCCCTCCGGGGCTTACCTGGGCTTGAGGCTGCCGCTGTTGCTGCTGCTGTTGTTGCTGCTGCCGCTGCCCCTCTCGTAGGCCCAAACAGGGGAAGGAGGAGAGGAGGACGAGGCAGAGGAGGCGGCCGAAGCCATGGGGAGGTCGTTGTAGGCGGGGGCCGCGGGGTAGCTCCTCTCCATCCTCGGGACTGAGGGGGAAGAAGGAGAAGGAGGCGGAGGCGGAGGAGGAAGGCGAAGGGAGCGAGGGTGGGAGAGGCGCCCCTTCACGCTCGCAAGAGGAGGAGGAGGAGGAAGGCGGCCACTACTCCTACTCCCAGCCCCGGAGGCCTCCCTTCAATTTCCGCTGCGGAGGGGAGTCGAGGAGCGCGGCCCCCCAGGCCTTGGCCGCGGCGGGCGGCGGTTGCTGTTGCTTCTGCTGCTGGGGACCCATGGCGGGCCCAGGCGGCGGAGGCCTTCCAGGATGCTCCTCCCACCCGGCCGCGGTTGACGGAGGGGCTCCAGGGCACTCGGCGGCGAGAAAAGGCCCTTGCTCCTGCTCCTGCTCTTCTTGTTCCGCTGAGGAGGAGAGAGTGACGGCTGAGGAGGACACGGCGGGCAGCCACGGGGCCTCCTTTTGCAGGCCCTGACCTCCTCCATTTCAGCCTTCTCTCTCGGAGGGTCCACACACACGCAAACGTCCTCCATTTTGAATAGGACTAAGGGGCAGGGTGACCAGAGGTCCTCCATTTCAGTCTCCCGTCTAGGAGGAGTTTCCAAAGGTCTTATATTTTGAGCAAGATTAAGGGTAGGGTGACCAAGAGTCCTCCTTTTGAAGGGCATGGCCTACGTTTCAACCTTCTAGCCAGGGGAAATTGTAAAATATCCCCCATTTTGAGCAGGACTAAGGGGCAGGGTGACCAGAGGTCCTCCATTTCAGTCTCCCGTCTAGGAGGAGTTTCCAAAGGTCTTACATTTTGAGCAGGATTAAGGGTAGGGTGACCAAGAGTCCTCCTTTTTTGCAGGACCTGTCCTCCATTTCAGCCTCCTGTCCAGGAAGACTTTCCAAATGTCTTCCATTTTGAGCAGGATTAAGGGCAGGGTGGCCAGGCACGTCCTCCTTTTCCAGGATATGTCCTACATCTCAACCTTTGGTCTTGGAGGAATTGTAAAATACCCTCCATTTTGAGCAGGACTAAGGGGAAGGGTGACCAGAGGTCCTCCATTTCAGCTTCCTGTCCAGAAAGAGTATCTTAAGGACAGTGTGACTAAGCATCCTCCTTTGCTGGAACATGTTCACTATTTCAACCTTCCTCCTGGAATTCCAAAATATCCTCCATTTTGAGCAAGGCTAAGAAGTATAATAAATAATAATAAAATTTATTTTTATCCCGCCCCTCTGCAGCACATTGTTATGGATGTTTTTAGGTTTTTTTATTTAGTAATGACCTCCCTTTTTCCTTGAATGTCTTACATTTTGCAGTGCCTTGTCCTCCTTTGCGGTTAGGAGATCTGGTCACCCTGCCCTCCATTCTTTATGAAAGGTTACTTCATAACAGTGTGGGATGGCCAAGAAGACAAACAAATAGGTCCTAGAAGAAATCAGGCCTAAACTCTCCCTGGAAACTAAGATGATTAAACTGAGGCCGTTGTACTTTGCCCACATCATGAGGAAAAATGAGAAGGCAATGATGCTAGGAAAGGCAGAAGGCAGTAGAAAGAAAGGAGGACCACGTGTGCAGTGGCTATAATCTATCAGGGAGGACACAGGCCTGAGCTTGGAGGACCTGAGCAGAGAGGCTGAGGACAGGGGGGAGTCTTGGAGATGTCTCATCCATGGGGTTGCCATGGGTCGAGGTCAACTCAAAGGCAGTTAACAACAGCAAACTTAATACATTAAGCAGGTTGAAGGACACCCTAACATTTTAAAAGCGCACACATTAAAAATATATATTGGGTGTTTGAAATCTCACATTGTGTTTTGAAAACTGGTATCATACACCACACCCAAGAAACTAGGATTATTTGCATCTCTGAGTGCACATGTTGGCAACTCATAGAATCATTGAATTGGAAGAGACCACAAGGGCCATCCAGTCCAACCCCATTCTGCCATGCAGGAACTCAAAATCAAAGCATCGCCGACAGATGGCCGGTCAGCCAGCCTCTCTTTAAAGACCTCCAAAGGAGGAGACCACCACACTCCAGGATTCTTGCTGGGTAATGTGTGAAGTCGCTCAAAAGTTGACAATTAACATATGGGTGGGTAGAAAACTGTCTTGTACTACTTTGGATTGCAGGTGGGGAAATAAAGTGCATGAATAAGGTAACATGGTCAGGTGTTGTGTTTACTTTGGGGATAGTCAGACATTCAACACATGGGGCTATAGTTAAAGTGAGCATGTGTTCACACTGGTAGTCAACCCAGGTATGCTGTAGTTGATAACAGCTGCCAAAGAAAATTGTGGTTGCAAGGAACTTAAGTTCTAACAAGCACAACTTGTGACATTTCGCTAATCATAGGGCACAGCTGTTAAGGCATCAGCTCCTTAGACAGCTCATCCTTGACCCAGAAATACAGGGGAACTTATTTTTAACTATAACTTCCAAAATCCCAGAACTGTAGTCCCAATCAAATAATAATCCCAAACCTCAAGCCTGGCATAGCAAGCACAGCAATACCACTCTCCTTGTGCAGATATACTTCCATTAACAAAATATATGTGTTTCTGGGGTTTACTTCTTTCACAGAAACTAAAAAGTAGAAATAAATGGAAAGACTACGGATATGTTCCTACACAACAAGAAAGAAGAGTGCCCCTTTTGAGGGAGACACTTTGGGGCTGGAGTTAGGGGGAGGGACAGTGACTTTATAGTTAATATTTATAAGTATATTATGCTTTATTGTCTCTGTTTTGAATTGTGTTCATGTTCCACCCCTTGGTGAAAGGGCATTTTACCCTTTCATTATTAACATGTTTCAATATCATTATTAACATATTTCAATAAACTTTTTATTCAAAACTTAACATTATGCACATGTGAAATGAAACAACCAAGTCAGATAAGCCTTGCATAAGTTAAAAAGAAAAGAAAAAGATTTTCAATCTTTTAGAGTCCACTTAAAAACTTGTTCCAAAATGCATCCAGGCGTTTTTCCCCCCAAAAGTCTCCACTTTATGATTTCAATTTCAGTGGCAAAACACAGATTTATGTTTTCTCTACATACCAGCATAGCTAGTGAGACAGGCTAATTCTCCTTAACCTTTTTCTTTGTTTTAGTTCTTCACATATGCTGAATGGGTGATTCTGGAAATAGCTGTTGACCATCCTTGCCTTTTGTAGATAAGCAGGCACAGCTACAGTAAGATCATCTTGAGGAGAATCTCATTCTGTCCCAGGTCAACCTTTGTTGCAGTTTACTGCAGGCACACAGCTGCAGCCCAACACTGAAAAAAGTCTGTCTTCAGTCCTCTTTCACCATCCTCCCAATGCCAATGCTGTAAAGGAAAAACATCCAGCTAGACAGAAGGCAAGAAAAAGAAGAGCTGAGCTGGGGTCTCATAAAAAGACTTTGTAAAAAGTAACATCTTTGTTAACTGAAGTATACCTGTACTTTTGAAATGCATGATTTTAAATGCATACTTGCAGCATTGGTAGCATATGTTGGCTGGGATCCTGTTAGTTGCAGTTAGAGCAGTAGTTCCCAAACTTTGGCTCTCTAGGTTTTTGGACTTCAGCTCCCAGAAGCTCCACCCAGCTTGGCCAACAATCAGGAATTCTGAAAGCTGAAGTCCAGAAAAAGTTTGGGAATCACTGAGTTAAGAGTAAACCCATTCAGTCTACTGTTGAATGGTGACTCAAAACAAGTAAATTAAAGGAGTGCACACTAGATATGGCTAACAGCAGAATTTAGGCTGGTACCCTAAAGGCACCAGATTCTATCTGATTTTGGAAACCAAGGAGGGTCAGCACTGGTTAGGACTTGGATCGGAAACTGCCAATGAATACCAGGTGCTGTAGGCATATTTTAGAAGAAAAAAGGGAAAGGTATTCCCTATTGACAAGGTTGTCAAGTCGTGTCCAACCATAGGGGGTGGTGCTCATCTCCATTACTAAGCCTAAGAACTAGCATTGTCAGAGACTACTCTGAGATCATGTGTCTAGTATGATTGCACAGGACGCTGTTTACCTTCCCACCGAACTGGTACTTATTTATCTACTTGCATTTGCATGCTTTTGAACTGCTAGGGTGGCAGAAGCTGGGACTAGTGACAGGAGCTCACCCCATCATGCAGCATTTGGGCCTCGAACTGCCAACCTGCCGATCTTGCAATCAACAGAATCAGCATCTTAACCACTTGAGCCATTCTGAGTATTCCTTGCATAAGAAAACCCTGTGAACATGATCAAGTTGCCATAAGTCAACAGGTAACTTGCAGGTGTGCGTGTGCACACACATTATACATTTACAACAGAATATATGAAGCATTCTCAAATTCTGAATACACCATTGCTTCTATGTGAACACAAAGAAAATGTACTTTTTAATCCTAAATTTCACAACAGAGGTTAGTATACTGGATGCCTTTTTGATCCCAGTGTTATGAAGGTGTGAGCAGAGAGGATTAGGATTCTGTAATCATGGGCCTGAAGAGACTGCCAGAAATAATCCATCTTGAGATCACTTTAACTGCCCTGGCTCATGGGAATTGTATTTTTTTTTCTGAGACATTGAGCCTTCTCTGTCAGAGAGCTCTGGTGCCACAATAAACTACAGTTCCCATGATTCCCTAGCACTGAGCCAGGGCAGTTAAAGCAGTCTCAAATTGTTAGTCTGTAAAGGCCCTATGTCTTGTATATTGATCAACATATGTGAATATGACATATAAAGTGGCCCAGTTTTCCATTCAGATTTAGAGACATCTAAGATCTGTGAAGCTAGCAAATTTGTACATACTTAAAAAACAAGAAGAGTATGTTTTCCAGCTCCTTTATGCTGCACTGATAAAATGCTGTTCTATGCTCACAACTTAGCTCACAACTCATTTTGCCAGGCGAAGACACAGCCAGCCCTTCCACTGAGCAGGACGAAGCACGTTCATCAGGAGTCAAGAGTGCAAGTGTTTGGTGAATCATATGGCCAGTTTCAGATAGCCTCACCACTCAAAATGGCAGCATGCAGGTCTTCAGACCTTGCGAAGTCCTAAATGTCTGTCTGTGATGGTGGTGGGAGACATATGCATGTGGTGCTTTCAGATTCATATGGATGTGGTGCCTTCAGAGTTTTCCTTTGCCACAAAGGCAGCCCATCACAATCCTTGACTTTTGAGGATGGTCCTTCAGAGTCAGATGTTTGAGTCCTACTTAGCAATGCTTTCCAGAGGGTTCACCACATCTCAAAAGGCAGTCAGCAGGCATGAGGGAGGAGTACGTGCTTCTCTTGCCTTAGCTGGGAGAAAATACATAGCTACTTTTATTCACTGAAAAGATGGATGGGAGAACATTGCCTGAAGAACTGGATTCCAGAGAGGCATCAACAAACATTTCAGAAACAATTTTTATTTATTAACTTCTAATATGGTACAAGAGAATTACAATACTCTTCAAAACAGAAAGTTTTTTTTTTTTTAAAGGCCAGTTCAAGAAACACCATCTTCTTGTGACCATCTCTCAGCAAGCACCACTACTGTATATAATGCATAAGAGGCAGGCAGATAAGAATAAGTATGATTTTTAAAATTTAGTGACAGGGCAAGGGAGGAAATAATGTGGCTCTCCAGAAATATTGTCAGACCACAACTCGCATGATGAAAAATACTGGGAGATGCACTCCGGTAACATCTCTAAGGCCACACAACCCTTACGGTAACTTCTAATTCCAAATAAAGTAGCCTAATTGAATCAATTCCTAAATGATAAGTGATTTATGTCAATTTCATCAGTTCATTCTGACTACTTGGAACTAACAATTGCATTTAGGCCATAGTATTCACTACTGTGGTGGTGTTTTGTACCTTCAAGTCATTTCAAACTTACGGCGACTCTAAGATGATTCTATCACAAGGTTCTGCTGGCAAGGTTCATTCAAAGGGGTTTGTCAATGTCTCCATCTAACACTGAGATAGTGTGACTTGCCCAAGGCCACACAGTGGGTTTTCTTTGGCAAGCAGGGATTCAAACTCTCCCAATCCTAGTCTTATACTGTAACTACTATATCATGCTGGCTCTAAATATTCACTATAAACAAGAATAATACACACATATAAAAAGAATTAACATGACCAATTTATTATCTTTTCAGCAAATTGTCTATAAACAGTAATCATGCTGGGTTCCCCCCCTCTTCTTTGGCAGTGAGTCTATCTAGTATACAGCTGTATACAGTTAAACTAGATATGTATCTGGACATGACTGCTTTAACAGAAAATTTGGTACTAGAGGCAGAAATAACAAGGAAAGAAGAGGGACAAATCCATGCCCACAAAAAATAAAGAGCAGTTCAACGTTTCAGCAAACGTTTTTATCCAAAATGAACAATATGCACATGCAAAATGAAAAAAAACAGGTCAGGTAAAGTCTTGCTTTAATAAACAAAAACATTTCAAACCTTCTAGAGACCTCTTGACATCTTTTTCCAAAATGCATTTAGGGATGATATTTTCCTTTCATTAGCCTCCACTTATTTTCATTATAGGGCCATACTTATATATCTATGCTTTTTAACATGCTGGGGGAGCTGGTGAGGCAGGCCTATTTGCTCCCACCCCTTTTATCTCAGCTTTGCTATTCATACATGCTTGGCCAGGGATTCTGGAGGCAGAAGCTATTTAATTTTCTCTGTTGGATGCAGGCAGACATGACTACAGAAGGATCAGAATACAGTACCATTCTTTCCCAGCTCCAGCTTTATTGCATTTTTTACTGTAGAGACTGCTGCAACTGAGCACCAAAGTCTGTTTCTCCACCTCTCATTTGCCATCTTCCCAATGCCAGCACTGCTAAAAATCCTCCAGCTAAACATAGGGAAGAAAAGTGTGTGGGGCATTAAAAGACTGTAAAAAGGAGTTTCTTTATATGGCCTGTACAATGATTCTAGCTAGCATTCTTGGAGTCAATGGAAAATCCCCTACTGACTTCACTTAGGCAGGATTATACAGATAGCTCTCCACATTTACTGGGGGTAGGGATGCAGGACTCCTGCAAAAGTGGAAAAAACACACATTTGTGCACCCAAACCATATTTAACACAGAGCAAAAGTACAATCTGCAGATTCAGCCCACCATGGATGCCTTCAAGGAGTTTAGAGAAGAGTGCTGAGGGTACCGTGGACATCCAGAAAGACAAACAAGTGGGTCCTTGAGCGAATCAAGCCAGAAATACCCCTGGAGGCAAAGATGATTAAACTGAGGATGTTATACTTTGGCCACATCAGGAGAAGGCATGATTCATTGGAAAAGACAATAATGCTGGGAAAGGTAGAGGGTAGAAGGAGAGGTAGACTGCACATGATGGCTAGACTCGATTAGGGAGGACACAGCCATGAGTCTGCAGGAGGACAGGGAGACTTGGAGATGTCTCATTCACAGGGTTGCCATGAGTCAAAGTCTACTGGAGGGCAGAGAACAACAACAACAAACCACTGCTGCGCTATGTCATTTTTAATAGAGACTTACAAGCCTTGTTTGCAGTTTGTCAGTCTTGCAAGGCTTCCAGTCCCTATTAAAAATACCATAGGGCAGCAGCAGAGGTAGCAGCAAATAATCTGTGCATTGTAAAATCTGCAAAAGTCAAACCTACAAATGTGGAGGGTCAACTGTACTCAATTTTATGAAGAATTTTAAAACTTATGTAATTCAAATTGTATTTTCACACCAAATATTTTTATATGTACTTTTAATCAGATGGTTACCTACTCCCACCCTTGATTTTCAGGCTGAATTCGATTTGTTCCAATAATATCATGGGCCAAGATTTTTAGAAGTTGTTTGTGAATGAATGTTTTGGCTTTATAAAATTTGCCTAAGCTAGTCTCGACAGTAGCTTCCCCCTTCCTGCTCTTCTTAAGAGCTTCTCTGCCTAGTTATTGCTTCAAACAGAGCATTAAATTAAATGGAGCTTTAGTCTGATAAAGCATTTCTTATTCACAAACATAAGAGGCAATAAACAGGTCTCGCCCTTAAGGTTTGTAATATAATGGGTACTGAGAGACAAAAGAAAAGAAAATGTGCTGACACAGGGCTACAATTTTAGAACTGTTTGCTGGTATACCATTCAAGTGGAAAATATATAAACAGCTAACATTAGAAATGTAGAATAAAAGTTGTTTGGAGTAATTTGGGAACTGAAATGTTAACAAGCTGTTATTTCTTCCTTTGATTGTGAGTGAAAATAGCTGAAAGCAAGGATCTTGCTCTTATTCCATACAACCATTCCTATTTTAGTACTTATTGTAGGGATAATTAAAAATATCAATTGACAACTGTGTTTTAAAAACTGAAGATGAAACTGAGGGACAGGAAACGTGGCATATTAGTTCACTGAGAGGCTCAAAATGCATGGGAGCCATGTTCAATTCAGTTCTTAGCACCTAGAGAGAAACATAACAAAAGGAGTCTTTCATCCATTGCAGAAAGATGGTTTCCTTGTTCACCTGACACACTTCGCTTCCTCTTTGGCATGCTGAAGAGCTATATCCCTTTCATACTGTGAAAGGCTCCTGAAGTGAACACAATGCTGTAGCATTTCAGCAATACATCTTCTTTAGTCAAGAGTAATTCTCAACCATTCCACAAGCCATGCTTTTTAATTAAGGAGCAGGAAGTGAGAAAGATTTCTTGAACATTTTAAAGCTTCCTGGAGGGCCTGGATATGGTGGAGGTGGAGCATCGTAATTGCCTCTGAGTGCCACCGCTTGTTCATAAGTTGGCAGGCCTATATTTTCTGAATGCGGAGAGAGAGGACTTAAGGGCAGTTCCTCTCGTCTTTGAAAGAGGATGGAAGAGTTGTGCCTCCTGCAGCTTGGGTGCCTAAAATAAATAAAATGGCATGATGTTTTAAACAACTGTTAGACAATGTGAAGTCAAAGGCTTTCATGGCCAGCATCCATAGGTTTTTGTAGGATTTTCAGGCTATGAAGCCATGTTCTAGAAGAGTGTATTCCTGACATTTTGCCTGCATCTGCAGGTGAAACATCAGGACTACACGGCTTCATAGCCCGAAAAACTGAAAAACCCACAAAAACTGTTAGACAGCCTTTCAAAGCTGTGGTGGGCCAAATGCAATAGTCCAAACAAGTTTTCTTCTAGACCTCAAACACCTGGCCACCTGTAACAGGGTCTTAAGAAAAGGATATATTTTTTTCATTAGCTAGTGCTTTATTTTTTTCTCATCTAAGAACAGAAATATGTTGATTCCCGCAGAATACAGTACAGTAATCTTTCTTGCTGGGATATTTTGTTCTAGGATGGCCTGTTCTGAATTTATCTTTCATTTATTTATGGAATTGTCTTTTGGCCCAATTAGCAATTTGACAGTGGAGTATCCTTCCTTGGAGGTTTTTAAACAGAGGCTGGATGGCCATCTGTTGAGGTGCTTTGATGATGAGTTCCTGCATGGCAGGGGGGTTTGACTGGATGGCCCTTGGGGTCACTTTCAGCTCTATGATTCTATGATAGCACTTCCAAGGTGACTTAAAATCAAAACTTTGTAAAATGTTTTTACATTATAATAAAAAGTTTAATAGTTTTTTTAAACAAATGAAAACATTTTTAAAACACAGTAACACAATACAATTAGGAGAAAGAGGGAACAGAGTGGATACATTTTAAATACTTAGGATTTTTTTGTTCTGCATGATGTTGCTTTAGTCCACTGGAAAATGAACAAAGGGCTAGTCTAAACGTCCTTAGGGAGAATATTCCACAGAGAAGGCTTTTTCTGGCCCAGCGTCTTCTATTGGTTTGATATATGAAAGGGATTCTGAGGAAGATCTTAAAACTATGGGTAGGTTCACATTGGGAGGAGGAGCCATCTTCCAGATATCTTGGCCCAAACTGTTTAGGGCTTTATAAGTAAGCAGTTTTCAGTATCCTAAGTCATATATGAATCATTTTTAAGGGTAGCCATATTGGACATACAGCAAAATACAGTGGCATCCAAAATCCACAAAACAGCAATACTATTATTTGGCCAACCGAAAGCATTTTGATTGGCCGAATAAAGGTATCACTGTTTTGTGGATTTTGGATGTTATTGTACTAATGCATACAGATCAGCATAAGACAGGAGGAACATATAGACTATGAAAAATAATTAAATGAAAGGGTATAGTGATACCAGGAATGACTGTGGAGGATTGACATAAATTCAAACTAGATAATGAGGAAATTAAATAGTTAAAGATTTCCCATTCCTTGGATCAATCATTGATCAGACTGAAGACTGCAGTCAAGAAATGGGAAGAAGATTAGGACTGGGAAGGATAGCTATGAAAGAACTAGACAAAATCATAAAGTGCAAAGATACAAAGCCATTATATATCACCATGTACAGGTGTGAAATCTGGACAGTGAAGAAAACTGAAAGAAAATCAACTCATTTGAGATGTGGTGCTGGAGAAGAGTGCTAAGGGCCAGAGTGTAAAACAAATGGGTCCTAGAGAGATCAAGCCTGAGCTCTCATTGGAATCCAAACTGAGGCTTTTGTATTCCAGCCACATTAAAAGAAGACATGACTCACTGGAAAAAACAATAATATTAGGAAAGCTGGAGGCTAGCAGAAAAAGAGGAAGGTCCTTTTCTAGATGGATAGATTCAATCAAGGAGGCCATGGCCCTGAGCCTACAGGACCTCAGCAGAGCAGTTGAGGACAGGGTGGTTGGAGGTGCCTCACTTAGGGGATTGCCATGAGTTAAAGTCAATTCAAAGACACTTAACAACAAAAATGATACCAGGATAGATTGCATGAAATGGAATAATTTACAAAATGTGTCTGGGTTATGTGCGGTGATGCCACAACAGCAGGTATGGATTACTAATATAGTCACCTTCCAACACAACAACACACAACAGTCTGTCAGTAGCTACACTACTCAGAGGCAGGACTTATCCTTTTGTCCTCCACGCAAGCAAGAGTTTCTATTCAACGCAGGTGACAGCTGATCCTGCACACAAGAATAAAGGCCTTCTACAGTAAAGGATCCAACTCATCTGGATGAAGAAATGTGGATGAAGAAAATGTGGCAAAAGTTATCTACACAAAAATTCTTATTGTGAGATGAGTGTATGCTATGTGGATGAGTCCCCTCCACAACTTAAATAGTTGGGAAAGTTATTTTACAAAGTATTTCAGTGACATCGGGGGGAAGTATTCTGTGGGTATTCAGTGCCATAGTTTTAAGGTTTGCCTGTCATTAGTTTGGAGCATTTCTCATAAAAGTATCCTTCAAGTCCCTAATTATGAAAAAAAATGTCTGTGGTAGGCACTAAATGCTGTTGCTTAATATCCAGGGACAAGTTTCTAAAGCTGTCATACTTTCCTAAGCCACCAAAGATATTAAGCCACTAGAACTCTGAATGATTTAAAAACCAACCAATCAACAAACCACAATACTGTCACAGACACACATTTACAACTGTATAATTAGCAATCAGGCATAAATTAGCAACTTGAAAGGACAGTCTGTGTTAACAGCCATCACCATTATAGTCACAATCCAGTTTTAGGAGTTTATTGCACCACTAAAAAAGTGTCTTACCTCTCCCAATTTGAATTCTAATTTGGGCTGCATCCAGGTATTATCACATGGATTTTGCTGCTGAATCCACCAGCAGAACACAGCCTGGATGCAGCCTGAGTCCCAGGAATGCTCAGCAAGCCTCTTTTCAAAGTCAAGAGTTTTCTGACTGAAAAATGGCCACCGAAGCACTCCTGGGACCCGGGCTGCATCCAGGCTGTATTCTGCTGGTGGATTCAGCAGCAAAATCCATGCGATAGTACCTGGATGCAGCCCGGAGAGGTAAAATACTTTTTTTTAGCAGTGAGATAAGCTTGTTAGACAGGTTTACATCTGTCCCAGGTTCAATCTGTGGGATCAACTAAGAAAGCCCCCGTCTGAAACTCTGGAAACTTGACACCAGTCAGCATAGAAGCAATACTGAGCTCAACAGACCAATGGTCTAATTTAGCAATTGGTCTAGTTTAGCAATTTTTCTATGTCCCTTTTTGTTAACGCACCAGATCCCATCAGATCATGGAAGCTGAGCAGGGTCAACTCTGATTAATACTTGGATGGAAGTTCACCAACAAATACCAGGTGCTATAGGCTATATTTCAGAGGAAAGAACTGGCAAAACCATATCTGAGTACTCCTTACTTAAAAAAAACCCTATAAAATTCCTGGCATGGCCATAAGCCAACAGGCGACTTGAAGACACACACACACAGTTTGTTATTCCCTATCACTGTAAATTCTTAATTTTGTGTTACATTTATTGTTATCCCTTCCTAGAGTAGTCTGACTGAAATCAGTTATGTTCATTTCAATGGTCTACCTAAAGTAGGGCTAACATTGGCTGACCTTTACTCTTTTATTCTGTCCTGAACTCCAGCACTTAGTTTTGCCTGCTGAAACATTCTGTATATATTATTTTTCAAATCATAAACAATTTGACAAAGGGAAGCAAAAGTAATACCAGGACTGCTTCTGTAAAAATACGTTTCATAACTATCCGGTATTAAAATACAGCAATATTATTAAAAGCATATTGGTTCAAAAGGATGCGACTAGTGAATCATAGTGCTATAACTGAGTAGTGTGAATGGGCACCTCCATATATAGAGCTATTGCACAGTATAAATCCTATCAGGACATGACTGGCAAATGCAGTAAAGAAATATATCCACCCACCCACATATACATACATATAGCAATGCAGCACTTTGTCTAGAGTGCTGAAGCTTTTATGCCAACAGTGTACACAATGAATGCAGGAATGGTAATTTCAATATTTAATTCCTTACCCAGTCAATCTTGGTTTGCACCTTTTTTGGCATAGATAATAAATCAGTAATCCAGTTATAACCAGTAGCACTCCAAATGCAATAAGTCCAGTCAAAAGTCCTATAACATCCATCTTCTCTACTGCTTGCCCACCTGTAAAAATTTAGAGTAAAAATTAATTTGTATTTAAATATTGCATTGTTTCTTTATCTATTCCAGGTAAGATTTTAAACTGTGTAGTACTCAAGATGCTTGAGCCAGTTTGTCAAAGTTATCATATGAAACTGTTCCTAATTTATTCCACAGATTTATAAATACAACCTCTTTATTGCACTGGTTTTCAACCCTTGCCTCTCCAGATGTTTTGAATTTTAACTCCCATAAGCCCTAGCAACATTTATTTATTCATATACTGAATTTATATTTGGTCTTTCTCCCAAACTGGGATTAAAGGCAGCATTAAATTTTTTTTAGTGGTCAGGGATTTTAGGAGCCGAAGCCCAAAATATCTGGAAAATAAAAGACTGAAAACTACTCTTTTATATTAACCTTCCCTCTCTACTCTAATAATCAGATACACATTATACTTATAACATGAAGATCCGGTCTTTACCGAACAGAGCCTCTGGGACTGAATCCCTAGTGTACTGAACAACAAAATGATAGGAAATGAAGAAGGCAATATCTCCTCACATTCACTCATAAAAAGTCATCTACATAACCAGAGATCTAGGCGACTGACACAAATATTCACCTGCAGTGTATGTCACATGCCAGTCAAACAAATAGCTCCAGGAAAATCAGGAATGTGTGACTGTTTTGATGTTTTGGATTGTAGCACTCATCATCCCTCATCACTGGCTATGTTTGGTATAGCAGAAGAGTGTTGTAGTTCAACAACATTTGGAAAACCACACATTCCACACCTCTTGATGTGACTGAACAAAGCCATACACTGTAAAAGGACAGGGAATGATCTAAAATTACCAGCTTATGAGCACATTCTTTCCTATGCCTGCAACTGAGTAATGAAAAGAGAAGGTAGTCAATCTCAGTGTTTTTCACACTGTACCATCCATGTAGAGACATGATTGTTCAGTTCAGGTTAGGAAAGGCAGTGCAGAACTTTGTACCTTCTCTGTGGGACTCCCCCAGTCTATTGTGTGGCCATCAGAGAAACAGCGTGCACTCTGTAAATGTGCCATGTGGCATCTGTGATCTAAATGTATTTAATCAGAGTGCAAGGTCTTCTATTTCCCTACAAATCCACTGAGGAAAGGATGGGCAACTATGGCCCTCCAGAAATTCCCAAACTGCAGCTCCCAGCAATGCTAGCTAACATAGTTAAGTGACAGATAATGGAAACTGCAAATAATAGGGAAGATCCCAGATTACCCACCCTTGCTTTAATTTGTCAAAAAAAATCAAGTTTCTATTGTGCAACAGGAGCAAATGCTTGCCCTTATTTAAGGAAAGAAGGTATAAAACAGGATGCTTTCATATATGTATTCAAAGGAATTCTGAATATAGGACTGTAAATTAAAAAAAACAACACATTAGTATACGTGAGATCTATTGTGATTTTGACTCACCTGTCTTTGAGCCAGGGCCCCTAGTGGTATATTCATTCCAGAAAGTGTTCTAAGAGAATAAATAAAAATAATATGCCTGAGAGGTTTTACAGGAACACACACACACAACAATCCCTAACCACCATCCTCCAAAAAGCTAAGAATGTACACTTCCTGAAATTACAAGAGTTGCACATGATTAATTCTGGCTGCAATTTGGAAGTTAAAATTGGTATTTATACCAATATGGCTGAATTTTCAATTTTTCCAAGCATCAAAAATATATTCAATTGTTTCTAAAAGAGACAATATATTGTTAGCTGTGCATAATGCACAATAAAAAGAAGATACTTAATTGAAAACACCAGTAAATAGTATGCATTACAACTTCTGGGAATTGAGGCTTAAATACGGTTGTTAATCCTGACTAAGGGCCTTTGCAGACAGCTAGAAATAGTGCAAACTGAGTCCACTATAAGGGTTAGGGTTAGGAAATCATGGGAACTGTATTTTATTGTGGCACCAGAGCTCTCTGTCAGAGAAGGCTCAATGTCTTAGGAAAAACAACAACAATTCCCATGAATCCTTAGCACTAACCCTAACTCTTAAAGTGGACTCAATTTGCACTATTTCTGGCAGTCTGCAATGGCCCTAAAATATACCCATTAACATAGCGGAATTAACAGAAATGTTCATTTACCAAATTCACATTTTCTACTCTAGTTGGACTTTAAAATGGGATTAAGCCTAAATAGTACTTAATAGAGCTGGTGTAAATAAAAAGATAATTTAACTACTTTTTATCAGAGTTAATGCTTTATACTCTGATTTTTAATTATGTTTACTTAAAACTAATGGCCTAATCACATATTATTCACTGGATATTACAGTTTTCATAGCATCACTGTCAGCATATACTATGTGATTACAGGACTGAGCTTTGTGTCACTTGCATTTAAAAAGAAACTCACTTGTCAATTCCTCTATTTGGTATATAATGCAGCACCTATATATTTAAACCAAAATGCAAAAGTATGTCAGGAAACTATGGGCCTTTGCAGACTGCCAGAAATAGTGCAAACTGAGTTCACTTTAAGGGTTAGGGTTAGTGCTAGGGAGTCATGGGAATTGGTTTTTTTTCCTGAGACATTGAGCCTTCTCTGTCAGAGGACGTTTTCACACGGGGCTCCCTAAAGCCGGCTGGAGCCCTTCCCCTAAAGCCGGCTGGACCACGTGCCGCTGACACCGGAATGACTCCGGCGGCGGCAGGCTAATTCCTTTTGCCACCCGGAATTACCTGAAGCCGGAGTTAGCCAGGAATTAGCCTGCCGCTGCCGGAGTGAGGCCGGACTTAGGGCTCCGTGTGTTTGAACACACGGAGCGAAAAGCCGGCCGGACGCAGGGATGACACCGGAAGGGGCGGGGTTTGCCGCCGCACGTGTCTGAACACACGGGAAATGGAGCCGGAGTGAGGCCGGCAGGAGGCCGGCTAGCGTCCTTCTTTTGCCCCGTGTGAAAACGTCCAGAGAGCTCTTGTGCCACAATAAAATACAGTTCTCACGATTCCCTAACCCTAACCCTTAAAGTGGACTCAATTTGCACTATTTCTAGCTGTCTGCAAAGGCCCATATAGCTCCTAACATCATCCCAAATAAATAAACTTCAGTAGGTTTTTGTGGGTTATACGGGCTGTGAGGCTGTGTTCTAGAAGAATGTATTCCTGACGTTTCGCCTGCATCTGTGGCTGGCATATTCAGGGAATGGTGGCATGGAGGTGTGTGGGGTATATATACTGTGTGACCCTTGGTTGAGAGGATTAGCATGTAAATCTGTGTATTATTCTGTTGAAGCAAGGCCTCAGGGTGGAAGGATATGCAGGAGGATTAGTGTCTATTTAATTAATGGTCTATTGTCTGCTGGGAATTAACATGTAAATTAGAACCTTCATTATTAGAACCTATGTACAATATCAACTGTTGTGCACAGGCTACTAAAAGATACAAATGCATGTAAACAAGTCCTCAGCATTAATTTCTGACTTGTTTCTTTCACAAATAAAATAAAAAAGGTAAAATAATTACTGTTTGTTCAGTGTCTTCAAAAAATTCTCTTGCTTCCTCAAAATTACATTGTTCTTCATAGCATTCCCTTTTAAGATTTCCTTGGGTTAACAGTTCAAAGTCAAATCTGTTGTATAGGAGCTGCCGTCCAATGAACAGATTGGCTTTCTCTGCTGAGATGAACACTAACAAAAATAAAACAACATTTACATCAGAAACAAGGAATGCCATTTTAAAAATCACTGGCATAATTACTGGAGAAAGTTATCTTAAAATCTGTAGTTAACACATGGTAAGAGTAACACACACAAAAAAGCACACAAAGGGCCTTTGCAGACTGTCAGAAATAGTACAAATTGAGTCCACGTGCTAGGGAGGGTTAGTGCTAGGGAGTCATGGGAATTGTTTTTTCCCCCTGAGACATTGAGCCTTCTCTGTCAGAGAGCTCTGGTGCCACAATAAACTACAGTTCCCATGATTCCCTAACCCTAACCCTAAAAGTGGACTCAATTTGCACTATTTCTGGCAGTCTGCAAAGGCCCAAAGAGGAAAAGCTGAGTCCTATGACTAAAGCCACATGGAGGAAGTCACATAAGAGTTAGTGGAAATACGGACTTTCTCAAATGCAATTCATAAGCACATATTATCCACACCTATGTTTGCACAAGTCATACCAGGAAGCTGTGTAGTTCTGATGGCTTATACATACTGTTGCAATACAGCATTCTTATGATGTATTAAATAAGTCTGAGTCAGAACCCCTTTATAGCTTGACTGGGTTATTCACAGAATCACAGAATCTCTGAGTTGGAAGGCACCACAAAGGCAATCTAGTCCAACCCCTACAATGCAGGAATACATAACTGCAGCCCATCCAGCTTCCAAAGAAGGAGAGGCCACCACTCTCTGAAGCAGTCTATTCTACTATTAAACAGCTCTTACAGTAAAAAAAGTTCTTCTTAATGTTTAGGTGGAATATCTTCTTGCAATTTGAATCTATTTGTTTGTGTTTGAGTCTCTGGAGCAGCAGAAACAAGCTTGCTCCTTCTTCCATATGACATCTCTTCAAATATTTAAAGATAGCCATCATGTCGTCTCTCAGTCTTCTTTTCTCCAAATTAAACATACTCAGCTCCCTAAGTTATTCCTTATAAAGCTTGGTTTCCAGACTTCTGATCACCTTGGGGGCCAATCAGATGGGCTGGGAAGTGCAATCTGCAGCCGTGGCAATCACACATGCCAGGTCCCAATCCGGGGTGCCGCTGCAGTTTTGAACTGAGTTAGCAAAAGGAGCAGTTCTTCTGCAAAGAAGCAGGTGTGGTGTGGCTTCCAGCTGTGTTTGGGGCATATGGCGTGTCAGGAATTGGCACTTTTGGCCCATCTTTTTTGGGCCTTGGTTACTCTTCTATGAACACGTTCCAGCTTCTCTATATCCTTCCTTACTATTTAGCATGTATGTCTATGTGAAAAGATTCTCCCAGTCTTAAAGTTATATTGACAGCAATCTAGAACTAATTAAAGGACTTCCCTGAAGCTACAGGGAGATAATTGCTGAGCTGGTATTTTGAAGTTTTAAATTTCCAAAGGAAAAAGTTTCCTAGATAGACATTTATAAGAGTCAGCCACCAATGTGGTCAGTGAATTTACAGATGACAGCACACTATTTGGGATCACCTTGGCTACCCTACCCTTGTAGGATTGAGCCTCTGCAACTTTTTTTCCTGTTTTCTTTCTTTTTCTTAGCTTTCTCCCCTAAATTCTACTTGCCCCAGACTTTTGGTTACTTGCACTAGTGTAGTAGAGTCAGGATTTGGGAGTGAGAGGCTCTGGACATTTGGATTAGCAGGGATGATGATTCATCCTCTCACTTGGATTTCCCTGTTCCCTCTGGAATGCTCCGCTGGAATTCTAACTGTAGCAGTAAAATGGAGTGGAATATGGATATCCCCAACAATAATATACATACATATATATACCAGTTAACAAAGTAGATGTGGCATTACTTCTTTAGCAGAAAATTTAGGACCAGATACAAAAATAACATGGAAAGAATAGGGATAGGTTTGATGTTTATGTTGTGTGCCTTCAAGTTGTTTCTGACTTATGGCAACCCTGCGGTGACCCTATCATGGGGTTTTCTTGGAAAAATTTGTTCAGAGTAGGTTTGCCATTGCCTTCCCCTGAGGCAGAAAGCATGTGACTTGCCACCCATTGGGTTTCACTGACTCTCTCCTTTATTGTTCACGCATACACATAAAGGGATTCTGGAGGTAGCTGCTGTTTACCTTGCCTGTTGTAGGCAGGCATACACAGGTACTGTAGAACTGGATGGAGGAAAATCCCACTCTTTGCTAGCTAAAACTTTATTGCGGTTTTTATTGCAAACACACTACTACAAACTGCTACAGAAAGTTTGTGTTTCTCCAGCCCTCCCTCATCATCCTCCCAATGCCAATGCTGCTAAAACCTATTCAGTGAAGATGAGGCGGAAAGGGCGAGGTATGGGCAGGGATAAAAAGTATCAGTAAAAAGGAGCTCCACCGTTTTGCCTGTATTATGTATTATGCCATAAATATCGTAAAGGTACCAAATTTCCTAAAGGTACCAAATTCCATCTTGGAATCCCATCTTAATCTTGGAATACAATTTGAAAGGACAGTCTGTGTTATAACCATCACAGCCACAATGCAGTTTTAGACAGGTTTACATCTGTCCCAGGTTCAATCCATGGCATCAACAGGTGAAGCTAAGATGACGCCTGTGTGAAACCCTGGAAACTTGATACCATAGAAGCAATATTGAGCTAAATAGACCAATGGTCTGATTTAGCATTTTTTCTATGTCCTTATTTGTTAAGGCGCCAGATTCCATCTGATCTTAGAAAGCTGAGCAGGGTCAATTCTGATTAGTACTTGGATGGAAGACCACCAACATATACTAGGTATTGTAAGCTATATTTCAGAGGAAGGAACTTGCAAAGCCACCTGAGTATTTCTTGCCTAAGAAAACCCTATGAAATTCATGGGGTTGCCAGGTGACTTGAAGGCATGCGCACAATCTCAATCTTAATCTCCCCCCCCCCATCTCTCTAGGAATGCAAAGTATTTTACAATAGCTCCAAGCTGAACAGACAATTTAAGACCCAGTAGTTTTACAAAAGATATGCTCCTGGTAGAAATGGAAACTGCTAGAACTGGTTTGCTGATATGGATCAACTCAGCTGACTACACTGTGGTCTCTTCTTGAGGCTGTGGCACAATAGTCTCCTGCCCGGCTAATGTGACCACAGAGATACGTTAGCATTGCACTAATTGTGCAGAGGTACTAAAAACTACACAATGTGCTCTCTCAGGCCCATTCCACAAACTAGGTGAGCAGCACTTTATATAAGACACAATAAGGCAGAAATAGCAAAAGGAGAAAAAGAAATCTCAGATGCAGTTTACAAGAAGGATTTCAGAGAGGGAATCATCTGGTGTGCCATGTAGAGGCCATCCGCACTGCAGAAATAAACCAGTTTGACATTACTTTAACTGCCATGGCTCAATGCTATAGAATTCTGGGAATTGTAGTTTGCTATGGCACCAGAGCTCTTTGACAGAGAAGGCTAAATGTCTCCAAAACTGCAATTCCCAAAATTCCACAGCACTGATCCAGAGCAATTAAGTGATGTCAAACTGGATTATTTCTACAATGCAGAAGCAGCCGTAGTTAGAACCTGACTTGCTTTCTGTCTTCACTTTATTCCTGCAAATCAGAATTTGTGTATTTACCTTCAGGTCACCTGTCAATTTATGGCAACACGATACATTTTTTGTAGGGTTTTCTTAGGTAATGATTACTCAGAGGTGGTTTTGCCAGTTCCATCCTCTGAAACATAGCCTACAGCACCTGGTATCCGTTTATGGTCTCCCATCCAAGTATTAACCTGGGCTGATTTTGCTTAGTTTCCAAGATGGTGGTTTTAGGCTCTTATTACTCTTCTTTTAACAGAAAGACCAAAAACACATTTAACATTTAAAAAACTACTTAACCTGAAGTAGCTTTTACACAACTTGAACCACAGACTAAAAAACATTTTACAACACTCTTATTATTTCCTGCATTTTATAACAACATTTGAGAGGGGGAAAACTTTTAGAAATGGTAGCAAGAAGATCATTATAGAAATGTAATGGTCTCACAGTGAGGCTTTCCCATGTTTCTAGTCACAATGGCTTGTCAAAGTGTGATATTGTAATGCTTTGGTCTCAAGATAATAGGACAAAAAAGAAGTTTTTATTATTCACAGTATTCCTTACAAAAATAGCACATTCCTAACTATTGTTGCTGTGTGCCTTCAAGTCATTCTGACTAGTGACCCTGTCATGGGGTCTTCTGAGTGTGCGACTTGTCCAAGGTTACCCAGTGGGTTTCCATGGCTGAGTAGAGATTCAAACCCTGGTCTCCAAGAGTCATAGTCCAACGTTCAAACTATGCCACACTGGCTCCCATTACTAACTGTGGTAAACTAGTTTTCAGTACCAAAACCTTCAGCTGGTAGACTAGGGTAGAACTATGGAGCAGGACAGCTACATTAGCTGATTGTTGGCTGCTCTGGAGTGGCACAGTGCACTGGAAGTGATATGTCACTCCTGTTCACCTTTTGGGGCTTTTGAAGGAGCAGGGTACAGCATTTTAAACAGAACTCAACCAGTTTGGTGTTTTGGTTAGGCTTTTTTTTTTCCTGGGGTGCAGTGGTTCTTGGGCAGATCAGTGAGATCATAAGGTCCACATGATTCTCACTGCTGTGATAGACCAAGGCGGGGGGGAGAAGTAAATAAAATCCATATTGCTAGTCCCAACTAGAGAGGACTGATTGAAGTAATAATGAATGTTAGCACAATACTTATACAAATTGTACTAATTCAGCGGGTCTACTCTAATTGGGACAAGAAGGTTTAGGTGAAAATCAGTATTATAACTTCCTCCAGTATTTTGAACATGTTCACATTCAGAACCCTTGAAATACCTTGGCACTTGTTCACCTTCATGTAATAATTAAATATTATTATTTAGGGGAACAGGATAGTGATGTCACTTGAACCATGTTAGGAGGGGCCCAGGAAGATGAGGTTAAATGTAGCATTTACAGTCTAAAACAGGGTATGCGTCAAAGGGAGTGAACCACTGCCAAGTTAGGTGGGGACTGGAGTGTATCAAGCTGAAGCAAGTTTGGGAAAACTGAAAAAGAGCCTGAGGGCAGGTGGATCTGAGCAATTTTAACAAGAAGATGATTACATAAAAATGGCATTCTCTTGCAATTGCTCCATCGGCAGATTGCACAGAAACCTCATGAGGACATTTACACAGATGCATTTCATGGGATCAAGAAAGAAGCAGGGACTACAAAGCAGGTTTTGAGGACAACCAATACTATGGATGGTAGAGACTGCCAGATAACTGGAATAGCTACAGATGAATGATGAATTCCACATACAGCTTATATTATAGCACAGTGCTATTGTGTTTATGCCCACACTGCTGATTGTGTGAAGCTATTTGGGTAAAACATATCAGACATAAGGAAATTGACTCAGAGGTGCTGTTTAAAATCCAAAGCCATGGGTCATAGTTTTTTGGTTTAAGTTGCAATAATTTATAAAAAAAAATTATACCCCATGAGAATGACTTACTTCCTGAACTTCAGATGAAACATCATTTGAACTAGTACCTGGATTCCTTACCTCTCTAGCATGAAGGAAGGCTGAAATGTATAAATTACAATTTGGAGCATGGTGCAGTGGACTATGACTCTGCAGACCAGGGTTCAAATCCTGGCTCAGCCATATAAATCTACTAGATGACTTTGGGCAAGTCACACTCTCTCAGCCTCAGAGGATGGCAATGGCAAACACAGTCTGAAGAAACTTGCCAAGAAAACCCCATGGTAAGGTCTCACCATAAATCAGACATGCCTTGAAGGTACACAACAACAACAAACTAGAATGGGAACAGAACCTCAATACTTAATCTAATGAAAACAAAGTTTTGTTTGACAGTGCTTCTTCTATATAAAAAGACTTACCGCCTCTCATCACATTCTTTGATTCTCTTGATTGTCTTGAGCTGTGAGGAAATGCATGCAGTGTTCGCAGGAGCTGAAGCAGCAACGCATAAAAAAATAACATAACCTGGGATCTATCAAGAGATTTGTAAATACAGTATAGTAGTCACTAACAGACTTTAAAAATGAACTGACTGACTGCAGTCAACATCAGACAAAAGTTTTCACAAGACGTTTGGATGAATGTTCCATCAGAAACGGGTGGTAAGCCTCCCACAAACCAGTCTAGCATGTCCATCATCATGGTTGCGTAAGATTAATTACATGGATTGTCCCCAGGAGTTGAAACCAAGGCCTGTCAGAAGGAAAGAGCGTCACCGCTTGCAATAAAGACAGGATTGTACACGTTAGGGTCACCTCCAAGTGTCCATACATACCTTGGGTTGCCAGCCCATTCCCCTTTGCACTTGGAGTCTTGGGAAAGAAAGCCTTTACAGACTGCAAGAAATAATGCAACTTGAGGCCACTTTAACTGTCCTGGCTCAGTGCTAGGGAATCATGGGAATTGTATTTTTTTCTGGGACCTTGAGCCTTCTCTGTCAGAGAACTCTGGTGCCACAATAAACTACAGTTCCCATGAATCGTTAGCACTGAGCCAGGACAGTTAAAGTGGCCTCAAGCTGCATTATTTCTGGCAGTCTGTAAAGCCCCAAAGTTTAAAAGATATGGCAAGTGTTTGTGACTACAGAGCTACAGAAATGAAATCTCATGTGCTCACTGACACAGTAGAAATCCTTATTTCCTGCTGATAGGGACCTAGTGACCCAGAGAATAACTGGAGATGTATGGGCAAGGACATGAATACACTCAAAGGAAATATTTTTAACTTTCCCTCCTTTACAACCTGGATTACAAAAAAATACCTGGATCCATCTTTTTACCCGCCTCCCTTTTGAGAGCCAAAGTGGTGTAGTGGTTTGAGCACAGGACTATGACCCCGAAGACCAGGGTTCAAATCCCCACTCAAGCATAAAAACCCACTGGGTGACCCTGGGCAAGTCACACTCTCTCAGCCTCAGAAGATGGCCATGGCAATCCTCCTCTGAAGAAAATTGCCATGAAAACCCTTTATAGGGTTGCCCTAGGGTCACCATAAGTCAGAAATGACTTGAAGACACACAACAACATCAAGGCTTGCTGGCTAGTTTTCTCCTTTGCATTAGGCTGCTTAAACAGTTACTAAGCAGAATAGACAAGTAGACAATAGAGTTGCATTGGTGCCTGGTGCGAATCCATCCCTCTACCACAGGGTGACCAGAGGGCCTCCCTTTCCAGGACAGGTCCTCCATTTCAGCCTGCTGTCCAGGAAGGATCCCAAAATGTCCTTCATTTTGAGCAGGACTAAGAAGCCTGAATTTACATTTATAGCAATGTTTTATTTTTAAAAGCTTTTATGTGGTCATCTTCTATATTTTTCTAGAACGTACTCAATTCTGTGGTGCCTTGTCCTCCTCTGTAGTTAGGACACCCCATATACACACACGTTGGTGAGTGTGATCCAGTTGCACCACATTTATTTACAAACACCCACTTTTACTTTATATGTTGCCCTGGGGGGAAAAAACTACCATCACCACCATCCTTAGAGGTGGAAAAGTTTATATGGTCATGCTCTCCTTCCCCCCCCCCCCCGAATGTCCTCCATTTTGCGGTGTCCTGTCCTCCTTTGTGGTGAGGACCTCTGGGTCCAAAACACACTGCAGAAACAATCCAGTTTGAGACCACTTTATCTGCCTTGGCTGGATGCTAGGAATTCTAGGAACAGTAGTTTTGTGAGACATTGAGCCTTAGGTGATAATGTCTGGTGCCACAATAAAATACAGCTTTCTCAGAATTGCCTAGCACTGAGCCAGGGGCAGTCTCAAACTGGATCATTTCTGCAGTGTGTTTTGGACGTGGTTAACCCCCCCCCCCTTCACTACAGATGTTCCTAATAAAAGGCTAAAGGCAAGATCTCTCTTCCCCCCCTCCAGGACGTACTAAAACAAATGACAGTACTTGCCCATAAGGAAGCCATACTTGCCCATAGAGAATCATGGGGAAATACTTGCCCATAGGGAATCATAGGGGAATACTAATATTTCCCTACATAGAGAGATCTTGTAGCACCTTTGAGACTAAGATCCCTCTATGTATTGATTCTACAGACTAACACGGCTATATCTTAGTATTTCCCTGTAATTCTCTATGGGCAAGTATTCCCCAATGATTCTCTGTGGACAGGTATGGCTTCCCTATGGGCAAGTATTCCCCAATGATTCTCTGTGGACAGGTATGGCTTCCCGATGGGCAAGTATTCCCCACTGTTTCCCTATGGGCAAGTATTTCCCTATGATTCTCTATGGGCAAGTATGGTTTCCCTATGGGCAAGTACTGTCATTTGTTTTAGTACGTTCCCCTCCCTTCCTCTGGCTCCAAAGTGACTCCTTCCCTTCCCTTCCTCCGCCTTGGCCTTACCTGTGCCCAGTGCCCACCTTCCAGGTGGCTGGTTCCCTCCTGCCAGGTTTCTTTGGGAGCCACCAGCCCCGGATACCTCTCTCTCTTTCTCTCTGTCTCTCTCTTGTCTCTCTCTGTCTCTCTCTCTCTCCTGGGGACCCAGGGGCTACCTACCTGGTTGGTAGGTAGGTAGGCAGGTAGGTAGCCACCCACCTGGATCAGGAAAAGCAGCCCAGGCTTCCCATACAAGCCGCAGGGAGGGAGGGAGGCAGGGAAGGAGGGAGGGCGCCTCTTTTAACCAGTAGCTGGTCTGCACACTTTGGGAGGGAAGTCCCATTCTTGCAAGTCTGAATTGAGCTTCTAGACTAGAGTAAGAGCCAGGGTGACCAGAGGTCCTCCTTCTCCTCCTCCTCCTTTTCCCGGACATGCCCTCCATCTCAGCCTTCTGCCCCCCCCCCCGGAGGAATTCCCAAATGCCCTCCATTTGGAGCATTTGTATGAGTGTTTTGAGCTTTTGGAATGCCCGACATCATTAGCAATAGCAATAGCAATAGCAAGCACATATATCTATACATTTCTATACCGCTTATCAGTGCACTTAAGCACTCCCTAAGCGGTTTACAAAGCGCAAGCTAATTCTTGAATGCCCTCCATTCTGCGATGCCTTGTCCTCTTTTGTGGCTAGGACAGCTGGTCACCCTGAGTAAATATGCCTCTGAGGAAAATAATAATAATAATAATAATAATAATAATAATAATAATAATAATAATAATAATAATAATAATTTTCTTAGATTTCAAACATTAGTTTGAATGTAGCCACGTTAGTCTGTAGAATCAAGAGTAAATGAAAGAAAGAAGTTGGCAGCATGCGCTCTACAAAAGCTCATGCTGCCAACTTCTTTCTTTAGTTACTCTCAAAGGTGCTACGAGATCTCTCTACAAAACTCCTTAATAATCCTTCATTCAAGGACTACTGTCCTGACTAAATATGCCAGAGCAAAATAATAATAATAATAATAATAATATTCTCAGAGGCATGTTTACTTAGGACTGTGGTCCTTGAACAAAGGATGATTATTATTATTATTATTATTATTATTATTATTTCTTACCTGCTTCTCCCCATGGATGCAGTAGGCTCAAGTATAGGAAAGCTCATGCTCCCAGCTTTTCAGTCTCAAAGGGGCTACAGGATGCCTTTGCATGCTGGTTTTCACAGACTAACACGGCTAGGGCTTTGAATATTTGTATCCATGTTATGTTCTTTCTCACCAGCTCTATCAAATCTGCTTCTCCATTTGACACAACAATACAATTAAAAAAGACATTCCCCTGGAGACATTCTGATTCTGCTGTCTCTCCTTCCAATTTTTCCTTTGTAATTCTTTTGTTCAAGGACTGCAGTTCTCAGGTCCCAGATGGGATTTCAATTGACATTCTCACACGTACGACTGGCTTATATAGGTCTGTCTCTGGACTCTCCACTCCACCCAATGCATGTGAGGAAGTTGGCTCAAGTCTATGAAAGCTCATGTCACCCGTTTCTTTCTTTCAGTTTGTCTCAAAAGTGATGCAAGATCCCTCTGCATCTTGATTTTCCAGACTAACACGTAAACACGTATTACTTGAATCTGAGCAATAAAACACTGTACCCACCCATCTGGATTCTAGGAACCTGAGTAGAGGAAGGGTTGGGGTTTTGTTTCATTTTGGTGGCTTACATATTATAAATGACAATGAGGAAATTGAAATAGTAAACAAGTTCCCATACCTTGGATCAAACATTGATTAAAATGGGGACTGCATTCAAGAGATCAGAAGAAAACTAGGAATGGGAAGGGCAGCTATGAAAGAACTAGAAAAGATCATCAAATGTAAAGATATACAACTGAGCATGAAACTTACAATTGTACAAGCCATTGTATTCCCTATTACCACATACAGATGCGAGAGCTGGACAGTGAGAAATAAAGAGGAAAATCAGTTCATTCAAAATGTGGTGCTGGAGAAGAGTGCTGAGGATACTGTGGACAGCCAAAAAGACAAACAAATGGGTCCTAGGAGAAATCAAGCCTGAAATCTCCCTGGAAGCCAAGATGATAAAGTTGAGGTTGTCATACTTTGGGTACATCATGAGAAAGCACGAGTCATTGGAAAAGACAATAATGCTAAGAAAGGTGGAAGGATGCAGAAAGAGAGGAAGACCACATGCTAGATGGATGGACTTTATTAAGGAGGTCACAGGCATGAATTTACAGGACCTAAGCAGAACACTGGAGGACAGGGGGTCTTGGAAATGCCTCATCCACAGGGCTGCCATGAGTTGGGATTGACTCAAAGATGGCAAACAACAATAACAACAAATATTGTAAATACAAATCAGTTTGAGAACCACTGGAAAAAGTAACCATAATATTATGTTCCCAATATCTTTTTGGGGTGTGTGTGCTTTATTATGTCATCAGTGTAATCAGTGATCTTCTTATTAATGTAATCAATAGCGTCAATGTGGCGGCAGTCTTTCTATTCTGAAAAGCAAAACAAAAAGACTGCTGCTGCCATATTAACACTATTGATTACATTAATAGGAAGATCACTGATTACACTGATGCCACAATGAAGCATCCACCTCACAAAAAAGACACAGGGAATGTAATATTATGGTTACTTTTTCCATTGGTTGGGAAAGCTGGGCAGTGAAGAAAGCTGCCAAGAGAAAGCCAACTTGAAGTGTTGCACTGGATGAGAGTTCCACAGCTCTGTAGATACCAAAATGACTAATAAATGGGTCTCAGAGCAAATCAAGCCTAAACTCTCACTAGAAGCAAGATGGCTGTCCTGCTTTGGACATATCATGAGAAGACATTGTTGTTAACTGCTCTGGAGTTGGCAGGAGTCATGGACATCCTGTGTATGAGGCATCTCCATGATGCGCTATCCTCCACTGCTCTGCTTAGTTCCTGCAAATTCAGACTCAGGACCCTCTCTGATTATATCCACCTATCTGGCATGCAGTCTTCCTCTCTTTCGGCTACGCTCTACCTTTCCTAGCATTCTTGTCTTTTTCTAATGAGTCACGTCTTCTCCTGATGTGGCCAGAGTAGGACAGCTTAGGCCTGATCATCTTGACTTCGAGGGAGATTTCAGGCTTGGCTGTCCACAATATCCTCAGCACTCTTATCCAGCACCACATCTCAAATGGATTTATTACCTTTTTATCTACTTTTTTCACTGTCCAGCCCTCACATCCATATATGATGCAGGGGAAGGCTCGGACAATTCTAACTTTGGTATTCAGGCATATATCTTTACTCTTTAGTAACTTGTCTAGGTCTTTCATAGCTGCCCTTCCCATTCCCAGTCTTCTTATTTTTTGACTGTAGATACCATGCTGATCAGTTTGATCCTAGGTACACAAATTCTTTAACTATGTTGATTTCCTCATTATCTAGGTTGAATTTACATATTTCTTCCATGGTCATTATTTTTGTTTTCTTTATATTCACCATTAAGCCTACGTTTGCACTTTCCTCTTTGATCTTCCTTAGTAATAGTTCTAAGTCTGTGATGTTTTCCTCTAGAAATATAGTATCATCCACATATCTCAGATTGTTGATATTCCTTCCTCCTATCTTCAGTCCTCCTCCTTCTGAGTCTAAACTTGCTTTCCTTATGATATTTTCTGCACAGAAGCTGAACAGGCTCACTGGAAAAGACAAGACATAACTCACTGAAAAAACAATAATAAAAGAGGGAGATGGCACTACAGGTGGATTGATTCAATCAAGAAAGCCACTGCCCTGAGTGACCAGGATAGTTGAAAACAAGGATCTTGGCGGTCTCTCATTCATAGGATTGCCATAGCTCAAAGTTAACTTGATGACAGATAACAACAAAGTATTTTTTGTTTTAATTTTAAAAACTAGATCTAGGATGAAGTCCTGTACTCCAATTATTCTGCATGAAGAGCTACAGGATTTGATGGAAGACCAATCTCCGGTACATAGACTTGAACACTCAAGAGCTTGGTAAGTTACCTTTGGACTTAGGGGGGCATGCTTCTCAAATTTGCAGATGACACCAAATTAGGAGGAATAGCTAATACCGCAGAAGACAGGATGAAAATTCAAAATGACCTTAATAGATTAGAAAGCTGGGCCAAAGCTAACAAAATGAATTTCAACAGAGAGAAATGTAAGGTTAGGGCACTTAGGGCAAAAAAATGAAATGCATAGATATAAGATGGGGGATGCCTGGCTTAATGAGACAACATGTGAAAAGGATCTAGGAGTCATAGTAGACCACAAGTTGAACATGAGTCAGCAGTGTGATGCTGCAGCTAAAAAGGCCAAAAAGGCTGCGTTAATAGAAGTATATAGTGTCACTGTATTCTGCTTTAGTCAGGCCCCACCTGGAATACTGTGTCCAGTTCTGGGCACCACAATTCAAAAAGCATGTGGAAAAACTGGAGCATGTCCAGAGGAGGGCAACTAAAATGGTGAAGAGTCTGGAAACCATGCCTTATGTGGAATGACTTAGGGAACTGGGTATGTTTAGCCTGGAGAAGAGATGGTTAAGAGGCGATATGATAGCTCTGTTTAAATATTTGAAGGGATGTCATATTGAGAAGGGCGTTAGCTACCTTGTTTTCTGCTGCTCCAGAGAACAGGACCCGGAACAATTGATGCAAGTTACAGGAAAAGAGGTCCCACCTCAACATTAAGAGGAACTTTCTAATAGTAAGGAACACACTCCCTCAGAGAGTGGTGGAGTCTCCTTCTTTGGAGGTCTTTAAACAGAGGCTGGATGGCCATCTGTTGGGGATAGTTTGATTTTGAGTTCCTGCATGGCAGGGGGGTTGGACTGGATGGCCTTGTGGTCTCTTCCAACTCTATGATTCTATGATTTTATGAATAAAAATCTTAGAAAATAATTGAAGTTGTAGTCTAAAAAACAATTTTCCATACTCTGACTTGACATTTTGCACACACACACACATTGCCTTTCACCCAATAATAATAATAATAATAATAATAATAATAATTTATATACTGCCCCTCTGCCATGCAATCGGTGTGTCAGGATCAGAGGACCCAGTTCCCAATAACCAAGACAGCATTGTAATGTGGTAGAAACTAGAGCTTTATTCTGGATATCAAGACAGAAAGTTCCCCGTCCCGGGTTCAGTGTCAGAACTAAAGAAGTTCCCCCTCAGACCATCACAAATACATTCCCATTCTCCAGCCCCCCTTTCCAACCCTGATTGCTCCCCTTTGATCCAGATCAATGGGCTCTTCATGTTTCCCTCCTTCCCCTCCTGTGCTATCATTTAATCTCCCTTCAGGAAGAAGCTCATCCCTGTTTCACAGCTCAGAAGATTGGAGTCATAAAACTACAACTCCTTTCTGCTGCTGGCCATCTGCCCCTCCCGTTTGTTTCCCAGGCTTGAATTTAGCATAATTGATATCCCCTTCTCAATAGCCAACATACTATTACAGCATTAAATCACCATATCACCATGCCCTCATATCTTCATCCCCTAATATCATCATATTATCATGCCAACATGACAGAACCATGCATATGAATTCTGACATAAAGATCTCAAGGCATGTGCAACAGATATGCTGGCAGAACACCACGATTTCAGAACACTAACTCTCCTCACAATTCCATTCCTTTGGAGAATACCTTTTGTAGGTTGCACAAAAGAAAGTGCAACTATATTTTCATGGTGCCATCAGTCTGTGAGATTTTCTGTAGTCAAGAGGCAAGCTGAAGAGTGCAAAGGGATGAACATTACCCAGCTAGATAGACAGACAGCTAGATAGATACCCTGGAAGAAGCAAACTGTTCCAAGGAATGATCATGCTATTGTCACACACCTAATAATTTACACTGGCATCTTCATAGTGAATATGGTTCATCAGGGCATCACTCTTTGGCAAACTGAAAGTTGTGTATTCATAAAATGCTATTTTAATTTAGGGGGGTTGCAGACTGCCAGAAATAGTGTGAATTCAGTCCACTTTTAGGGTTAGGGTTAGAGTTAGGGAACCATGGGAACTGTATTTTATTGTGGCATCAGAGTTGTCTGACAGAGAAGGCTCAATGTCTCAGAAAAATAACAGTTCCCATGATTCCCTAGCACTAACCCTAACCCTAAAAGTGGACTGAATTCACACTATTTCTGGCAGTCTGCAACCCTCCTTAGTTGTCTTGTATACAAGGAGTGTACAAAGATGATATTAATAGCAATGGCATTTTGTGCTCCATTCTTGCCTTGTAAAAAGGCTGCTGGTCTTTTTGATAATGTGGTATGTGCGCTTTACAGTAGAAACTTAAACCACTTTTATTTCTGGCTGGTAACATGTTGCAATGGCTTTCCCTCCTTGCATTTTACAGTGTTGGAGTAGGATAAACTTGAAGTTGTAGTTGCATTGGGTCCTCACAATGCCCCAACATTTTTACAGTGCTTGGGCTTGCTGATTCAAGTTTGACCTGTATTGGCAAATTCCCAATGACTGTTTTGCAAGAAGCACAGTGGAATTACAATAATTGAGAGTATTTATCCACTCCCTTTAAAAAAACCAAAACCAAACCACAAATGATTCTTTGACAGCTGCATGAGCATATGATGAGGAGAATCTTGCCCTCTACTGAGACTTCAAAGTAAATGCATTTGTTTGGTCTTTTTGGATTACTTTGGCAATTGTTTGCAAAGCTTCTTTTCTTGCCTTTATATATGACTTTCTATTTTATGTTTCAGATATGTGCTTACATAGCAATGAATCATTCTGTGCCACAAAATAAATCATGTGCATGATATTATGCACACATTCAGCAACACAGTAGAACAGTGTTTGTTGTGGTGGTGGTGGTGTGCCTTCAAGTTGTTCCAACCTATGGCAAACCTAAGGCAAACCTATTGCAGGGTTTTCTTGTCAAGTTTCTTCAGAGGGGGTTTGCCATCCTCTGAGGTTGAGAGAGTGTGACTTGCCCAAGGTCATCCAGTGTCTGAGCTGGGATTCGAACCCTGGTCTCCAGAGTTAGGCAGTAGTTAGGCACTGCCCTTTTGTGGTAGTGGGACTGCATGCACCTGTGAGGCAAGGGGCTGGTGGTTGCAGCGCTGCTAGAAGGGTCTCCCATGTCAGATAGGCTTTTGCTGAGGAGCCAGACTAAATGTGCCAAACAGCTATTGGGCAGCAGCAGATGAAACTAGTGGAGGATGTCTCAGAGACAACAGTTGTGGCACCATAGCTAAACACTTGTCGGTATTCTGCAGAGTACTGTCAAGTCACAGTAAGCCCCTTTTGAATGTCTTTTACCAAGAAGAAATAGGGTGGCATTAATAGTGGGAAATAGTAGTGTCACCAGGGTTGGTGCCACTCACTGTGGTAACTCATGGTGTTACCCACATGGACCTCCTCACAAATCAGTCCATATAAAACCCTTAACAATATTGTTTTGCGGAGGTGAGCAATGGACTCCCTTTGCACTCTGCAGTGACAATGCCAGAGCCCTGCACTAAGGAGCTGCCTCCTCCAGGTCCAAATATATTTTTCCTCCTCCTTCTGGCTAAAAAAATAAACTATTATCTGTTTAATGGATACATACGGTATTTGGTTTTTAAAAAGTTTTCCTCCCCCTCTCTCCCAAGATTTTAATTAGTGTGAGAATCTACTCCAGTTCTAACTAAAATCTGTCAACAAATATAGAAAACAAAACAATGACTCACAGATTGGAAATGCTCAATATGCATTCTAAACCCCAAGAAAGAGGACACCAGGGATTTCAACCACCCGACAATTGCCTTATCTCCCATGCAAGCAAAGTGATGCTCAAAATTCTACCACAAATATTTTAACCATATATGGAATGAGAAATACCAGATGTCCAAACTGGGTTCACAAAAGGAAGAAGCACTAGGGATTATATTACAAACATTGCTGGATAATGAAGTGCATCAAAGAATTTCAGAAGAAAATCAGCCAGTGCTTTATAGATTATGGCAAAGCTTTTGATTGTGTAGATCATGAAAAACTATGGATCTCTCTTAAAGAAATTGGTGTGCTGCAACATTTAATTGTCCTGATATGTGACCTATACTCAGGACAGGAGGCAACTGTTAGGACAGAATATGGAAAAATGAAATGGTTTCCAGTTAACAAGGGGGACAGGCTGCATTTTATCACCCTATCTGTTTAAAATTTACACTAAACAGGACTTGGAGGAAGGAGGCGTGGTGTCAAGAACATCAATAATTTAAGGTAGGCGGATGACACCATACTACTAGCAGAGAATAGCAGAGATTTGGAAGGATTATCGAAGAAAGTACAAAGGTAAATTTAAAGTTGAACATTATGAAAACAAAAATAATGACCACAGATGATTTACATAACTTTAAAGCAGACAATGAAGACATGGAAATAGTTCAAGATTCTTCATATCTTGGCTCAGTCATTAATCAGAATGGAGAGTGCAGTGAAGAAATCAGAAGTAGACTATAACATGGGAGGGTAGCTATGAAGGATCTAGGCATGATGCTGAGATATAAAGGTATATCATTGAATGGTAAAGTCATGCTCCATATTCTGCAATTGATTGAAGAGCTCCTATGATGGTTGATGGTAGCTCTGACCATTATGCTACACTAGTCTAGTGATTCTGTTCCATATATTCACATTGCCAGAATAATGCTACATGTTGTGACATTACGGTAGTTTGACAGCCAGTCCAAAATGTTTAAGAGAGCTGAGGCAGCATCTTTTAAGAATGGAGCAATTTAGTCATTTTAATTTTCTTTCATCATGTCTATTGTTATTATGAAGTTTTCAACACTAGTAAGATTGTAGTAATGATATATAATCAGCAAGACTGTGTGTATTGTCAAGGCATCTATCCTATTGATTAAGTCTTGACAGTGCTTTATAAATTGGGTGAAAGTAAGTTATTAAGTGGATGTGGGATAACAGCAGGTCAGGATCTGCTCAGTCCAAAACTCCACAGATCCTCAGAATATCCAATCTTTACTCTACACAAATTATACTAGACTGGAGCTGACAACTTTTGACTGGTGTAAGTTAACAAGGGTGCCGGTAGTCTTTTAAAAAACCCTTTTACAAACATTGAATTAAAAATCAATCACACAAAAAGTTCTCTGCGTTGAGTTCTCTGTTGTTTTGCCCATTTAAAAACATTATTTATTTCCCCCTTCCCACCAGCTCTATCCACTTAATGCCTGACAGTCTTTTTCTGCCCTAGAAATAATGCTCATAGTCTTCTTCTGCTCCTAATTCCAGAGGGACTATCAGAGAAACACAATGTTTTAAATTGAAATATTCAAAGTTTTAGGAGGTATTTGAAACATACAGCAGTTTTTCTTTATTTCTGTCATGAGTACAAACACAGGTGTTTTTCTATTACCGCAGGTTTCAACACAGTTTCTGCATGTTACCTGCATTACTGCAATTTCATTGTATAGTTTTGCTTTATTTGGCAAAAATCCATGACAACATCCATTAGTTTAGTGAGGGGGAAAGTATTTTATAATTTAACCCTATTTTAAGTAAACAAGTTCTGAAAAATGACTTTTTGTTGCTCTTGTCATTGTTTTACATTATGTTATATTGTTTTAGAGTACAGTCAGCCCTCCATATCCACAGATTTTTTTTATCCACAGATTCAAGTATCCACGGCTTGAAAATATTTTTAAAATATATACATTCCAAAAAGCAAACCTCGATTTTGCCATTTTATATAAAGGGACATCATTTTACTATGCCACTGTATTGAATGGGACTTTGAGCAACCATGGTTATCTATAGGGGGTCCTGGAACCAAACCTCAGTGGATACCAAGGGCCCAGAGTATTGATATTTTAATAATATTTAGTATTGCCAAAGTTGAAACAAGATGGCTCCTATACCTTTAATGGTTGTGGAAAGGAGAGAATTTTGACAGGTGTTGTTTTTCCTTTCTTTTTTCAATTTTGTTTTAAAATCCATATTAACATTCACTCATATACATTCATTTTTACATGTCATTTCAATTCTTAACTTCCAGACTGTTCCTTCTTCTAAGCATACTTATTTCTAACTAACATTTCCCCCTTCTTTAATTATGCTAAGTGAGCAAGATATTTTACAAATTTTCTTTTATATTTTTTTATTTCTTATTCTTATATTCTTACTTTGTGTTTCCCTTATGCTTTTTGCAATTTATTAATGTTGCTTCATTTTTGTTTAAACCTTCCTTTTTCTCTGACCATTTTTCACTAGTTTGTTCCAATATACATTACTTTGCTCCAACATACATTGTTCTTTCTATATTTTTTCCTCCCCTATTTTTTGCTTTGTTTTCTATGCTTCAATGCCAGTATATGCATTCTCTTTCATAAAAGATTTTTGTTTTGTTCCCATTTCGCAGGTGTTGTTTTTCACATGAAAAGGTAACAAGCAACACCTGCTGAAATTCCCTCCTCTCCACAACCATTAAGTGTAAAGGAACTGTCTTTTACCCTATGGTATGGCAACTTGTGTAATTTTTACCTTACTAATTTTTAATATGTACCTTGTTTTGATTCATATATAAGCCACTTTGGGTCCCATTCAGGAAAAGGTGGGATAGTAAGTAAGTAAATAAATAAAATGTTAAACTCCCTGAACTGGTGAGATAAATGTTGCCAAGTGAGTCAAAACTACATGATGAAACTGGGAACTGGGAATTTAAACAATGATGATTCTTATGTAAAGTGAAATATATACGTGAGGGGCCAATTTACTGCATATACTTGGGACAGAAAGACTGATAACTTTTCAGTATGTTGCAAATATTTCTTAAAGGAAACACAATGACTTCTGGTACCCCTTCTGGGTAACAGTTTAATGAGGACTAGTGACATTTCTAGTCAGAAAGGGCTAGGCCACCAGAGAACAAGGGAATACACTCTGCCGTTGTCTTGCCCAACCTGAGGTAAAATTCAGGTTTTAGACCTTTATAATTTGAATGGAAGGATGTCTCAGGCTGCATACATGGTGCAGAAATAATCTGGTTTGATACTGCTTTAAGTGCCATGCCTCTGGGAATTGTAATTTGTTGTGGCACCAGAGCAAAGCATCCTATATTTCAACCTTCTGCCCAGGAGGAATTTCAAAATGGCCTCCATTCTGAGCATGACTAAAAGCATGGATTTATATTTATATTAGTGTTTTTAATGTTCTAGTATTATTATTATTATTTTTTTAGCAAAGCTCTGGTGCCACAACAAACTACAAGGCTGGAGCCATGGCAACTAAAGTGGTATCACACTGGATTATTTCCACAGTGCAGATAAAGGTCCAAAACACACTGCAGAAATAATCCAGTTTGAGACTGCTTTAATTGTCCTGGCTCAGTGCTAGGGAATCCTTGGAACTGTAGTTTATTGTGGCACCAGAACATTCATACTGAGAAGGCTAAATGTCTCACAAAATGACAGTTCCCAGGATTCCCTAGCATTGGGCCAGGGCAGTTAAAGTGGTCTCGAACTGGATTATTTCTGCAGTGTGTTTTGGACCCAAGTTAATTATTTAAGGAGCATATTATGCTTTGGTTACGGTAGTAGGTTGGGGCATGGCTTTGGCTTTCCTGTTCCTTCAGCCTAGGAAGAGAGCCAGGCAGTCTATAGCAGGGTTGAGGCCTGCCAGCATTTCTGGAGTTTTGAAGCCTGATAATTGTACGTTCTCTCTCCCTTGAAAATACACTTGGGGAGGGAATATGAGGGTTTCTTTGGGGCTTTTTTCGGGGGGTCAGAGTCAGTACTTCTCCCTGTCCTCAGGGTGACCAGATGTCGTAACCACAGAGGACAAGGCACTGCAAAATGTAGGACATTCAAGAAAAAATATAGGACATTACAAAATAAAAGATGAAAGAAGAAGGGTAAAAGGAAGGGATTTCTATGGAGATCAAAGATTGGCTATAAAGAAAGGGAAAAGAATCTATGGAGCTTATCACATTAATTTTAAAACTGTTTTACCTGATCCGGATTAAATTTTACAGTGGGCGGCATTCTGATATTATCAGAAGGATTTAGCTGCCGAAATAGCCTCCTGGGTCCATCTCTGCTCCCAGGGGTGCTCAGTGCGCCTCTTTTCGAATCTGTGAGTTTTCCGGTTTAAGAAAATGGCTGCTTTAAAATTTAATCTGGATCAGGTAAACTGGTTTTAAAATTAATGCAATAAGCTTCTGTATATGTGTGTGTGTGTGTCTATATACTATACACACACACACATACAGTAATGGTTTAAAATATATAAAATACATAGGAAATGTAAGATGAAACATGGGATATGAAGATAATGAGAAATGATACAACAAAATAACCATTGGATTAATGAATACGTAATGAATATGTAATTGATTGCTAGATTTGTCTGACTTACCTCTGCAATAAAAAGATATTAAAAAACAAACAAAATGAAAGCTAAAAACACCAATATAAATTCATGCTTCTTAGTCATGCTCAAAATGGAGGACATTTTGTAATTCCTCCTGGACGGAAGGTTGAGATGTAGGGATGTGTCCTGGAAAAGGAGGACATCTAGTCACCATGTGTCCTGCCTTTTTCAGCCTGGAAGTATGTCCTCTCTCTCCACACACACAGTGGAATATATCAGGGGAATAATACTTTCATCTGCTGTGCTTCCAGAATCCTTGAAGGGGGACAGAAATGCCTTGTTGAGGGAAGGGAACTTGATGCATAGCTGTGTTTCTTTCTTGCCTCCCTGTCTTGAGCATTTGGGTCTAGCACTGGGATTTGTAGAGCTATCACTACTTTCAAGGAGAGTGGGGTGGCCTCAGGCAGCAGATACTGAGGGGGCAATGAAATGTGTGTGAGAGAGCTGTATGTGCCATCAGTACATTCAACTGGCCCCAGTAGCATAAGAGCAGTGCTTCTCAAGCTGTCTAATGAAGGCAACTCCTTCTCCTCCATGTACCAGGGACTAGTGTCATATTTGTGCCCATTGGTTACAACTATTTCTTTCTTTCCTAGTAACTCTCCTTGGACTGGCATCCAATGACTTATAGACCACTACAGATCCAGGGACTACCACTTCGAGTACCTACCATTGCACTAGAAGATGCTGTTCCTTCACCATTGTTGAAATGTAGGATGTTAAAAAATAAAAGCTAAAAAACACTCATATAAAATATAAATGCATGCTTCCTAGTCATGCTCAAAATGGAGTATGCTCCATTTTGAAATTCATGCTCATTTAGTCATGCTTAGTCGTGCTCATTTTGAAATTCCTCCTGGACAGAAGGTTGAAATGTAGGAAGTTTCCTGGGTCTTAATTCTTCTGTAGATGGTATGAGATGTGCAGGCATTTTATTAGTTATCTCAGGCAGCAAAATGCCCTTGGCCAGCCCTGGGGATTTGCCTGCATTATGCTCTTCTGGAAAATGCCAACTAATATAATTCTTTATCACACATTTTTGGGAAGTACAGCTTTGGCATATAGAACTAGGCTCTCCTTCCTCAAGTCTACCAGAGAAAGGAGATAACCTTCAGAGACTGTTGCTCTTCTCTGTATGAGAAGCAGATAGCAGTGGCTCTTTTGGATTCATATCGAAGTAGGATAATTAAGAAGTTTCCTAGATTCATCCTCTGGCTCTTAATAGCTCTCCAGAGCTGGCTGCTTGAAAGCAACTAGTTCTGATGTAGAAGAGAGCTGGCTCCTGGTAGAACTAACATAAACAGAAGGGGTCTGGTTTGCCAAAACCATAACCTCCTCTTCTTGGGAAAGCTGAGTTTCATGGGCACAGGTTGAGATCAGCTTCCTCTCTTTTTGTCTTCAAAGTCTTTCACCTTTCTGAAAATTGTGGAGAGCAGTGCTCGGACCACAGGTTCCTGTTTTAAATGGACTCAGGAACAGACTGAATAATGGCTCTCAACTCAACCAATTCAAAAATAGTTGTACTTTCTCCTAGGTTAGAAACATGGGGCTTGGTAGAACGGTTATTGAAATCAAAGCAGTAGAGTAGATGCCAAAGACAGGAATCATATTTATCTCAGACAATCCATATATGTTATGTGATATTCGGTTTCATTATGAAGTACAGTCTTCCTGTTTGATAATTTTCCTTTGTCATTTTACCTATGTAATCGTGATTGGTCTGTGTTAATAGATGTATAGTATAGAGCTGTACTACTCAAAGTGGTAGTCCCTGGACCAGTGCGGCTCTGTGGGGAGTCTTCAGGAAAGAAACAAACAATTTTAGCCAATGGTCACAAATATGGTGCTGGTCACTGGCACACTAAGGAAAAAGAATTGCCAGTTGTCCACATCAGATAGCCTGAGAAGCTCTGGTGTAGGGCAGTAGATAGTGAAGACTGTCTGATGCAAAGCATTAAGAAGTATTTTGGTTTAAATCTGTTCCATGAAGTAGTAGGCGTAACGTGTAACACTGGCACTGCAGCTACTGTGTTGAGCAAGTAAACATTATGCCCCATCTCCCCACCTTGTATGTGTAAACTATACCTTATCTTTTATTCCACCCCCCCTTGCCTTTTTCTTTTTGGTGTGTTTACTGCTATTTCTATTTGATTTAATTGATTTAAGCGGTATACATTGGAGAAGTTTTTATAATGTTACAGGTTGCCTTTGTGACAGTAGACAGCCTTACTACATAACTGCACATTCTTTGTACTAGTCCTGTACATGGCAAAACAAAGCAGATAAATGCAACACCCTTTACTTCAAATCTTTCTAATTTTAGTCCCAGGGCAGGAACCATGTTGCCTTCCATGTGTTGTTACAGTGACATTTTATCAGCCCCAGGCAGCATAGTTAGTGGTGAGGAGTCATGATGGTAGCAGTCCAACAATATCTAGAATGCCACAAGTTACCCACTTGGTTTTAGTTCTTTGCTGGAGATATATTTAGTAGATTTTCTTGTTTGATGATGACGACTATGATGATGATGTTCATCAACATCATCATCCATCATATTAGCATTTCTATATTGTTTTATTTAGGTGATGATGGTCTCAAGTTTAATACTTATTTGTATAAACAGAAGAATTGTGTAGTTCATTATAAAGACCACTGGATGACAGTATAGTGTTTAAGACAAACAAAACTTTTGTTTCTGCTGTAGAGAGATTGTAATGTGATCAGATATTTATACAAGCAGTAAATAGCCTAAAGTCACCAGGTTCTGTCTATCTTCAAAGCTAAGCAGGATCAGCTCTGGTTAGTGCTTGGATGTGAGACTGCCAATGAATACCAGTTGCTGCAGACCATACTTCAGAGGAAGGAACTTGCAGAACCACCTCTGTGTATTCCTTGCCTAAGAAAACCCTATGAAATTCCTGGGGTCACCATAAGTTAATAGATGAATTGAAGGCACATCCAAACACACTCGTGCTATGAATCAGCCGTCCTAACTAGGTATTCTCCAAATGTATTGAACTACAGTTCCCATTAACCAGCATAGCTACTGGAGATTTTGAATGAATTCTCAAAGAGGTTTTTTTTTTTAGTGTGTTGTGACTCCTAGGAGAGGATTCTTACGAAAATGTTCTTTGAATGGTATCAAATATGAAAATGTCCTAGTGATCTCTGGCAACTAAAAAAGCAGGAATTTGGATGCTTGGTTTGATTCAACAAGGCCCTTCTTGAAGTTTTAATTGCCTAAAACAAAATTGTCTTCTCAGACGTATACATACAGTTATTTCTTGGGTGACATTCATAGAACACTGGAGGCTTCTCTCATGAATCATGGTGTAGAAGAGAATCAGTGTTCCAAGATTAAGCACTTCACTTTATAAATGCAAGTCCTTCTCAGAATCAAGCTTGCATGTTACAATAAATATATTTTGTGCTTTTTCAGATCCTCTCTTTTATTATAGCATTATTAATATAACAATAATAACAATAACAACTGTTAATAATAAACTTTATTTATATACTGCCTTTTCCTCAAACCTGGGGTTCAAAGCAGCTGTCAAATTAAAATAAATACAATATAGTTTAAACATACAAAACATTTTAAGCCTCATTATCTCCATGAAGGAAATCAGTTAGTGGACTGTGTAATTTCATGACAGTTTAGCAAGCATTCTTAGGTTCTTGATCCAGATGTTCTTGTGCTTCAGTGCGCACAGTATCTTAATACTTTAAGTATGTATTTAAGGTATTTCAAATTGATGCTTAAAATCCATTTGAAGTGCAATACATGCACCTCATACTCATGACCCTAGGAAATATTCCATTGTTGCTGTTGTGTGCCTACACGTCTTTTCCAACTTATGGCTTCCCTAAGGAATCACAGGGGTTTCTTGGCAAGTTTTGTTCAGAGGGGGTTTGCCCTTGCCTTTCTCTGAGGTTAAGAGAGTGTGACTTGCCCAAAGTCACCCCGTAGATTTCCAAGGCCCAGTGGAGATTCAAACCCTGGTCTCCCAGTGTCCTAGTCCAACATTCAAACCACTATACCATGATGGCCAGCCCCATAAGTGCTGATTTCCTCCCTCCTCCTCTCAATGAACTTGAAAAGAAGCGATACTTTTCTTTTGCAGGAGCAGTACTTCCCTGTCTCTGGCAGAGACAAGCAACATAATGTCCAGAGTTTCCTGTCTTGACACAGATCAGACTCAACCCATTCTGTTTGCCAAAACAAAACAACAACGACAACAAAAACCCAAATCCAATTTGTTCTGCTAAAATTAAAACCAAAACCTGGGATTAATTCAAGACTGAAGCTTTATTGTCTTTTATGTATAGAAAGTACAATGAAATCTCTTAAAAATCAACCCTAGAAGTGGGAGATATGCAAAGAGACAAATTGCATATGTCTGAATTTGTACAGTATAAAGCAATTTTTCACTTATTCTTTCAGATGAACTGCTTTGGCTCTAATATCTTTCTGGCAGTATTGTGATTTAAAAGACTGAACAACCAAGTCAGTAGGAAATATAGTGGTGAAAATAATGATTGGTCCCTGAACCATTAAATCCCTAAATTGCAATGCTGTGTTTACTTATAAATCAGTAATTAGACAAATGTAAAATGGATTACCGTATTTTTCGGCATATAAGACGCTCCGGCATATAAGACGCACCCAATTTTAAAGGAGGAAAATCTAGAAAAAAAAGATTCTTAACCAAATACTGTAGTAAAATATTTTATATCAACTGTATAAAGTTAACAGCAGTTTAAGAACAATTTTAAGTTGTAAATGTAAGTTTAAGCCAGCAGCAGGGCCAGGTATTGCACAAATTCCCTGCCCAACTTTCTTGCAAGTCTCCTGTCGCCTTATGGTGACTCCATGAATTTCTTAGGGATTTCTTAGGCAAGGAAGACTCGAGAAGTGGTTTTGCCAGTTCCTTCCTCTGAAATACAGCCTGCAGCACCTGGGATTCTTTGGCGGTCTCTCATCCAAGGACTATCCAGGGCTGACCCTGCTTAGCTTCCAAGATCAGATGGACTGGTACCTTTGGAGTTTTTAGGCCATTGGCTTATGGAGTAATTTATGGCTTATTTTGACCCTACCATGAGGGTTTTCTTGGCAGATTTCTTCAAGGGAGGGGGGTTGCCATTTCCATCCTCTGAGGCTGAGAGAGTGTGATTTGGCCAGAGTAATCCAGTGCCTTGGAGTAATTTCTGGCTCAGTTTGACACTACCATGAGGGTTTTCTTGGCAGATTTCGTCAGAGGAGGGAGTTTGCCATTTCCACCCTCTGAGGCTGAGACAGTGTAACTTGGCCAGGGTACTAATCCAGTGCCTTGGAGTAATTTCTGGCTCATTTTGATCCTACCATGAGCGTTTGACTGGCAGATTTCTTCAGAGGAGGGAGTTTGCCATTTCCACCCTCTGAGGCTGAGACAGTGTAACTTGGCCAGGGTACTAATCCAGTGCCTTGGAGTAATTTCTGGATCATTTGGATCCTACCATGAGCGTTTGACTGGCAGATTTCTTCAGAGAAGGGAGTTTGCAATTTCCACCCTCTGAGGCTGAGACAGTGTAACTTGGCCAGGGTAATAATCCAGTGCCTTGGAGTAATTTCTGGATCATTTGGATCCTACCATGAGGGTTTTCCTGGCAGATTTCTTCAGAGGAGGGAGTTTGCCATTTCCACCCTCTGAGGCTGAGACAGTGTAACTTGGCCAGGGTACTAATCCAGTGCCTTGGAGTAATTTCTGAATCATTTGGATCCTACCATGAGCGTTTGACTGGCAGATTTCTTCAGAGGAGGGAGTTTGCAATTTCCACCCTCTGAGGCTGAGACAGTGTAACTTGGCCAGGGTACTAATCCAGTGCCTTGGAGTAATTTCTGGATCATTTGGATCCTAACATGAGGGTTTTCCTGGCAGATTTCTTCAGAGGAGGGAGTTTGCCATTTCCACCCTCTGAGGCTGAGACAGTGTAACTTGGCCAGGGTACTAATCCAGTGCCTTGGAGTAATACTGGATCATTTGGATCCTACCATGAGGTTTTCCTGGCAGATTTCTTCAGAGGAGGGAGTTTGCCATTTCCACCCTCTGAGGCTGAGACAGTGTAACTTGGCCAGGGTACTAATCCAGTGCCTTGGAGTAATTTCTGAATCATTTGGATCCTACCATGAGCGTTTGACTGGCAGATTTCTTCAGAGGAGGGAGTTTGCCATTTCCACCCTCTGAGGCTGAGACAGTGTAACTTGGCCAGGGTACTAATCCAGTGCCTTGGAGTAATTTCTGGATCATTTGGATCCTACCATGAGGGTTTTCCTGGCAGATTTCTTCAGAGGAGGGAGTTTGCCATTTCCACTCTCTGAGGCTGAGACAGTGTAACTTGGCCAGGGTACTAATCCAGTGCCTTGGAGTAATTTCTGGATCATTTGGATCCTACCATGAGGGTTTGACTGGCAGATTTCCTCAGAGGAGGGAGTTTGCCATTTCCACCCTCTGAGGCTGAGACAGTGTAACTTGGCCAGGGTACTAATCCAGTGCCTTGGAGTAATTTCTGGATCATTTGGATCCTACCATGAGCGTTTGACTGGCAGATTTCTTCAAGGGGGGGACTCTTTCCACCCCCGTCCTGGGTGCTCCAATGGACTCTTCCTGGGATGGGAGGATGTCCTCTGACCCCAGGAAGAGTCCATTGAAGCACCCAGGATGGGGGTGGAAAGAGGAGGAGCACATTCAACTAGCCAGGAAAAGAGGACTCTTTCCACCCCCATCCTGGCTGCTCCAATGGGCTCTTCCTGGGATGGGAGGAGCCCACTGCAGCACCAAGGCTCAGGCTGAAATGAGGCCTACTTTTAGCCTAGGCCTCGGCAGTTTGCCCTCAGCTTGTATATTCGCTTCATTAGGCGCAGCAACTTCCTCACCCTCGTTTTGGGGAAGAAAAAGTGCGTCTTATATGCCGAAAAATACGGTATATCCTTCCAACCTGAAGTTGTTACTTATGGAGACCTTGCTTATTTCTACTCAACAGAAGTTCAGTATTTCAGTCTGACATCATTGATCACTTGTTAGATGATCAGAAGGGAGGAAAGGGATGTCTCATGTCCATTCCTCCTTCACATACCAAACAGCAGATCAGCTCTGTCAGAGCTTAATTTGTTATGCAGAGTGCATGGGGTGTGGGAGCATGTGCTGGATGCCCCCCCTCAGTTCAACACCCAGCACTCAGAGGGAATTTCACAAATGGGACCTTGTTTCTACTTGTAGATATCACTGGTTCAGGAGTCTAATATTTTAAACCATCTTTCCTTTATATTAAGGAAATATGAATGCAAAACTTTTTTTCTTATAGTGTCACTGAAACAGCGGAATATTCTTCTTTTCTTCCAAGTAAGTACATACTACATTTCAATCACTATTGTTGGCTATTCACAAGTGGTGCAAGTGGGAGCTGGAAAGTTACTTTTAAAAGTAATTAGTTACAGTTAGTGTTCTGAAGAATATTTAGAAATTATAATTAGTTACAATTTTAAAAGTAATTCCTTACTTTCACAATTATCAAAAGTAACTAAAGCAATTAGTTTTCAGTTGTTATTTTTTTAAATTCTAAAAGCTACAAGCCTGCTGTACAAAATACTCACCTCCTTAGAGCTGAAACAGACCAGTGCAAAACACCCTCTTCCCGGTGTCTTGGGGGCATGGTGTTTAGATGTCTCATGCCTTGACGCCGCTCTGAAGCCAGTGTCAAGCTGCTGCCTGTTCACAGGTAAGCTGGCTTCACGGCGCTCCAGTGGGAAGGCATTTACATGTCACACGCTGTAGGAGCACTGCAAAGCCACAGCAGCACAGGAAAAGCCGGCTTTTTGCCAGCTCAAAAAGGAGTGGCAATTTGCCGTTTCATTTTAGGCCAGCAAAAAGCTGTGGTGGGGCTGCAGCATGTAGTTGCCGGGGGCCCAACTTGGCTCTCTCAGGGGAGGCTTCAAGCTGCCTCTTTGGGGTGGTCTGTTCCACCCCTCAGTGTTCTCTTTGTGTCCATAAAGACACTATGGCAGCAGCAGAAGGCCAAGGATGAGCCAATAGTCAAACCATATAATATTCTTCCTCCACCATTTAGTGAGGCCACACCCATGTAACTATGAAAGTAACTTTAAAAATTACTGTTGTACCACATGGGAAGTATTCGGTTGCAGTTATAATGTACAGTACTGTAGTCATAATTCTGCTTTTGGGAAAGGGAACTAATTACCTAAGACTGTGGGTCCCTCACAGAGAAACTGTTACAGATAACATGGGTAAGCATTATAATCAGTTGAAATGGCAGCTGCTACTTATTTAACTATGTGTAAGCAATCAGGAGCGTGCTATCAGATTACATTTTCGTTTCCTTACTACTTCCTTCCTAGAGTGTAAATTTGCCTCTGTTGGCACAACTGTGGTAAACTGTCTTGCCAGCCCCAGAATTAATCACTTTAGATTGAATCATACTTTATCTAGGGTCTGAAATTATTCCATATTACCTCTAATCATGGTTAATACTGTTTTCAGATGTAGCCACTAACTGTAGTTGATCTATCTAGCAGGAGGAATTTCTGCTCTAGAATAATGGGAAAGGAAGGTAGAGCAGGAATGCACTATTTCACAATTTTGCTTCTGACTGCTTAAACATACTTAGGCAATCACCCTATGTTTTCAGCAACCAGAAAATAAGCAATAAATGAGTGCTAAGATTGGCAGAATCTACTTCTGCTAATCATCCTCCACACCGGTACCTCTTAAGCCAGAAAGTACCCCATACAAAAGGGCTTCCAAGGTGCTGCAGATTAGTGAACTGAGAAATAATGGATGCAGTGCTCTCCTGGTTATGGGGTGCATTCAGCTAGGCAGGTTTTGAGACACCCCCCAGGGTCTTGCCACAATTTCTCTCCCCATGCCCAGTGACTGAGAGAATGCTGCAGTTGTCATTTCTCTGCACCCCAATCTGCAGCATCTCAAAAACCCTTCAGGTGGGGTGCTGCCTGGCCTGAAAGGTAAGTTTGGAGAGTCATGTTCAGTCAATAATGACCATGATCCCCAAAGTTACACAATTGTAAGTCTGGCTTACAATCTTGTAAATATTGATCTGGATGTTAGCCATGTTTTTTTTAATATGTACCAATAAAGCACACGAATGAACATGTCAGACATATTTTTGTTATATGGAATTTCACATGTAATTGAAATTATCACATAATACTAAAAAAAGAAGTCCTTTCATTACTAGGATTCTTGTACTCTTATCTGTTTTTTAAAAAATGGGAAAAATAATAAAGGAGATTATCGCATTTAAAGTGATTTATCCCCGACAGGATACAGTCACGTTTAATTTTAAAAACGGGTGTTATTGCAATCAGCCATGGCTGGGCAAGTGCAACCTGTATGCAGCCCGGATCCCAGCTGTACTTATCCAGTGGCTTTTCAAAAATGGCAAGCTCCCATTTTTTAAAAGCCACTGGATAAATGTGGCTGGAATCCGGGCTGTGTACAGGTTGCACTTGCCTGGCCGCAGCTGAATGTGATAACACCTGTTTTAAAAATTAAATGCAACTGTTTCCTTTCAGGGATAAATTGCTTTAAATAGAATGCGATAATCTCCAAAATAGTTCCAAGATCCTTAGAAAAATATTTTCTTTTGTTGTTTTGTTTGTCCCCTAGTTCTTCATGGAATCCCATCAGACCAGCATAATCTGGTTTAAATCCCTATATCTGCCCCTGAATTTGACATGTACCCAACATGTCAAATACATTCAGTGGAAAGGGGCAGAAAGCCAGCTACATGGAATGATATACATTGGGCCCATTGTATCTGCTGGGATTTGGCTCCAGGACCCTCTGTGGATACCAAAATCCGTGGATGCTCAAGTCCCATTAAATATGAAGATCAAATAGTGTCCTTATATAAAATGTAGTGTCCTTATATAAATATGTAGTCAAATAGTGTCCTTATATAAAATGCCAAAACCAAGGTTTGATTATATATTTTTTGAATTTTTTCAAGTCATGGACGCTTGAATCCATGGATAAATAATCGTGGATTCAGAGGGATGACTGTAAAGATATAATGATACAACAGGATAAGAAAATACAATATATATATGAGATGGGGAAGATATCTAGAACACCAGTGCAGTCAATGCTTTATATATTAGCCATAAAGAAAATGCAGCTCCCCCCCCCCCCCCCCATGGCACTATCTTTCTGTGGTGGTGGGATTGTGTGCTCCTGTGAGGCAAGGGGCTGTACACTGCAGCTGGTAGGGTCTCTCATGTCAGATAGGCTTTTGGTGAGGAGACAGAGGAGATTATCAAATGGGGAATAGGAGTGAAACCTGTCCTTATCCTGTCCATGACTGGGATTGCACGAAAGATATTTATACATTTGCATTGATCCGTCATTAAACTGTCAGTGAAGTGGAATTGCATTAACATGTTCTTCTGTTAATACAAAATGGAGGGAAAGGATGGGACAATTCTACTTCACTGATGGGACAATGACAAGATCAGCGCAACATCATGTGAAAGTCTTTCCTGCGATTGCAGTCAATCGCAATTTAATGACAAGGCACTGACAGGATAAGCATGATGTATGAAAATCTTATCATGATTGCACTATAAGAATGGGAAAAGGATGGGACAAGGACATTTCGTCCCCCGTGTGATAATCTCCAGAATAAATGTGTTAAACAACCACTTGGCAGAAGCAATAGTGGGGTGTGACACCGGTGAAGGATCTCTCAGATCCAAAACACTCTGCAGAAATAATCCTGTTTGAGACCATTTTAACTGCCCTGGCTCAATGCTAGGGAATTCTGGGAATTTTAGATTTAGCCTTTTCTATCAGAGAGCTTTGGTGTCACAATTCCCAGGATTCCCTAGCACTGAGCTGGGGCAGTTAAAACAATATCAAACTGTGTGTTTTGGACCTCAGAGGTAATGGCAGTGGCACCATAGCTAACACTTGTTAGTACTGTGCAGAATGCATGGTAAACCCCTTTTGAATGTCTTTTACCATGAAAACTCTATGATAAGAAAATTAATAATGAAACAAGAGATAGTGCCAGAATATGAGACTTCAGGGTTGGATGACACCCAGCACACTATGTGGTACAGCAGAGGATAACTATGAGTAGTGCTTTAGCTAATGACCAGTGGCATAACTAAGGTTGGTGTCATCCGGTGTGGTAACTCGTGATGTCACCCCTCCCATTGACCTCCTCCCATTTCACAGCATACAGAATCCTTAGTAATGCTTTTTTGCACTAATGTTACTCATAAATTGTAATTCCCATGTACCACTGAATGTAATGCTAATAGTTGTGACATAAACAACTCACAAAATTAAAATTATACCTTCAAATTACAATATCATACACACAACCTAAATGTATTTACACATACATATTGAAGATTTGGTTAAAATGTGATGTTTTTAAAGAAAATGTTAAAAGAATAAAAATTTTTAAATTTTTTCAGTTTTTTTTTTTAAATTAAAATTTGGAATTTGGAATTTTAATTTCTCCTCCCACTGAGCTTCACCCCACCCACCATCTCTGAAAGCATTTGAAAGGAAAGCAGATGAATGCCACAGCCTGGTTCTGCCAAAAGGTAGGTGTTTGAGGAGCAGGTGTGTTACCCCACCCTTAGGGTACCACCTGGTGCACACACCCCGTACCCCGCTAGTGATGCCACTGCTAATGACACCACAGGACTCAACACAAAAATATATTCAGCTGTTCATATGCTCAGAAATGTCCAAAGCTGCATAACACATATTACAGGAATATGAAACATAAGAAGCATGAATCAGGGGAAGCTAGCCATAATAAAAAGAGACATGGGATTTATAAACATTGCAGTACTTGAGGTGAGCAAGCTAAAGTGGACAGGGATGAGCATTTTGAATCAGATAATTGAGTCAGATTAGTCACCAAATTTCTGTGACCAAAGTAAAATAGCACTAAACTCACTTCCATTATTTGCCATTAAAACAACAACAAAAAGTATCAGTAGTTTCCAAAATGAAGTGGCTATCTCAACAAATCTCCAGACAGCCATGATAAAAAGAGTTGAATCTTTTTGTGGAGAAGAAAAGCATGTTTTATCAGTTTTTGACTTATGAGTTTATCACATGGGGAAAATTAGAAGTTTAAACTGTACAGAACCTGGGGTTATTCAGGGTATCAGGCAACATTGCGCAATTGGTTTTCAGACACTGCTGCACGCAAACCGCTTAGAATCCGAACAGAAACTGACAGAATCAGAGAATAGTCATTTTCGGGAAAATACCGTGTTTTCATTACTATTTCATTCACGAATTCGCTTTCTTTGTGCAATTACTGTAGTGTGAAAGCTATTTGTGGGATTCTCCTTGTTTTTGTGCTTGTTGCCAGATTTCCCATGGTTCTTTGCTGCTTTGCTGTGTTTTGTTGTTCCGAGAGAGATGAGAGGGACAAAGCCCTTAATGCTTTAGCTAGTGCTCTTAAAAGATCAGCAAGTGCGCATATGCACACACACAGAAACAGCTTGCTTCTCTCTCTTACACACCCCTCTCCTCCTCCAGCCTTCCCCATTAGCCGGGGCTCTGAAAGGATCAGCTGGTGAGGAAGGCAGGGATGCAGGGAGAGCAAGAGAGAAGTTTTATCTTTCCTACTTCTTTAGGTAATGTTCTGTTGTTTTTACTCAGGTTGGATACCATTTCTTGGAAAGTAAGGGTAGCGCAGTATATTTTTATAAAGAAAATTGTGTAAATAAAATTGTTTATTTCTCTGGGTGATTTCTGGTAACGCAACTACTGCTTCTGTGCACAAGCGCAAAAAAGTTATTTCCAAACCATCAACAGGATTTGTCCCCATCTGTGTGAAAACCAAATGCACTTTCTACCCACTTTCTCACATTAGTAATGTGCTTTTAACACGTTGTTGTGTTCTCCGTGTGAAAATCATTTGCACATTTGCATGCTTTCTGGGATGTGTATGCTTTAACCATTTTCGGGATGGAAGCACATAGGTCCCCATTTGATAAACTCCTTAAATATATTGATTTGAAAAGCAGAATTAAAAATGTCTCATCTGTTTCTCTGCCCTGTTGGAGAAAGTTGACAGCAGCATGTGATAAATTCTGTTTACTATGTCTAGATTGAACTTCAAATTATATTTAAATAAGTTATAAGAACCAGCATGTTGTAGTGGTTTGAGTGTTTGACCAGGGCCCTGGAGACCAGGGCTTGAATGCTCACTTGGCCATAGGAACCCACTGGGTGACCTTGGGCAAGTCACACTCTCTTAGCCTCAGACGAAATAAGTGGCAAACCCCCTCTGAAAAAATCTTGCCAAGAAAATTCTGTGATAGGTTTGCCTTAGGTTGCCATAAATTGGAAACAATTTGAAGGCACACAACAAGCTTAACTGATAGACTTACTACTTGTTGAGAGAAATGATTAAAGATTGCTTCAATTGGAACGCCTTTCCAAAATAGCCTTTAGTATGTAACAGAAATGTTTTAAAACAAAAAGTTCCGGTATTCCAAACAAGGAAGAATGGGATACGTTGTTCTGGCCTATCTTTTCTATAAAAAATTTAGAGGATGAATCAAAAATTTCAAGGCTGTGTTTGCTGGACAAGAAACATGACAGTACGTTCTAAACATAACTTTGCAGGCCAATTGTGCAATAACCTGTGGGGGGGACACCTGCCATTCGCTACATATTGGACACATATTGCCATTCGCTATAAATCCCATTATCCCTAACAATTCATTATACTTGCTGGGGTAAGGAGAGTCCAACAACATCTGGTGGTCCATAGATTTTCTATGCTTGAAACAGAAAGTGCAAAATCGACCTCTTTATGCGGGGAAATAACTCTGTGCCTGGCTTATTCCCAAAGATTAAATTGAAAGCAAAATTACTGCCTTGTTCAATTTAATGTTCATTAGTGAGACCATCGGCCATTTTCTGGACTGTGGAAAATATAGTAAGATGGCATTATGGTATTGAATATCTAACATTGGTTCAAAACACACTGCAGAAATAATCCAGTTTGAGACGCTTTAACTGCCCTGGTTTAGTTCTAGGGAATCCTGTGAACTGTAGTTTATTGTGTTTATTATTTAGTTCTTTATTCAATGTTTTAAAAGTGTTTTACCCATTTTGCATCACACCAGAAGCCCTGGTGGGTTGAAAGGGGGCTATACAAATGCCATAAATGTCACAAACAAAAAAAGCTGTTCCCAGGATAGAAAGGATCATGTTATAGCAGCCTACCATGTAGCTTTGGCGATGGAGAAAATAAAGAGAAAAGAAAAGAAAAGAAACCCTATAATGCATTTGGATCCAAACATAGACTTTTAAAAGGTAGGTATTCAAAGCCCTTTGCCTTGATGGATGAATATTTTAATTTGCTATCACCAGATTAATTTAAAAACAACAACCACAACTTCTTTCCATTTAATATACATAGAGAAGGTGTGAATTTTTAAAAGTTCTTAAAAACATAAACCAAACAAAATATTCACATATCCTTACAACAGTGGAAATCTATTGTTCAGCACAAGAAGTGCTATAGTTTTACCCTTCTACCATTAAAGACGCTTTAACTTTCATATAACTAGCTTCATTTGTATAAATGTATGTATCCAAGTGATATTTCAGTGCAACCTTTTGCAAAATCTGTTTACCAACAGTGTGGACTACATGTAAGTATTCTTATGATATCTGTTATAGTAGAATAGCAGTGTATGGTTTGGGCCGTGGAAACCCACTGGGTGGTCTTGGGGATGACATGCTCTCTCAGCCTCAGAGGAAGGCAAAGGCAAATCCCCTCTGAACAAATCTTACCATAAAAATCCCATGATAGGTTTCCTTGGGGATGCCATAAATCAGAAACAACTTTGAGGCACACAACAACAAAGAATAGTAATACTTAAGAGGAAGCTTTCTTTGGGATTCTTCTTCTTAGCAGATGCATGCACAGAGGGAGATGTAGCCCATGACAGCAAAATGCAGCCCATAGCAGTTCCTCATCCAGCCCACAAACTTCTGACATTACCTCTAATTATTGATCAGAAATAAGGGGGTACTTAAAGGTGCTTTTGTTTTAACTGCCCTACATGGAACTGAGCTGTGCTTTTCTTACAGGATGGCTGATGCATGGAAAGGAATTCCAACCCAATATAAAATAATCTCTCAATCTAGCCTCAAAAAGAGTTTACTTTTTTCATTCACCATCTCTCACAGAAACACAATTGACCTCTCATAGAACCTTAGCTGAGAAGCCATTTTGATATTGTACTAAATTCTTGTTTGAGGACAATGAAATTTAAGCAACCGAAATTGTGCATAGTTTTGTACCTTAAGTGCTTCATCTACACTTCTTTTTCTTTTGGCAGTTTTGAGATCTTATAGGGTGACATTTAAATAGACCTGGTTTTCTAGAATAAGTGACTACTAGTCTTTCTAGAACAACAGTCCCATAGGGAGCAGTTGCTCACAACAAATGCACATCTATAAATATTCATAAAAGGGTATCACAATTTAATTGATTTGGTTTGTACTGAAGTGCCATCAGTTACGGGTTCTTTAAAAATAAATAACAGGAGATATCTGTGAATTCTTTGGATAAATATAATGTTTTTTTAAATATATATATATATATATATATATATATAAAATTAAATTAAAAATGTGAAAATGATAATAAAATTGTTGTGCTTGTGATGTTTGGTTGTTTTAAGTAATATCAAATCATTCCAGTTGTTATTGCAGTAAAATGATAGTGTGAAATTGATGCTGTTATAGTATAACAATAAGGACGTGACTCATGTATTTTATGTACACATGCATTCAACTGTAGTGACAAATGGCTTCATGCTGTGTGATTAAATGCATATTAGCGTATGCCCTAGGCATTTGATTATTACCATCTTTACTTCATTACATTTCCACACTGTATGGCCATATAATTTATAAGATAATACAGACATCACTTTGTTGCTGATAGGAATTATTCTGTTTTATGGATGGTGTCCTTTAATTTTGCCTTTCATGGATTATAAAATTGGTTAATATCTGCTGAAGTGAATCACTGGAGAAGCAAATAAAGATGTTGGCCTCAGGTCACAATGTCATTTGTGATACTGGCAAAATCTTACAGGCTCATTTATCCCTGTACATGATTGATAATACTGTGGGTTAAATGGAGAAAGCTTTGCTTCCATTAAAGGATCATCATGAATGAAGACCTCCCACTTAAAAGTCAGGCATGATGAGAAGACATGAGACTATCTACAGGTCAAATTAAATAACTTAAATAATTTAAGTGGAATGACAGTGTAATTTGTCCATCCTGTGTTATTACCTTGACCCCTATCAGGCTTACTGCTTTGCGTTCTAGTGGAGAGTATTTAATATGTAATTTTTAATAAGTGTTGTTCAAATATATAAAAACCTTTATAGCACTTAAAGGTGTGGTAAAAACAGGTTTTATAACATGCTTTCAAGAAAGTCATTTTTACCTTGTAATATCTGCTAAACATAAAACCAGTAATGGAAGAGCTCACAGAGTGGGGATACTTTAATGTAGTGATTTTAATCATTTTTGCAATTTTAATTATTAGTTTTAAAAAATAAGATTGTTTTCAGCAATTCTTTTATAACAAGACTGTGAAAAGAACATTACTTTCTAAGACTAATACAGATTTCCTTTTTCTTAGGAAAGAGTTTACATTTTCACAGCTGTATTGAGCAAAATATACGATGTCAAAAGTTAAATTAATTCAATATATTTAAAATGTTTGAATAATTACCATAATTCCCTTTTCTATATAAAATGTTGCTATGTGACCAAGTCAAATAATATATATAAAAAGCTCCTTTGGAATGGTCAAAGGAATTATTTTGATTATATAAAAAATCAACATTTGTCACACAAAGCATTCTTAGTTTTTGAATCTTCTTTGCTTTATTTTAGTGTCATCTTGTTTTTCCTTTCTTTCTTTCTATTTTTTTTAAAGTATGTAATGTGTTTCTTACTATTAATTTATTATACAGTGTAAGCAAGACCTTATTGGTTATATAAGTGTATTGAAATTAGTGAAACGGGCCTTTGCAGACTGCCAGAAATAGTGCAAATTGAGTCCACTTTAAGGGTTAGGGTTAGTGCTAGGGAATCATGGGAATTGTTTTTTTTCCCCTAAGACATTGAGCCTTCTGTCAGAGAGCTCTGGTGCCACAATAAAATACAGTTCCCATGATTCCCTAACCCTAACCCTTAAAGTGGACTCAATTTGCACTATTTCTAGCAGTCTGCAAAGGCTAAGTATTTAATGCAAAGCGGTTCTCCAGACTTTAATTTGTGTCAATTTGTCCCACACATTTTCATGTTACTTCTTAATCCTTCCTGCTACTTCCTTGTCCAAATGCAAAATTAAAGCAGTGTAAGTGGCAAACTTGAGTGGAGTTGGATGGTATAGAAATAATTCCTTTTTCTGCCAAGGTCTCCATTCCTAGCTCCTCATATCCAACCCTTCTTTCCTTTCTCTTCCCTCCCTCATGCTTCCTTTTAATGATTTTAATTTAAAAAACCCTCTCTAGAGCCTTAGTGCTAAAGCAGAAGGCTCCTGTGTTCAAGATCAACCCACCCCAACCACAAGATAAGAGAGACTATATTAAAAAGTAAATTAAAAGGTGCAAAACTGTGAAAGGGAAAAGGAGGTGGGACAATGTTGAAAGTTTTCCTTGACTTGAGTTCTTAGGCTGACTAGTGTGTGTATGTGGGTTTGTTGATCTTTCTGAGCACAGGAACCTACTGCCTTGGCACTAAGGCTGTAGAGCAGGGTAGAAAAGTATGACCCATGGTCCAGATGCAGCCCCACAAAGTTGTTTCTGAGGCCTCTAGGGCTGCACAGGATTCTGTAGGCTGACTTTTAATCGGATTCATATATTTAAAAATGTCCCTCTTGGACTTAAAATATCACAAGGGGCAAACACATGGTGAAATTACTCCACACAACCCATAGAAGGCAAATAAAATTTGTAAAAAAGTTTAATGGGGGTTAGGATGCCCGGTGGGGCTGCAGTCTTTCAAGATCCCCAGGAAACCCAGTGCTACTTCCCTCTATGCATAGCAGTTGCTTGCAAGTGTTTTAGAGATCTTTTTTTAAAAATTAAAAACATTTAAAGGAACTATAGGAGGGGAAAGAAAATAGAATAGAGAGTGGCAACTTTTTGAAAATTGAGATGGGTTGAGGAAGTGAATACATCACTTCTCACCACACAGTCCATGTGATAAGCAAATGTAATATTAAAAACAAACAAACAACCAGCCATTTTTGCCTTAAGAAAAAGTAGGAAATCCATAGCTGGGCAATACATTTATTAGTGTAAAAGTCAAAGTCACAATAGCATGTGAACTTTCAAGTTCTGAAGAGTATTGGACGACTCAAAACATTTGCATGCTATGTTGTGATTTTTTATTTGCTATTGTTCTAATATTAAGTTAAGTTAAAAGTCATTTCTCATATAACTGATTCAAAATCCAATATCAGGAGAATCATGACAACTTCCTGTAGCCCCCAAACCTTTAATACAGTGTTGAAGTGCCATCAGAAAAGGAGCAAGATAGGCTTACATAGGCAGAATTCCAAAGCTTTTTAACCTTCAAAAATGTATATCTTGTTCTTGAGATGCAATAGTTTCCCCAGGTAATTCAGATCAGGATCTAGTAGTGGCAAGACAGCAGAATCAAGTGATTGTAGGAGAGTGTGATCTTCCCTTCCTACTGCAAGCCTCTGTGCCCTCTGGAAGCCTACACAACCCTCTGGAGTGGGTTTTCAGGCATCTCTAAATAGTGCAGGAGGAAGGAGAGAAGAAGAAAGTCCCACTAGTGGTTTTGTAGCACCAGCACAGTGCTGGACCATATTCACTGCCATTGCTATTGCAGTTTGGAACATAGTTGCCAAAATGTTCACCTATTTGTTATTCTTATCATTTGGTGAGCAGCACAGCTACTAATCACTCCAACTCAGTCATAGTCCATGAGCTGCCGAACATACTGCATCATTTTCAAACCTATAAAAAAGTGTTTTGTAGTCTAATCCTATGCAAGCTTTCACATACGAGGGGGGATTGTAAAGTAATAATTATCACCCGGAAGTTATTATGGTATATTAATGAAATTTTGTCAGTGTTATCATCACCAAGTGACTTTTTCTTTTCCCCAAAATGAAAAATCTGTTGTGGGGTCACCAATTTGACAACACAGACAACATCATTCATGACGTGGAAGAGTGGTTTAAGGAGCAATCTGCAGACTTCTACAATAACAGTATTTGGCGGGTCAAGAAAAATGTGTAAATCTGGATGGTGACTACGTAGAGATAAGTTAACTACAAATCAAAACAAACTTTCTGTCAAAGGTGATAATTAAAACTTTACAATACCTTCTCATAATTGAATGCCTTTGGCTTTAATGATGTTTACTCCTTTGGAAATGTATGTAGGAATGCAGCCCCAGTTATCTAGAAGCTTTTCTATACTTGTGCACAAAAGACCATAATTACCTCCATGACCTTTTCCACAGACACTTTAAAAAAGGTGGGCATGTACCTAATCTCCAATATGCCTGTATTGCTAAATTAGAAACGGAAAAACAATTACACTACTTGTGTAGTGGACAATAACATACTGGAGTTTGGAAGTTAATTGTAATTAAGTCCGTTCTCCCAAACCATGATATAAACTACATATAATTAAAACTGAAATGAAACACGGTTTTATCCCCTTTGCACTGTAACTTTCAGTTACTTTTATAGTTAAGACGCATGGCCTCGCCAAATTATGAAAGAGGATTATCACATCATTCAAATGCTGGCTTGTGCTGTGCCTCCTCCTGCTACCACATGATCTGTTGAGGTGATGATGAGATTGCTGGAAGGAAAATGTTTTATATCACAGCTATTGGCTTGTAGCATTCAGATTTTTAAATGTATTTAAAAGTAATGATCTCTGTTACTTCTGCAAAATGGAAAAGTAAGGCATTACTTTAAAACAGTAACTATAATGTCTGCTAAGTAATTTTCTTTGACTTTGGAGTGATAAATAGAACTGTCCAGCAAGTGTAATCCCAAATTTATTTTATTTGAATCAGAGTGGCCAGATGTCATAACTGGAAAGGAGGACAGGGCACCACAAATGTAGGACCATAAAAACAATGTAGGGCATTACAAAATAAAAGCTAAAAACACTACTGTGAATAAAAATTTATACTTCTTAATCATGCTCAAAATGGAGGACATTTTGGAATTCCTCCTGGACAAAAGGTAGGATGTGTCCTGGAAAAGGAGGACATCTGGTCCTCCTGATTTGACTTTATTTTATTTTATTTTATTTTATTTTATTTCTATGCCACCTTTCTCCCAGAAAGAGACCCAAGGCAGCTCAACAACAAAAACACATTAAAAACTTGTTATAATTAAACAAAACTTCACATAAAAACAATATGAAATTACAAACATTAAAACCAAAATAAATCATCTCTATACTTCTAAAGCAATCCAGCATGGTGTAGTGGTTTGACAGTTGAACTAGGACACTGGGAGACCAGGGTTTGAATCCACATGAATTCACAGAAACTTACTGGGTGACCTTGGGAAAGTCACACATTCTCTGCCTCAGATGCAACGGCAAACCCCTTCTGAACAATTCTTACCAACAAAGCCCCAAGATAGGTTTGCCTTAGGATTGTTATAAGTGGAAATGGCTTAAAGCCACACAACAACAGTATTTCTAAATATATATGAATAGGTTTGGAACCCAAATTTCACTTAATTAACAAATAAGTAATTGGTAAAGGATTAAATGTTGAATAAATTACAATAATTTTAGTCAATTTCACATACCCTAAAGTTATTACTGCGTTTTCTATATGACAAATGAGTATTTGCTACCAGGGCATCATTAGGAGGATGCAGGAGGTGTGGGCCACCATCCCTAAGGGAGAGTGACACCACTGCTCCCCAAACATCTGCTTTTTGCCAGAAACAGGCTGTGGAGTTCACTTGCATCCCTTTAAAATGCTGAAGAGAAGAGAAAGGAGAGGCCCCAGGTTTAATTTTTTAATTTTTTTTAAATTACTCTTTTAAAATTTTCTTTAAAAACAGCTTATCTTACCAAATTTTAACTTTAACTACATGAAACTATGTACATGTAAATACATTTAGGCTGTACATATGATATTGTAATTTAAAGGTATAATTTTATTTTTGCTAGCTGTTTATGTTACAACTATTGCCATTACATTCAGTGATATATGGGAATTACAATTTATGAGTAACATTAGTTCAAAAATGTTATTAAGTATTCGGCATGGTATGGGAGGAGGTCAATGCGGGGGGTGACACCAACTGTAGTGACGCCACTGTTTGCTAAAGTAGTGTTGATGACATTCAGCATTATATGAACAGACTTTCACGTTGTCCTTTGGAATTATTCTGTGCCCCCATCTACTCTGGGGCAATAGCGAGGGGGAATTAATCTAGCAATGTTTGGTGGCAGCCTATACAGTTGTATCTAATTCTCTATGCTTGCAATTCTCCTTAATGTAGTTATTTTGTTTTCCGAGTAGTATTTCATCTTGTTTGTGTTATATTTTAGAAATCTAGATTAATATTTAAACCATATTATATATTTCATTTTTAAAGATACCATTTCTAAAATGGATGAAGGGTTAAACAAAGAAGCCCCTGCCTACACATTACAAAATTCTTCTGAAGCACTACTTTCTATTCAGCGATTAGATTTTAAAACAAGTTTTCTGGAGGCAGTAGAAGAACTGCGCATAAGAAGGGTAAGTGAATTTCTTAAAAATGTAATGCAATACATTCAGCGAGATAAATAATCAAATAAAATATATTAAAGTGGATTAAAAAAGTGTCTATGCCTGGTTATCCATAACTTTTGAAAGTCAGCCTAAACAGAGTTTAACAGAGCTCTAAGAAAATATTCAGGCTCTACCGAATTAGACCTCTCTCTAGTCTAAGGAAGTAGTCACTCATGGTGCAGAGAGTATAATTAAGAGTTCATTGCAATGAAGGAATGTAGTTTCTACATACTAAGGTCCCAGGTCTTAGGGGGCTTTGGAGTTAAAAGAGGTTCTGCTTCCTGACAAAATACTATAGCTTACTAGAAAACGGTATTTTACCCAAGATTTTTTTTGTTATATTGAAAAATTGGATATGAAATAGAATTTATGAAGTAAAAAAGTTTACAAATTAACTAACACCATTGTAAAACATTTGCACAATGTACTTTGTATAATTAGGCCTCTAGAGTTGGGTCCAAAACAGACAGGCAGATGGAGGTGGCTTCCGGCTGCTCCAGGGGTGTGGCATTTACATGATGCATACCCCGGAGTGCCCTGAAGCCACCCCAGGGCTGCACCAAGGCTGCCTAAGGCGGCCTAAAACCAGCCCCATAAGGAGCAGCTCTTTTCCGCTCCTATTTGGGCCTGTGGGAGGAGGCACCCTCAGGGCCGCGGCGGGTGTTTGCCATGGCCCTGGAGTGATTGGGCTAGCTAGTCCTTCCTGCCCATCTGCCTCACCCCTTAATGTCTATTTCAGCCAAATGCATCATTCCATATATGAGCATCAGTGACTGGAGGTTGTCTTCTCAGATCTGTTGGTTGATTAGCAAAACAAATAAATGCGAACATAATTTTTCTGATAGAGCTGAGTTCCACATTCTTTCATACCATCCTGTTGAATACATTTCCTTATTTCCACTGCTGTCCTATTAACTGTCTCATGGCTAAAAGAAAAAATGTGATTAGGTTCTTATGTGATCACTGAGCATTAGAACCAGTGAAAATGTTAAATAGTGTGAAGTCTAGTATGAACTGAAACTGTTGGCTAATAAAGTTACACATTTCTAGATTTCCCTCCAGGGGAGAGGAGAGGGAAACAAGTCAGACTCAATAGTGTACACAGACATAGACTCCCCTTCCCTGTTTCTGATATATTTTATTATTATGTGCTTCCTGACCTTTATGTTATTGCCTTACAAGTCTGGCTTTCAGATTTAGTCACTACATCGTTTACATTTGAAATTCAAAAGAATTGCACACTCATTAAACTGCTTGTTTCTTTTGTTAATACATATTAGCAAATTTACTGTTCCTGATTGTTCAGGGAAGGTAAAATCATATTTACTTTTACTTTTGAACAGTTGTAGAACAATGTGTGCAATTAGTAACAAGGTAATTAAAACAACAAAGATCTGGGACAATGACTAAAGAAAGTCAAAGAGGAAAGTGCTAAGGCTTAATGTTGAATATTAAGAAAACAAAAATAATGATATCCTAGATTAAAACAAACTAGAAAGTCAAAGAGTTCCCATGCCTTGGATCAAACACCGATCAGAATGGAGATTGCAGTCAAGAAATCAGAAGACTATGATTGGGAAGGGCAGCTATAAAAGAACTAGACAAGATGCTAAACTGCAGACATAACACTGAATACTAAAGGCCATTGCAGACTGGCCCAAAGGGAAGGCCTGGGGGTAGAGTTGGGGCGGAGCAGCTGCACGCCAGCCACCCCACCCCAACGCTGTCCTCACGCTGCGTGGCTGTATGCACAGCGTGCGCCATCAAGACACCCTTCCAGCACAGCGTGAAGACGTGCTGCACTGAAAGGGCATGGAAAAGCCGTGGCGCCAGCTCTTAGGGTGGCCTTTTTCCACCCCTAAAAGGAGCGGCATTTTGCCGCTCTTTTAGGGGTGGCAAAAGGAAGTATCAGGGCTGCAGCGTGGGGTTGCCACATGGCCCTGATCTGCCGCTCCCTGGGGTCGCTCTCTGCTGCCCGAAATTGGCCGTCTGCATCAGCCCTAAGTTAGGATCATCCAAACCATTGTATTTCCCATCATAATGTATAGATGTGAGAAGTGGACAGTGAAGAAAGCCAAAAGAAAAAAAAAATCAACTCATTTGAGATGTTGTGCTGGAGAAGAGTGCTGAGGATACCATAGATGGCCAAAAAGACAAACAACTGGGTCCTAGACCAGATCAAGCCTGAACTCTCCCTGGAAGCCAGGATGACTAAACTGAGACTGTTGTACTTTGGCCACATCATGAGAAGGCATGACTCATTAGAAACATCAATGATGCTAGGAAAAGTGGAAAAGGCATTAGAAAGAGAAGAAGACTGCACAGCAGATGGCTAGACTCAATCAGAGGCCATGGGCCTGAGCCTACAGGACTGGAGCACAGTGGTAGAGGACAGCGGGTCTTGGAGATGTATTATTCACAGGATCACCATGCACTGAGGTTTTGAGGGCAGTTAGCAACAACAATTAATACTCCCCCTCCATTTCTCAATTATCTTTTTTTGCTCATAAATTATTGGCACTATGTTGAAGGTACTTGTCTTGTTTCAGAATAATCTAATCAGAAGCCTATAGGTACAAGTTTACCTAGTTGTTCCTGTGTGCATCCTTACTTTCCACCTACCCAGCTTGGCTTACTCCCATTCTATTGTTAATAGTCATCAAATTAACTTTGATTTATGTCAACCCTAATAAATGGAAGGCTTCCATATTTTGGATTGTCTTATCATGCAGCTTTTGTGGTAAAATACATTCAAAAGGGCTCTTTGGCACATGTAGTCTCCGCGTAGGGCTATAATATTATCATAGGGCATATGGACATGAGATCCAGTGTGCACAGGTCCAGATTTCATCTGGGAAATCAGGTTAAATTATTTGAGCTTCTAAGGTGGGACAGTTTTCCAAGGTCAGTTTCTCACACCTGGCATCCATGCAAATTGTAGCTGAAGCAAGAGTATGGGTGTAACTGGCATAGGAGCAAGACCCATGTGCTAGATGTGATACCATAGCCAAGATACACTGTGCTAGATGTGATACCATAGCCAAGGAAGATCAGTGAAAAGCCGGAACCAGAACTGGGAAAAAAATAATAAGAGCTGGACTCAGAGCTACCTCAGGGAAGCTATTTTCCCACCACAGGGCCATAAGAGATCAAGAGATATCCCTGCAGCTAGTCATCCCTTCCCAGTTATCTGCTAGTGTCTCCAGTGTATATCTGATTCACCTCTGTTGCTTGTCTCTCCTTGTGAGGAGATTCTTCAACCCAACGAGACTCTACTTGTGCGTGACTCAAACTTGAACTACACATGTATAAAAGCCATCATGGATGTATTTCTCCGGTTCATTACTGGTGTAGTGGTTCTCTCTACTCTTTAATATCTCATTCCTTTTTTGCTCTGTAATATTAGTGCCTGGCTTGTGTCAGGATCTTTCCCCCTTCTACAGACTTTAAACTTTAGAGAGCTTTCTTAGGTCTGAACAAGTTTTACTTGAATAGCTAGTTTATGTAGGGTATCCTAAAAGAGATTATGAAGCAGTCTTAAAGTCCAAGAACAGCATGAAGGAAATTGATGTTGCAATTTCGTAGGAGGTGGATTATGATTTTGAAAAAGATAGTAAAAGTACCCAGTTTTGGCTGCCTGGATGTGAGCCATCTATACTCTGTTCCTAAATCTGTTCAGGGTCAAAAACCAGGAGGGGCTTGACCAATACATAGCCTCTCTTGTAAAACTACAGCCTGGAGCAAGCATTTTACAAAAGGCTTGACACTTTCTAAAGGTTATAACGAGTAAATAAACCATCAAATGACTCCTCTTTTATTGTTATGGGTTTTTTTTCTGTAAAAACACTTAAATTCTTGTAGTCCTAAGGCAGCTAATAAAATATCAACAGTTCTAAAGGTTTTGTGGCTCTTGTTATTTTCTTAAGATTACATACAGTTTTCAGTGAATCGAAAAAAAGTTTTCTTTTTAGGCAGATGCAGGACAATTTGAAGAACACAAAGTTTGAAAAACTTCAGATTTTCTATAAAAATTAAGAGATTTGAGCTGAAGAATGGTTACATTTTTTGTTTGGTATTTCTTTTTTTAAATGACCATTTCTTTCTTTTTGACAAACATTTTATTTCCTGAAAAAATATAGCATGACAGCTACTTTTCATGCACGATACAATGCTTTTGGCCTATACAAACTTTTCAAACTCGTTTAGTAAAAAATATCAAGAAGAACTGAAATTCATATAATTTTGAAAGAACGGGTTTTGACCTAATAGCCTCAGTTTGTTTCATTCAAATACTGAGGGCCTTATCACACAAGAAAAGAAAGCCAAAACAGAGAAGGAGAGTAGTGGCTATCTCTTTGCCTCTCTACATGCAGTCATTGTACTACCATTCTCCTTCCCTAGAGAGACAGTTGTAAAAGTGTGGCTTTTGCCAAAGAGATTTTTCCAGCACAACAAAAGACACACTTCTATTGCCATCTCCCTCCAGAAGAGAAAGAAAGTGCTGTGATGGCATGCAGAGACATGGAGAAAGCTATTACTCTTCCACTCTGTTTGGGCCAGGGGTAGGCAACCTTTTTGAGCCGGGGGCCGGGTTGCTGCCCCTCAGACAATTGGGGGGCCGAAGTACCAAAAATAAATAAATAAATAAATAAATAAATAAGGTTGCCTACCCCTGGTTTGGGCTTTCTTTTTTCATGCAGTAAGGCTATTAGTTATCAGTACAATCATTTGATTTATATAGGCCTAGTCTCCTGGGCCACTGAGTGTGAGGTAGGATTTGAACAGATGAGCACAGAGGTGATAATTCATAGTTCTTATGCCTGATGCACATTTGATAGTTAAAATCAAACTAGTAATTTATGGCTTATGAACCGTCTAGTGCTCTGCTTCCCCTGTTAATTTTTAGCATCATCCTGCCCCATATGTGTCTGTATGCCAAAAATGCTGCATTGCAGTGGTGAGAATGGTGTGGCTGTCCAGATGTTGCTGGACTAGTTAGCATAGCCAAGGATAAGAAATGATGGCAGTGGCAGTCCAAAAATATCAGGAGGGCTGCATGAGTCCCACCTCTATTATATTTTGAATAAGAAGTACCTATAAGCATGTTCATTGTTCCTTTTCCTCTTTACCAAAGCCCAAATCCTGTTGTGCATAAGGTTTATGTAGCTGCATGTAATTGTTAATTATTTTTTTCAAATGAAAACGAGCCTCAGAAGTCTGAAGTCATGAGTGGAAAAATATAAGTAAAGAAGGAGATGCTTAACCTTTTCATATCTGGCCATTTTTCCTCACCAAATCATCCTAGCTCTCCTTTTCTCCATGTGGGAGAAAAGATATAAGAACATTTTACTGATTGTTTTCTACAGGAGTTTTACTCATAATGTATCATGTTTCCACTTTTCATTAATGTGTTCTACTGGTAGCACATTTTAACAGCATTTGTAAATAAATTGTTTAAAAGTGTACTCCCCCTTCTGTGAAAAGTCATAGGGTAATCAAAATAATTGGCCTTTGTCCCTGATGGGGGAGTAATAGGAGATGTATCCAGAGTCACTGTTTATAGACAATTATAAGAAAACTATTTTGTTGTAGTTACAGAATATTATTCACCTAGGGAGTACAGAAAGATATTTATTGAGCTTTTAGAGTTTGGTGTCTATCTATTTTACTTTCAGGCTACATAGCATCTGTAATATTCTGCAAACAATGCTATAATATCAGAAGCAACGGCTCTTACATTTTTGTGACAGTATGTGAAAGATAAAGAATCAAGCAAGGCTGGCTGAAATCTTAGAGATTCAGTGCTAGTGAATATGGTGATACTGAACTCCATGGTCTACACTGGAATAGAGCAGCTCTCTCTCATATTGTCTTTAGTACCAATGGCTCTTCTTGAAAAAAATCTGAACATTTAAAGATTAACTTTTAAATCCATCAGATTCAGAAGCAAGTATCTTGACTTTTGATCCCAGTTTGAAATTTATATTTATTTTCAATGCTGGATAAGAGTAACTGGGCATGCTGGAAGTGATGGTAGATTGAGGAGTTCATATCTGCTGTTTAAAAGAGAGAAGTCCTTACAGAAAGGATGGTATTTCTGCTCCCTTAGTTTGCCAGTTGCAATGTCTAGGAACTATCCTGGACGTGACTTTGCTCCTGAATTCTCAGGTGACAGCTAAGTCCAGGAAAGAATTGTTTTCAATTACAACTAAGGCATTAACTATGACCTTTTGTACAACACTGAGGATTGGCTTCTGTAATGCACATCATTGGTCTCTTTGTGGAGACCATTTTAAACCTTCAATCATTCCAAAAAGAAATCAGTCTGACTTTTCAATGTGATATCATGGGAAAACATACAGGTCTGCTACAAGAGTGCTGATTAGCTATTAAAATGAAAGATGCTGGTTTTGATCTATGTATCTATTCATGGTTTGGAACCTCCGTGCTTCAAGAAACATGTTAGTTCGTATGAACTGTCTCTTTTGGCTTGTAAAGGTCCTGCCATTGAAAGAAATATGGGCAACATTATGCAAGTAATCAAAAAAGGCTTAATGGGCTGAGGTTTTCTTCCATTTTTTCTTTTTCTACTAAACTTCTTTTGTATTCCCTTTTTTCTTTTGTACTTTCCCCCCATTATTTGAGGCTTTCTGCTGATTTGATCTCCCTCCACCTTTGTATATAAAGGAAAATGACTTTTTGTTTCATAATATATTTTTCATTTTTTTCTGGAAAAAGAAGGCTTTTAGAAAAAATAGGCAGAGGAAACATGTTTTCTCCCAGATTATTCCACATTTTTTTCCCAGGTCTTTACATCTCCAGCCAGAGAAAAACTGTCCATGTTCCATAAAGCCTGCCGCTGCCTAGATCTGATTAGTTGGTGCTGGGCCAGAAAAAACCTAAACGGACAGCCTAAGAAAGGCAGTGTGGGCCATCACAGGATTCCCATCTCTTTCCCCCCACTCCATTTTAATGGTAATGGTTTTATTTTTATATGGTTAGCAAATGGGCAGTGTCAGTTATTTCATTGTTGCTCCTTTTTATGGGTTCCTTGTTTTATTTCTGCTCTTCTTGGACTATCTAATTATAATTATATATATCCAACTTATATAGAGTACTAAAACATTTTCACAAGATTTTCTATAAAAAGAGAGCTTTTAATTTGTCCCCAACCCCAAAACAGGAAAATAATTCCCAGGAAAATTTGGAATCAATATGAGTAGCTGCTTGAAGAAACTATCTACCTTTCCCACAAAGAATGTTATAATTATATGGCAATTGGCAACTGTGATTCCAGGAACAGTGCAGAGTAAAGAAATACTCCCAAGTTATGAATATAACCTTTCCTAGGAAGCACAATCCCTTACATAACATGGTGCATCTCTGTCTCCAAACCAGACTTTCAACTGACCAACAACACATCTACTTTAGTTGGGAATTCAACTGGGGAAATATGCCTGATGTGATGTAATGTGTGTGTGTTGTGTGCCTTCAAGTCATTTCCCACTTATGCAACCCTAAGGTGCAAAGAGGTAACACTAGGTAGGAGTAGGTTTCACTGATACTAGATACCACTAGTTGCAAGTATGAATACGGTAAGTAATAAAATCTCCCAAAGGAGAAAAGAGGGACTTCCAAAATTTTCTACCAAACGGGAACTTTCAATCTCTACCCCAAAACGAAAAAAATATTCTTATCTCAGCTACTTATTTTTCCTGTTAACAGCTGCTTGGTTATCATGACATTTTACTCTGATATTCAAAACCAATTGCTTTCTAGGCTCAATTCAAAGTGTTCTTTTTAACCTTTAAAGTCCTAAATAGCTCAGGGTATGATTTTCTTTGAACCTGTCCATACATTAAGATCTCCGCGCAGGGTCTGAGCTCCAAGGAGGACATGCTCAGAGAGGCGCCTCTCCGAGGACGTTCTGCTCGGAGCTCAGGCCCCGCGCAAGATCCGAGCTCCAAGGAGGACGTCCTCAGAGAGGCGCCTCTCCGAGGACGTTCTGCTCGGAGCTCAGGCCCCGTGCAGGGTCCAAGCTCCAAGGAGGACGTCCTCAGAGAGGCACCTCTCCAAGGACGTTCTGCTCGGAGCTCAGGCCCCGCGCAGGGTCCGAGGTCCAAGGAGGACGTCCTCAGAGAGGCGCCTCTCCGAGGACGTTCTGCTCGGAGCTCAGGCCCCGCGCAGGGTCCGAGGTCCAAGGAGGATGTGCTCAGAGAGGCGCCTCTCCAAGGACATTCTGCTCGGAGCTCAGGCCCCACGCAGGGTCCGAGCTCCAAGGAGGACGTCCTCAGAGAGGCGCCTCTCCGAGGACGTTCTGCTCGGAGCTCAGGCCCCGTGCAGGGTCCAAGCTCCAAGGAGGACGTCCTCAGAGAGGCACCTCTCCAAGGACGTTCTGCTCGGAGCTCAGGCCCCGCGCAGGGTCCGAGGTCCAAGGAGGACGTCCTCAGAGAGGCGCCTCTCCGAGGACGTTCTGCTCGGAGCTCAGGCCCCGCGCAGGGTCCGAGGTCCAAGGAGGATATGCTCAGAGAGGCGCCTCTCCAAGGACATTCTGCTCGGAGCTCAGCCCCCGCGCAGGTTCCGAGCTCCAAGGAGGACGTCCTCAGAGAGGCGCCTCTCTGAGGACGTTCTGCTCGGAGCGCGGACCCTGTGCCGGCTTGGGAAGGGGTTTGGGGGACAGCTGGCTTGGGAAGGGGTGTGTTTGACAGCCGTGGAGCGCAGGCGGGGGCGGGGAAATGCTCCACAATACGTATTGGGGAAGTGCTCCCCAATACGTATTGTCTTTTCAAACTGATAAGGTCCTTACGCTAAAAGCGAAATGATTCCCGTCGCGCACTTGTACTTCCTGAAGAAACCGAAATACAAAAGATCTCGGTTCTTGCCGCATTCTGTCGGGTTCTGTCGGGGTTCTGAGCGACGTCGTGAGGACACACGGAAAAATAATACGTATCAGGTCAGGATTTCGTTTGGGTTCTGACTGCTTTGGGCCCCATGTGATAAGGTCCCTAGAGTTTGGAATGCATTTCCCTCAGATTTGCAATTACTGTGTCTTCCATTCTAACAGCATTTAGAAAGGATGTGAAGACACATCTTTTAAAAGTGGTCTTTTTAAAGTATTTTTACTCATTTCAGTGGCTTTGATTGTTGTGGTAGCTTTAATAGCTTTATTATCTGATTAAATTTAATCTGTTGTTAATCTGTTGTTAATCTAGTTTTTAACTTGTATTATCTGTTTTTAATTATATTTATTCACTGGTTTGAATACTAATTTTTAGCTGAAAGTTCAGAAAGAAATGTGAGAAATTAATAAATAAGGAATCTGGAACCTAGATCTTAAACTCTCCTCCCAAACTGTGCTACATTCCTCTCACCAAATGAAAATAAATTCTGCTTAGGCTGTCCTGTAAGACTGTGTGGGAGGAAGTAATGCATACAAGAATATTCTTCTTCCGTTGAAGAAATAACACTCAGTTATATCCTTTAACACTTTTTTGTATATTTATTTTAACAGAACTTATAACGAAATAAATTTATTCAGGAATGCATACTGAGTGTAATTGCACTCATCACACCAATCCAGTAAATGGTAGTGTGTATGAATGAACAGGTTTCCACAGATAGCTTTGCTTTACTAGATACATAGGACTGTGCAATGAAGAGCAGGTAGGGAAGAGGAATGCCACATCCATAATGAGGTTATTTTACTTTTAAAAGTTCCCTTAAAAAGTGGCCTAAAATTGTGAAACTTCTGGACATATTCATTGCTGGACAGTATTGCACCTGCAGAAACAGCTTCTCTGAGAGTAAGTAGGAAGGACACAACCCTTCTCTCTCCTGCAGTGCCCCCATGCCCCAAACTCCTTGAAAACTTGCTCAAGAGATGAGGTATGGAAAAAGTACCCGTATATATTACACTATAAGTTGACCTTATGTATAAGTCGAGGGCAGGTTTTGGGGCCAAAATGATGGATTTTGATATGACCCATGGATAAGTTAAGAGTAAAACTTAGGTGCATGTAACAAAGGATGTAAAGGATGATGCAGAGGAAAATGATGCCAATGATCTGACAAAATTCTGGCAGGCATAACTGTTTGTACTCATCCTAAAGACTGGATAAATGACAGAGTAGAGAGGATCCATTTTGGTGCTCCCAGGATGGACTAAGCTCTTGTCTTATACCACTCTGTTCAGAGAAAGGGGATGGCTCCTATTTTAAATATATAAGAGTTAGAATACAGTACTTACATTGACTCATGGAGAAGTCGACCCAGGTTTTTTGGCTCAATTTTTTGACTAAAATTTGTAGACTTATACATGAGTATATACAGTACTTTCCAGAGTGCTATAGATCTTCAAGGTGAAGAAAGTTGTAGGGGGAGGATTCTCCAGTCCTGATGCTTCTGCTAGCGTCACATCAGATTTAGGCCTCTGCTGTATTTTTTTGAGGTTTTTAAAATAATAGAATAAGAGATGTATATCAAGTAAAAAATAGCTGTTTATAAAAATTGTTATCAATGAGACAGAATAATTATGTATCATGAAATAACATGTATGATAAAATAAGAGAAGTATATCAAGTAAACAAATAGTTATCCATGGTAAATTGTTATTAATGAGGTAATTCTGTCTTATTCATCCTTTGAACCATTTTTTTTTAAAATAAATGTATTTGCCAGTATAGTGTTACTGTCTAATGCAAGGGTAGGCAACCTTTCCCCTTTAAGGGCCGAGGGACTTCAGCTCCCAGAAGCCTCAGCCAAGTTGGCCAATAGTCCCATGTTGGCCAATAGCGCCTGGGATTCTGGGAGCTGAAGTCCCTCGGCCCTTAAAGGGGAAAGGTTGCCTACCCCTGGTCTAATGTATTCATCGAACTAAATGGTGTTCTTTTTAATCAGACATGTTGTAGCATATATTGATTTGTATTTGAAAAGTAAAAGTTTCCTAATTATATTAACTAGCCATTCTTCATGTTTAAAAATAAAACAGTGAATAATTTCTGTTTATTTTTGAAATCAGGATGCAGAAGTTCATTATGAGGAACAAATTAGCAAGTTTGTGGTTGAAAAACAGGAACTTGAATGGCAAAAGGTTGGTAGTTTTTAAAATAGATTGTGATAATTAGGTAGTATATTTTTGGTAATTTAACTGTTTGAACATTAAAAATAGTTAACTTTTATTTCTTATCAGATTCCAACATTCATATAATGCTTCTGAGCTTTTAAAATATTAAATTTTAAAAATAGCTTTGCTTTAAATTGATGTAGAATTTGGTAAATGCTAGGTGTTTTTTCTGTCCTAACTAAACATGAACAATACTTATATGAAAATCCAAGTACATATGAATCTACCATTCATACCCAGAAAATATGCTACAGCTGCAAACTGTGTACTTACCACAGTGAGCTTATCACCTGCTATAAATCACTGTGTTGCGCTACACTACAGATGACAATTTTTAACATAATAAATTCTGATTTTATAGCCATTCTTTTAAAACTTATACTTTAAAGTAAATGAGCAGTATAATAACAACCATGTTCTTGCTCCGAAATTGCATAGATACAGTTTTATAGAAAATAATATCCCATTTTTCACAAATACATCTGGATAGCCACCATGGAGTTGTGTTTTAAGCATTGGACTATGACTCTGTAGAATAGGGTTCAAATCCCTGCTTGGCCATGAAATCCACTGGGTGATCTTGAGCAAATCACACTCTTTCAGAGGATGGCAAAAGCAAACCCTCTCTGAAGAAACTTGCCAAAAAAACCATGATGGGATTGCCTTAAATCGGAGATGACTTGAAGGCACACAACAACAAATTGCTATTATTATCTTGTCTGTAATAATTATTTCTGAATTCAAGATTAAAGAGCTTTAAACAAATATTTATTTTAATATATTAATGACATATCATACTTAGTGGTGCAATTAAAAAGTCATAATTAAAGATCAGATTTGATGCATTTAGTCATAATCATTTAATTTTTAACTTTTGTAATCAATGACATATACTTGGTGGTACAATTAAAAAGTCATAATTAAATATCAGATTTGATGCATTTAGTCATAATCATTTAATTTTTAACTTTTGCAATCAATGTTTTTGTTCTATTTTTAAAATTATTGTAAACTGCTTTAATCCCATTTTGGGAGATATAAATCCTTTAAATAAATAAAAATGTATCTTAATTTAAATTATTGTTGACAAATAGGAAGCTCTTCAACATCAGAAAGAAGCATTAAACAAGCAGCATACAGAAGCCATGGCAGCTATTAAAAAACAGGTAGTACACTGAAACTTTTTCTCAACAGTAATAATCATAATTATTTTATTGAGAAAGCAATATTCTCATTCAAATTCAGACGATCAGTAAAACTTGAAGCACTTGTTTTCCCCTTGCTTTAGGTCACTTACCTGTAGTCACTTACCTGAGTCTGTTGGGAGCTTAGCTCTGCGCAAATATGAATAGGGTTGTGCTGTCAGGTTCAGCAACAGTGCAGAGATCCTTGCTGTGGGGAATGGGCTTTCTGTTCCTCTCTTTTAAATGATGAGGTAAACATGCACATACTGGAGAGGAAGAAGATTCAAATGGTACATTAAACAAATAAAAAAATTATAATTGGCACAATGTCACATCACTTGCATTGTTGGTATTTTCCACTTTTAATAGATAAATAAATAAACACTCAGCCCTCCATATCCATGGATTCAACCATCCACAGTTTGAAGAGATTCAAAAAGAATGTCAATTCCAAAAGGCAAGCCTTAATTTTTCAATTTTATATCACATACACCATTATACTGTGTCATTGTACTTAATGGTACTTGAGCATCCACGGATTTTGGTATCCATCCATTTTGGTGCATATGTCTTGGAACCAAACCCCAGCAGATACCAAGGACTCACTCTATAGATGAATGTGTATGTATGTGAGTATATGTATGTGTATGTGTATGTATGTGTATGTATCATGGTACAGGCCCCCAAATAAATGCCATTTTGCATGCTATACAAATTGCTGTGCCAAATTTTGGGTTGGGATTCTTAATCAGGGGATGAGAGGGGTTTAGGGGAAAAAAGGAGGGGCAGCCATAACTCATTGGGATTTTTTTTAATGGACTAGAGATCAGGGCAGACTTTCTGAGGTGTTATAGCTAAAATTACCAAGGCAGGAGAAAAAGATGAGAAAATAGGGAATGGCTCAGACACTGATAGTAAGATTCCTGAGGTTAAAAAGGGCAAGAAAATGGGAAAAGGCACTCTGATGTACTGCTTATAAGATGTTTGAAATCCAAAAAAGTGGCGGCAGAATAACAAGAGCAGTGAGCACAATGGGCTGCTTTGGGGTATTATGCCCACATCCTGAAGAGCTTTGGATACAATTCATGTAGAAAATAAGAGAGGGTTAAGGCACTGATGTCAAGAATGCTGATTTTTAAAAGTACTTCTGATAAGATTCCTGAGTTTAAAGAAGGAAACTGGGAAAACATGCATTAGTTGTGGAGTACTATATTAAGCACTGACCTAGACAGGAATGGATGCATTTCAGTGGGCAGAAGGCTCTTTGAGGCATTACTTCTAAGATTCCTGAGACAGAAAAATACATAAATAAATAAATAGGAAAATAGAGGAGGGATAAGGAGCTATTTGTAAGATTCCTGAGGTTTTAAAAAAAAGTATGAGGAAATGGGAAAGCACTGTCTGAGGTACTGCTAGTAAGATTGGTGAGGTTAAATAAGGGGTGAATGGGAAAACAGGGTATTTGGGTATTAGGGTAGACATGGGCAACATCAGACACATGTCACCCAGTTGATAATTAAATCATCTTCCTTTGTGAGAAATGATATTAAGGGTCAATGGTGAGGCTATTAAAGGGGCAATTAAAAGATTATTCATTAGATATCCCTTTGCCACACTCAACTGGAAGCAATAAAAGGGGCAGAACCAAAAATCAAATAGCTTTTAATTAATTCAGGCAGGGCATTGATGGATATTATAGTTTTTAATTAAGTGCTGTATATAATTTTATTTTGATTCTGCTTCAAGATAATTTCAGAAAAAAACAATGCTTCAGTCATGCTTAACAATTCTAGAGTGAAAAGTGTCCTCTGTTTACCAGAGCATATACTGTTTTTATTTACTTAATTTGGCTCACAGAATTTTCTTAAAGGAGGCATTTTATGGTTTTCAGAATTGTATGGTCTTGTGCATTTTATGATCTTCAGTGCATATTTTAGCTTGTTAGATCTTTTCAGATTCATAATATACGTTTTATTTGAACATTTATCATATTTTTATAAACAGCGCTGAGTCTTCCCAAGTGTGCTTGGTGAAGCTTTCTGCTTTCATTTAAGCAATAATTTCATGTAGTAAGAAATGATTCTTTCTGGATTATGTTATGTATACACTTACATCTAAAGATATTACTAAGGTATGAACTCCAAGTGGGGTGGGAAGAGGCGTTTCTATGGAAAAGGTGTGTACAGATGACAGAGACCTCATAACCTTGCAAGATGGTTAATGAGAGGTCAGAACACCTGCCCACCCTTTTTATAAATGCCCCAAATCCCACTGAACCAATGGATGAAACACTGGTAATTCCCTCTGTTATTGGATAATATTGCTAGGTACATAGGATACTAAACATAAATAAGGGGCTATGCAGACAGGCAGGAAAAGGTGACCTGAAGTTGCCTTTTCCCTAAGCTGCAGCAACTGTACTGCCTGCCCTGAGGTTGCCCTAAATGGGGATGGAGAAACCGCACTGGGGGGAGTCAATGCAGCTTTTCCGAGACTGTATTGAAGCCCCAGCAACCTCACCACCAGCCCCAAGGATGCTGCAAAGGGAGACGGAGCAACCGTATGGGCCGGCAGCAGCTGCTTTGTTTTTTGTTGTTGTTTTCCCCCCCTCAAATGCATGCACAGGTGTGCAGGACCATCCCTCCACACCTGCACATCTGTGCAGGAAAACATCCCTGTGCACCTGCACAGGACTTGTTATAGGGTGGTATAGAGTCTGTCAGGGCCTCGGCAGACGACTAATAGAGTCGTCTTCGAGGCCCGGAAGAGGAGGGGCAGCCGCACGAGTGGCGCCCCTTCCTCTTCCTGAGGTCGCCCTCAGAGTCACCGGCCCTCCCCTCTGCACGGCCGGCGCTCTGGGGATGACCTCACGCCGCAGCGACCGCATGCGCTGCGGCGGAAGAGTCAGGGAAAGTGCGCCCGCCGCTTTTAGGGCGCACTTTCCCTGACATCTAAAAGGAGCGCCAATTTGGAGCTCCTTTTAGGGACGCTGCAGGAGCGCCGTGGTGCGGAGGCTCCGCTCCGCCGGCGCTCCATCCGGCGTCGTCCCAGAAGCAGTCGTCTGCTTCCCCCCTCAGTCTCTGTGCACAAAGGTGACTGAAGTTTGGCATCCCTGTACACCTACACAGGATCTGTCATACACCCACATATCATGCAAGGATTTGCTGACCTCTGCTTCCCCCTAAGGAGTGGGTGCAGTAGACAGGTTGCCACTGTCAGATTGTGCCACCCTTGGGGTGAAGGAACGGGTTTGCCGACTGAAAAGACACTCCATCATCCTCCATAAAACATGTCTCACACAGATCAGGGGGGAGAAGAGAGGCACATGCAGGGGATGTTTGTCTGGACAGACTGGATACATGCAGCTGGTGGTCATGCAAGGGACATGGTCAACAGGACACACAGACAAACATTACTCCAGGAGCCCCCCCCCCAATAATGCCAGGAAGTGGTGTGCAGGTCTTATGCACACCTGCACATCTGCACAGAAGAGGTCACAAAAGCCTCTTTCATGTAAACTGCTGTGCATGCTGACAGCAAGCGTAAATCCAACAAAATGCATTTATTATCATAACAGAGGACAGTTGCTAGGGCGCATGCATAGGGTTACAATTAGGGTTAGGGTTCTCCTATTCAAGCGCACCTGCGCCAGTGCATCCACACCTGGAAGCATAGGGTGCTTTAAATTAAAACTTGTATTGTAGGGTGCATGCTCTGGATCACTGAGTCAATTTCCCCCGCATGTGCATTTATACAGCCATTTTCTGGTGCATCAGTGTTGCTGTTTATATACACACATGCGAAAGTACGCATCTTCACCAAAGGAGCAGAAAAAAACGGCTCCTTTTTGGAGCGGCTTTTCTTGGCATACAGCGGCTAGAGGGCGCTTTCCTGGAGACTTTAGGCATACATCATCTAAAGGCCACACCTACAAGTCACCCTCAAAGCACCCCTTTTTGCCCGTCTGCATAGCTCCTATGGCTCTTTCTAGAAACTGCCCTCTGAATGTTTAATTGTGTTGGTTGAGTGAAATGAGCATAGGATATTCATATGTTAACAATCCTAATTCACACTTCCCAAATTAACACTTATATCAGAACATGATTAGAATCATAGAATCATAGAATCATAGAGTTGGAAGAGACCACAAGGGCCATCCAGTCCAACCCCCTGCCATGCAGGAACTCCCAATCAAAGCATCCCCGACAGATGGCCATCCAGCCTCTGCTTAAAGACCTCCAAGGAAGGAGACTCCACTACTCTCCGAGGGAGTGTGTTCCACTGTCGAACCGCCCTTACTGTCAGGAAGTTCCTCCTAATGTTGAGGTGGAATCTCTTTTCTTGCAGCTTGCATCCATTGTTTCGGGTCCTAGTCTCTGGAGCAGCAGAAAACAAGCTTGTTCCCTCCTCGATATGACATCCCTTCAAATATTTAAACACGGCTATCATATCACCTCTCAGCCTTCTCTTCTCCAGGCTAAACATCCCCAGCTCCCTAAGTCGTTCCTCATAGGGCTTGCTTTCCAGACCCTTCACCATTTTAGTTGCCCTCCTTTGGACACGCTCCAGTTTCTCCACATCCTTTTTGAATTGTGGTGCCCAGAACTGGACACAGTATTCCAGGTGAGGCCGGACCAAAGCAGAATATAGTGGCACTATTACTTCTCTTGATCTAGACACTATACTTCTACTGATGCAGCCTAAAATTGCATTGGCCTTTTTAGCTGCTGCATCGCACTGTTGACTCATGTTCAACTTGTGGTCCACCTGGATTCCTAGATCCCTTTCACACGTAGTCTCATTCAGCCAAGTGTCCCCCATCGTATATCTGTACTTTTTGTTTTTCCGCCCTAAGTGCAGTACCTTACATTTCTCTGTGTTGAATTTCATTTTGTTAGCTTTGGCCCAACTTTCTAGTCTGCTCAAGTCATTTTGAATTTTGATCCTGTCCTCTGGGGTATTAGCTACTCCTCCTAATTTGGTGTCGTCTGCAAATTTGATAACTATGCCCCCAATACCGTCATCCAAGTCATTAATAAAGATATTGAATAGCACTGGGCCCAGGACAGAGCCAGGTTGAAAAGGAGCCATTGTTGAGCACCCTTTGTGTTCGACCAGATAACCAATTACAAATCCATGTAACAGTTACTTTGTCTAGCCCACATTTTACCAACTTGCTTGCAAGAATGTCATGGGGAACCTTGTCAAAGGCCTTACTGAAATCAAGATATACTATATCCACAGCATTCCCTTCATCTACCAAACTGGTAATTTTATCAAAAAAAGAGATCAGATTTGTCTGGCATGACCTGTTTCTCTGAAACCCATGTTGACTTTTTGTGATTATGAAATTATCTTCCAGATGTTCACAGACTCTCTGTTTAATGATCTGCTCCAGAATCTTTCCGGGTATTGATGTCAGACTAACTGGACGATAATTGTTGGGATCCTCTTTTTTCCCCTTTTTGAAGATGGGGACAACATTTGCCCTCCTCCAGTCCGCTGGGACCTCTCCTGTTTTCCAGGAATTCTCAAAGATTATTGCCAATGGTTCTGATATTACATTTGCCAGTTCTTTTAATACCCTTGGATGTAATTCATCTGGTCCTGGAGACTTATATTCATCTAGATTAACCAGATGTTTCTGTACTATCTCTTTACTTATTCTGTGATGAAATTCTCCTATTCTGTCCTCTGCTCCATTATCCTCAAGTTGAGCACCCTTTGCCTTTTCTGAGAAGACTGAAGCAAAGAAGGTGTTGAGTAATTCTGCCTTTTCTCTGTCCCCTGTTAACTTTTTGCCATCTTCTCCACACAGTGCCCCTACCATTTCCTTCTTTTTCCTTTTGCTACTGACATACCCCCAAAAGCCCTTTTTATTGTTCTTAACCGCTCCAGCAAGCCTGATTTCATTCTGCGCTTTAGCTTTTCTGACTTTAACCCTACACGTGCTAGCTATTTGTTTGAATTCCTCTTTGGTGATTTCCCCATTTTTCCATTTCTTATACATGTTCCGTTTAAAACATAGTTCAGTTGCAAGTTCCTTAGTCATCCATCCTGGTTTCTTGAGACACCTCCCATTCTTCCTCCTCATTGGCACGGTTTGAAATTGTGCCTTCAGTATCTCCCTTTTGAGAAACTCCCATCCGTCTTGAACTCCCTTCTCTTTTAGTATTCCTGTCCATGGGATCACCCTCAGTATTTCTCTAAGTTTAGTAAAATCAGCTTTCCTAAAGTCTAGAATGCGTGTCTGACTATGCCTGGCTTCTCCTTTCCACTGTATAATAAACTCCAGGAGGACATGATCACTCCCGCCTAAGGATCCAACCACTTGCACCCCATTAACTAGGTCTTCCCTGTTAGTTAGGATCAGATCCAAAATAGCTAAAGATTATTTCTTTACTGTTTGTACTTCTATGTTTTTGGAGGTGCAGGTCTAGGATAAAAAATGCATACAACAGGAAAATGGCATGTAATAATTGATGATGATATCAGCTGGAATTCTGTGTCAGCTTACACTTAACTAAGTACTTCTCCTGGCCTGACCCCTCCAAACCTGAGGGAAACATCATTCAACTGTGCTCTGATTGTTGGCAGAATGACCTTCCTTCTCCCATTCAGCTGATGCCTCATAAAGAAGTTTTGTGTGTGGTGTGTGTGTGTGTTATGATTCTGGCAATAGTGTCAAAATTATGACTGAGAAGTAATCATGAATATGAAACAGTTAGTTAGGCATCAGCTGCATGGTGAGGAGGACTATTCTGCTGATAATCAGAGCATGGTTGAATGATGTTTCCATCGAGTTTGGAGGGGTTGGGTCAGGAGAAATTGCTTAAGTACTTAGTTAAGAATAAGCTGATACAGGATTACAGCCATCATTTATGTCCCTCCTTTTTCTCAAACTGGGTCTCAAGGTGGCTTACAAATATATATAAATCACTTATGAAGACTTAAGTAAAAATGTGTACATTAAGGGAAATAATAATGAAAAAGATATGTATTAGACAAACATTACAGGATGTTGCTTTCAGGTGGAAATGTATGTGAGATACTTACAGATTTTCATGTGAATTAAAAAATGTGTGGATGTGGATTTAAAAAATGGGCTGATGTGGAAATGGGACAGAGCAAACTTGTGTTTTAAAAGTGTCAGTGTTGGAGAAAGTGAAGCACAATAATCTATCCCTGCTTCTGAACAATGCCTCCCATACCTATCCTGTTGGCCTACAAGCCAAATGAAAGTTAAATGCTCTCTTCTCTTCCATAATGTGGGAGGGAGTGGAAAACTTAAAAGTTTTGAGCCACAGTTTTTCCTTTCTCCTGCAGTCATTTTAGAGAGCAGAGGAGGAACCACTTTCTGTTTTAGAGAAGAATTTCCTTTGTAGTACAACCTCGGGCATTCTGCAAGTGACATGCCATTTGGTTAATAATAATTACATTCTATTTTGCACAAATTGTTTGATCATGCTGTTTATATTTATTTCCTTCATGTGACATTCAAGTTTCAAGCGAGAATGCTTGCTGTGGAAGAAGAAAAGGTAAGGCATACATAGTTGTATGATTAATTAATTCAGTAACTGGATACTCAATTAGTAGTGGGGATACAAAGTGCTTTGTGTGAAGTTTCATGTATTTCAGAGGTATGTGTGTAGTCCTCCCTTTAGGGCATCAACTGTAAAAGTAATTAAAAGCCCCCACTAAATATTGAAGTCCCACTCCAGCAGAGGTGGAAAATGTGTGGTCCACAGGGCTCTTTTATGCAGTCCTCCAAAGTACAGAGACCTTCACAAAGGTCTTTTCCAGTGAAACAAATAGCACCAAAATTCCCCAAACTGCTAAAAAACTGCTAAATACATTGTAGCTGGGATTCTTTTTCACATGATTCCATAAAACGTGCAAAAACTGCAATTTTTCAGCTGAAAGTTGTACTGGGAATGATGTCATATCAATCACTCAAAATATGAAAAATGGCCCCCACCACTGTCATGTCACTACCAGTCACTCAGAATGTGAAAAATGGTCCTCACTCTTGCTTCTCTAGAGGATGAGGCACATGAAGCTTCCAGGTGAAACTGAACACTTCCCTAAGTTTACATCTAAGTGCTTTGCAGATACACATGGGCTCTTCTAGATTCTAGGCAGAGAAAGTATTAACACTGGTTAAAAAGTTGCAATATATTCAAAAAGGTTGTTGAGTAACAGGTGATATAATGGAAGTAATATAAAATACTCATTTGAAAAAGCAAGCAAAGTAGTGTAGCTCCTTGAGCAAAACTAACCAAATACAGTCTCACCAAATACAGAATTCGTGATCACAAACTATTGGCTGAAAAGTGAATGCCTGTGTCATCTATTGTGAGGAGCTTATTTTTATCGCATGGAAACACTCTAGCAGTGGTGTTTTTTTTAATTGCTAAAATTTAAAAGTTACATTTTGCAAAAAAATTGGCTTATACAGTTCCTTGCTCAGTAGAACCGAAAGTTGGAACACTATATAACAATGCCATGGTAGTGAACACACATTATATCAATTATTGAAGAAGACAGATGTAATAAATAATGCACATAGAAAAGCAGAGACAATACAGAAGACACTAAAGGCATGGAATAATATAAACAATATATTTCCCAGCAACTTTTACAAATCCACCCACTAACCCAAGGATAAAGAACATCGTGATAAGTGGAGAGCTCCAAGAAATGATATGTTCAAAAGAGAGAGTGTTAAAAGCCTGTTTAGGATTTCATAGGAAATATGAATCTCTGTTGAAATTACCATGCTATAGTTGAAGCCACATTGCTTTCTTAGTTTGTGTACTCACAGCAAAGTTAACTTGTCACATTTTCTGTACATTTTTATGTTCCTAATAATAAATATGTCACTGAGGATGTGCTGAGAAATGTCCTTTTTCTTATAAAAGATCTTGATTTTGACAGGGAAAATATCTGCTTGCTGAGGAATCAAAAGAAAGAGAAATGGAAGGACTGAAGGAAACGTTAAAAAAATTACAGGTATACAGAATTGACAATGTACTTATATTGTTTGGTGCATTTGATCCCTGATCCAATAGAGTGTTTTGTAGCAACTTGGTGATGGGTGCTGACCAAAGCAAATAAACATAATTCTTGTCTATTAGCTGGTGAAGAAGCAGTCTGTGTAGTCCCTACATCTTTTTCAAAATAGGTGAGTGAAGGAGTGAGCGTTATTTATGTGGCTGCTGCCACATCAGACTGGGGATCTTTCTGGCCTGAAACAGGTGGACAAAAAGGGCCATTGTTGGACTGCATTGGGAGTGTGATATTTACATTATACACGTCCCCAACATGGCCAGAAGCTGCTCCAAGCCCAACCTAACCTAGAAGAGCTGGGCCAAAAAGGAGCAGACCAAAAACGCTGCTTTTTGGCGGCTGGTTCAGGACTGCAGTGGCGGCCTGAATCAGAACTGGGCTCATGAGGTTGTCATGGTCCCACAGCGATTGGACTGCTCCTTTTGCCCCACCTTTTTGAGGCCTCTGTTTGGTTTTTAGTCCACCCTTCTTCCTAATAATTCAAGGCTACATATTTACACATGCACACGCACACGCACACACTGCTGTGAAATAGACAGTAAAAGGCTGGTCCCTGACTAGTTGTGTGTGTGTGTGTGGGGGGGGGGGGGAAGAACCTGCCAATCCCCAACATCAGATAGCTTAAGAAACACTGCTCTTTATTTCATCTGCCCAGAATCTCCCACCATTCCATGCCAGTGATGACCCTGATATTTTTCTTTAACTTGCCCTTTTCCTAAGCTAAATAGCCCTAAACATTGCAACCTGTCCTTGTAAGCAGATTTTGTTTGTACTTTTCTGCACATTTTCCATCTCTACAATGTGCTTTCTAAATGCAGTAACTTTTTTCTTTCCAAATAATTTATTTTCAAGAAATTTGATTAAAATTCATAGGGTTGTTTCAGTAGAAATTATTTCCTGGAGTTGTTTGATTATTTTTAAATTGAGTTAGTTTTCTAAGTAAGAGTATTTTAGAAAGGAAAGCAAATAAAATATTAGACCAGGATAGGGCAAATACAATGATGAAACAATGTTTTTGAATTATATGAAATCATACTAACCTTTGTCCCACTATTAATCATGTAAACGTATCATTGTAAACGTGTAAAGAAAACTCCATAACTAAATAGAGGGAATTTTACCTACATCCTTTAGCTGTTTTTCAGGTTTCCCAAATGATTTAATTGTGTCTTTTCTTTTCACACTGTAACAATGGAAAAAATTATCTATCATTAATATTGTTCTAATTACTATGTGCTCATTAACTTTATAAATAGCTTTGTTATTTTGATGTCATTCTCTGTTTGTTTAATAATCAAGTTAATGCTGCAATTATTGTAAAAGCAAATTTCTTCACATTGCTGACCTTCTGTGCAAAAGGCTGAAAGGATTTCTTTTGCCCTGCTCAATTCATGACACAGCACAAGTGATATATGGTGTACTTCAGGGTTGGCTGAACATGATACATGGACAGAAAGTAATAAATGCTCCCTTGCTTTTCTTAACTAAGATAAACTTTGGTAAGAATCATCCAGTGAAGAAATTTGATTTAAACTCAGTACAACATAGGCATTCAAAGAGACAGTTCTGATATTTTAGCTAATAGCAGTTGGTGTGCATATTCTATACACGCAGACAAGATCAGAGCAGCAGTTTCACATTAGAAAATACACAAGACTCTCCCTTGCTTCCTCTGAACAGGCAGATCATAGGTTGCATTCTTCATGTTTAAAGACAAACTGCACTCTTAAGTAATTTGTTCTGATGTACACTGTGATGGTCCACTACCCATTTAAGTAGACAGCTCTTCTCATGAGCAGTTACTTGTAAACTGAACTAGTGTGGGTTTAGCTTCCTTTCATTATAGTCATCACCAACTCAGAAGTTTCTCACTTTGCTTTGATGCTAGGAGTAGACCTTAATTTTTGCACTATTGTTGCCACATGCTAACATTTTATATCCTTTAGTAGTACATAAGTACTAAATTGGGGATTTTTAAAGGCTGGATGATGATGAAGGAAGGCATGGCTAGCATTAGGAGGATAGCACATTTTATTACATACTAAGAGGAGTCAGGATGATCTTGCTCCCCTTGTAGAGAGATATGGTTGCACAATGGTACAATAAACAATTGGTTTAAAAAAAAGTCTAAAGAGAAGGCAGCTTGTCATGCTGTGAATGAGAGCTTACTTTTCAGAACATGTTTCTACTTGTATAACAACTACTAACAATCCTTAGAACTGGGTGGCAATTACAATTTATAATATATTAGTACTTGAGCAGGTAACATGTGACCTCTCAGAAGTTGTTGGATTACAGATCCCTTAATCATTCATCATTAGCTCAATGTAATTTGGACCCCACTAATATCTGGATCCAGCATGTAGTGATTTGAGTGTGGGACTAAAACACTGGGAGACCAGGGTTCGAATCTGCACTTGGCTGTTGAAACCTGCTGGGTGACCTTGGGCAAGTCACAGTCTATAAGCCACAGAGGAACACAGGCACAAACCCCAACAAATTTTGCCAAGAAAATCCTGTGATAAGTTCATTACAGGGTTGCCTTAAGTCAGAAATGACATGCAGGCACAGGACAACAATATCTGGAAGGCCACAGGTTGTCCACTCCTTAATACTGCAGTGTTACTCAGTTTAAAACTGTGAAGCAAGCAATTATTTATTGACACAAGCTACAGTGAATAGAAAAGTCATATGATTTCTGAGTACAACTTTTCTGATATACTGACCTTTATTTTTGGCACTGCTAGCTTTATGTATTCTTGCAGACATACTGGTGAAAGGACACAACAGGGGATTAATGAAGGGGTAAAATAAGAATCTTTTACAATGTAATATAGTGCATGTTGCAGAACAGAGAAGGATGGTGGTGGGAGGTAATTTCAAGTATGCCATGTGTTTGGCTTGAGGTGGGCATTTAATCTTAGTAGTGCATTTAATGTAATGTAGTGTGCTGAGAGGTCTTGAGCTGGAATTAATGGGCTATGATTATTAGTACTATAGGAAGAGAAAGATTTTGAAAAGTGAACAAGGCAGAAAACAGTCTGAAGATGTAATACCGGTAAAGGTTTCTACATTACAGTGTCTACTGTTTTGCACACTTTTAAACCTGGCTTGAAGGGATAGTGGTTTGAAAGTTGAACTATGACTCTGGAGACCAGGATTTGATTCCCAGCTTTGCGATGAAACTAACTGGCAAACCACCTATGAACAAAACTTGCCAAGATAACCTCATGATAGGTTCGCCTTGGGATTGCCAGAAGTTGGAAATGATTTGAAGGCACACAACAAGAACAGTGCCTAGAGTAAGTAAGAATCAGAGTTGGAAGAGACCACAAGGGCCAACCTCCTGCCATGGAGGATTACACAATCAAAGCAGAAGTAGATATGTTGGAACTGTATTCAATCACAGGTGTTTTTAGTGGGCTTGTGAGCTCATTAGAACCCTGCTTTCCTTCTTCCTTAGTCTTTATTTGTGAGGATATATGCCAAGAGCATGATTAGATAAAATGAGAGATTTGTACATGCTTCTCACATTCCAATCCTGCTTCCCCTCTTACCTTGATGCAAGTTACTTGTGATCCAAGTGTGAATAACTTCCATGAGGGAAGAGCTAAGTGGTAATACAGAAGGGCAAAATCAAACTTGTAGGCTGCACATAGTCCCCAAATCCATTTTTTTACAGTTTACAAAACTCCCAGTGGCCCCTACCTTGACAAAAAAGTCCTCTTTAAAAATTAATAGTTCCAATTGCTGTAAGTATCCATAAGTGGTGATTTTTCGTGTTTCTGATGGACTGGAAGGTCCCCAGACCTCCCCAATGGGAAAAAACACAGAGGTGGACCAGAATCCATTTCTAGTTTTGATTCCCCCCCACATTTTTGTGCTAAGTATAATTTCTAGTAGCTCTCAAAAGCTGAAAATTAGATCTGTATCTCTTATAAAGTTGCCCCAAAGTACTATATATACTTGTCTATAAGTTCACCTCATGTATAAGTTGAGTGCAGGTTTTGGGGGCAGAATTATGGATTTTGCTATGACCCATGGATAAGTCAAGGGTAAAACTTAGGGGCATATAGCAAAGGATCTAAAGGATGAAGCCAAGCAAAACAATTTCAAAGAACTTATAAAATTCCAGCAGACATAACTCTTTGTGCTTACTCTGAAGGCTGGATGAATGAGAGAGTAGAGGGGGTTGGTGCTTCCAGGACAGATTATACTCTTGTTTTTCACTTCTTTTAGATACAGTACTTATATTGATCCGTGGATAAGTCAACTCAGGTTTTTTGACCTAAATTTCCAGACTTATACATGAGTATACACAGTAAGCTGTCATACAAGAAATTCCTATTTCTTTTAGTATTATATATCCCTATGCATATGGGACAGAACTACAAATAAGGATGCAGTGAATATTCACAAATTTTCTTGTCTTTGGCCTACAACATATTGAAAATTTTCATCAGCCGCAAGGGGTGGTTAGTGGATTTGATTGGGGTTTTTTTTGCCAACTTGGGCTTCTTTTTTGAAAAATATGTTTGTGCAAAAATCTTATTCCCCCCCCACCAAAAAAACCAACCAGTTATGATGTGCAGAAAACACTGTATGTTGTTGAAAACATTCTTTTCTTTACAAAAAAATTCTTGCATGTAAGTACAATTTTTTTGATAGGGAGTATAACAATGTTGGGCCTAAATATCATAAAGGCATCAAGATCCCATCTGGTACACACAACCCCATGTGACAATTGAAAAGGCAAGAACAGCACAATGAATAACTTTACTATTAAATGTGTCTCCTAAAAGTCATTTAATTTAATATTTATTTATTAAATATTTATTTGTGTGTCAAATTCTCTTGCTGGTTCTAGGATATTTTAAAAACAATGCAAAGAGTGCTAATAATTAATTATTTCTAAAACACCATAGTGAGTACAGGGAATGAAGAACTTTTAAAACATAACTTTCCATAATCTGGAAATGTAGTATGGAAATGGAAAGGAGAAAACGAACTCTACTGAGCCTATGGAAATCCTCTGTGCATGTGTAGATTGGACCATATTCTTTTTTTTTTAATAGTAGAAACAATTATGGTGTATGTAGGCAGTAGCAGGTAGCCTAGTAACACCTTCAGTTTATTTTCAGTGTCTTGTATAAATATGAAATGCCGTCTTCTCATAACTATAAAATTTCTATAAGAAAGGTTTATCTCTTTATCATTTGCATGACAGCAAAATCACACCTAATTATTAACTGATTTTAAATCTGTTCATTATCTCTTATAATCTCATACAGAATATTGATTTTCATTGTTTCAGATTTCAAAATACACTTTACAGAAGAAGCTTAATGAAGTGGTAAGAAACTACTTTAATAGTAAAATAAAATAGGGTTGGAACTTTTTTTTTCTATGAGTAGAACAAGTAAAACTCACGCAACAGGTCTTTTACAAACTCAACTCTTCTGTTCATGGAGCAGAGTTTTAAGTTAAGCCAAAGATATTTGTGCTAGCATGGTGTAGTGGTTTGAGTGTTGGACTACAGCTTTGGAGACCAGAGTTCGATTCCCCATGTGGCCATGAAACCCACTGGGTGACCTTGGGCAAGTCACATGCTCTCAGCCTCAGGGGAGGGCAATGGTAAACCTCCTCTGAACAAATCTTGCCAAGAAAACTCCATGATAGGTTCACCTTAGGGTTACTATAAGTTGGAAATGACTTGAAGGCACACAACAACAACAATACCAATTTTAGATTATGAATAAATTATCGGTTCAGATCTCTGTTTTAGTAAATACTGAAAAAGGCAGGTGTTTATCTAATTATCTTAATATTTGATTTCTTTGTTTTATTCAGCATGGTATTCTTTTTCAACTTTCTTTGTTAGTATAACAACACATATTTTTGCAAACAAAAGTTAACTTCAAACTTTATGACTTGGAGAGGCTATTTTTTTTAATGGAATGCATCATGAATTTGCGTGCCATCCTTGCACAGGGGCCATGCTAATCTTCTCTGTATTTTTCCAATTTTAGTATATGTGCTGCTGAAGCGAGTATGCTAACAGTTACAGTCTCAATATGAGCTTGCCCAGACCCTGAGATCCACAGAAGAGGCCTTCACTCAATCCTGCCACCTTCACTGGTATGGTTGGCAGGATAAGAAGAGAAGGGCTTCTCAGTGGCTATCCCTACACTTTGGAATTCCTTCCCTTGGGTGGCTAGAATGGCTTCCTCCTTGCTGCCCTTCTGTTGGCAGGTGAAAACTTTTTCATTCAGACAGGCATTTAGAACTGAAGGCTTTTAACAAAGGGCTGTAAGTGCAATACTTATTTAAATTGCATTGTTCATTGTTTTTTTTAAACAGAGTGATTTTTTAAAGAAAAATATGGTTCATAATTTAATTCAGTTTTAATGTTGCTTTTTGTATGTTTTAGTTCTAATAATTTTAATATGTAAGCTGCATTGAGTCCCAGTCTTGGGGGGAAAGGTTGGATATAAAGTTGAGGAGGAGGAGGAAGATATATAAAACATATTACATGGTTTTAGACATTTGGTTTTATCTGGATTTAATAGTATTCTAATATTTTAATGTTATTTTATGAGAAAGCATTAAAGGAGGGAGGAAGGAAACAGCACATTCATCTTTCACAGAAAAGCAGAGGACCAATTCAGTTTACTCACTTCAAACCAGAGTTGGAAATTAAAAAGAGCTGTTGAAACATTGCTAAGCTTGATTGACTAAATGCTGTGAAAATTCTGCTGCTGCTCAACTGGAAAGAATAAAGATAATATTGTCAGACCATTATAAACAATGATTTTAATTAAGAAGCTCAAAAAGTAGAGTCCGGTTTAGCCTTAAGTACCATGACATTTGTACTGAAAGTCATCTTCAACGGTACAGTGATTTTACACAAAATAGGTTGAAATTGAATAATGTGTCCTTTGACCTAGGAGATAAGGCTACAAGTTAAAGATCAAAGGCAGCATAAAATCTGTTTTGTCTTATTTCACTTTTAACTGCATAGTCCTCTGCATGTCTACTTGCAAGGCTTATTGAATTTAATGGGATTTACCGACTCTAAGTGTGTTTAGGATTGGACCCTAAATTAAATTGTTAGTTTGCAATCTATATTATATATACAAATATTGCAGTGATGGTTATGCCAATGCTTTCCTTTGGGCTCAATTATCTGGATCCAGAATTATCTATGGCAAAAAGGGAAAACATTGACATTTATTGATCTATTTATTTATAATAAATCAGTATTTAATATTTATATATTTATATTGTGTCCTATAGACAGAGAGAAATCTCAGTATGGCTAATAAATAACAATAGATGATAAAATAATATTTAAACAATTAAAATAATTCAATATTTAAAAATATTTCTAAAACAAGATGAAACAGTTTAAAACTATTTAAAACAACATATAGAAATCTACAATAGCAGGCCTCCAAGGTAGGATTTTCCACAGTAGAGAATGTTTCCTATGACTCCACATAATGTATTGTTCCTATTAGTGGGACCTAGAGGAGAACCATTCCAGCAGATTTCAAAGCTGAATATATGAACCGATAGAGAACTGATTTTCTTTTGGAATTCCCTGGTGCGCTCCATTAGCCATTGTATGTTTGCAATGTGGTCCCTGGTGCCTCTTCCTTTCCTGAACCCTGCTTGGACCTCTGGGATTTCTCTCTCCATGTATGGTTCGAGTCTATGTTGCAGAATTTTGAGCATGATTTTGCTTGCATGGGAGATCAGTGCTATGGTTCTATCGTTGCTGCAGTCTCTTGTGTCTCTGTTTTTTATGGATGGGGATGTATATTGATCACTTCCAATCTGTTGGCCACTGTTTTGTTTTCCTTATCTGTTAACATATATTGGCTAGCACTAGAGTGGATTCTCTCAGTGTGGATTGCAGCAGTTCAACTGGAATATCATCTGTTCCTGGTGATTTGTTTTTTGCTATTTCTTTTATTGCAGTTTCCACATCACTTTTTAGAATTTGGGATTCATCTTCATATGGCTCGTCATTCCACATGTCCTTCATTTTGTCATCTCTTTTGTATTTTGTATATTGCACCCAACGTCTTTTTATTTCTTCCTGGTCTTGAATTATGTTATTTTTATTGTCATAGATTGTCCCAGTCCTTAGTTTGAATTTTCCTTTGATTTCCCAAATCTTGTGAAATAGATCTCTTGTTCTTCCCTTTTTGTTGTTGTCTTCTATTTCTCTGCATTAGTCATTGTAGTAATTTTCTTTATCTTTCCTCACAAGCCATTATACTGTGGCATTCATAATTCTTAGTTTGTTCCTTACTCCCTTTTAGTTTTTCCCTCTTCTTTTCTTTATTGCTTGTAGTGTTTTTTCTGTCATCCATGGTTTTTTCTCTTTCTTTTTGTTTATTGAAAGTGTCTGTCTGGATTCTTCTTTTATTATGTCCCTGGCTTCAGTCCATAGTTCTTCTGATTCTCAGTCTCTTATGCTTAGTAATGCAAATCTGTTTCTTATGTTGTCAGTAAATTCTGTTGAGATATTATTTAGATCATATTTTAGTATAATCACTGGTTTTGTTTTCTTCTTGAGTCTTACATGTGTATATATATATATATATATATATATATGAGTAGTTCGTGATCTGTGCCACAGTCGGCGCCTGGTCTAGTCTTGGCCACCATAGAGTTTCGCCAGCTTTTGCTTCCAATTATATAGTCTGTTTGATTTTTGTGTTGACCATCTGGTGATGTCCATGAGTATAGCCTTTTTTCTAGTTGTATGAAGAATGTGTTTGCAATAAATAGGTTATTGGCTTCACAAAAATCTATCAGAAGCTCACTTTCTTAATTTCTTTTGTCTAATCCAAATCTGTCTACTGTTTTTGATTCTTCGTTGCTTCTAACTTTTGTGTTCCATTCTCCAATGATCAGCGTGACATCCTGTGTTGGTGTGTTGTCAATTTCTTCTTGTACTCCTTCATAGAATCTATCAATTTCTTCCTCTTCTGCCTCTGTGGTTGGTGCATATACTTGTATTAAGGTGATATTCATAGGTTTACCATGGAGCCTTACTGAATTGATTTGGTCTGATTTTGCATTGTATCCACTGACTGCTTTTGCAACATCTTTTCTTAGTATGAAAGCCACCCCATTTCTTCTTGTCTTTTCATTCCCTGAGTAGAGCACTGTGTAATTGTCTGATTCAAAGTGGCCCTTTCCTGTCTATATTAACTCACTCACCCCCAGTACTGCTATGTTCATGTGTTGCATTTCCATTTTTACTATGTCTAGCTTCCCTTGGCTCATGCTTCTCACATTCCATGTCCCTATCTTATGTGTCATGCTGCTTTGGATGCTATTTGCCTTTCTAAGGTTATCTGCTATTTGTCTTGTCATCTTTCTTAGCCTTTGGCTAATCTTGCAAATGTGATATCCCTTTATCTCTCCCTCCTTCCCTTTCTGTTAATGATCTGAACCTGCTTGTGTCTCACTTGAGGTGTCTCATTTTAGGGTTTACTAGGTGATGGGGCTACACAAGGGGGGGGCACCTACTCCTCCCAGTGCACAGTGCCAACCAATGTTAGCTATGGTGTCACAATTCACTCCTGTCAGTGACACCCACCACTACTGCTGCCACCCAGTAGCTGTTTGTCTCCCTATATTATTCCTCCCATTGTTGTTTGTTTTGCTTTCCTGCCCATCCCCTTATGCATAGATCAAGAAAGGCTATGAAATGCCCTTAAAGACATGGGAGTGCCAACACATCTGATGGTTCTGATGAGGAATCTGTACTCAGGACAAGAGGCTACTGTCAAACCAGAACATGGAGAAACAGAATGGTTCCCAATTGGCAAGGGAGTAAGACAAAGCTGCATCCTTTCACCCTGTCTGTTCAACTTGTATGCAGAACATATTATAAGAAAAGTAGTCTTGAACACAGAAGAAGGAGGAGTGAAAATATGAGGAAGGAATATCAACAATCTAAGATATGTAGATGACACCATAGTACTAGCAGAAAACCTCACAGAACCTGGAACACCTACTAAGGAAGATCAAAGAAGAAAGTGCTAAGGCAGGCTTAATGTTGAACATAAAGAAAACAAAAATAATGATGACTGAGGACGTTCACAAGTTCAACCTAGACAATGAAGAAATAGAAATAGTAAAAGAATTCCCATACCTGGGATCAAACATTGATAGAAATTTGAGATGTGGTGCTGGAGAAGAGTGCTGAGGATCCCATGGACAGCCAAAAGGACAAATAAGTGGGTCCTAGAGCAGATCAAACCAGGAACCTCCCTGGAAGCCAGGATGACCAAACTGAGACTGTTGTACTTTGGACACATCATGAGAAGAGAGGACTCTTTGGAAAAAACAATAATGCTGGGGAAGGGGGTGGGAAGTAGGAAGAGAGGAAGGCCACATGACAGATGGATGGACTCTATTAAGAAGGTAATGGGTATGGGATCGCAGGAATTAAGTAGAGCAGTGGAGAACAGAGTGTCTTTGAGATGTCTCATCCATAGGGCCGCCATGAGTCAAGATCGACTTGAGGGCAGTTAACAAGAGAACTGAGCTTCCTCAGTTTTGAAGTTCCAAGCAGTCAGGGCTTTAAATGTAAGCAGCACCTAGGCAGCCAGTGCACTTCTTTTAATAACACCATAGCTCCTATTCCTGCCCAAGAGATCCAGTCCAATTTTATCAATGATATCAAAAACCAGTTGGTGAGTCAGCAAGATCAGCAGGAAGTGCTTCCATTGTCTTCCCCCCTGAAGCAGATCACCTGGCTAAAATGTGTCTAAACAATCTGTTTCCTCCAGAAATGTCTGAAGCTGCCTAGTCATCACTGTGCCATATTAACAAATTGATAACTTTATTTTACCTTTGTTTCATTGGAATAAATATGTGATAATTCATGTCTTCCTCAGTCATATTGACAAAATCCTATTGCTCACCTGCTGCAGAGGTTGTGGAGGCTATGGATCCCAGCTTCATATGTGGCCTCACTGCCCAGAAACAGCTGCTTTTTTGGACTAGGCTCTTACCAACTACAGGACCAAAGGTGCAAGTCAGGGACCATAATTGGTGCTCGGCACATTCAAGGCTGAGAATTAAAATGAAATTCAAAACTCTATTTAAGAAACTGAATCACAGTAGAAAGTACAAGTGGATGAGCATGTGACAGTGGCTGGATAGAATATGGACAGTGAACTCAGTGAAATGAATGTGGAATACAAGATAATTAAGAGACATGAGCAATGGGAAAGCATTTGTAGACATTTGGAATCCTTTTATTTTGTTTTTAAATACACCCTTTCCAATTATAAACCAGCAGAGGAACAACTGAATGCAGATAATGAATGATGAAACTATCCTGCTCAGTATATTTACTACTGCAAGCACATGTTGGCACCAAAGCTTGTTCTTTCTTTCTGTCTGTTCTTGTCATTTCATTTCTGCATCTTCCTTGTTGGCTATAGTTTCATGTTCTATTATTTGTGAAGGAATGCACAGAAGTTTCCTGTATAGAAGCACTGCATGTAACTACTGCTGCAGATTCTGTAATTTTAAGAAAAAGCCTCATTGTGCCATGCCTAGTTACTTCAGAGGACAGGAACTTCTAAGCACAAGAACAAAAGATAAGTAGGGATAGCAGAGAGCCAAGGGAATAAAAGGACAATAAATACAAGGAAATAGTTTTGAGGTCATTCTGACCACAGCTTTACTGAATAATTAACCCAATGATATTAGTAAAACTCAAAGTCAGAAGTCATTCTTGACCTATGGTACCATTACTGTCTTAGGAACTGGAATGTGTGATCTATTTTGTTGTCTTTATGGTGGCTTATATTATGATGGTATGTTAAGACACAATATTACTAAAAATGTCTTGATAATTTAATCTATGCTTTAGTATTCATTGCTAAGATGTGTACTAAGATATGGCTGGAATCCTGTATCAGTTTATACTTAACTAAGGGATGAAATAGAGGGCCAGAAGGGGTGGCTTGCGCTGCCCCTTCCAAAGCTGGATTGGGGCTGTGGCAACTGCATGCCAAGGCCCAAATCCATCTTGAAGCCTCTCGAAAAAGGAGTGGCAAACAGCTGCTCTTTTTTCTGGCAGCAAAAAGCTGGCTTTGCTGCCCGCACTGTGGCCAGTGCACCACCGAAGCATCATGAAGCTGCCCCCATGCAAACAGATGCCCAGAAGGCAGCGCAAATGGGCGGTCTGTTTTGCCCCTAAGGACTTTACTAAGTAACTCTCCTGCCCCACCCCCTCCAAACCTGATGGAAACATCATTTAGCTGTGCCCTGATCATTGGCAGAATGGACCTCTTTCTCCCCATGCAGCTGATGTTAGGTTCTGAGTTATGATTGTGGGAATAGTGTCAAAAACATTACTAGGTAGTAATTATGAATATGAAGCAGTTACGGTTAGGCATCAACTGCATGATAAGTAGAAGGCCCATTCTGCCAATTATCAGAAATGTCTGAATGATGTTGCTGTCAGGTTTGGGGGGGGGTCAGGCCAGGAGAGGTTACACAGGTCCAAAACACATGGCTGAAATAGTCCAGTTTGAGACCACTTTAACTGCCAGGGTTCAGTGCTAGGGAATCATGGGAATTGTAGTTTATTGTGACACCAAAGCTCTCTGACAGAGAAGAATAAATGTCTCACAAAACTATCCTATCCTACAAAACATATCACTTTTTGTCTTTGCGAGCTTTGTACAGAGGGGGCTTGCCTTTGCCTTTTAAGAGGCTGAAAGAATGTGATTTGCCTAGGGTCACCCAGTGGGATTCCAGGGCAATGTGGGGATTTGAACCTGGTCTCCAAAGCATGATGGGGTGAGCTCCTGTCACTAGTTCCAGCTTCTGCCAACCTAGCAGTTCGAAGTCATGCAAATGCAAGTAGGTAAATAGGTACCACTTCGGTGGGAAGGTAAACAGTGTTCTGTGCAATCATACTGGCCCCATGACCACAGAGTAGTCTCTGACAAAGCTGGATCTTGGACTTAGTAATGGAGATGAGCACCGCCCCCTACGGTCAGACATGACTTGACAATCTTGACAACGAGGAATACTTTTACCTCCAGAGTCATAGTCCAATGTTAAGAGCACTATACCACACTAGTTAAGATGGCATATGAGTTAACAATTTTGAAATTTTGTATGCCACTCTTCAATTTTAAAAGTATGGCATGCAAAAATAATAATAATGTAAACCACTGTAAAAATAAAGCAGCAGAAACAAAAATATTTTATTTACTTACTTTATTCATTTATAGTCCCAATAATGGAACCTAAGGCAGTTTTCAATTTATTAAAAATACAAATTAAAAACTATACAAACACAAAATTAAAATCCATTGGATTTAGCAGCATTAATCAAACTGTATCAAGTTTACCTTACAAAATACAATGAAAACAATTATGGTGCTAGGAAAATCTCTCTAAGTTACAGATGAGGTTCTACATCTGAAAATGTCTTTTCCCCAGTAATGTTTTCTGCGACTTCTGTTGGCAGGGAAAAACAAAGGAAGGTCTCAGGTTATGATTGCATAATTTGAGTGGGCCGATGGGGTAGAAGAACAGGTTTTCAGAGAAGCAAGATCTCACTGTAACTTTTATAGCTAGATGGTACTTTGACAATTTGATTAGCCAACTCCAGAATACATGAGCTGTATCTAGTGCAGTTCTTTTTTTAAAAAACAAAAACAAATTTTTAATTGGATATTTAATAATATAATACAAAGAAAGGAAAAGCAAGGAGAAAAGGAGGGGGAAATACATAGGATATGGGTACAGATTAGGCATATGCATTTGTGTAAATGATCATATGTAAAACGTACATTTTCTTAAAGCTGATGCCTGTAAAACAGTGCAAGTATGGAATTCAGTCTCACTTCCTGCTCCACTCTTCTAAACATCTCCAAAAAACCCAGATTCAAAAACCTAAAAAAATTATCCAAAATCCGTTCTGGAAGGACTGCAGAGGAGACTGAAAATATGTTGACTCAAAATCAAGCATATTCTGTTTGCTTTAGGCCCATTAATTTTGCCAGTTTACTCCATACCTTGGGATTTATTTGTAGAGGACTAAGAAAATACAAAACAAAATCAGAGTCTTTCCTCTCACAGGCAAACAGTTGCATTATATTTGTGTTCGAGATTTATTTTAATGTTTTGTTTTTATTTTGTTTCTGCTGTTTTTCATTCTGTTCATTAAGTAAGATTACTTAAACAGTGGTTTTCAGGAACAATGTCTGCTGAGGTCAATACATGTCTGGAAAAAATAGGATGATTGTATGTACATGCCCTGAATGAATCAGTTAACTTATTCATAGAGTAATAGAGTCACAGAATCGCAGTGATTCAAATCTAATAGGTTTAGTCCAGACTTTGGAGTTTATCGCATACACTTTTCATCTCGATCTGTGCAAGGGATGGGATCAGACTGGAACGGGGGAAAACAGGTTTTACCACACATTAAATTGCTGCTGCGCTGCCGGCCGACCGCCGCCTGTCCCCGATCCAGCCTCTGCTGGCCGATTTTGGTACTATACCAAAATCGGCCAGCAGAGGCCAGATCAGGGACAGGTGGTGGTCGGCCGGCAGTGCAGCACCAATTTCATGTGTGGTAAAACCCGTTTCCCCCTGTTCCAGCCCGATCCTGTCCCGTGCGTGGATTGGGCTCAAACGTGCATGTGATAAACTCCTTAGTTAGGAGATTATCAGACGAGGCTAAAAAGTGCAATTAAAGCAAAATAGACATGCCTATGGCCAAGTCTTATCAGATGATGCCATGGTTGAGCATAGCTGGTCTGTCCTCTCGCAGTGACTATTGCACACCTTTTCATTGATGGGCTTTCCCCATCAATTGCTGCAAGTATCACTGCTGTAGCATTAGATTTGTGTTTGATAATGTTTGGGTTTCAGTCCCAGCATTGGGCAGTCACATCATGTCAGGTTCCTCCTCACCCCTGCCACTCCCCCCCCCCCCACTATTCCCAAGCAGCCTGTTTCCTTTTTTATTTCAACTTTATTTTATTTTCTCCCCCTCCCCCATCATATGGCCATAATGCCTAGATTATTTTAAAAAGAGAGAGAGAAATATAAAATCCGAAAAGCAGGCTGGTAAAGCAATAGGGAAGGGAGATGGGATTAAGGAGTATGCTGAGGAAGAAAGTCCCAGATTGGCAGTGGCTGCTACAGTGATTGCAGACACGTCCAATAAGGAAAGCCAGTATGTATGCATTTCTTTTCATTAACATAATTATGGTGAGAATGGGGGCTCATATGATAATCTCCTTACATCAGACGTACTGAAATCAACAGGACTGCTTTGCCTACTGCATTCCATCAAGAACATGTTATTACTATTTCTAGCTATTTTTCAGCAGCAGCAGCAACAACATGAAAAACATTGCCTAGAGCAGGGGTAGGCAACTTTTCCCCTTTAAGGGCTGAGGGACTTCAGCTCCCAGAAGCCTCAGCCATGTTGGCCAATAGTCCCATGTTGGCCAATAGCTCCTGGGATTCTGGGAGCTGAAGTCCCTCGGCCCTTAAAGGGGAAAGGTTGCCTACCCCTGGCCTAGAGTCTAGACCAGGGGTAGGCAACCTTTCCCCTTTAAGGGCCAAGGGACTTCAGCTCCCAGAATCCCAGGAGCTATTGGCCAACATGGGACTATTGGCCAACATGGCTGAGGCTTCTGGGAGCTGAAGTCCCTCGGCCCTTAAAGGGGAAAGGTTGCCTACCCCTGGTCTAGACCATAAAACATCCCAAGAAATCTATCAGTCTTTGCCATTGGAGTATTTTATTTGTCCCTCTTGTTAAAACTTTTTTTGGACTAATTTTTTCCAAACAAAAAATGATTGTGGGAAGTAGACTCTGGTTAGAATTGTGGTTTGATCTGCACATGTATTTTTGTGGCTGTTGCAGAAGGACCTATCCTGTGCCTCCTTGTGCAACACCTCTTATCCTGGGTACTCAGTAGTAGCCAGAGTGCTTGTGGGCTCAGCTCAACTTCTTAGCCACAGATCAGTTTCAGGGGTGGACCCTAGGCATGTTCCAATTACCTTTATGCACCCAGGAAAAAAGGAGTACCTTTATGTTGGAGGTGGAGGCTGCTTTACTTCCCTTGGTGCACAAGGACAGTGGAACGTGCCTGGGTGCACCCCTGCAGCCAACTGGTAGCCATGTAGACAGCTGCACCTGCAAGCCCATAGATTCTGTTGACCATCCAAGAAGGAACTATGAAAAAGGCAATCTTCACCTCCCAGATGACATGGACGTGCACTGGTGGAAACATATGCTATGCCAGCATGTTTACTGGATCTTAACTTCTAATATATTTTTCTTGTGTATTATCATACATAAATTTTAGCACATTTTAATACTCTGAGATATGCTACTATTTGGACTGGGGTAGTAAAATATTTCCCAAACAAGTCACATGTGCTTTCTTGTGTTTTGGCCACTGGCATTGGTGACTTTAAAGGAGATTAGGCAAATTTGTTAAAGATAGATCTGCCAGTGACTATTACTTACAATAGCTAAATAGAATTTCTAAATTCACGGATGGTATATCTGAATATCAGTTGGTTACCTGGAAGGAATGATAAGAGAAGGCTGTTGCCCACTTATGCTGTCGTTTTGTTTTTCTAGAGCAGGGGTGGGCAAGTTTGGCAGGTTTGATAGGGTCACGTCCAGACCCACTGTGGGCTGTATGGACCACCATACAGGATTTTAATATATACACATTGTCAGGGAGGGTTTTATATGGGGTGTGTGTTCTGTTTATGTTTTTAACTTTTGTTTATTTAATGTAATTTTATATTGTTTTAGCTAGATGATTTGTAATTGTTTTAAAAATGTTATTGTAAAGTTTCTAATTGTTTTTATCTGTGATTTCTCAGTACTTTTGATCCTGATAACCATTATATTTTTCCATATCAAGAGAGTGAGGTAGTAACATGTGTGGTACGGTTCTGCAGTGGCTTCGTGTCTTTGTTACTTAGAGGTTTGATAAGTTATTGCTGGAAGATTATTGCCCTTCTGATTGGGACAGCAGTACTGTGCAATCCTATGTGCATTTATTTCAAACTAAGCTTTACTGTATTCATTGTGGCTTACTCCATAGTAAACAGGATTATAGCTTTATCTAATTGGTGACATCTTAGATATTGTACTGTGCTTCAAACATGTTGTCCTGTTTTTATTTTATGTAGGAACAAAAGCTGCAGTTGCACATGTTAGCAAAAGAAGACCATCAGAAGAGTCTGAATGAATTTGAAAAATGCCATGCAGTTATCACAGGTCAATTTGGAATAATAAAAAGCAACCATGAGAGATTAGAGCAGAATGGTAAATATCTAATAATGTAGGGCATGGGCCATTTTTTTTATGCATGAATGATGGGAAATACAGCAAAGCCTAAGGGAAGGAAGAATATCCTAAGACAAATGGTGACCTCAGCTGTAACTCGTGGTCTAGAATGTAGATTTGGACAAGGAAAAGGAAGTAACAGAATAGACAAAAATGCAGTGGCACTCTTAGAACTAGCAGTTAGCTTGTAGCTGCCATGAACCCCATTTTCGGAGAAAGGCAAGAAAGAAGTCTAAACAAATTAATGGTTTCCAGATCCAGGAGGCCACTTAGCCATCATCTACTAAATTTGTTTTATTCATTATACATTCCTATCCTACCTTTCACTGTAGCTCACCTGTATTTTGCTTAAACTGACTGTCCTGAGTATTAAAACATCACACATTTATAATTGTAAACTGTATTTAGTCACCAGACTGAGTATAACAGTTAGGCAAAAATAAAATCTTAATCATGTATTTGAAATTTTATGTATTTCATGCAAAAGTAATATTTATGGTTTTGATTCAATATTTGTAGTATGCAGTTAGAAAATGTTAAGTATATGCAAGCAGATTCTGTTCAATAAGAGCATAATATATTCCATGTGCTTGAGGCATTAAACATTTACTGCAGTGGAAATTCATTTTATACTGCAATAACACTAGTAATCACTAGGTTTAATCACTTGTACATTCTCAGCTGTCTCTGAAAAAGTCATTTGGAAGGTCACACACTGAACAAGAAAAGATTTCCACTTTACAAATACTGTACTAATTTTAATTTGTTGATTAATCATATGTGAACATTTCTCAAGAGTTTTGATCTTTCCAATTTTTGTTCAATATGATATTATCTGTGGTCAATTTTATGCTGAATAAATAGATAGAAAATATGTGTCATGGAGTAGTATGCTTTCTAAAAACTATCTCCAGTTTAATGAACACATTAAAGAACTGAACATGTGCTGATAGGACTTCACAACTCAATTATTATGGACAGTACCTTGCAGAAGTTTTCACACTCTTTGGCTTTCCCACATTTTGTTGTGTTACAACTTGGAACTGAAATCAGTTCAATTGGAATTGTTGCCATGAGAGGTACACGAACTACTCAACATCAAAAAGGTGCCAGAAATCTTTATTTTGGGCCAAAAGATTGGTAAAGGAGGGGGGGAACCCTAGTACTTGTTGGTTGCATTACTGTTCACCCCCTTTTTAATAATAATAATAATAAAATTTATTTATATACCGCCCAATGGTTGCCCAATCCGGGCGGTTTACAGCATAAAACAGTTACAATAAGACAGCAAATCCCTCCCCCCCTTAAAACAGTAACATGTCTATGATACACCTAAATAAGATGTGGTGTAACCCACTTCCTCCAGAAACCACATGTGTTGTTGAATGGGATCCACCTGTAAGAAATTCCAGTGCCACAACATCTAACATTTAATACACCTGCTGGCACCCTGTTCACCAGTTACAATATACACTGGATTTACAATATTGTAACTGTAGGGAATTCACATATTTATTTATTTCATTTGTACGCCACCTTTCTCCCAGAAGGGACCTAAGGTGGCTCACAGATAAAAACACTTAAGAAACATTGCAATAAAATTTAATTTTACAATAAAAGTTAAAATAATCTAAAAACAGTATAAAATTACATAAAAATATACAAAAGTTAAAAAGCATGACAAAAATACACATACTCCATAAAAATCAGCCTAGTGTGATTATATATTAATTGGCTGCTTACATAAAATGCCTTAGGTTGCCAACAAAAGGCAAACAGGGAGGGGGGCAGCCTAGCCTCACATGGACGGGAGCAGCCATCGAGAAGACTCTCTCTCCGTGTCCTCACCAGTCAAGTCTATGATGGTGGTGGGACTGAGAGAAAGCCATTCCCTGAAGATCTAAGTATTCTGGTGGTTCATATGGGGAGAAACAGTTCTTCAAATAATCTGGACATGAGCCTACCTTTGTAGCCTGTATTTCCAAGTCACTGGGGATCAGAGTGCTGGTAAATGATGCCTGCAGTGCACTCCTTTTTGCAGGGTGCCTTGGGACAAGCAGTTATGTCAGCTGCCTGTTATCAAGGCATCTTGTGACCAGGATGTTATTTCCTAGCACTCTGATCTCCAACACTTCAGAAATGTTTTGCTTGGGCTGTGAAGACAGATGAGGAGGAGATTGTCAGTTATAACTATGATGATAGCATTGTGTTGTTATGATGATAAAACAGGATCCTGGCCACTTTCTGGATTTCTGGAAAGATGCAGAGGTGGTAGTAGTAGTAGTTCTTGTTATTATTATCTTTATTTATATCCCAACCCAGCCCCCCCCCCCCAAAAAAAAACCACCCTGGGACTCAAAGCAGCTTACAATTTAAAAGGATACAATTAAAAACATACAAAAGTAAGCATGAAAGCATGAAAATAGAATTAAACTATTACAGTATTAAAACAGTTTGTTGGAGAGCATATCTAGGCAGCCTGATGAAGATCAGGAACTATCCAAATAAGTCCAGGCTAAAGTTGTGCATCAGGATTATAAAAAATCCTATACTATGAACATTCCCTGCAAGAATATTGTCCAATATTGGACTCTGCCTATGAAAGGCTAGCTTCCAAACTCAGTGACTGGGTAAAGAGAACATTAACTAGAGAAGCAAGATAGATTCTAATGATAACTCTGAAGTCAGAGGGAACTGCTGCAACTGAGATCTGAGAAACCATTCATGGGACAACTATCACCTGGGTAGTCTACAAAGCTGGGCTTAGTGGTGAGAAGAAAGGCATTGCTAAAACAAGCCCACATCATTTCCATTTGGAATTTGCTAAAAAAAACATATAGAAACAGGTTTTCTGGTTTGATGAGACCAACACTGAACTTTTTGGCCTTGCTGAAAAATGCTATGTATGGTGCAAAGGCAACAGTGTACCTTGCCATAAGAATACCATCCCCGGCAAGGTGCACTGTTGCCTTTGCACCATACATAGCATTTTTCAGCAAGGCCAAAAAGTTCAATGTTGGTTCATCAAACCAGAAAAATTTTCAAGCATAATATCGTGGAGATGTTGTTTCCTTGGCAGGTACTGGGAAACTGGTCTGAATTAAGGGCAAAATGAAGGGAGCCAAATACAGGGCAACTCTAGAAGAAAATCTATTTCAGTCTGCAAGGAACTTGACTTTCCAGAATGGCCCAATGAAAATCCAGGCCTCAGTCCAATTAATAATCTGTAGCAACACTTGAAAGTTGCTGTTCACCTGTGCTCCCCAACCAACCTGGCACAGTTAAAGCAATTTTACCAAGAAGAATGGGCAAAAATAGAACAACTAAATGCACAAAGCTAATAGAAATATACCCAAGGTAACTTGTAGCTGTAATTGCTACCAAGATGCTTATTTTAGGGGCATGAATATTTATGCAACCAACTAGTGCAACTTTGTTTTTGTTAACTTTTGTTTTCCTAGTAAAACTATTTTACTAGTATTGCGATTCACAGTATTGCGATTCTGTGTATATCAAATGGTAACAATGCCAATTAAATCCATTTCAGTTTTATATTGTAACATAACAAAACACTTCTGCAAGGCACTGTATAGGTGATTACTCCTGACTTCTTCAGATGGATTGTCTAGATCTGCCCATGGATACAATTTTCACACTACAAAAAACAAAAACCTCAAAAACAAAGCAAAAACAATTCCCCCTCCCAAATCATACACACAAAACTGATAGGTTAACTTAATTCTGTGGAATTGACATAATCAAGAAAGGATTTTAATATTGGTTTTTTACTTTTTATCAACCAAGTTATGGAAGCAACTCAACTCAATAAGAGATTGACAGCAGTAAACAAAAGACAAGAGTCTGAGATAAATGATCTGAAAGAGGTAGGAGTGAAGAGTATTCAATAATATTTATCTGTCTGTTTCTAACTTATTTCTTCCCAAGGGCCAAGTTGCTTAATATGGCTTGTAACCCAAAGGTTTCATTGCACTACCACAAGATCCATTGTAAAAAATGTTATGTTTTAATAGAGTTAGCACAAGGGCAATTTCCAGTTTAGCTTTTGTTGTGCAAGTGGTTGCAGAGTACAGCTCATGTGTTTGCAGTGCTACTTGTGCTACTGTTTGTGTAATGGTATAATCCAGTGCAAATATGGACATAAGATTTTAAAAAACACAGAATGCTCAAGTAAAGTTGGCTCTCCATATTAGTGGGGATTCCTTTCTGGTGCGGAACCGCAAATCCCATTATTTTCTACATGTGCATGATCACCTTGGTGTGGCGTATGCACCACTACTGGGGATAATAAGGTGGAGCCATGTGCTCCAGTTTGTGGATGGCTAGCCTGCTAACAGAGGGCTGAGTGTATATTATAGGTGTGTTTGTGCCTTTAAGTCTCCTGTCATGGAAACTCAATTAATTTCCTAGGGTACTCAAGTGGTTAAGATGCTGATACTGTTGATTGCAAGATCGGCAGGTTGGCAGTGAGCTCCCATCACTAGTCTCAGCTTTCTGCCAACCTAGGAGTTTGAAAGCATGCAAATACAAGTAGATAAATAGGTAGCACTTCTCAGTGGGAAGGTAATAGCATTCTGTGCAGTCATGCTGGCCGCATGATCACAGAGTAGTCTCTGACAATGCTAGCTCTTTGGGTTAGTAATGGAGATGAGCACCACTCCCTATGGTTGGACATGACTTGACAACCTTGTCAACAGGGAATACCTTTACCTATACCTTTTTTTCTTAGGCAAGGGATACACAGTTTCTTTCTCTAAAATATAGCCTACAACACCTGGGATTCATTGGTGGTTTCCCATCCAAGTACTAACCAGTGCCTTTATTTAGGATCTTACATATATTTAGGATTTTACATATATTGCATATAATAAATATTGAAATATAAAATTATCATACAACTGCTCAGTCATGGCCAATAAAATCCAGCCAATACACAAGAAAATCTTACGAGATACCCAGAGATCATAGAGGTTTAAAAGTGAACAGGTTCTATAGGGAAGGCTTCTTGATACACAAGGGGTAGTCACCAAGGGGTAGCCACCAAGGCTAGCTCTCTATGTCCTGCTGCATATGGATGATACAAAAAGTCAAGGAGGCCCTTTTGGTTAATGTTACAGTGGAAAGATATGGTAGATAGATTTGTAGGGCTCAAAAGATTGAGAAATTGAAGAATTTATAGTCAAAGCCAGCAGCTTGAATTGTGCCCAGAAAGTAATAGGAACCAATGCAGATGTTTATTAATCTCTTTGGCAACTTAACTCTGGCAAAAGGTGGATGACATCACCTGGTATTTCAGTGCAGTGTAATAAATGATAAGTTCATTCTATTTTTGCTTACTATTGCTTACATTTTTAACAGAACTTATACCATCTTATTGTTAAGGTTCATTGAATTTGACAACTTGTAGAATCTCCTCACAGATCAGCTGTCTGTCATAGTTCAAATAAAATTAAAACTAAAATTAAAAGTAATTGACTGTATTAAGAAAGGGCGAAAATTTAAAACAATAGGTGGAAACCATTACTTTAGGAACTTCTGAAACACGATGATTTATGAACAGGATCCTTTCTCCTGAATTCAAAGTGAGATGCAAAGCATTTTGAAATCTGCTTGAGGTAAGCTTCTTAGCTCTGAAACGAGAGCTAATGAGAAAAGCACTGGACTATGAGGAATGTACCTATGTTTTGACTGCAAGATTTGTTTTTACTTGCTTATCTCTTCCACATAACAGGTTTAAAGAAAAAAATCTATTTACAGTAGTTATTTATTCATTTATCAGCTAATAGGGGAAGGAACTTTTCTTATCCCTTAAAGAGATAGGCTATGTTAAAATCTACTCCTTTAGATTCAGTGGAATCCTCTGAATAATAAAAAAAAAGTGTACTTTCCCCCTGGACAGGAAAAGGAAATGCTAGGTGAGTAGGTCAATCCATACTGTTGGCTACAAGAGCCCCTTGACATCTGCACTGGAGGAAATATACAGATAGAAACATGCTTCCCTGGGCAGATCCCCCTTTTGCTGGATCAGGTCTATTGTTTACCGAGAAAAGACTTTTCATCAAATTGGTAGCTGTGTTTATATAACTTGGTGTTCATAAAGTTCAGCAGCTCAGATAATCTCCATTTCTACTTTCTACTGTTATATGATTTTGTCCAGAACAGTTAAACTATTGGACTGTGATAAGGGGGAATTCCACTTTTATAAAGAAAAGTTAAACAGAGCAAATTTAGTTGCTTGTAGATAAAATTATTGCCATTCTGAATTCTTCGTTCAGTGCTGTGGCATCATGCAGAATTCTTGATACTATCTAGAGCATTCATAACCTTTGCTGTTTGTCTGAGTAAACGTCAGAGCACTCAAGGAGAGAGAGATATTAAACAGGCTACCCATATGAAAAGGGGAGGGGTAAGGAAAAGGTACAATATTTATGACTCCATGGACTATATATTGCAATTTCATATTATCAAAGCATGTACTGTTTATTTGCTGTACTAGTTTTTTTTAAAGAAAAACTAGATAGAAGAAAGACAACATATGCAAAATGCATAACATTATTATTGAAATAATTTATTTTATAATTAAAAATCTTTACAGAGGACTAGTGTGACATAGCAGACTAGTGTAACATTCTTAACTCTTGTGAGATAAAGTATTTAAAGTATTTAGAAATCAGAGATCTTTTTTGCTTTTTCTCCACCCCCCTATACACATTTTAGTGCAGTAGCTATCCATGGAAGTCTAGTATGACAATGCATCTTTCATGTATTTTGGAGAGAGCAATGTAAACAACTTTGGAGAGAGCAATGTAAATCTAAAACAACACAAAGAACATAAAGAACTGAGTTCAATGGTTGTCCCAACTAGAGTAGATTCTTTGAAGTGAATGGGATGTCTAGTCTAACATGGGATTTAGCCCATAAGAAATAACATAGCAAAGCAGCTTCACTCACATGTGAATTGTGAGTGTATATCATTATTGTAAATTTCATTTATATTTAATGCCAGTAACATTGTCATTCCCATTTCTGTGATTAAAATGTTAATTAACTAGAGGAAGGAAATAGTTTGGACTTGCTTGGGGGTTAAAAAATCCTGAATGAACTATTCATACATGCTTCTTTATTAAGGAACTAAAGAAAGTTACTGCAGACTTGATAAAGTCCAATGTCACTTGTCAGCACAGAGTCGGAGAAGAAAATCTCAGTCTTACAACAAAGGAGCAGGAGTTACAAGAGCTATGGCAAAGAAATTCCATGGTATTTGATAATTAATGCATGTCAGCTAACATTTCTTACTATAGGTATGTAGAGAGATCTTGTATGCAATGGTTTAGCATGCCCTTTTGGCCACCCCCAGCAATAGACAGGCATGAACAGCAAAACAGAACATGCATGAACAGCAAAACAGAGAGAAAATGGGTGAGCAGATAAGCCTGTCTCACCAGATATCCCCAGTATGTTTTTTAAAGCATAGGTTTGGCCACCAAAACAGCCATCACAAAACTGGAGGTCGGTGAAGAAAAAAATAATCCCTGGTTGCATTTTGGAAAAAGCCTTCAGGTGGCCTATAGAAAGTTCAAATACTCAATGAAAAGCCTATTTGATCTGTCAGTTTCATTTTACATATGCATATTGTTTGTTTAGAGTAAAAAGATTGCTGAAACATATTGAACAACTCTTCTTTTTTGTGGTGTAGAAAACTATTCCTATTTCATCCATATTGTTTTTGTCCCTGATGCCAAATAATCTGTTAAAGAAGTAATCCTGAAGAATACACATACTTTGTTTTGCTACGCAAAATTGTTAACATACTACTGAATTGGAAACATTAAAGTATAACAGTAGTATTTGCATACACTAATTCTCATAGGGCATATCAGAACTAGTTGAACTTGGCCCCCAGCTCAGGAAATCAGTCATCTGTAGGTGAAGCAATAAAGCTTTATTTCTGGAGTTGGAGAGATGCTACTGGGTTAATGTCTTGGACAGAACTAAAGACTAAGCTCACATGCATCATACACGAAGCATTCAAAGGCATTGCCCCACCCCATAAAACTTTTCACCAGTTCTCAAAACAGCTAGTTCACTTTTCCCCAAACCACCTCTGTCTGCCTTCTCCAACCACTGAAGCAAGCCGATAATGGTGAACTAGCAGGCACAGAAAAAATGTAACACTCCTACGCAGCAGCTGGCATTTTTGTGCAAAGGCTTACAGTGAAGGCCAATTTCAGCTCAGACCCTATAATTAAAAATTACATTTGACTGCTCAGCTCATATACTATAATATAAAATCAATAACCCATCAATCACCCAGTTATATGACAAATGATCACCCCTTACATAAAATCTACATAACAATGTGTTTATCTGCTTCTTTGACATAGGTCCACCTGCATTCCCCCTCTAATGAGGATCCCATGTATCATCCCAGCCAGTAGGAATAATAAATCCAGATCCCATGTATCATCCCAGTCAGTAGGAATAATAAATCATGCAATCATAAAACAACTAGTACATATCAAAACATATACATGTCACAACAGGTACATATCAAAAGCGTATACATGTCAGCAAACCAGAACAAAGAATCATGTGATCAGGTCTATATAATTTACATATCAATAAGCACACACGTTACAAAGCCTTGTAAAAACCTTTCCCAATCACAGCCTGACCATACATAACCACAGATCACAGTTGGAATCATACATAGCATACATAGCATGATCCCACAGCTCAGTATTTATGGCAGGATCCAATCCTGACAGGGCATGATTCTGTGACCCTTTGCTGCTCCCTGATCCTTCTCATGCTCTGTGCATTGCACTTGGGAATTTCCTGTGCTCTTAGCTGCTGTTTCCTATATGGGGAGATGTGCATGTGGGATAGCAGTACTGTACAAACGATAAAGGGACAACTGGATTTGTCTCACAGTCTTTCTTTCATTTATAGGAGAAAGAGTTAAATGCAACATTAACTGAAGAAAATACACATCTTAAGGAAGAGAAGCAGGTAATTTGTTAATACAGTATATTATAAATGTATTATATATTAATAATATGTATTAAGGATAGATGCAGTTATAAAGAGACTCCCAAACAATAAAGATGCAAAATATTACACAAAGGTATTTTTTGGTGGGGGAGTATCTTCAGGTCTTTTTATCTATTTTGTTAATGAAGTGCTTAAGCTTGAGCATCCACAGTGTAGCAATGAGGTGTCTGTTCCTGCCATAGTCATTAAGAACGGATGGCCAAGCTGTCAGAGTCAGATAATGTTGAAAAAATAGTATTCAGCAGCCTGGCACAAATTGTCTACCCATTGTTGATAAAGCCTTCTCTAATTATTGAGACTTACTGTCAAAGGATGCTCCTGGGCCCCATCATCATCACTGCTGAAACTTTAGATTCTGGCAGTTGGTTGACAGAAATTCTTTGCTACTCTTAACAGCCTGATCCTATATATACTTAAAATGAAGCAGGTTTAACCCAATCCCAGTCTCCAAGTACATGTAATGCCTAGTTCTGCTCAGAGATTGGAACATTTTTAAAAATGTAATCTGTTGCTTGTTATTTTCTGAAAGTGAAAGTTGCCATCATCCATTATTTAAAATGTGTAATTTAAAAACTTTTTTATTTTTATTTTTAATTTTTTTTAAATTAAATTTTAAATTTTAATTTAAAAATACACTTAAAATGCAATACTGGCCCAAATCACAACCCCAAAAGCAATATTTGGAATCATGAAGATTGGACAAAATGTGGAAATTGACAAAATTTGGCCTGGAACAAAGCAGGAATTTGGGATTTGTGGGTCTAAAATGTCCAGCTGGGGTGGGACAATTTTTGGACCCTCCAATCCAGGATTGTCACAGTTTTCCAGGAGGTATGGTAACCCTAATTCTGATACTGTAATTCAAATAAGAATGCGTAAGGAGGGAAATTATCAAAGCAGCTCTAACAATAAAAGGTGAATGGCAAGAATGCCTGCTGGCCCTGATTTGTTTAATATTTATATAAATATAAATGATATCATTGCACATGTGTCCTCTAATATCAGGGAGCAGTCTAATATTCCCATGCTGCTAGGAAATAAATGGAATGTTTCACTGTATGCTGATGCAGCTTGGGGGTACTCCTTGACTCGTCGCTTCACATGACTAGTCAGGTGAATGCGGTGGTCAGGAGTGCCTGCTATCAGCTTCGGCTGATACGCCAACTGCGCCCTTATCTGGACATGAGGGATCTGGAAGTCGTGGTACATGCTCTGGTAACCTCACGTCTGGATTACTGCAATGCACTCTACATGGGGCTACCCTTGTGCCTAACCCAGAAACTACAACTGGTGCAAAACATGGCAGCCAGGTTAATTACAGGAACATCTAGGAGGGAGCACATAACGCCGGTGCTTAAATCCCTCCACTGCTGCCGATTGGTTTCCGGGCACAGTACAAGGTGTTGGTTTTGACCTTTAAAGCCCTACATGGCTTGGGCCCATCTTATCTTAGGGACCGCCTCTCCCCGTATGATCCCCCCCGCGCCCTTTGGTCCTCTGGGAGGAATCTGGTCCAGCCAATAAAAACCAGGCTGTCTCAGACCTCCCAGAGGGCCTTCTCTGCAACCGCTCCCAGACTTTGGAATGGCCTGCCGGATGAGATCCGTCTCACTACTACTCTTGTTGCTTTTAAAAAGGCAGTAAAGATGGATCTCTTCCGGCAGGCCTTCCCAGAATAACGGCGGTCTGATCGGAGGTGAGTTTTCATCTTGTTTTTATCACTGATTCCTTGTTATTGTTTTATCGCTTTATAGCATTGTTGTATTTTAACTTTTCCTTAATTTAATTCTGTTTTAAGGGGATGGGAGGGTTGGATTGTGGGATGAGGGTATGTTTTAACTTTGTCTGTTTTTAAGTGCTGTAACCCGCCCCGATTGCCGCGCAGAGGGGCGGGCTATAAATAAAAAATGATGATGATGATGATGATGATGATGATGATGTAATGCTCCTATTGTCCTACTGAAGACAAAAATGATGCAATCAAGTGATTCATTTTGATGTGAAATTTACCTTGAATTGTTAATGGTTCTTAAGCAGCTTTATCAAATAAACCTGTGCAGCTATAAGTATTAAATTAGCAGATGTCAAGTTACCAATCTGTAATTTGCTGTCTATATATAAACATACAGAGAGCCAGTGTGGTGTAGGAGTTTGAGTGTGGGACTATGACTCTGGAGACCAGGGTTCGAATCCCAGCTCAGCCATGAAACCCACCCTGGGTGACCCTGGGCAAGTCACATGCTCTCAGCCTCAGAGGAAGGCAATGGCAAACCTCCTCTGAACAAATCTTGCCAAGAAATTCCCATGATAGAAATTCCCATGATAGGCCTTAAGAATGCCATAAATTGGAAATGACTTGAAGGCACACAACAGAATATAAATGTATATAAACATCACCTCAGTAGTATGTATGCTCCTTTTAAATGTTGAAATCCAGCTGTATCAATTTGATGAAACTAACCACTATCAGTTTGACCTTCATACTAGTCTGACCAAGATGCCAATATATGCTACCATGTTTTATTTAGTCTGAATATAGAATCCAGAGGTTGTGATGGAAGCACTCTACTATGAAAGTATGACCAAGCCTTTATTTTAACATAATAAGAGTAATGAAAACATATTTGCATGTGTTATCATGCTGACCTTTACAGAATAATACATTCATTTAAAGCACAATGTCTTCCTTTTATTAAATAAGGAGATTATTGCTTCACTACAACACATGCAGCAACTGCTCAGCAGACAGATGGAAGTAAATGCAAAAATGGAGCTGGAGCTGAATAAACTGAAAGAAAAATGCCAGGTCAGGTGTTCATTATGGATTCTATGGCTATCTACAAATAATTTTTAAAAGATTTTATTTGAAAAGTATTGCGTGTTTTTGAGCAGGTAATTAGTATTCATATTATATCTTCCAAAAGTGGAAAGGCCTTTCTCTGCCAGGAGATCAGTAGATCCTGAGTAACCTCTCCTTACAAGCTCTTCTGCAATCTGGCCTATGTCAGAGCAGATTTCAGTGGTCTATATGGAGCTGTAGAAAGTATTATTTTGTACAAGTAAAAGTCTGCTAATAGAACAGTGGATTTCCCCCTTTTAAGTTTTAGCCTTCCTCTTTTTAAAATAATTAGTGTGAACCTGTAAGTGTGGCCTGCAGCTTTCCATAGACATGGCTGAAGCAATGTGACTGTTCACTAATTTGCAGCATGCAGTTTTGTATGCATAGCCAGAGGCATTGCAGGGAGAGTCCTGTAAGATACCTGGCTTTTTCTTACAAAATGTGGGCAACTTACACCTCAAATACAGTTATTCGATCTCCTCATATACAAACTCCCCAGTGTATAACATACAGTGTTGTTTGTAAAGAGAGCCTGTTGCAGGTGCCTGAAAAGGAAGATGCTGCTATTTACTATATATACTCATGTATAAGTCTAGAAATTTTAGTCAAAAATTGACCCCCCAAAATGGAGTTGACTTATCCATAGGTCAATGTAAGTATAGTACCTTAACTTTTATAAAAAAGGAAACCATTGCCCTGGCTTAGTGCTAGGGAATCATGGGAACTATAATTTATTGTGGCACCAGAGCTCTCGGACAGAGAAGGCTCAATGTCCCAGAAAAAAATACAATTCCCATGACTCCCTAGCACTGAGCCAGGGCAGTGCCTCAATTTAATGTGCACTATTTCTGGCAGTCTGCAAAGGCCCATTGACTCCTTTCTAGTCTCTCATCCATCCAGCCTTTAGGGTGAGCACAAACAGTCATGCCTGCTGGAATTTTGTAAGTTCTTTGACACTGTTTTCCTTTGCCCCATCCTTTACATCCTTTGTTACATGCCCTTAAGTTTTACCCTCGACTTATCCATGGGTCATATCAAAATCCATAATTTTGGCCCCCAAACCTGTCCTCAACTTATAGATGTGGTCGACTTATAGTCGAGTATATATGGTAGATAATAGTGTGGCACTGTACCCAAAAGGCTCTTTTAGCTCAAAATGATTATTGTTTAGATAGGACTGTGGTAATGTCTTCGTATTGTGCTTTCCAGCTGAAGGACAACACACTTTTTAAAATCTAAGTAAACATTTGCTTTAGAGCAGTGGTCCCCAAACTTTTTTGGGCCGATGCCCCCTTTCCTTTTGGGAGACAACCTTAGTGCCCCCCAATGCCTATTTCCCAATATTTAGTCTACTGTTCCACTGCAAATTTAGAACAATCAATCTCAGTCACTTTGGGACCAGCAGCTAAGCAAATGGCTGAGTAGTAACCAAGAAGCTTCTTGCCTGTGCCAGCCTTGTGGCAAGGGCTGGCACAGTTGAGAAGCTTCTCAGTTGCTGCTTGGCTGGTTGTTAGGTCCCTACTCCCTTTGCACCTGGTCACTGTCAGAACAGCAGCCATGCAGCTGGCTGAACAGTGATAGAGAAGCCTCATCCATTCCAGCTTTGTTGCAAAGGCCAGGGTGAGCAAAAAGCTTCTTATTCACTGCTCAGCCAGCTGCTTGATTGCTGTTCCCAAGGTGACTAAGGACCTTAGCAGACTGCTAGAAATATTGCAAATTGAGTCCACTTTTAAGTGCCCTGGCTCAATGCTAGGGAATCATGGGAACTGTATTTTTTTCTGAGACATTGAGCCTTCTCTGTTAGAGAGCTCTGGTACCACAATAAATTACAGTTCCCATGATTCCCTAGCATTGAGTCAGGGCAGTTAAAGTGGACTGAATTTGCACTATTTCTGGCATTCTGCAAAGGCCCTAACCCCCTTTGCAGATGGCGCAAAGCGCCGTCTTGGAGGCAAGGAAGGGGAGGGGCAGCCTCATGCCAGGCGCCCCAACCCCTTCCCAAGGATGTCATTGGAGCGTCCGCCATTCCACACGGTGGGCGCTCTGATGACGTCCGTCCGGCTCAGTGTCCAGACATGCTGAGCCAGAAGAGACGCTGAAGAGGCGCGTGCCGCCTCTTACAGCACCCTTTCCATGCCTTGAGGAAGGAGCGCTATTTTAGCACTCCTTCCAGGGCCAGAAAAGGAGTGGATTGGGGCCGAGGCGTGGAGCAGCCTCGGTTCCAATCCGCAGCTTCTCGGGGCGGCCCATGGCCGCCCGTTTGCAGAGGCCCTAAGTGCAAAGGGAGAAGTATCTCCCTAGTGAGGAAGGACACTCAATCCTTCCTGGAGTTTATCACATGGGGGGAATCAGGGGTTTAAAAGAGATTATCCCATGGTAATCCCACTAAAATCGTGCTATTATGCACAATGATTTCACACGACATTACATAAAATGTGTTATTAAAGTGGTGAGAAAGAGGCATTATTCCACATCTTTTTACTTTCCAGATTTTAGCATTAATGCATTCAATATTTCACTTTATTCACGCAGTTGCTATGGTGTGAAAGCCAAATTCAATATATTTGTGCGATAATCCTCCTTTTTAATCATGTTGCTGTTTTTCCCATGGTTCTGTGGGGTGAATTTACTTACTGTGCTGCTTGGGCAACAGACATTGCTGGCTGGCAAGAGGGTTGCTGCCCTTTCTTTTCCATTTACTATGGATTATATCATTCCGGTAATGTTTTCTGGTGTTCTGCATGTGGCAGGATGGTACTTCTGGAAATTAGGAAAAAGGATAATATTTGTGTAGGGAAGGTAGTGAAAAGTTCTTTATAACATTGCTCATTTCTCAGGGAGATGCCGCCAATGTAACATAAAAACCAATGTACAAAAAATGTACAAACAATGCAACAACAAAAAATTTAACAAGCAAAACCCCCTTAGGATGAGTTAAAAGAATAAATAACTTCCTGTGATGCAACTATCATGTCTACTTACGCATATGTGTGAGAATACCATTTCTATATTATTAAAGGGATGTCTCCAGCTGTGTGTGAAATGCAAAATTGCTTGCTCTCATTATTATCTCGTTATTATCGTGTTATTATGCATTAATTCTTGATGAGTGTGAAAATCTTTCGCAGTATTACGTGACATTAGAGGTTTAACCATGCTTTAATGACAGGATGATGATGAATGTGGGCCTCGTATGATAAACTCCTATGTCGGAACAAGAGGAATGTTATAGTGGGTTTACAGAGACTACATGCTCTAGATTGGAGACCTCTTCCCTCAGCCTATCTGATGAAAGAAAGCAGGAACAGGGTGGAGCACACAAAGCTTAAGCAGAATCTCACACTTGAAACCTCTTTTTTGCTGCTGCTGCTTCCCATCTGCCATATGCTCTAACTTCTTGCTATAGTCAGTTAGTCTGTCCCAGAATGGTGCTACTCCAAGCAATAGTAATGGTGCCTTGCACCCAATTCTTGTAAGAGTTTTCCACAACTACTAGTGAAAGATGTGACTAAGAGCCGGAACAGACTGGCTCTAAATGTTGCCTTCAGAGTAGCTGCAGGTGACTTGGGGGTGTGGTGTGCATGCCCCCATGATTCCTTGAAGGCCCCTAGAGTGACCCTACGTTGGCCGGCTTCCAGGTGTCTTGGGGGTGTGGCAGCCGCAAGCCCCCAACACACTGCAAAGCTACTGTGGGGCCATGGAAGGCGATTTTTCCATGGCCAAAAAAAAAGGAGTGGTTGAAACCACTCCTTTTTCAGCTGGCACCACTGTGGATTGGAGTTGCAGCATGTGGCTGCCATGGCCCCAATCTGTCTTCAGGTGGGGTGGCTTCCTGAAGGCCACTGGTTCCCCCTGTGTTTCCTACGCACCAATAAGTTCACTGAAAGCCCCTTGCTGCCCCCTTTCCCCTTCAACACCCCCTTGGATCTTTCTACTGCCCCCAGAGGGGGCATACCACCCACTTTGGGAATCACTGCAGAGTCATTAAAGGACTTTTATTTAGGTGTAGATCATATTTTGTGTTGACTACACTACAGCATTAGTCATTTTGTAGTTACATCGAATTAATCGTCACTATAACCACCATGGAATTTCAATATCCTGAGTGACAAATCTGGATCTTTGGTTCCATTCAATTTTTAGATCATTTTATGTTTTGCTTTTTAAAAATAATAAACAACAAACAAGCTCACAAATAATAACACCAGGTGGTGAACAGTAAAGTGTAGAAAAATAAGTTTTTGTAGGTTTTTCGGGCTGTGAGGCCATGTGGAAAAACCCACAAAAACTTATGGATGCTGGCCATGAAAGCCTTTGACTTCACATATAGACAGATAATTAACAACAGTTTAAGAAAAAAAAACACTTTTCAGAGCTGAAAACCCTAAGAACAAAAGGCCAAACAACATAGCATACTTTAGCATTTCCCCATTGAAAACCAGGGCACATATGCCCAAGAGAGCAAAAATTATTAATGAGGAAAAACAGATAGTCTAGGAGAGGTTGCACCAGGTTCCTTTCGCCTAAGTCTATGGCAGGAGTGGGTAACTCTGGAGGTTAGGGGGCTGCTTTAACCCTCTAGGAAGAACTTGGAGGGCTGCACGTCCCCCATTGCACTGGTACACTCTCTCTCTCTCTCTCTCTCTCTCTCACACACACACACTTTTTGCCCCTGAAGGCCACAAAGTGAGCAGAAGTCACTTCCTATTCACTTGTTGTATTTTTAAAGCCTCTCTTGGGCCTAAATTGGCCAGGGTGGATCCAAAATATGGTGGGAAATGCTCTCACTCCCTAGAAGGCATTTGGGGGCAAAATATTTTTTTGAAAAAAAAAATGCAAAAATGTTGGAAAACAATTTTTTGAACTGGGGGGTGGGGGCAGAGGGGCTCCAAACACAGTGGAAATGCCCTTGACACCCCCTAGAGAGGCATTTTTGAGCAAAACCCTTACCTTCTTTGCAAAAGACCTTTTTGACCCCCTGGGGGCACATGCAGCCTATGGGTTGCACTGTGCCCAGTCTTGGCCTACAGGCCTTTAGTATGACCTACATCCAATCACTTGTCTCCACTAAAGTAGAGTAATTGAATAAAATGAAATTATGTAGGCATTAATTTAACAAATTCCTATTGATTCAATAAGTCTATTCTAGTTGGGACTAGCAACTGGGTGTGATGGATATAATTTATACACTAAAAATAAAACAAAACTCCAAAGCAGTCATCATGGAATTTGGATTGAATGGCTATTTTGAACCTCCCCTCCCGAATCAACACAAGTATTTTCAAGCATAGTTTGTGAACATGCTTGTCAATCTATGTAAATCCTGTGTGTATGAATGCTAAGTTTTAGGAATATTAATGGTTTAAATTTTGAAGTGATGTGATGTTCTGTATAGTTATATGACAAAACAAGAAATATTGAGTCTTGAATGGGAACTTTTCAGAAGTAGTTTTAAAGAATCACAGAAAACACACAGCCATGCCATACCTTAACATTTTGTTTACAGTGTTTTGCTTGATCGCATCAACTTATATTAGGTATTGGAAACACTACATTTTTATCACTCTTGATACATGTTTTAGAAAATATGCAATAAATAAAAAATACTCTCTGATGCATGAGAGATGTATAAAGGCTGATTTATGCAACTTTATTTTAATTTATCAGTATGACAATAAGGCTGACAATGAGTTAAACCAGAGTTCTCATGTCAAGTATGACAATTTAAATTCCTTCTTAGTGGAGTGCATGCAACAAAAGTGGTGCTACATTAATTCTAAGTAGTATCAGCAATAATACTGTTAACAAAGTTTTGTGCAGTTTCATTGGATCAACTTTTAAAAAAGTGGAAATAAAACAAATATTAAAAACTAGAATTCTTACTATAGTACACTACAGATTTTAATTAATCCTGCATCCAAATTGTATAAAATGTTAATAAAGTGAATTCAGCTTTGATTACTATAATAAAAGTATATTCTAGGTTGTACTCCAGTGTTTATCTCTACAAACAAAGGTTTAGAACGTGCTACATTTCATATTTCTTAGCTGTGCACTTTATATTACTTTTTCAGCACATTAAAACTTATGCAGTGAAACTGAATAATGGCAAGTATTTTTATACCCTTTTATAGTCATTTCTTTTTCATAACCTCCCCCTGTTTCGTGTTAGCTAAACTATAAGCACCTTTCTGTTAATTTATGAAAATTATTGTTGAGATAGCACATTATCACTGATCTGTATGGCAGTTTCAGCATGTTAGCAGAAAAGGTCCAAGCAACATAAAACACATCAAAATTCATTAATGTGGTATTGATTATTTTTTGGATAATTAATTTTATTGCAGACCCTTGAAAGAGATAATGAGCTGCAAAGGGAGAAGGCAAAAGAAAATGAACAAAAGTTCCTTAATCTTCAGAATGAATATGAGAAGAGAAAAGCCACTTGGAAAAACAAGGCTGGTTTATTATTTAAATACTAGTGTATTAACAAGGTTTCCAAGCAGTAGTCAAAGCATTCCACACAATTCCAAAAATCCAAGAAAATATTACATAAATAAGAATAAGATCAAATATTATTTACCTCTGAAAATTTAAAATTTATCTATAAGGAGATACTTTTTGCAGTATCCAACACTGGACTTCTGCTGATGGAATGGTAGAATCAGGCAGAAGGGCAATTCATCCTCCCCATCTTAGGCTTCTATGCTTCCCCAAAACTAATTCTGGAAGATTGGGAAGACTTCTGGAGCTAATATTTAGGAGTCACAGAGCACTGGGGGGAGGGGGGGAGAGAATTGGAAGAAAATTTCATTCAACCATTGGTGGAGTATTGGTTTTTGCTCTTTATGTATTTTTAAATATGTATCTCCTTTGTTCAGTAGAGATCAATAGAGATATGAGAGTAACTATTTGAGAGCTGAGTATTTTTAGTTATCTCTATAATAGATGAGCTGTGGTAGGAGTTCAGTCAGAACGAATAGAAAGATACTCCTCCCAAATGCCCTTTGTATTCATTTGAAATATTCTCCCAGAAAAAATAATCCACAGGTCAAAACTGGCTCTGTCCATCTCTTTATTCCTCCATAAGAACAGAACACTGCTTCATATGTAGGAGCATAACACTTTTGTTCAATATATGGGGTGCATACACATCCCTTTGTACTCTGAAACCTTTTAGAATATCTAAAATTCAGATTGCCCTTGCTGACACAATCTAAAATGTAATCTCCGTTGTCAAAAACTAAGTTTAGAACTGATAACCTGGTACTGCTATACATATGGCAGCAGGTAAAGAGAAACCTAGAATCATGGGCATTTGCAAGGGTGACAAAGTGGGCAGATAACTTATCCTCTTTGGGTAAGTTATCATTCTCAAATCCCCCCTTTTGATTAAAAAAGCAAATATCTAGCCCTTTTAGAAGCTGAGATATGAGATAAAATATGCAGTCACTGTTCATTTGTTTTGTATGCAACTAGCCTGTACCCACCTTTTAATTTTTTAGTCAATAAACAAAGTTATAGCAACAACAGATACTCTGCTGCTTAGAGAAGGAACTTCATGGTTAATTTTAAAGACACTTTTGGTCTCCCTTGATAGGACATGATTGCAAAATGTTACATTAATCATTGTTTTTATTGCATTAGCTTTATCTTATAATCCCCCATCATATTTTATAATTTTTCAATTAATTTATTTTACATTCATTAATCCAGGATTATAATGTGGCTTTAATTGGATGTAGTGAGTTTACTTGAAAACAAACATTAGCAACAAAGACAGACATATATAATTTTTCTTACTGGGGCCTCCCGGGGTTATTTGTAGTTTTTGCTCAACCCTTCTTGACTTTGTACACATGTTTAAAAAAATTACCTTGTCAATGTATGCAAGTAAAGTCTACCATTATTGAACTTTGGGCTGAATAGACGGCCAGAAGGGCGGCTTGAAGCTGCCCCTGCCGAAGTTGGATTGGGGCCATGGAAATTGCATGCCATGGCCCCAATCTGGCCTTGAAGCCACCTCTTTTTGGAGTGGCAAAAAGCCAGCTTTCCTGCCCACACCGTGGCCGGAAGCGGCTTTATAATATTCTGGCAGCGTGTGGTGTGTAGACACCGTGTTGCCAGAACATCATGAAGCCACCCCCATGTAAATGGCTGGGTGACTTCCTGCTGGCTTCCTGCTGACTTGGGGGCGTGCTGGCGCAAAGGGACTGTGTATTTCACCTCTAAATATAACATGACATTGGCACATGACACAGAACTTTCGTTCCTCCCCATCCCTCTAAGAGCTGTCTTAAAAATTGGTTTGGTGTAAATTACTACGAATTGATGGGCACTCACAGTATCTTCTTTATGATGGTTCTATTGTTGAATTTGCCATATTGGTTTAGCTCATTCAGTTTACATTGGAGCTAGGTGGCAACCCAAACCTGGTTATTGCTACAGGGCTAATAGTTCATACGAATAACGCAGATCTGGATGCACTCCCCACTCTGATTAAGTATCATTCCTGTTGTTTTGGCAATAGAAATGTCTTGTTTACCTGAAACCAGCCATTTTAAAACAGTTTCAGAACCTTTTGCAAAGAGGTGCCAAAAATTATTCAGAAGGAAAGAGCAGTGAGTCAAAATGTTTCTAAAACACTCCACTCCTCACTTAAGCTTAATTATAATAGTAAGATATGTTTTATCTTTACTCCAGGCTGAAGATGCATGCAGTGAAAATAAAATGCATACAAGCCATAAAGAAAACGAATATACACAGGAAACAATAGGTGTTTGTACTAATTTTGCAGAAGAAGAAATTGGAGTAACAAATATTCTGCCTTGCTCTTTTGATTCTGGTGAAATTCAAAGAGAAAAAAGCAACAGTGATGCAGACACAACACAAGAGAATTCAGTTTGCACTGAAGGTATACTAATATCAGTTACAATTGCAATTGTAATTACAATGAAACCTATCTAAAATATTAATCAAAATTAAATGTGTTGCATTTATTTTTTAAAAAATGACAATTATATCAAAGGGGAAACCTTGACCTTTTACCTTTCATAATTATTTTTGCTTTGCTAACCAAAATATCAAAATTAAGTTATATGGTAGTGCAGTATCACATTGGATTCCACAAGTATTTTTTTTTTTTTTGGCAAGATGCTCATTTTAAAGTTGTGGTCTGAAATCCTTAACAAATAAATGTGAGACTATTAATACCTCCATCTTCTACTAAACATACTTTTGGGAGAGGAATCGGATGCATTGTTTTCCAACTCCCAACAGAATAGCACAAAGTGAGGCTGTTGAACTGAAGGGGGAATCTCCTTCCTTCCTCTATTGCTTGCTAGATAAGTGTTTCTATTCAAATGTGCTATAGATACAACCTTCATTTTGTGTGTGCTAAAACCAATGATATGTCAGTTAAGTGAGGTGCAAAGATTTCCAGAGTATAGAAAGACAGGTGAATATAATTAAATCTTGCAGTCTAGAACCATGACTAATGTTTCTTTTTGTTTACCTAGACGTGTGGGGACCTGGAAATCTGGGGCTATTGAGATTACAACCCCCCTCCCACTGTTTCCATGATGTATCTATCCTTGATAGATATCATCAGTTGCTTTTCAGTTTGTTTTTTTTAATGTAGAAGCGGGCTTTGTCTCAGCCTGACCCATTCTACCCTTTAGCTGAATCTTTTCCCCACCCCCTGGTCTGACCATGTCTTTCCCACCCTCTCCTTTCCCCTGGGGCCCGGTAACAAGTGATTTTCAGTAATAGAAGAAAGAGAGGACTTCTCACTTGAAAGAGACCAATGTTGATGGTGGGGATTTTAGAACCCTACACAAGATGCTGTAATGAAGACCTTGAACCTGGGGAATTACTAAAGTCCAAGTCCTCTATGGAATCTTTTATCCTATGTTATGGAGCTGGCTAGGGAATAGACTGATAGAGACAAAGCTTTCCAATGAACTGTAATTTATTTGGGGATTCAAACACACAAAGACACTTTAACATACACACAAGAACTCAGGAATAAAGTAGTTAGCTTGGATAGGAAACACAAGGCTTTCTAATAGTGATAATTACATGAAGAAGGCTGCTCCAACGATGAATGAAGATGGATAGACTCAACCATTATGAAAGGAAAGGACAATGGACAGAGCTGGGACTCTAGTCAGAATTCACAGTGGAGCAGTGTCACCATGAAATCTAGCCAGATCCCAATGTGCCTGAGATTTTGGCCTTAAACCTAGCCTGAGGCGAAGAGTTGCTATTGTATATCAAAGGATTCTGATTACTATGCTTTGGAGTAGACAATTTCCAAGGAAAGGAGATAGGATGTTAATGTTATCTCATCTTCAGCCAGACACATCCTGGCTGGCACTCATAAATCCTCTAGGTGTGAAAATCCTGCTTAGCAGCTCTGAGGCCTGGCCCTTTTGATCTGCAAATTGTTGTAAATGCAGTTGTAACCCTTCAGGTGCCTACGTGATGTGCACACCTTGAGTTCATGGTGATAGGGCTCATCCCAGCCAAGGGCTATAGCAGGGACCCAGAAATATATCAAATCAGCCATCATAACAATGCTAAAGATCATTGCATTAAATATGCACTAATACCAAATAAATATGGAAAATGAGCCATCATTCACCCCCCATCAGTTTCTAGTCATACCTGTTTATAACTCTTCTCTCTCTCTTTCTTTTTCTCTCTCTTGTTTATATATATATATATATATATATATATATATATATATATATAAAGACTACAGTGAAAGAAACAATAGAAGGAAAGTTCTGCACCCTGTCTTTGAATATGCACACCATAGTTTGCTCAAATTAATAGTATGGATTTATATTTTGAGACGGTGATTACTTTGTAGAGATTATGCAGATACTGTCTCAGGGAAGCCCTGAAATCAAGGTTCTCTCCCCTCCCCGTTCTCACACTCTCTCACACACTTACACAGACAGAATGAGTGTATGCATGAGTGCATACAGAACGGACACATACTAATGACAGTCTGATCCATCCCATTGTTCAACTGGTGGTGATCCCTTTTGCTGGATAACTAGAAATCAATCTGACTAAAGGCAGAAAAGTGGGGGGAAATAGAGGAGGGAGGAGTTCAGGAAGGGGGAAATTTCCATATTTGGGCCATCATCATCATCATGACACCAGCAGTGATGTGTCCCTGATGAAAGTGCAGACTGGGGCGGGGGAGGTGGCAGAAGAAAAGGAGCCAAATCCAATCATTGCTATTTTAATTTTCAGACTTACTACAGAATTAAATGTTCTTGAATGTAAAAATGTAGCCTGAATTGGCTGGAATAAGACATCTGGTGTGTGAATTCTAAATAAGAACACACAAAGATCTTTACCTGAACAACAGTTACATAACAGTAACGATTTTGAGGCTCTCATTCTAATAGAATTTTATCATGGAATAAAATTAGTTCAGTACATCCATTTGGGGAGTATCCAAGAAAGGTTGGAATGGGAACCCAATAAATGTTTGATCACACCTAGATTAGATCCACATTTAAAATCTACTACATGTTGATTACTGTCTTCACAAATCAGGTGCCCTCACAAATCTGTCTGAATGTATATTTTTGGATATGGGTTTGCTGGGGTGGATTGCAAGGAAAGAACTGGGAGCAAGACAAAAATAGATGGATTAGAGTAGTTGGTTCTATTTCATTCTAATTGCACATATATTCATTATAATTTAGTGATTAATAGGGACAAAGAGGTTGTCAGTCTTGAGAGGAGTAGGTTCTTTGCTCCAGGTGTAGCTTACTTGAATTTATTGGTGTCTATCTGATAATATCAGTGGCTACACCTAGTCAGTAAACTATTTTAACTGTCACAATCTCCCTAATTTCTGACTTGAATTCCTGGGAGGGAAGGAAGCTGGGATGTTGAAAACTATGGGTCTGTTCATAAGTACAGCTGGCTTGCCTCTGTCAAAGCAAGCAAAGGACAAAGGGAGACAAAGGTCCAAAACACATTGCAGAAATAATTCAGTTTGAAACCACTTTAACTGTCCTGGCTCAATGCTAGGTAATTCTGGGAATTGTAGTATTGTGAGACATTTAGCCTTTGTCAGAAAGCTCTGGTGCCACGATTAACTACAGTTCCCAGGATTCCCTAGCATTGAGCTAGGGCAGTTAAACCAGTCTCAAACTAGATTACTTCTGCAGTGTGCTTTGGATCAAAGATATTACACCTACTCTCAATTTCCATCTTTTTGTTCTCCTGGAAATTCTATCAAAAAACAGAAAGGCTTACTACCCAAATTTATCTTGATCTGAAATCATTTATGTTGATCTGAATATGTCTTTGTTGCCATTTAGAAAAGTATTTTGGATTGTATTTTCAAAGCATTTATTCTTTAAATAGTCATCATTGATATCTTCTCATCCTACCATATTTAGATTATGAGAACTGTGTGAATGAAGATGGTAAAGTTTGTCCATTGAAGCCAAAACAGAGGGAGCATTCTGTAGACATGCCCTTTTGTACAGTCAGTTTCATTACTCCAGTATCAACGGATAGACCATGTATTGCTGAAAGTAAAGAAACTGCAACTAAAGGAAAGGCAGACAAAAAGATATTTGATAAAACAGAATGCAAGAGAGACCTAAAATCCTTAGACAGTTGCTGTTCCTTAACAGAACTCCCAGTGGAAGATCTTAAGATGCTCTTGGAAAGTGGTGAAGATTTAGGTAGTTCTAATCAAGAAACACATCATTCAGCAAAACCAAACAAGCATCGAGATGGAGATGTTTCAAATGAATTTGCTTCTGAAAGAAGTGAAAATATTAACAGTATACTTCATGAGAAAGTTACCTCTTTAAGTGATGTTCTTGGCAGCAAAGATACTGAGCATAGTATAAATAACCTTCTGAATACTGGAAAGGATTCTGTCTCATCACAAATGACAGTGAGTCACACAAACATCCCCAACGATGGCTTAGATGAGGACAGTGAATTCTGCAGAGCAAAACAAACACCACCAAGTCACAGCACAAGTTGTGTAAACTCTCAGATCCTTTTATTTAAGCATATTAATAACTCTCTTGAAGAAATATATACTGACAATACATGCAGAAATGATGGGTTCTATGAGCAAATCAGTTCCTTTTACACACCAGTGAATGTATTACCTGTGCATGCTTTGTTAGGCCACCTTTTAGGTGAAAATACTCACAATAACAATGAAGAGAATGCCAACAATTTACTTATAGTGAGGGATTCCAATTTAAGGGCTGAAAACCCATCTAAAGACACAGATGAAATGACAAAAACATATTCTGATAAAGACAGTTCTAAACTAAGAGAAGAGAGTGTAAACAAGGTTTTGCTTCTCAATGGTGAAAATGTACATAGATCTCAGATTGTAGACGTGAAAACTCACCAAGTTACCAGAGATGAAGAAAGAGAATTGCATACTGCTACAGATAAACCATTTATTGTGGGTTGTGATGAAGAGAACATATCATTAAAAGAAAGGGAAGAGTTATTAAAAAGTACAGTTACAGGAGAAATTATTGCAGAAGGAAACAACACAGACAAATCATGTTCTTTACCCATAAAGACAACTATACATTCAGTACAGGGAAATGTGATGTCTTCTCTTGAGATTGCAACTATAGATAAAATAACCGAGAAAAATTCTGTAAAGGTAAACTTACGTACGGTGTATCAAGATGAAATTCAAGGAGTGTGTGCTTCAGCTTCCAAACAGGCTTTCTCACTGAAAGAAAATCCTCTTTCACAAGAATTTAAAAATAGCCAAAATTCAAGGAAAATCGGTGAAACTATGAACATATATGCTGCTATAAAAGAAGAATCATTAGGTAAGAAACTAATGTTAACAGATATTTCAAAATATAGAATTACAGTGATAGCTAACAAAAATGGCTGGTCAAAATATTATAGCAATATCTGTTGGGCTATAATCCTCAGTTTATTTGCCTGGGAGTAAGTTCCATTGAACTCAGTGATCCCCACTTCATTCTTACTACCATTTGAATCTGGGACATTTGAAAATGTGCCATATATAGTCTTGTATAAGTCAAGAAATTTTAGCCAAAAAATTGACCCCCAAAACCTGGGTCAACTTATCCACAAGTCAATGTAAGTACTGTACCTTATTAAAAAAGGAGCCATCCTCTTCTCTGAGTAGACTGGCAAAAGACAAGTGTTTAGTCTTGCTCTGGGGGGAACCTGAAAGAAGCAATGATCCCCTCTATTTGCCATGGCATGGCTTCTGTCCCCCCCCCAAAAAAAGCCTGGGTGTGAAAATGACAGTGGTAGTGACACTTTAACGCTTTGTTAGTATAGGGGGGGGGGGGGCAAGGGCCACCTCTCCTCTTTAATATTAAAATAATTATGTAAGAGGCGACCCTGTCAGGGCCCTGAATGTGGAAGCCATTAGTTGAAGACAAGTCTCTCACATAGTAGGCAGGAGCTGCAAAAGGAGCTGCAAAAGGGGTGCCAGTTTGTCAGACCTGTCAGGAGAAAGGTGGGGGACCCCAATCCCAAGAATCAAGAGATTCGAGCCTTGCGATGAAATACAGAACTGGAGGCATGGTTTGGCTTCCTCTCCAGCTTTGAAATGCGTGCTTGATTACCATGTTGTCACACTTTGGTGCTACCACCTTGGAAACATATCAAAGCCAATCTTGACTATTTCAAAGACCCTTTTGGTCAGATCAAACCCATTGCATTTGCCCCAGTGAGAAAGTATGTATATAAATACTGGGTCATTTGCCCATTTCGTTGTCTTATTCCTTTTGCATCCCAAACCTTTGTTGGTTTGCTTGAAGAAGCACCTCTAACACTTGCCAAACAAATGGGTGAAGGGAGTGGTAACGTCATCTTTCTCTCTCCAACATCCTAGTAATTTGGACCGGAACCAGGATCTGTGAAGGTGCAGTATTTCCACTAGAAGGCCTTACATCTATTCCACACTAATCCCTTTTTATATTGCTAGGTTCTTGTGTGAGTGTGTGCTATGTAAGAGTGTGTGCGTGTGCTTCCCCCTTTTAAAATAAAACTCTGTTAGATCTGGAAATACACCTCTGAAGTTCTGTTTCCCCTTGGAACTTATATACATAGAGAAATGTTCCCCGAGGCTCTTGGTCACCACAACTCCCCTTGCTTCTGCCTTTGAGCATAATCTAATTCCCTAACTCATGGTGACAGCTTCCCCTCAAAGGAGCACCAAGAGAGTGGAGGGGGATGGTGCTTCTTTTAGATTCTCTGGGGCAGACTAAGTTCTTACCTTTCTCTACTTAAAGAAGGAGACGGCTCTCTTTTTTGATAAAGAGTTAATACTGTACCTCAGATTTTATAAAATAAGGAATCATCCCCTTTTCTGACTGGAAAGGCAAAAGGCATTTCTGAATCCATGGGTTTGAAAATGGCAGTGGCAGTGGAAGCCAGGGGTGGCTGGTTCCGAGGCGGTGCTGGCAGTTTTGCTTTTGTGGAATGGATCCAAGGAGCTTTCCTCCTAACTTTAACAACTCTTGTTACTGGTGAATTAGTTCTTCAGGTTTTCCTCATCCATTCAGCCTTTAGGGTGAGCACAAATAGTTATGTCTGACGGAAGTTTGTAAATTCTTTGGCATATTTTCCCTTTGGTTAGTTTTTACATCCTTTGTTGTATGCCCCTAAGCATATAAGCATATAACATCCTTTGTTATATGCCCCTTGACTTGTGTACAGGTCATATCAAAATATATAATTTTAGCTGCCAAACCTCCCTTAACTTATACATGAGGTCATCTGATACATGAGTTTATATGGTAGTTTCATTAGATGAAATCCATTTGTTTGCCCAAACTGGAGTACTAATTGAAACACTTGACAAATCAGCATTTATGTAAGTGCAATTCATCCAATGGATCTGCTCTAGTAAGGATTACCTTACTAGACTATGAACATATATGCTGCTATGAAAGAGGAATCATGAGATAAGAAATTAATGTTAACAGATATTTCAAAGTATAAAATTGGTTTTGAAATGTGTTTTGATTTTTCTCAAGCTTTGTGTAGTAGGGATATCACTTTAGGCTACCTTGTGTCCAAGACAATAAGCCTTTCCTGATTTTGTAATGCAGTGTCCGAAAATTATCGTTACAAATTCAATTCTACATACAAATGAAATTATAATTTTTGGACCCCCTGTACTTCCAAGAAAATTTGGAGATCTTTGCTAGATCCTTTGCTATGTCCTTCTGCTCAAGCCTTATTACCTTGGTTTGAAACCTTTGTTGCTACTCTTTGTCTTCTTGCATCCACCTGTTATTTTGATTTGGCAGCATCTGTTTTCATGCTTGTTCTGTCCTTAGATGGAAAAATCACCTAGTATTCCTTGCCTAAGAAGACATTTATGGGGTCACCATAAGTTGAGAGGTGGCTTGAAGGCACATATACACAATGCTAAGAAGTCAGGTGTAGACAAACTGAAATTTCCACAGTTAAGAAATGGAGTGTATACTACTGGTGGCTTTTGTTGTTTTCCCATCCATTTTAATTAGTACTAACCTGTCTCCAAATTTAATTAGTGGTTCTTTTACAACTGGTGGACATTTGAGTGGGGGAAGATGGGAGGAAGTCAGAAAAACACATTCATTTGTGAAAGTGCATGCATTTGTTTTAATTGTAATAATTTATTTGTTAGTTGTTGGGACTGTAGGTTCTACATCCACCAGATCCAACAGTTAGCCAATATTTTGAAATTCTGCTAATCTTAGAAATGTGTGTCTTTAATGAGTGCTTGAGGCTTCCTTGTTTGAAACCTGAGCCACATTGCTATTCAGATGCTGGAAATCATAGTTCTCCATAGATGTTAGGGAAGAGGAAAGGAGTGTTCTGCAGAAAGCTACAGGGCAGTTGGTCCCGAGGCATGTGCCCATTTGTAGATAGTCTTAGATTGCCTTCCTTGGGCAAGTTGGAGGATAAAATTTGCCTGTGTAATCCTGTCTATTCCAAGGCTGAGAATAATGAGACTGTGCTATCTGCAAAACTGATACAATGAAAAAAGAGGGTGGCTACTTAAATTAAATTAAAGAAAAGAAAAAGGATTGAATTAAGGTGAAATTATTCATTACTATTGCAACTCTAATGTACTTAAGTATGATAAAGACATAACAGCCAAGATCCTGCATTGTAGAGATGTAGCATAAAAAAGGTCCACGTGCCCTGTCTAACCTCTGTGACCCTTCTCTTAGTTTGAGGATTTCCTCCTCCCCCAGCTATTTAGTGACCAGTGGAAAACAGAAGAGATCAGAGATGCACTTCTGCCACTACAGCCAGACACAGAAGAATGACATCTGCCAAGAGCCCGAGGTTTCAGTGTATGATTTCAATGTTGTGCATATTTCTGTATGGCCATAGCTAGATGCTTCTCTGCCACCTTCTCTTCACTAGTCATTAAAAGGCCATGGGGCACTCCTCCAGCTAAAAAGTGTGTTTTGGGGGAGGGGTATTCGTCATTGCTTAAGATTGTTAGAGAGTTCTGACCTCGGCAGTGACTAAAAAAATGACATAAGTTGGATTTATGGCATCATAAATCATTAACAGGATGCCAGCCAAAGTGCTGAATTATGGCTGCAATAGAGGTAAATGTTCATTACAGGTAATTATTTTTTTAAATGAGATGAAACAAATATTAATAACCTGGATAATTTTGGAAGCTTGCCATAATATTTGGTAAGTCATATATAGTATCAATATATTTTTTTAAGGAAATAAAATGGCACACATTTTTGTCAAACATTTGTTTGAATGAATTTTTCAGGCAAAAGTTAAGAAGCAGTACTATTGTTTCTTGATAATTTTATTCCCCAGAACAAAACATTAAAATCCACACAACTGTGTCAAAGTAAGTTTTTTGCAGTTTTTAATACAGGTAATGTACTCTGGATCAGAGTTCAACCAAGAGTTTGGGAAAGTATAAAATCAGAACCTGGAAAATAAAAACTGCAGTTGTTACCATTTCCTCTTTTTTAGTTTCTACCCACAGTAATAGAGTTGCTGACACTTTGAATACCGGAAGTATCAATCCAAGCCCCAAGAGAAATTGCAGTGAAGAATGGAATGCAACAGCAAAGACTTTTTATGATCCTTCTTTTCCCAGAGAAAACGTAAGTCAATTAAAAATATTGCAGAGCAGACCTTGGTGAGCTAACTCCAGAGATATGTGTAGAATTGTATGCATCTGGATGCTTTAAGACTTACTTGATCTCCAAAATAATATCAAGAGGGCAGATGTGGCAACATTTTTCACAATTAAAGTTGATGGAAAACAGCAGGAAAAAGTCACAGTGTATAAATCAAATGGATCTTAGCCAGTCTGTTTGAATTCAAGACTAGGTCTTAACAAAAATGTACAAAGTGAAAATTCAAGTGTATTTTATTACTTCTGTTTACTTTCCAGCCATCGTTACAGACACAGAAAATTTGCAGGTCTAAACATTTATCATTCTAAACTATCCTTCTAAAGCAAATGCTATGAATGACACTGTATTAAAAACTATTGTTTTGATTGAGTCGATGTACATCCATATGTGTTATTATATTTGTGTAGTTGTTTCCTTGTGTTGCTGATCAAAGAGTGATATCTAATGTTATACAAGGAGACTTTTGTTCTTGCAACAGAACTGTTCCTTTCCCCTTCAGTGATTTCCCATAAATCTGGCCGGGACCTGTAGACAGGAAATGTGAAAAGGGTTTTTCTCTTCTAGATCTGCTTAACACAGGCAGCTCATGGAAAATCGCTGGTTCCCACAGTTCTCTGCGGAAGAGGCAGAAAAGTGCTCCTATTCACCTTTCTGGTTTTAGTTGCTTCAACTGCCTGGGTCAGAAGAACAGCTTTGAAATCCTTGGCTTGGCTCAGGATTTTCCCCCTCCCCACATTTCTATTAAATTTCAGAATTTTGAATGTATTTAGAGATCAGCCATTTCTAGTGACTGGCCCCCACCTCATCCACCCCCCGAACAAAAGGTAACAACAAAGACAGGATTTTTTGTCTCCACAATGTGAGATAATTATTCTAATCTCTTCCTGTCTCCAACGTTTTACCATTCCATAGGATAATGATGCTCACAAGGTCTATTATGAGTCTTCTCCCATTTTCTGCAACCTATATTTATACTTTGTGTACCACAGAGCTTCCTCCATATGTAGAAACCGTATCTTACTTCTCATTTTATCTGTTTTGCTTCGTTAGTTATCTTGTTAGATCCAGAGTTGCCTCTTGGAAACCAGGATCCCTTCAGTTAAGTCACAAGTCAGAACTAAAATTCAGGAAATGAAGAGTGGTGATTTCTGTTAATTCCTCCCTTTCCCTTCACTATCCAGTGCCATTGCACAAACTGTACAAGACACTCCCCAAAACCATCACAGCAGTTGTGATGGTGTAGGGAAGCTCAGACCCAGGACTTAATCCACCCCTTAGGGATTCCCCTTTTCCCATGACAATATGGTTTAATGGTTTCTCAGAATCAGAATGGCTCCCCACCTTCATTTGAAAAGGTTGAAATGACTTTCAGAAGGTTTTGTTGTTGTGTGCCTTCAAGTAATTTCTGAGTTATGATGATCCTATCATGGAGTTTTCTGGGCAACATTTGTACAGAGAAGGTTTGCCATTGCCTTCCCCCAGGGTTGAGAGCATGTGACTTGCCCAAAGCCACCCAGTAGGTTTTATGCCCAAGTGGGGAATCAAACCCTGGTCTCCAATTGTAGTCTGACACTCAGACTACTACGCCATAAGGTTTAGTTACTTGCAATAAGTAATTGTGTACAGTGGGCCCTTGGTATATGCCATTGTTTGGTTCCAGGACCCTCTATGGATACCAAAATCCATGGGTGATCAAGTCCTACTAAATACAATGGCATGGTAAAATTGTGTCTTTTATATAAAATGGCAAAATCAAGGTTTGCTTTTTTGGAATGTATATATTTTAAAAATATTTTCAAGCTGTAGATGCTTAAATCCATGGATATGAAGGGCCAACTGTACTAAGATATGCTGGTATTTTGGCCTATACTTTTAATTCTGGCCCTGCCCATCACTGACATCTGTCCCCAAGAAACTCTATGAGATGGAGAGGGTACAGGTAAAGAGATCTTCCGATTTAAAGGAAATGATAAACACAGCTCTAAAGCAGGAATAGGACTTGTTTTACAAATAACAGGATCAAAATATTTTCAGTGAAGAAATATGAAGACAACCTAGTATAAACACACCATTAAAATTTAGGACACTTTGGAGCTCCAAGTTTCACATTTCCAAAAGCCTCTCATCACACAGTTTTCTCCAATTGCCTACTAAAGCCCTTTGTGTTAATATCTGTGTTCTATCAACATGCTCCCAATTCTGTTGCTCTCCTCTGAATACCAATGGTTTGACCAGGGGAACTTCCCCTCTGCATCGACACTCTCCATGCAACTGGTAATAAAACTAAGTATCAGGCTACCTAACCATGTGAAGAGCACCTATATATGGGACTCCCTCTGAAAATAAAATGAACAGGGCTAGGCTCCTCACTTCTCTGGCTCTTAATTGAACATTAATGAGTTTGGATCTTTCATAGGCCATTTTAAAAAACCCATTTATCTTACTTTGTACTGGGTGCTTGTCAAGGCAAATATGTTCTGAGTTTTGGGAGAAAAATGAAAAGTTTTTTTCTAGTGAGTATGCATACCTTAAGCCTGGATGGGAGACTGCCAATGAATATCAGGTAGAAAAGGCTATAATTGAGAGAAAAGAACTAGAAAAATCACTTTCTTGCTTAAGAAAACCCTATAAAATTCATGGGGTCACCAGATGTTGACAGGTGACTTGAAGACACTTCACATTTAGTAAGACATCCACCAGAATTTTGTTCTGAGGAAGTACAATACAATGGCCTTGCTGTATTATAGAATTGTCCATGGATCATTCTGCTCTATTGTTGTCAATGGTCATGTGTGCATGTTGCTGCCCATTGACTATAATGGGGCTTGGAGGATGAGCGATTTTTTCTCATTGGTTGGGGGGGGGAGGTGGAACTGAATCCCAACAGATGGGAAGGGCATGCTGTACTGCCATTCCTATCCATCTGTAACAAAATCACAAGGATCTGCTCCCCACTCATCTAGAAAATATAATGACATCAAGCAGTTAAACAAATCTGGTAATGTGATAAATGGGAGGCAAACAAAGCTAACTCAGATAAATTAACATCACTAATCCTCCTAGCCAGATTTGACATGAACATGTACCTTATTGTTTAGGCTAGGAAAAATACAGCTTAGTGTGAAAGGTTAAACAAAGGCACCAATTCTAACAAGGGCAGTGATGTCCAGATTGTGTTCACGCTGATGCAATATCTCTGGCTCCAGGGGGCAGATTTGTTGTGTTTGAAAAGCTGGATTTATAAATATGGTGAGAGCTAAGATCACAGAATCATAGAGTTGGAAGAGACCACAAGGGCCATCCAATCCAACCACCTGCCCTGGTAGCACAGTGGTTAAATGCCTGTCCTGCAGCTACTCACTCAGAGACCACAAGGTTGTGAGTTCAGTACTAGCCAGGGCTCAGGCTAGACTCAGGCCTGCATCTTTCCGAGGTCGCTTAAATGAGTACCCAACTGTTGGGGTGAGCTTACAGTTGTAAACCGCTTAGACATCCCATAGCGCGATATGAAGCGTTATATAAATGAAGCTGCTTTGTTTGAAGACCTCCAAAGGAGAATCCACCACACTCTGAGGGAGTGTGTTCCACTGTTGAATAGTTCTCACTGTCAAGAAGTTCCTCCTAATGTTGAGGTGGGATCTCTTTTCCTGTAGCTTGCATCCATTGTTCTGGGTCCTGTTCTCTGGAGCAGCAGCAAACAAGCTAGTGCCTTCCTCAATATGACATCCCTTCAAATATTTAAAGAGGGCTATCATATCGTCTCTTAGCCATCTCTTCTTTAGGCTAAACATACCCAGTTCCCTAAGTTGTTCCTTGTTTCCAGACCCTTCACCATTTTAGTCGCCCTCCTCTGGACATGCTCCAGTTTTTCAACATGCTTTTTGAATTGTGGTGCCCAGAACTGGACCAGGTGGGGCCTGACCAAAGCAGAATACAGTGGCACTATTACTTTCCTTGATCTAGATACTATACTTCTATTAATGCAGCCTAAAATTGCATTGGCCTTTTTAGCTGTGGCATCACATTGTTGACTCATGTTCAACTTGTGGTCCACTAGGACTCCTAGATCCCTTTCACACGTAGTCTCATTAAGCCAGGTGTCCCCCATCTTATATCTATGCATTTCATTTTTTTGCCCTAAGTGCAGTACCTTACATTTCTCTCTGTTGAAATTCATTTTGTTAGCGTTGGCCCAGCTTTCTAATCAATTAAGATCATTTTGAATTTTCATCCTGTCCTCTGGGGTATTAGCTATTCCTCCTAATTTGGTGTCATCTGCAAATTTGAGAAGCATGCCTCCTGTTCCTTCATCCAAATCATTGATAAAGATATTGAACAGCACTGAACCCAGGACAGAACCCTGTGGCACCCCACTGATCACTTTTCTCAAGAATGAAGAGGAGCCATTGCTGAGCACCCTTTGGGTTTGGTCAGTCAACCAGTTAATAATCCACCTAACAGTTGTATTGTCTAGCCCACGTTTTACTATCTTGTTTGCAAGAATATCACAGGGGATCTTGTCAAAAGCCTTACTGAAATCAAGGTATGCTATGTCTACCGCATTCCCTTCCTCTAGCAAGCTGGTAATTTCATCAAAAAGAGACAAGATTAGTCTGGCATGACTTGTTTTTGAGAAACCCATGTTGACTTTTAGTGATTATGGCATTCCCTTCTAAATGTTCACAGATTCTCTGTTTAATGAACTGTTCTAGAATCTTTCCCGGTATTGATGTCAAACTAACTGGACGATAGTTGTTGGGATCCTCTTTTCTCCCCTTTTTGAAGATGGGGACAATGTTTGCTCTCCTCCAGTCTGCTGGGACTTCTCCTGTTCTCCAGTTCTCAAAGATTATTGCCAGTGGCTCTGAGATTACATTTGCCAGTTCTTTTAATATCTTTGATGTAGTTCATCTGATCCTGGAGACTTAAATTCATTTAGGTTAACCAGGTATTCCTGTACTTCCTCTTTACTTATTCTGTGCTGCATTTCCCCTATTGTGTCCTCTGCTCCATCTTCCTCAGGTTGAACACCCTTTTCCTTTTGTGAGAAGACTGAGGCAAAGAAGGTGTTGAATAGTTCTGCCTTTTCTCTGTCCCGTTAGAATTTCTTCATCTTCTCTGCGCAGTGACCCTACCATTTCCTTCTTCTTTCTTTTGCTACGGACATACCCCAAAAAGCCCTTTTTATTGTCCTTAATCCCTCTAGCAAGCCCTAGCTCATTCTGTGCTTTGGCTTTCCTGACTTTACTATTTGCTACTAGCTATTTGTTTGAATTCCTTTAGTGATTTTGCCCCTTTTCCATTTCTTATACATCTCCCATTTAAAACTTAGTTCAGTTCAAAGTTCTTTTGTCATGCAATCTAGTTTCTTGAGACATCTCCCATTTTTCCTTCTCATTGGAAGAGTTTGAGATTGTGCCTTCAGTATCTCCCTTTTGAGAAACTCCCATCCATCCTGAACTCCCTTCTCCTTTCATATTTCTGACAATGGGATCACCTCCCGTGTTTCCCTAAGTTTATTGAAATCAGCTCTCCTAAAGTCTAGAATGAGTGTCTGACTATGCCTGGCTTCTCCTTTCCACTGTATAAAAAACTCCAGGAGAACATGATCACTCCCACCTAAGGATCCCACCACTTTCACCCATTGACCAGGTCATCCCTGTTGGTTAGGATCAGATCTAAAATAGCGGACTCCCTTGTTGCCTCTTCCACCTTTTGGACAAAGAAATTGACTTGGAGGCAAGTGAGGAATTTGCTAGAACTTGGGAGTACTGGCTGAGTTTGACTTCCAGCAAATATCAGGATACCTGATGTCACCCATCACTACTACATCTCTCCTTTCTGAGTGTGTGGTCATCTGTTCTAGAAAGGCATCATCCAATTCCTGTCTGACTTGGGGGTCTGTAGTATTATCCATAGTTTATAGAAATATTCCTACTATAACATCCCTGTTGTTTCCCTTCCCTTTAATTTTTATCCAGATGCTCTCCACCTGATTTCCAGGATTTAAGTCCTGGATCTCTTCACAAGTGTAAACATCCCTGACATATAATGCTATTCCTCCTCCTTTCCTGTTTGGCCTATTTCTCTTAAAAATGTTATACCCTTCTATTCCTACATTCTAATCATGAGACTTATCCCACGTTTCAGTGATGCCTATTATATCATATTTGCTTTGTTGTGCGAGGAGTTCAAGTTCATCTTGTTTATTTCCCATGCTCTGTGCATTAGTGTAGAGCAAGGGTAGGCAACCTTTTTGAGCCGGGGGCTGGGTTGCTGTCCCTCAGACAATTGGGGGGCCGAAGCACCAAAAATAAATAAATAATTAATTACATATAAAAATAATTTATATATATATATATTTTTAAAAATTAAAAAATATGCACACACACTCTCTCAGACCCAGAAAAGCCATGGCAAAACCCCTGTGGAGATTTTGCCAAGAAAACCCCAAGAACAAGTAATAACAACAATAATCAATATCATCATGGTGGACGGAGGTGGCGGTGGCAGGACCGGCCTGGGGCCGGTCCAAAGGCCTTGGGGGGGCCGCATCCGGCCCCTGGCCCTTAGGTTGCCTACCCCTGGTGTAGAGACATCTAAGAGCATGTGTCCTTCCTACTTGCTGCCTGTGTGAGGTCTTTTTCCTCCCACTGTTGGGCCCTTGCATCAACTCCTGCCTTCCAAGATACTGTCTCCCTCCCCAACATGACTCAGTTTAAAGACCTCCTGATTAAATGTTTGAGACTATTGGCAAAAACGCTTCTGCCAACTGGTGTGAGATGCAGACCATCTCTTGTTAGAAGTCCACCCTCATGGGAAATCAGCCAATGATCTAAGAATCCAAGATGATAGAGGTCCATTTGGGGGAAGGCATCTTATCTAGCCAATAGCCCATCTTCAGATTTTTGCAGAAAAACTTAGAAAGGATGCATTCAAATCACAAACACATACTTTAACCACCACACGTAATAAAGCAAATTGCATCTGCTGATTTACTGTACATAATATGACTTACAGAAGTATAATTTTCTTAGAATTAAATTTGAATGCCTTGATGCAGAATTTTGGTTTCTCTTTAAAACACAGAGTGCACATCTCTACTAATGGTAGTCTGAGATTGTACATTCCTAACTACAACAACACATTCAGCTTATCTAAGTAGAACTCATATTTGTAGGGTTTAAAATTAAGATTTTAAATGAAGAGAGGCTGACATATTCCTTTAGAGATGTCATTTGGCATGTGGTAAATAAGCATGGTAACTGTGCTTCCTTTTAAAACTGTAATGCCAGTTTTCAAGACACATTTCAATTTACTATGGAGGAAGATTCAGCTGGTGCTTCCTTTTTGAGTATTTAGGACAAGGCAAACTTTTTATATAGAATTTTAACCCAGCTGCCTGCTTTATGCTACTCTTGTAATCCTTTTAGTCTTATAGTTTATAATTTACATGTTTTTTTTCAGTTTTAAAATTATTTTTATTACTAGTGCATTTCAATGAGTTTTAAAATATTTGTTAAAAATACTGGCCAAATCCTGCATCGTCAGATATAGTTATGGCTACAGAGGTATTAAGAGGTTTAAGAGGATTAAGAGGTAAAACTTTGGGGTCATGTTTGGCCATCAACAACTATAAACATGAATCTGTAAACAAAAATTGTAAGACTGTAAGTCTGGCTTACAATTTTGTAAATACTGAAGAGGATGCCAGCATAAATGCTTACATTTTATTTTATTTTTCTTTCTTGAAAACCACCATGGGAATATAACTGAAAGCCAGTAAAAGAATATGCAACATTAGAGCCGCCAGTTACTTATTCTCCAGGATGTAAACAGTAGAAATATTTCTATAAACTATGGATAATACTCAAGTTCAATAGCTTTAGCCATATCTAGAGCAGGTTCAAGCAACATCTAGGGGTTTGTGGGCTGCACAGGACCTCAGAGGGCTGCCTCTCCTCTGCTCCCATATTCCCTGAAATTTTTGATTTTACCTCATAAAAATTCAAACCTCATGCCTGCTTTGGCATGATGGATCTATTTTTCCATGTCCCACTTACCTGTTTTCAGCCTAGAAGAGGCCTTTTTTCAAACCAGTAAGTCAAATTTCAGTTTATTTCCTGGTTTTTTTTTTTTTAAAAAAAGGACTTTGGGCCTAAAAGAGCCCAAGAGGGGATAAAAACAGCAAAATTACTTACAGCTTTTAGAGGCCATAGGGTCATTCTCAATTAAAAATGACAAAGTAACATCTTTTTTGGGGATGCTGGGATGATCTGGAATTTGCATGGACCAAACCGAGTCCTAGAGCAGATGTACTCAACTTGGGGGTTCCTGGACTTATGCCAGTCCATGGGCCACTGAGTTTCCAGGAAAGAAAGAAACAGTTGTAATCAACAGGGAGAAATATAGTGCCAGTCCGTAGCACACCAGGGGAGGGGAATAGACTTGCCAGTTCCTCACATCAAATAGCTTAAGAAGCCCTGATCTAGAGTAATGTTGATTTGGTTACTTCTTCTACATTTTATTTATGCCCCACTTTCCCCCTAAAACTGAAAGGTTTAGAAAGCTTTAGTTATACATTTAATATTTATGTAAATATTTTAGGTTTCAACAGAGTGCCCATCTGGACCACAACAGAAGTCTTCTCAACTGCCATCTGAAGTCAAAGACTCTACTTTAAGTGAAAACACAACAAACACTGAAGAAAAGGATTGGAATATGCAGAATGTTATCATAAAAACACAAATAAACAACATTGAAAGGTTTCTATATTCTGAAAGTCTCTGCCAGCCCAGAAAGAGAAAGCATGAGGAAGATCCAGAAAAGGCAGTAACAGCAGATAAACCTGACGTTTGATTGTTTCTAAATGCACAACCCAGTCATGCGATGGAAATATAATATACAGGAAAAGGCTGGTATCTCTGCAGTTCTTGTCTGTTTTTTTTTAAAAGACCATCTTAGAATATTTTATTTGCAAGTTACCAATTTAAGTAGACACAACAGAACACCACTCATTAAAAAAAAATCAGGATTATTCACATTTCATCCTGCTTCTTCCTCTCCCAACTTAACTAGCATATAACATTTATGATTATAATAATGGAACATATTCAAGATTTATTCCAATTTCAACTTTATTGCTTTTCCTGCTTTTCTTTCAAATTATTTTACTTCAATTTGATATTTTGAAAACTTTTTTTAAAAAGCTGAATTTCCATCTTAGACAGGCCAGGAAATAGATAAAAGAATCAAGTATCTGACAAACTAAGAAGACTGTTTTTCACTTGATTCAAATTTTGTTTCCAGAAGTTAAGTGTGTCATAGAGCTGTTGCCACTGCTGTTTTCCAAAGGTCCGATGTGTGCTGTGACTAAAAAGAAAAAGAAAAAAAGAAATTAGTATGGCAATTCCATCAAAAGTCAGTTTTCTAAAATTACTGTATTTTGTCTACTTCTCTATTTAGAAACCAGAAAAATGCAGGATACAATTTATATGTTAAGAAAGATGTTTTACGCCCCTTAACAGCTTTCTGAGTAGCAGCTAGTCTGGTATTTTGCAGCCTTCAGCATTTAAAAACATCAGACAATACTCATTAGTATTCTTGCCACTATTTGGCCATTAAATGAAATGTGCTGGAAAATAGGACTCTTTCATTAAATAAGCTAATCACATTCAGCCTGAGCTTTAATAAAATTATGATAAATAGCAACTACTTAACCACAGGCAACTGATAGGAATATCATACTTCTAGTTAAAATATTAAACAGATGTATAAGTGTTATAATTAGCACTGCAATACATTGCTTCACGAAAAAGATTTAAAGCTCACCTGACAACTACTTTTCTCTGTGTTTGGTCAATTTTGCAATGTACCATCTTTGTCTTCACAGCTGCAAAGAAATTATATAATAAGTCAGTGTATGTATACTTTTTCAATGTGTTTGCTTTTCTGTTATCACAAAAAGTAAAGTTTCTGTTATCTAGAAAGTAGAAAAGCTGTTACAAGGAAATAATCATCTTCTGCAATGCCATATACTATAAATCACAAGAGTGCTTTTTACAAGTACCTGGAACATACAGGTTATTTTAACAGAAGAAGAAAAAATTAACAGTTATGCCTAACATTTCATAAAGCTGTCCAAAGAGATGTTTGAGAATGTACACTTGCTATTCTGGATAACTGAATATTCTGTTTAAAATGTAGTTACAGTAAGCTACTTGCAAATGCTTACATCAGAAGTGGTGTATTTCTATTTAAGTAAAGCAATTAATAAAACCCTGTTTATAAGATGAGAAAGCAAACTGTCTTACCATCAATAACAAATGCTTCCACATCATCAGCTCCAATCTGAAGCTCCTGCTGCATGGTGTCAAATGAGATTTCCTTGCTTTCTACTGCCATTCCCATAAAAGTGAGCAGCCTCATTTTTGCCATGTTCTGTTCATGCAACAGCCCTGCATTTGGGAGTACAGATATATAACTTCTTAATAGGACATGCTGACACACCTTTAAACATTATGGTGTTTTATAAGTTATTACTTAGTGTTTTCAACCAGACCACTGAGGACAAGAAGCTATAAATCACTGTTTCCCTAATCTTAAATATGAACACTGCCCCAATATCAGCGTAATGATCATAGAACATTGTATTTCCCTCTCTTTCTGATGTTCAGATTTGGCTACAAATTGCTTGATTAGCCTAAATATTATGGTTCACACACAGCAGCAAAAGGTCTCCAAAGCTTGCAAAAATACAACAGTTTTTAAGGGGAAAAGCCACAAAAGGTTAGGAACACACACATTCCACACTGTACAATTAAGTTGTAGGTTTGATATGTTCCCTCTACTAGTCATATTCAAGCCTAGTAGCAGGTATACATTTATGTTGTTCATGTTGTTCACCTCTCATCCCCTTTTTACAACAATTTGATGTAGCCATTCAGTCACAACCATCCTATTGCCTCTCAGATTCCTTCAACATGTGAATTGCTGTTGAGAATAAAAGGGCTGTATCCTTATACCCTATCTGTTCAATCTGTATGCAGAACATATTATAAGAAAAGCAGGCTTGGACACAGAAGAAGGAGGAGTGAAAATAGGAGGAAGGAATATCAACAATCCAAGATATGCAGATGACACCATAGTACTAGCAGAAAACCTCACAGACCTGGAACACCTACTAAGGAAGATCAAAGAAGAAAGTGCAAAGGCAGGATTAATGTTGAACATAAAGAAAACAAAAATAATGACCACTGAGGACCTTCACAAGTTCAACCTAGACGATGAAGAAATAGAAATAGTAAAAGAATTCCCATACCTGGGATCAGACATTGATAGAAATGGGTATTGCAGTCAGGAAATCAGAAGAAGACTAAGAATGTAGAGGGTGGCTATGAAAGAACTAGAAAAGATTCTAAGATGCAAAGATATACAACTGAGAACAAAAGTTAGAATCATACAAGCCATTGTATTCCCTATTACCAAGTATGGATATGAGACAGTTAAGAAAGATGATAGGAAGAAAATCAACTCATTTGAGATGTGGTGCTGGAGAAGAGTGCTGAGGACCCCATGGACAGCCAAAAGGACAAACAAATGGGTCCTAGAGCAGATCAAACCAGAAACCTCCCTGGAAGCCAAGATATCCAAACTGAGACTGTTGAGAAGAGAGGACTCTGGAAAAAACAATAATGCTGGGGAAGGTAGAGGGAAGTAGGAAGAGAGAAAGGCCACATGCTAGATGGAGGGACTCTATTAAGGAGGTTATGGGTATTAAGAGGTTGCAGGATTTAAGCAGAGCAGTGGAGGACAGAGGGTCTTGGAGATGTCTCATCCATAGGGTTGCCATAAGTCAAGATCGACTCGAGGGCAGGTAACAACAACAAAATCTTCATACCAAACTCAGCAATACACTTCACACACACAAAAGTGAGTCACTGAACCTGAGCTGGAGACAGAAATAAGGAATAGGGAAAAAGAGACACAAAAGACAAGGCACAAAAAAGAGGGAGGTGATGGTGCAGTGAGACCAAGAGCTGAGGATAAAAGTTACCACCTTTTAACTCTCCACTATCGCTACTAAGAGCATTTCAAATGGAGACATTAGTAGGCAATAATACTGAATTCTGTGCCATGAACAGCTTCATCTGCTGATGCTTACAGTTCAAGCTAATTTTAAAAGTCTGAAACAGGCCAGTCCGGTTTCTCCCCCTTCGGCTAGTAAAGTGAGGAAGGAGTTGCACAGAGGAAATAGATAAAAGAGAAGAATAGATTTGAAGCTGCATATTTGGGTGGGGAAAGGGAAAACTAAGAATAACCCCCTCCCCCCCCGAAAAAGATGCAGGGGGTGCATTATGGGGTGAAAAGAGAAGCAAAGAGTCTAGAGTACACAAGGACCTACTTGTTGGAGACTGCGAAAATATGCATGAGGTGTATGAGAAGGGGACAAAGCAGTATAAGGGTAGAAGGAAAAATAAGCAGATGATAACAAATGCAGATCTGCAATGAGGAAGCAAACAAACAAACAAACAAATGTGAAAGAGAAGAAATCAACCTATAAGGCAGAGGTGGAATTATATGGCTCTCCAGTTGCTGCTGCACTACAACTTCCAGCATTCTCCTGTATGCTGATAGGAGTGGCAGTCCAACAACTGGAGGGTCACACAACTCACACCTGTGCTATGAAGATGTAGAAAATGAAACACTGTAGAAAAGAAAGAGGAAAACAGACATCAATCCTAACAGGTAGTTCCAAATACGGTAGACCCAATGAATCAATGCAGCATACGCAAGTGCTGACTTGCCAGGTTTTTATCTATTCAATGGGTCTATTCAACTTGGGATGTACAACATTTAGGCCACAGAGTATTGACTTCAAGCTCTATTGATTGCAAATGTTACATGGAAGAGTGGGTAACCTTCATCTTATTAGATTCTACAAATTGAACTGAATATTTAGAAAATGTTGGACAAATTTCTGATTTTACAGTAGGGATTACACTATGTATTGGTGCGAAGCAAAAGAAATTTGGGTAGTTTCCATCCCGTATTGTGCAGGCTTACTTTCCTGTCTTCTGGTGCCCCTGCACCCCAACTGTCCCCCGATCAACAGGAGTATATTTGGGATATGCATGGGAGCCTGCAGAGTGGGAATGTGTTCCACAGGGAGACAGTTACAGTTGAGTAACTTCTTGTATACTTATATTTTTATATTTGTTTTGCAAAACATGTGAATAAATTCATAATAGACTTATATTTCAGCCACAGGAAAAGCAATCTGGATTCGCTACTCTCAGTGCCCAACAAATATTTACACATGGAATTAATACATTGTTACACTAATAGAAGCACAGGGAAGCACATTACTACCAGACATAATGCTGTGTTAATTAGCAATAATTATGAACCAGGCTATTTATCTGGCACAGATTCAACAAAAAATGTGATCACCATAACTCAAATGAATAGTGAGCTCTAGAACTGTATCTAACTGGGTTTAATGGAAATCTACAAGCACCAAAAATCAATTAGTGCACATGAACTCTAATTAACAAATGCAAATGAAGTGTTAATTACCCTTTTAAAGTAAAAAGGTTGCTCATACTACAAGATTTAAATGTGAACATGGTAGGGCGATTCACAGTTGACACACGATAATACAACTGTTGGCCTAACTTGTCAGCATTAATGAAACAACACACTAACAAAGTGATGCCACCTGTGGAAGTCTTTAGAGAGGAGATTCTACAGCGCCTAGGATTTTATTAATTTTGGATTAAAACAAGACTGGCATGGACAGGAAAACAGACTAATTTCCCTAGAACAGGGAACAGAATGATTTTAAACATTAGGAACATTCAATGGCAATATTAAATATATACTAATAATTCATGGAATTCCTTACATAAAAGTTACAAATCCTAGTCTGGCGCTGCCTTTGGAAACTGTTTGGAAGTTTCAGCATGTCCAAAATGCTGCAACCAGAATGCTGACTGGGTTCAGTTACAGGGAGCATATAACTAATTCCCTGGTTAAAACAGCTTTTCTGGCTACCAGTTCATCTCTGGACACAATTCAAAGTGCTGGTTTATGACAAAGCCCTCTATGCCTTAGGTCCAGACTATCTGAAAGGCTGTATCTCCCTCATACGAACCTGCCAGAACTCTTAAGTTCTTCAGGAGAAGGCTTTCTTTCGGTCCCACCACCATCATAGGCCATGAGATGTGGTGATTTTAATTGTTTTTAAAATTTTACTGTTGACTCTCTGGAGTTGCCTTGGATGCCACCCTGGGAGAAAGGTGGCAAACAAGGGAAATAAAGATAAATAAAATGGGCTCAGTCCAAACAGGCTTAAACATGGAATAATTTTAAAAAAATAAATAAATTGTACTTGGCACAAACTTAGCAGATTCTTCATTACTGGGTATTTTTAAAGTATCTTGACAGTTAGCTGGTGTGTCAATAATTTCCATGCTTTTCCTAAATTTTCAGCTGAACACCTCTGAATAACTATTTCTTTATTCCAAGGATTTATATCCTGCCTTTCTCTCACAATGGGATTCATTATAGCATAAAGAGTGCTTTATTTTGAATAAAGAAATTCAAATTTTCAAGTTTAAAATGCCATTAAAAAAATGACAACAAGCCTTTCTTTGAACAGAAGGGTTCTTTCTGTTCATGGAGGAAATAGAGATTCAGCACAACCTTCCTGCTTGAAAACAGGATATTGATTTTTTTGTATTTCTTCCTGCAGCACTATCTCCCACTGAAGCTGGGTATACCAGATTTTCAGGTGGCATGGGGACTGTTTCAAGAAAGCAGAATACAACAAAGAAACAAACCCCTGCCCTGCTCCTTTTCTCTAGTTCCAGATGTAACCCACCATATTTATCTGGGGTAGTAAATATTAATTTGTAGGATTCTATTTCAAGAAGTTCTCAGATAATGGTATTATTTGGGGATCTTAATTATTTCTGGTTAAAAAACTATCGCTCCAGTGTCATAAGTCAATCTGCATTGTAGTCGCTTTAGAAGAAATCTTTTATGGAAACATTTATTCATTATCAGTATATCCAAACTTTAATGTAGTAATATACAAGCCTGCATCATTGAACAATTTTTGCATTGTCACTGACCCTTGTCCTAAAATGCTGCAATACAGAAAAAGTAATTTTCATGCATGCAATAGCTTATGAACCAGTGCTCCTTTGAAACAGTCAATTACACATCAATGGGGGAGTGCCCAAAGTGTTAATTACTACTCCTTTTCTCCACAGTGTGTAAATAAAGAGGCCGCTGACATTAACATTCCATCACAAAGCTTCATACTATGAAACATATTAACTGGGACAGAATGTGGTTTGTTAGGTGGAAAAAGATTAAGCTTGCATAAAACACTTACACTCAGTCTTACTGCACTTCATCCTTGTTAGAGAGATTTTGTTAATTTACATTCCTGGTTCTATTTAGACCTTGAAATAGCATCTAGTCCTGAAGTCTGTAACCAATACTAGACTCCAAGGCTATATTCAAACATGCCAATAAAGATCACAGATATTTAGACCTTAACTGTTTGGGAAATAATACCACACCCAATTGAAGGAATTTAAATTTCTTCAATATTCTCAAACTGTCTACAGATCATTTTGAGTTTACAAATATAGCGTCATTTATCTGTATGCCTAACTAAGGTAAGCAGTTACAACCAATTTCAGAATCTGCTGTTCTGTGCAGTAATACAAATTCATCACAGCAGTGCATCATGCAACATCACAATTCAATTACACCAGGCAGTGAATTTTATCACTTGAAAGCAAAACAAAAGAGCTCATCTAATTAAAAGTGAAGAGTTGCCAAATGAGACAAAAGTTAATTGGATTTTGATACAGCTTGAAACATTCTGTAGCAGAACCTAAATGTAACTGTGAAAAAATAAGACAAAGACAGCTTGCACCTGTTCAACAGGATTTTTATTAGCAGTTGAAAACAACTGATGGTTTACCAGGCGCTTAGCAAGCTGGTAAGGTGAAGCCTAGATGCATGGGGAATGGGAGACAGTTGAATCACATAGCTACCTATCTATCAAGACATCTTGATGCTAAGAGAAGGTATAAAGCAAACAGGGTGAAAGAAACAGAAAATTTATAAACCACAGGTTGCTTGACAAGGACCCTGAAAGCACCAGAAAGTGAGCCATCCTTTTGCAGTGGACAGGAGTGGACAAAATGTCAGGGAGCCCCTATGGATAAACACTAAATACCTAGATAACAGATAATAGCCATTACATCAGACTACAATGCAGAACAAATGGGAAGGTCTCCTAACTCTTTTTTCCTGACCAGACTGTGCTAGGTTGACTTGTACCAAAGAAATAAGAAGAAACTGGGAAATATACATGCCACTGGGGAAAAAAAAACTTACCCAGAGAGTCAATGAAGTCTTTGTTGTTCTGATAAAACCGAACATAGGATGCTAACTTGGCACTTACAAAAATTGTCAAAAGCTATATATAAAAAAGAAACATTTCAATTACATGAGGAGAACAGAATTAAAAAAATACATATTTCAATAGGCATTTCACAATATTTTCAGTTATAGCCATACTAGACTCCAATTCCCATCAGCCCCAACCAAAATGTGCTTATGGGAGTTATAGTCCAACAGTAACTACAACAGCTACCCAACTTGAAAAATGAAAATTAGATGTGTAGCATTAAATGTGCAGCAACAGAGTTAACTACTACAGCCACATGATCTCCAGAATCACTAGTCAAATTTAGATACCTGTGGTTTACGATCTGAGGTAAATTAATTTTGTTGGTCACTGATGGATCGCCATTATGCTCAACCCAAATGCTCACCAACCCTATCATTGGCCAACCTGGCTGGAATGATGGCACCTAAAATTCAACAACATCTGGAGGACTGTAGCTCCATCGTATCTGGGCTGGGCTACTCAGGGTGTGCCATAACAACTGTGGACTCATACCAAAGTCTATAATCCTATTCAGGCATTATTAATGCAGGTGAAATAAATGAATGAGGAGGGAGAGCACACTACTTCAAATGTGAAGAGCCATTTTCTTTGGAAGGGAACCTCCCTTATTGCCAGAGGCTCTCCACACAATCCAAAATGTTGGGATATCAGTATTCTCTACTCTGGAGAGGTACTCCATGGATACAGGAGGTTTTCTTAAGGAAGCCATTCTCACATAAATAGAGAAGTGATGGAAGGAGGACATCAGCACACTCCTACATGCGTGCTTATTTCCGTATCATTAATCCCACCAGAATACAGCTTGGCTAGACCAATATTCTCTTTCCAACAGCCACCTCTATCTGAAGCTTTTTTTAAAAAAGCATCACATTCAGAAATAAGCTTTCATTGTGCAGAGACCTGTTGGCTTGAGGTAATGTGTAAATTAAAATTTAAACTGAAGCTGAACGAAAATTCTGATGATCAGCTGGAAAATTATATGATGTCTAATATAAACTGAGGAGGGGGGGAGGTGATTTTGGAGATGATGGAGATACAACTTTGCAAATGGTCTCTTATGTTAACCAGGTTCTGTGTGTGTATGCATGCGTGTGTGCATGTTAACGAACAATTTTGTTATTATCTGTTGTGATGGCCACAAAACTGAGTTTAACTTACAAAAGAAAAAGGTAAAAAAAGAAGAAAAAGTGCTATAACCTGACAACAAGGTAAGCATCATTCAAAACGAAGACTCAAGTGTTTCTGGAAATATGGTGGCATTTTTAAAAAAATTTTTTTTATTAAAACATACTAGCTGAATTCACATGTTGTGACAAACTGCAAGTCCCATGAACAAGCCCTGGGTAGCATACCCCTTTCCTCTGCCCATATTCAAGAGGAGGAATTCACAAACTTTTGTGTTTAAGCTCAACTTGCCCTTTCAGTTGGACCTGGACGTAACTATAATATGCATATTTGAAATTTATATTTTCAAACACGTTAACAGCTGACTGCATTTTGTTAGTCTGGGTGGCATAACAACTGGCAGTGAAGCAGATAGGTAAACTCCCAAAATCCTAATCCCAGGCATATGAGGTGAGTGCATGGGAGTGTGCAAGCACAAGGCTCACTGCAGCTTATTCTTGTTAGCTCACATCACACCAAATTATGTCTTAATGCGATGTTCAAACATGGCTGTTGTGACACAAATCAGAACAATTTACATGTTCAAAACCCACTGCACCAATTAAACAACCATATATTAAGTGATGTATTCCAAAGTATTCTGTGTTAAACTTTTAATGATACTTACATCATGAATAAGTTCTCCTTCCAAAAATTTGACTGGTTTTAAGGTCAAAAGATGATCAAACAGAAAGGTATTTGGATCCTTTAGTGCACGGACAATACATCTAAATGGAAAAGGGAGATATTTGTATTCAAAATATTCATTTCTGGTTTGTTTATTTTTAAAAAAGTTTATTTCAAAATAAATAAAATATAGTAGCCCCTCCTAATTTGTGGGGATCCGTCCTGGACTCCCTTGTGAAAATGGCAACTCGCATATATTTGAGTCCCATAGGAAATAATGGGGCGCACACTCGCGGCGGGTATGTGCAGCGGTGCACAGGCGTGCACCGTCATTATATTCATAGGTGCTTGTCCATCCTGTGAAGAACAAGACCGTGGATTCCAAGTCTGCAAAAAGGGAGGGACAACTGTACTTTCTCTGGGGTGTCTTACAGAACATTTCACAGTAAAAGAACAGCCTAAAAAACAGCAAACAAAAACATTAAGTCCTCCTTCAGGATTACATTTTTTCTTTCACATCTCTAAAATGCACAAAACTAAGTGCCTTAATTCTTCATCGCCATGGTAGTGCAAAGACAAATTCTCACACAGAGCATATACATTAATATTTAGAAGGAATTTTAAACAGCTTTAGATGACATCTAAAAACCTTAATGATGATAACCATACGTTGAGCTGGCATTTTCTACAACATTAAAATCCAAACAGAAGAGTTGCCATGCCCTCATGTAGACTGATCATGTCTTGCGCAGACTATGGAGCGAAACAGATTGCCCCAAAGGAGTGGCTCTGCACCGCCCCTTTTCTCACCAGATCTGGACTGGAGCAAGCGCACACCATGGCTCCATTCTAGAGTTTTTCTGGCACAAAAAGAAGTGGCAAAATGCTGCTCCTTTTTGCACCAGAAAAAGGGCACCCCTTTCGCTGCTGCTGCGACTCTTCTCCGCTTCTGTGGTGTACAGCGTATAATCGCTGCACTGCAGGAGCGTTCCCATGCTGCACACCGTCCAGGCGGGTGGATGGTGTGACACTGCTTTGGGGGTGAAGTCAGGGCGGGCAGTTGCCATGCCCCCAAGCCACCGACTTTTTTTGCCGGTCTGCATAGCCCCATTGTTGCAGAAGTCACAAAGGAGTGAATCAGGTCTGATCCTAAGCATATAATTTTCTTCTGCTCCAAATTGAAAGGATTGTGTTTATACCTGGTCTTTGCCAATGCTGAAATTCAACATCTTCCTATTTTGCTTTGGATTAATCATTAATTAATTTTAATTAATGCAAAAGAAAGCACCTAAAATGTGCACATCTGAAGGAGCTGTTCTGAACTGAAAAACATTTTGCACTAAATCATTGGTCTCTATCTTCTCCACACACATTTACCAGTTGCCCTTTCCCCTCTCACAAAACTGTCTTAACAACACCTGCTATTTACTACTGTAAGTTCTATGAAATCCTAAAATAATAAGTAAGTAGTGGACATGATAGAGCATGCTTCAGAATGCATTTGAAGATTCAGATTGTTGTGTTATGTGTGACATTTCTGAATATGGTCCTCAATAACATTCATCCATCTTGGATTACCTGTGGGCATCAACTCTTGCCTGGGAGGCATTGTCCTCTGTGTAACTTCCCAGTAACTCCACCATTACTTTTGCTGCATTATCACTGTGGAGAGAAAATGTAATACTACCTTTGAGAATCATTTCACAAAGGTACTAAGATAATTAAAGGCATTATGAAATTATGATTTAAATCAAAAGTGTGCTTGACTGAAGACTGACAGTTTTGGGTGACACTGATACCAAGCAAAACAGGCAATTATTCAATCTGACTTTGTTATTTAAAATGTGGATTTTCATAGTTCATTTTACCATTTTCAACCTGATAAATTACCTGCCAATTACAGAAAGCTCTCTCTCTCCTATCAAAACATCTTTACACAGTTTGCTAGAACACATCTGGACACAATCACAGAAAAGCAAGGTAAAGCTGAAGCTTGTTTCTAAAGGAAGGAGCATACACATCAAACCAACGGAAGCTGCACTTTAGGCTGAAATCCTAAATTACTACTTAAGAACATCATTTTAGTCAACACTGTTTTCAAAATCAACAGAAAAATGCTGCAAGACAAAAACAACACTACATTCAAGATTTGAGCCTTTCTTGAAGAGATGTGTCATTTCCTCAAGCTTAACAGACTTTTGAAAGAGGGCATAAGCATCTGTATAATATTCTGAAGAGATAAAACAGTTTATGGCATTTATGTGTCACCTCTCAGCCCACGATAGCTTCCAAGTTGAAGTACAACACATAAAACACTGAAAACGTTAAACATATAAATAAAGGCTTTAAAAAGAAACTTAAAGCAGCCCTTTGCACTTACTGATGTTCGTATACAGTAGCCTGTCCCAATTTGTGAGGGATCTGTTCTGGAGCCTCCCTGCAAAAATGGCAGCTTACAAATATTCAAGCCCCATTGAAGATAATGGTGTGTGTGCCTGTGGCATGTATGTGGGGCTGCATGCGGGCGCACACCACTATTTTATCCCTACCCGCTTGTCCCTGCCGCAAAGAGCAAGACCGCAGACTCGAAGTTCGCGAACGAGGAGGGACAACTGTACAAATTCATTTTAATTCCAGCTATATTTGTTTGACTATCACTACCATCTACAGGGGTTTCAAGAAAAAAGACTCAAGGTCAAGTGTTCTGTTTCTGCATTCAGCACCATTGATTCTAGAGAATCAATTATCACAAGGTCACCCAGTGGATTTCCATGGCTGAGTGGGGACTTGAACCCTGGTCTCCAGAGTCATAGTCCAATACTCAAACCACTACATAGGTACAGAACCTCAAAATAGACATTGAAAATATAGCAAAAATGTCAGTATGACCTTTAGAAATACTACAGTTGTCCCTCTGTTCTCACGGACTTCATGTCCACAGTTTTATATATTCATGGAGGGGTGATCTCCGTTTAAATCAACAGCGTGCCCCATTCAAGCCTATAGGGCTTGAATATTCACTGATCTCTGCAAAAACAGAGGGCCAACTGTATATTGTTATGCACAGCAAATGATATTCAACATTGTGCAAATAGACTGTACCCTCTTCCACATGGTCCAAATCTGTTTCAGAGAGTCTTGCCATTCTCTGGGCAGATTTCAGTAGGCAGCTTGAAGGGGAACTGATGGCTCCAAAATTCCTAATGACTTCTTCCAGAAGCTTCATATAGATGTTGAACATCAATGGAGACAAGATGGAGTCTTGTGGAACCTCACAGAACAATAGCCATGGGGCTGAGCAGGATTTCCCCAATACCTTGTGTAGGAGCAGAACCACTGTAAAACAGTGCCTCCTACTCTCATTTCCTGAAGCTGGTCTGATAAGATACTGTTATCAATGGTATCAAAAGCCACTGAGAGATTCAGAAAGATCAACAAGGTAGCACTCCCTGTGTCTTTTCCCCAGAGCAGGTCGTCAGTTAGAACAGCCAAGACTCTTTCAATACCATACTCTATCATGAAGCCAGACTGAAATGGATCCAGATAATCTGTTTCCTTCAAGAACATCTGAAACTGCCCATCCAGCTTTTTATTTTTAAAAAGAATCCTCTACTGGAGCATTCTAGTGCTATCTCCTAAGGTACAAATCCCAGATTTCCTTAGGATACAGCCATGATTTAAAAAATAAACAATTAAACTGGTAAAACTGTGTAGGTTAGACCCACCAGTAGATAAGACTGTATTGTCAAGACAAACATTTTAACATATAAAATTAAAAAGCCTTTGGGGCATGAAAAAAGGAAAACCCTGCTCCACAATATCTCTATCCATCCCGTTTCACAACTCATTAGCTTGTATCAAGCAGCATATCTTTGCTGACTGAAGGCTCTTTGAGGACCACTGAAGGCTTCCATTCCATGGAATGAGGAGTGAGGCAATTTTCCCAGTTCCTCCTGTTTTCTTCTCCTGTTTTTTGGAAGTTCTAGATTCTCGTAGTTCAGCAGCAGTTTTGGGGAACGCAGAACAGAAGACTGCTCAATCCAAAAAGCTTCTGTGATAAACAACACAGAAGCCTAAATCTAGTTCAGGAGTTGGGAAAATGTGGCCCATTGCCCATATGTGGGTCCTGAGCTCTCTTCTGAAGCTCTTGGTACAGTCACCAGCCCCCAAATTCACTCATTTTTTTTTAAATTCTGGCTGTTTTTGACTCAAAGATCTCAACAAGAGTCCCAAACTGTTGCAAAACAATGATTTTGCTCCTCCCTTTCAAACCTAATCCTTTTAAACCAGGGGTCGGCAAACTACGGCCCGTGGGCCGAACTCGGCCTGTCGAGGCCTTGTTACTGGCCTCTGGACCTTCCTGCTGCCCTGCCGCCACCTTTCTCTCTCGTGCACGTCTCTGGCCGCCATTTTGTGTTCTGCCACAGGAGAACACAAAATGGCGGCCAGGTTGCGCGCAAGCCAGCGAGTGTGCGGCCTCCTCCGCCCTCTTTCTCCGCCCTCCGCATGTGAACGTCTAGCCCCGCATAAATAGAAGAGTGCGAAGGGAGTGCGCGAGGGAAGAGGAGAGAGGTTGGTTCGCGGGGGGGAGGTGGAACTTGCCATTGCTATTGCCTCCCTTGCTGTTGTTGTTGTTGTGTGGCTTCAAGTTGTTTCTGACTGATGGAGACCCTATCCTGGGGTTTTCTTGGCCAAATTTCTTCAGAGGGGGTTTGCCATAGCCTTCCTTTGAGGCTGAGAGAGTGTGCCTCCCTTGTTGTTGTATGGCTTCAAGTCGTTTCCAACTTATGGAGACGCTATCCTGGGGTTTTCTTGGCCAAATTTCTTCAGAGAGGATTTGCCATAGCCTTCCTCTGAAGCTGAGAGAATGTGACTTGGCCAAAGTGGGTTTGCATAGCCAAGCAGGGATTCAAGGCCAGCTCTCCAGACTCCAGCCTGACACGTGCTTCACTCATGCCACCCCTGCGCTTGTTTGTTTTAATTAAGATAGCATTTTTAATTGTTGTTGATGATGATGATAAGGATGATGATGATAATGATTATTATTTTTTTCCCTTGGGGTTTTCTTGGCAAAATTTCTATTATTAATTGTTGTTGTGTTGATGCTGATTTGTTGCTGTTTTCTTGGGGTTTTCTTGGCAAAATTTCTTCAGAGAGGGTTTGCCATAGCCTTCCTCTGAGGCTGAGAGAATGTGACTTGGCCAAAGTGGGTTTTTAGATATTGTATATGTTCCCGTTTTGTTTTTTTACTTCAAAATATGATGTGTGCAGTGTATGTAGGAATTATTTTTTATTTCTTTTTAATTTTTTAAAATTATTTATTTATTTATTTACTTCGGCCCTCCAATAGTCTGAGGGACAGCGACCCGGCCCCCGGCCCAAAAAGTTTGCCTACCCGTACTTTAAACTTTGGGAAAATGGCCAAACGCAAAGCTACAAGAGATATCATGTCACTTCCATGTCATTCCATGGTGAAGCCAGCAAGAGGTGCAGGGTAAGGTGTAAAATGGCCCCCAGCACAGTTGCCTACCCCAGGTAAAGTAGACCTTCTAAATCAGGGGTAGGCAACCTTTCCCCCTTAAGGGCCGAGGGACTTCAGCTCCCAGAAGCCTCAGCCATGTTGGCCAATAGTCCCATGTTGGCCAATAGCTTCTGGGATTCTGGGAGCTGAAGTCCTTCGGCCCTTAAAGGGGAAAGGTTGCCTACCCCTGTTCTAAACCAATGGGAATTTAGTAAGCCAACAAAATTCAAATGATTCAGAAGGTCTATTGTAGCTGACACTGGTAACTGAATTAGGGCCACAGTACATGTGGGCCCTCCATTCACTTCAAGACAAACAATTCTATAATCATTGCTCATCTGATGCCCACCACCCAGTTTTGGATATCTGTCACCCATCCTCATTTGGATAGCGTGGGGGGGGGGGGGGAGGATAACAAGTCAAAGGGAAGCACTTTCTCTTTTCATCTGCCTCATGTGAAGAAATGTGGTGCCAAAGTGGATCTTATTTAAAAGTTCTGTTCTGCCTTCTGAAATCTCAGCAGCCTACTTTTTAATATTTAAAATCAATGCCATACTTCCTCCAACTTCCCGCAGTTCTTCTCCATACCCTGGTTTATAAATAAGTGCACTCCACTAAATCTGCAATCAAGATCACTGATTCAAAACAGCAAGCCATGTCAGATTTAATTCTGTGATAATTTTATTTATTTGCTTGCTTGCCAGAACTGCTCACATATATACATAGATACATAGCAATAAAATAAGATTCATAAAGTGTTCATTTCCACTATTTTAAAAGCTCTAAATGTTCAGCAGGAAGATTTATTTCTTGGTGCAAAATCAGGGTTCTCTGAGCAGAAAATTTAGTATTCTTAGGTCCTAAACACTGCAGAAATAATCCAGTTTGAGAACACTTTAACTTTCCTAGCTCAATGCTAGGGAATTCTGGGAACTGTAGTTTTGTGAGAGATTCAGCCTTCTCTGTCAGAGAGCTCTGGTGCCACAACAAACTACAATTCCCAGGATTCTAGCCCTGAGTCAGGGCAGTTAAAGTGGTCTCAAACTGGATTATTTCTGCAGTGTGTTTTGGACCTAAGTAAATTTGATTAGAATTTTCTCTTATGATCAGGCTATCATTTCAAACATATTTCAATAGGTATTTCATTCTGCGTTATTTTCTTTGAATATAAATGAGCAATTATAAGTGGCTAAGGGGAGGGGGAAATCCAGATTTAGGGGGGTTGCAGACTGCCAGAAATAGTGCAAATTGAGTCCACTTTTAGGGTTAGGGTTAGTGCTAGGGAATCATGGGAATTGGTTTTTTTCTGAGACATTGAGCCTTCTCTGTCAGAGAGCTTTGGTGCCACAATAAAATACAGTTCCCATGATTCCCTGACCCTAAAAGTGGACTCAATTTGCACTATTTCTGGCAGTCTGCAATCCCCCTTAGTTCTGAACTAACAAGTCTAAAAAGCACTGGCTACTCAGGCAAGATCGATTTGAGAAAGGAGCATAATAGGTTAAGTTATTAGCTTAGAAGCTTACTTTGCAGACAATAATATAAAATTAATACTAAAAATACTGGGATAAACATGATAAAGGGCACCAACATAGAATTTTATTTTGTATAATGCACTTCATACAACTTCATGGTCAAAAAGTGAAGCATGGCATAGTGGTTTGAGTGTTGGGCTAGGACTTTGGAGACCAGGATTCAAATCCCCGCTGAGTCATGAAACCCACCAGGTGATCTTAGGCATGTCAAACTCTCTCAGCCTCAGAGGATGGCAATGGCAAAGCCTCTCTAAATTAAACTTGCCAAGGAAACCTTTTGATAGGGTTGCCTTAGGGTTGCCATAAGTTGGAAATGACTTGAAGGCACATAACAACAACAACAAATTTAAAGGTTTCATAACAATAGTTCAGATATCTACATTTACTAAGGAAAGTAACAAAAATTGAGCATATTATTAATATACTATTAAGTAACATCTCTAGGACTGAACTTCTGCCCAACCTACTTTCGCAGCTAGCCACAATGAACAATGAAAATCTGTTCAGCCAACAATCTAGCTGCGCAAGGATGATATTGCCAGCTCCTCTTACCAATGAGCCTTGCTTGATGGTGGGAGGGGGCTGGAAACATCCTCCTCCTCCAACCACCAGCCAAACAGATCTCATTGTTCAATGAGGCTGCTGGCTGTTAAGGTAGGTTTGGAGGGGCATTTACAATCATAGCAATAGTGTTAACTTTGTGAATACACAGTCTTACTGAATGTGGAGCACTTATGGCCCTGTAATTCCATGTTACAAATCAATAACTGTAATACAGACTGTGATGAACAGAAAGAAAGCAAGGAGCTGTGAAGATCAGAAGACAGCTGACCAATTCTGAGACAGCTGGAATCAGCCAATGAGAGAGCAGCTGGAAGGAGATAAATAGCTCAGGCGATGAGGGATATAGTTAGTTAGGGAGTTAGGCAGTTAGGAACTGTGGAACAAAAGGCTCAGAACCTTCGAGAGTGTCAGTTGGATAGTGAGGCAGTACCTTAAGCCAGAGGCTGTGGATTGTTCCTGAGGGAACTAAGTGATACAAAGCTAAGAGTCAAAAGAAGAAAAAAGAATTCTTTGTGGTTCAACAGAGCTCTGGTGTAGAGAGTGTCTGTGTGGTTAGATTGTGCACATAAAAACAGCTGAAGGATAGTATTTGAAATAGCTACAATACACTTGAACCTGTAACCAAGTAATATTAGTAACAAGTTTGAAAACCAAGAAGCGTGCCTGTAGGTTTGAAACACAATAAAACCATTTTATATTTCATAAAAACCTATTTTGGCCTCTGTGTGAAAATTTTGAACAAATGCTACCAGTGTGTTTTAATAGTTATTGGACCAGTAGGTGACGAGGACTATGAAGCCAGTCACATAAAACTCTAAAAGAGAGAAATAGTCACGGTGGCAGGAGTGGTTCGTCACACAGACTGAATTAAAAATATTTAAGAAAGAGGGGTGTACTATTTTTCTTGAGTACAGAATGGTGAGTTTGGGGTTTTTTTGTTTTGTTTTTTTTTTTAGAAATAATAGAATAGTGAAAGCCAGCATGATGTAGTGGTTTGAGCATTAGACTAAGACTCTGAACACTAGGGTTTGAATCCCTGTTTGACCATGGAAACCCCGCTATGTGACCTTGGATTAGTCATACTCTTAGCCACAGAAAACCCTGTGACAGGTTTGCCTTAAGGTCGCCTTAAGTCAGAAATGAAGGCACAGAACAACAAATGTACAGTCACCCCTCCATTTTCATGGGAGATCTGTTCCGGACCCTCCGGTGAAAATGGAAAACCGCAAATATTCAAGCCCCATAGGCTTGAATGGTGGCGCACGCCCATGGACGCACACCCTATTTTGTCCCCCTTCATTTGCCACCCGCGAATGGGCAGGGGACACGGACTTCAAGTCTGCAAAAACGGAGAGGCAACTGTATTTAGGCAATTAACCAAAAATTTTATGTTGAAATAGGATCCTCCATGGGCATGCCTGCTGCCACTTTTATTGTTTTCTCTAGGAGCATATCATCTTGCCGGCACAATTCCACTCCTTCCCCAATAGTATCCTTTGTCCTACAAAGACCTGCTCTAGATAGTCATACAACCCTCCAGAACTATTCCCTTACAAGAACTCCATTAGGGAATACACTTGTCCTGAGTGGAATCCTAGATTCAAACCATGTTGTTTAAATTAAGATTAGCTTGCATGCAGATATTATGATTTCTGACACTTTCTCAAACTGTAAAAGAATATAGTTGCCTTATTACTGGACATAAAATAAATTAGCAGAATTATTTACCATTAAATGTGTCTATTAAATCGTTGCATATAACATGTAACCATGATTTAATATATGTTAATAAAGCTGACAGATATCCAAAAATTGCAACGATCAGTTACCATCACAGAATTTTACAAGATCTTATAGATGAAAAAACAACAACACAAAACACCCTCTATTGATTTTCTACCTTTATATTCTGTTTTTCCTCCAAGAGCCCAAGGCTGTTCATAGCTGCCTCCCACTTTTACACTTCACCATAAACCTGTTAGACAAGTTGGACTGAGAGGTTGACTATCTCATCATTATCCATTGAGCTTCCTGACTCAGTGGGAACTAGAATGTGGATCATTCAAGTCCCAATCCAAACTGTAACTAGTACATCACATTAAGATTTTGTCATGTTACTTCAACAACAAATTTGATTTACATTTCTACTATTGTCAACAGATTCTCAAACATTAAGAAGTAGCCAGTACACTGGACTGTTTTATTGTGGATCAAAGAGTTCATCTTCAATTCACAAAGATGAATATCTCTTCCTGAGTTTGTTAGTATACAAACTCAGTAACAGAACTACAAAGTTCTGTTGGTGACTTTCACACAGATAACAAATCACTAAATATTCATGGTACCAATTAGAATAACTCCTGGTAATTACCTCATTAAAGATGCTTCCTTGCATGTTAAAAAGAAAAAGGTGAAAGTTGAAAGTAGCCAAATGGAGTTGAAATTAATCTTGTAATGTCTGAAAACCTGAGACAAGTATAGCCATTACATTGCCATGTACACCATTTGGGGGGCAGGGGGAAGATGTGATATAAATGTTACTAATAAAATAAAAACAATTATTTGGTATTGTATGTAGTTTTAGTTACCTTTTCTTGCAGTCCACCAGCACATCATACAGGAGTCTAAGAAGAGTATGCTTTTTTTCAGTGCTAAGATTCCAATCGGAAATCCATTTTCGAACCTATACAAAAAATGGAAACAAAAGGTACATTTTGACAATCAAGGAAAGTTACCTTGCAAACATTTTAAAAACAAGTCACAAGAACGTACAACTAAGAAATTGTTCTATTAAGCTTTTGGGCAGCAATTCCTTTTATTATGAAGTTTTCACTATATTAAAGAAAACATCCCATACAAAAGAAAACAAAGAACAAAACAATAACAATTTATAATGAAATAATGATTCATTAAACAGTACAGGATTTGGTATGTGTGTGTATGTGTATGTCCTTTCAAGTCTCCTGTCAACTTATGGCGACCCCAAGAATTTCATAGGGTTTTCTTAGGCAAGGAATACTCTTTCCTCTGCAACAATACACTACAGCACCTGGTATTCATTGGTGGTCTCCCATCCAGCAGCTAACCCTGCTTAGCTTCCAAGATCAAACAGGAGCTGATACCTTTACAGTATTAAGTTACCATATTAATTCAAACCTATCTTCAAAATACGAAATGTCCCCAATCAAATTTCACACTAAGCTAACTGAATATATCAGTGCAGAGATTGGCATGGGAGTGAGGAAGGGAATATGACACCCTATTAAATGGCAGGAATTCTTAGTGGAGATTTCTGTATCTGTCACTTTATACTTCACTTAAGAGGGGACATCATCTTACTTATGAACCAGTACAAAGGCCATGGTAAGGTTTGGTAAGAAGTTTTATGATCCAGTATAAAGACCATGGTAAGCCAGAATTCTTTAGATGTATTTTATGGTATACAAGCTAACGAGCTGGTGGATGTTGGCTGACTGCTCTTGCTTCACTTGAAGAGTTACACAAACTATGGATCTTCAGTTTGTGCTTTATTTACCATGATGTCTGAACTAGGCAGGAATTGGTGCTCTGACTTTTGCTTCTATTCCAAAACACCAGAGAAAAACCAGATATCACACTCACAGAATTATAGAGTTGGAAGAGACCACAAAGGCCATCCAGTCCAACCCCCTGCCATGCAGGAACTCCCAATTAAAGCATCCCCGACAGATGGCCATCCAAACCAAGGAAAGGCATTTCTCAGTTTTGCTTTAGGCAGATGATGTAGCAGTACTTTCAAGAACATCCACTGGTCTAAAAAGAGCACTAAAAGCACTAACACAGTACTGCAGAGAGGATCAGCTAGTACTCAACTATCCAAAAACTAAAATTGTGGCATTTGCTAAAAGACCTGGAGTACAGATGGACACAAGTCTCCTGTTTCAAATATGTGGGGGTAATCTTTCACACTACTGGTAGTAGGGAAGCACATGGGGAGTATGCTGCTGGTAACATAAAGAGGAACTCAACAGCCATCCTCAAATTTCTTATGACAAGAGGAAGCCATTATATACTGGTGGCACTAACACTTTTTGAAGCCAAATCAGTTACACAACTGCTTTATGGATCCCTACTGGGACCCCTCCCCATCTCTGCACCATTAGAACTTATGCAATCCAAATTTCTAAGATCAGCATTCTAGACTCCAAAATGTGCCTCTAATGCAACTCTGAGACTGTAGTCATGGAGGCCAAAGTCTGGGTGACTATACTAAGTTTCTGGCTCAGACTATCCTTCTTCCCCACCGGCCTTGCTCCACTAATCCTGATTGATGATTTCCAATCTATGTGGAAACAGATGATGATGACAAAAATTACATCATTGGGCTTCTCTTCAGATCATCTGCTCAACATGGAATATGATTAGGCTAAAGCAACCATCAAACAATGGGTGGGAGATACAGAGCGACAACTAGATCTAGCTAGCGCCCCAAATTTTATTGCTAGTGACTCCAATAGATATTTGGCATCACCTATGGCATACTTAGCAAAACTCAAAAGTTCCTAAACACCAGAGAGCCTTTACCTTGGCATAATGTCATGCCCTTCCCTAACCTGTCCTTGAAGGCTGATATAAGAAGACCCCCTTTTCAGACAGACTATGCCCCTGTGACTCTGGCCAAATAGATAAGAGAGTATGTACTACTCCAATGCTCATACTACAGGGACATCTGTCTGAGCCTTATTTCACCTTTATTGCATAAATACCAAGGACACACCAGTCAATTTTATACTTCTCTGTTGCTTTCAGATATCTGATACAACATATAATGTTGCCAGATTTTGTGTAGCTGCAGTTAAAATTTGCCAGGCAATGATCTCCACAGCAGACTAGTACCAACCTTGTCTTGCTATACTGATTTCCTGAAATGACACTTTAAATACTGTTTTTAAATTGTGTTTTACCTTCTTTTATTCTGTAACCCCCTTTTTATCTGTGCTGATCTATGATCATAATAAAGATTCTATTCTATTCTATTCACTAAATCAAATCAATTAAACCCACATTGTGTTCTTTTTTTTTTTGCAATGGGAGTCATCACTTAGCACATACCAGCACTCTGACATGTCCATGGTAAGAATTCATGGGAAAACTGCCTTAATGTGACATTCAAATAGGACCTTTACATGGAATGCAAACCAAACACACTTGCATCCAATAACAAAAAGCACCAATAGGTGGATACAGTGTGCCTTCTCTGAACAAAAAGTCTCTCTATGATCCAGCAGGATGATCTCAATAGTGGAAGGATGGGGTGTGATGGAACTTTGCTGGTTCATTCTGCCAGCACTTCTCATGTCGTTCCAAAGTATCTCCCAAACTCCCAGAACCCATTTTCAGAGTGTACAAGAGTCTTCAGGTGTGACTAGCATCTATCTTCTCACAAGAGACTTCAGGAGTAGCTGGCATCTCCTCACTCCCCTTCTGTTGGGCAGAACTGGATCTCTTCTCAGGTAATGCTCCTGCTGGTGGAAGTGAAGTCTGAATTCCAGCCATTTATTTTAAAAAAGAAAACTGTCATAATTTGGGATTCCCTTATTCCAATGAAGGAGGGATTCATTGTTACCATGCAAACTCTATCCAACTGCTTACCTGCTCCAGTTCAGTTGGAATGTACTGTATTGCACCACAGGTGGAGGCTACTTTGAGAAGGCTGCAGTAGACTGTGTACCTCGCAGGAGTATTCTTATCCATGCCATGGAAGAGATTGCTTAGCCTAAGCAATAATGAAAAATTAGTTAATTTTCATACAGTTTGTATGGAAAGAACCACAAACCAATGCCAAACAAAATAAATAGTATTATAGTATAGCAAGTATTTAAAAATGTGAAAAGCCCAGATTACAACACTCAGAATCAAATCAGAAATGCACTCTCAAACTTGTAACTGAGTCTCACGCTATTGGTTTCATTATTCCCACTTTATTTATAACACACACAGAAATTTTAAGCAGTTACACTTTCAGATCTGAGTAGGTGCCAAGACAGTAATAATATACTGAGGGCCTGTACAGACTGCCAGAAATAATTCACTTTAACTGTCCTGGCTCAATGCTAGGGAATCATGGGAATTGTAGTTTTTTCTGAGACATTGAGCCTTCTCTGTCAGAGAGCTCTGGTGCCACAATAAAGTACAGTTCCCATGATTCCTTAGCATTGAGCCAGGACAGTTAAAGTGGTCTCAAGATGGATTTTTTCTGGCAGTCTGTATAGGCCCTGAATCACAAATTATCTTTCTCCCAGAATAAAAATAACTGTAATATAATACATTTATTTATTTCACTCACACAAGACACTTACAACTGGAGCCTGAGAGATGGACGTTCCCCTTCCCGAAATTTGACCAGTTTCTCACACAGACTTTCAATCAAAGCCTCTTGTTTGTCAGGTTCCAGAATGAGAAGCAAAGACACTACACTGTTCATCACACTTTCAACATCTATATTGAAAAACAACAAGTATTTTCTCATTACAAAATATAAAATTTTGAATTGTTATTGACTAAGAGCACACTGAACACTACTTTATATTTGTATTCCAAAATGTAGCCATGTTAGTCTATTGCAACATACAGAGACAATAAGAAATCTTTGAGATTGGGAAAAAGAAATTTCTAGCATACCCTTTCAGTGACTCCAATCCTCTTCATCAGATACATCCAGTGAAGTGGACTGGAGTTTGCTGCTGTTTGTGGGGGAAATTTCTTTTTTTTCAGTCTTAAAGAGGTTACAAGATTCCTTTAGAACTATTTTATATTGCTATGCTATATAAAATATCTTAGACATGTGAAAAGGTATGTATAGACTTATGTGCTTTCCACTATGAACCAACAATAAAATTAAAAAGTAACAAAAAATTCAAGATTTCTATTAGCATTATTTAACTATTTAGCAAAAAAATCCAGATGTCACTTTTATTAGAAGAAGGCTAAAGTAAACACACACACACACACACATTTTAACATAGGTTTGAAATTATTTTAACCTAAAATAGCTTTTAAAAAATTAGCTGGTATTAAATATAAAGTGTTATACCCACAATCTCTGTACAAAGTGGGCAGTAGCTAGCACAGTACAACAGCACTGAAATCCTCTCAGCCAAGGAAATGAAGTGATCCTGGCTCCTTCTGCACAGGATTAATCGTTGTGTGAAAAATGAACCTGTGCTGGATTCTCTGATGAGAAGATATGAGGGAGGAATATTTTAAGGTCCTTTTGGTGCACAGGCAATTGGCTACCATCCAACATGAATGCATGCTAGATATCCAAGATGTCAGGATAGACAGTTCCCAATAACACTGTTTCTTCTATCATGCAAGAAGGGTCAGTGCCCTCAGAATTCCTCTCTGCTGAAGAGCAGCTTTGGCACCTTCTCTTCAGTGTCAGCAGCAAAGCTTTTTCTGCTAACCATCATTGTCACAATGTAATTTGGGCTTACTGACTGGCTGGGCAAGAAGAAAACTTGGTAATTGTCTGTTTAATAAAATGCAGTATATCTTCTTTGTATGTGTAGGGTTGTTAGTCATATGGATAATTAAGAACAACCTTTCTGGATGAGACCAAAGATCCATCTAGTCTGCAATTGCCTTTCTTACAGTGGTTAGCCTGGAAGCCCACAAGCAGGAACAGTCCATCTTGTTAGTCCTCACCTCCACCCATGCAACTGGCATAAATTGTTATACTGCTGAACCTAGATTTGGCATAGTGTGGCAGTGTATTTCATAACCTAACAAAAATATTTTTGTCTGATTTGAATCTACTGTCCATCAAATGCATTGGGTGACTTTAATGTTCTATTCATTCTCTCTACCTTAGATAATAATACAAGTCTCTATCATGCCCCCCTCCACTGTTCTTTTGTTACTTAAAAAAGTTTTTCAAAGTGTTTTTAATTATTCTGGTTGCTCTGTTCTGCACCTTTCCCTTTTCTATGATGTCATTTCCAAGATGGCTTCCCTAAATTTGTATAAAATATTCCAGAAGAAACTACCACAGGCAAAATAAGAAGTATCTAAGATGTTTTTCCCCCCTGAACCAAGTGGGACTTCTGACAAGGGTGACATTATTTGCAACTCATAATGGCCAAACCGATAATGTGTACTGATAGAATTCAAAGATACAGCTGTGTTAGTCTGTAGAATCAGAAATGTAGGCTTTGTAGGCTTCTGTGACTAAATGCATCTGAGGAAATAGACTGATGTTTACAAAAGCTCATGCTACCAACTTCTTTATTTCAGTTAGTCTCAAAGGTGCTACAAGATCTCTCTACAATGTGTACTGAATTAGTTTAAGATGGCAAGTGAATTGATTTAAACCAAGATGATTTGAATCACTGCTTTAAAGGGGGGTTTCCATAAGAAACCTTCAGTTTAAATAACTGATTTAAGTAAAATTTGCCACTGATTGTTCAAAGCAAACTCCTTAAACAATGGTGCAAAAGTCTACAAAGACATTTTATCACAACTATAGACAGGGCCCAGTAAGGCAATTTTGGTAATGGAATATCTTTTATCAGTGGAACCATATGGAATACAATTTCACCTTCCCCCGCAGCCCCATGAGCCCTCAAAATTTGCTCCAGACCCCTGAAAATTGCCCCAGAGCAGAATTACAGGCAGTACAAAGGGCTGCATGGAATGGGGAAGAAAAAGAAATCTTACTGTATTGGCATATGGTCAACAGTGCAACAAAAGATTTTGACCTTTTCAAACATTAAAGATAAATCAAGTACTTTACACATTTTTTTAAAAAAAGTATCAAACTCTAATTTAAAATCCAATTTCAAATTCAAATATTTAATTCCTAAATTTTTAAATAAAAAACCCTATATATGGCTTTTCACCTACCTTGGATGAATATGATTTAAGTCAGGGGTAGGCAACCTAAGGCCCACCCCCCCTCCCACCATAACGATATTGATTATTGTTGTTATTACTTGTTCTTGGGGTTTTGCCATGGCTTTTCTGGAGCTGAGAGAGTGTGCATGCATATTTTAAAATTTTTAATTTTTTTTAAAATATATTTTTATTTACTGTATTTATTTACTGTATTTATTTATTTATTTATTTATGGTGTTTCGGCCCCCCAATTGTCTGAGGGACAGCAACCCGGCCCCGGCTCAAAAAGGCTGCCTACCCCTGATTTAAGTGGTGTAAAAATAACTTTGTTGCTGTAGCTCTAAGCCAGGGGTAGGCAATCTTTCTGAGCCAGGGGCCGATCCCCCGAAGTCGTGTCTTCCAGCGGGCGGGGGGGGGGGAAATAGCGCAGTGCGCGCTTACGTGCGTGCGCACAACCCCTGCCGCTGCGTGCGCTGCCACAGCCGCACATGTCACGGCCACCATTTTGTTCTCCAAAATGGCAGCCACGACGCGTTTGCACATGTACAGTACTCCTGCACATGCGCAAACGCATCGCGGCTGCCATTTTGGAAAACAAAATGGTGGCCGTGGCGCGCGCGGCAGCGGTGGCAGGGGTCCACCTGGGATGGTAAGCGCCCCTGCTCTAAGCTAATGTGGAAGCTATTAATGACTGGCTAACTTCCTGGTCCAGGAAGAAGATTCGTACCCTACTATAGCCAAACTGCTCCACCCCTAACAGATTTCATTGGCTCCAAGAAACCCATAGCAGTGAAGTGGGCCACAGTGTGTCAAGAAGTATTCCAGGAGTTGAAAAGGGCTATGTCTGACCTGGTGCTAATGGCACCTGACTTTAGCAAGACTTTCATTGTGGCCACAGATGCTTCTGACAAAGGACAGTTCTGATGCCAGAGGGTTGTAATGGATACGATCATGTTTCCATGCATCCTGTTTGCTTCCTCACACACAGAGCTAACTGGAAACATAGGCCTATAAGCTCTGCTCCTAAAAATAGCCAATCCCAACAGTACTGAAGGCTTTTGGTGTTCAGCCCAAATGAACTGTATACGGTGCTATAATCATTTGATAATATGGAATAATTAAACATGGGCAGAATTTGATTCTGTTGGGATTACAAGACATTTTATTCGAAATCATGCATAAGACTAGTGTTCTAATCTAATATGCACTTCTGTGCAGGTAAATGTACTACTGTTATAGACAAAATGTAACACCAGTCTTAAAGGAGCTGCCCCAGCTGTCAATTCACTTTTGGTTTGTATTCAGTATGCTGGTGATGACATTTAAAGCCCTTAACAGCTTGGGATCTTGTACTTAAAAGACTGCCCCCCCCATGTCTGCCTGAAAACTGAGGTCTCTGCATTCCACCAGTGGGGACAATACAAAGTGGTAGGACATGGAACAAGGCCTTCTTGGTTGTGGCACCACTATTGTGAAATGTCCTCCCTTTGGAGGTCTAACTTTTGCCAAAACTGGTTTCTTTCCCTCACCAAAACAAAACATGTTTTTTCTTATTAAAACCTAATTTACTTCAAAATGTACATGTACATGGTCTTAAATTGTTGTAGTTTTTAAAGTTAATTTAATTGTTGTCTTGTTTAATCTGTTTTTATCTTGTTTAAATTATTTGTGGTTTTAATCTGGAAGTATTTTAAATTGTTACGCTGGCCAGATTACTCCATAAAGATTGAGATACAAATACTTTAATACAACCTAAATAATGTTCTTGATGTAAATAAGCACTCTACAAAAGGAAATTTAAGTTTCTAGCAAACAGAGCTTGACTTTCAAACAAAGCCTTCATAAAGCAGCTTAGATAAAAACATACTATTCAAAATCATAAAGCAGACATCAAAATCACCATAAAATAACATTTAACATAGCAGCATAACCTAGTAATAGGATAGTAAAAGAATAGCACTATTAGGCATTGCCATGATACCATGAATTGAAATAAATAAATTTTGCTCCCTGTTTAAAGGTCTTGTGAAGAGTGACAAAGGAGGGATTCCCCAAGAATGTGACCACCAAAAGGGCTCCATCCCATGTGCCCACCAATTTGCTTGATCTTGTAGGTAGGCCAACAAACAGATTCATTTAAGTAAAGGCAATTCATCCCCTTCCAATCCTCTAATTCTATGATCTAGATTGGCTGCAAGTACCACTATCCTCATCTGGCATAGCCAATGGTTGGGCATGATGTGAGCTGGATTCCAAAAATATTTGGTGAACCAAGATCAAGACAGATTAGGACTCTAAACATCAACACCAGAACATGTATTGGCTACAAAAACTGCACAATGCAACTGATGCATTATTTATGTCACATATCTTGATTGCCATTACAGTTAGCACAGCCACATTTTGCACCAGCTGAAGTTTCTGAACCATCATCTTTAAAGGCTACCCAACACAGTACACATTACAGCTGTTTGCTCTGAAGATCACCAGTGCACAAGTAACAAATACTATGCCTGCCTTTTTAAAATTTGGTATGCCAGTTGCACCCCAACTTAACTACTCAAAGGGACTCCTAGGAACTGATACCACCTGCACTTTTCACAGATAGTGCTGTGTCCAAGGGAAGCTCAAATTGAAGCTTTGGGTCACACAACTGTATCCTGGTCAGCTGGTTTCCTACATTACCTTTCTTTAATGTGATTTAATTAATTCATTTCTTTGCTCTTGTGGTGTAGTGTTTTGGGTGTTGGGACAATGGCTCTGAAGACCATGGTTTGACTCCCTGCTTGGCCATGAAACCCACTGAGTGACCTTGGGCAAGTCACATGTTCTCAACTTCAAGGGAAGGCAATGGCAAACCTTTTCTGAATAAATATTGCCAAGAAAACCCCATGATAGGGTTGCCATAAGTCAGAAAAGACTTGAAGGCCCACAACAGCAACAACAACTTTGCTTTCATCCACACCAAATTGCCTCCAGATAATTATTTCCACATTCAGTATTCTCCCTAGGATTAGCAGATAAAAAAGAGGTAGACAATGAATTTATGTTTAACAGTATGGGTCTGGGAACAAGACAGAGCACTGAGTCACCCACAGGGATGAGTAAAACTCCCCCAACAATACTGTTGGGACACATCCCCCAGGAAGGCCTAGGGCCACCATTAGCACCATCTCTCTTAAACCTAACTTGTCTAGGTATCCAAAAAGGACATTGTGGTCAGCCATTTTAAAAGGTACAAGAGAACCAATAGGGTTGCATTTTTCCTGCCCACTCCCCGATGTAAATCATCCATCAGGCAAACCAAGACCAATTCCATTCCAAATTGGTTTGGAGATATGCCAATAAATCCTTCAAGTCTGCCTGGAAACAAACTACATCACAACCCTAAATCCTGATCATTCAAGCACTCCACCAATAATGATCTAAAAACATGATGATACAAACCTTTATCATCCTCCTTCAAGCACACATCACATGCTTCAATGATCTGGGCTAAGTCAATATGAAGTCCACCTTCAGAATTCTCTTCAGATATTTCTGCTCCCTTGGATTTTAGGTAAGCCCTAAGTTCTGCAGCCTTGCCAAAAATAAAATTAAAAATTAAAGTCATTTATGAAAGCTGCATGTGCTCAACAGTTCACATGTAACAATTAAACAATTTTGATCATAACATGTAATTCTTGATATGATACATAACACAACTTCAACGTAATTGGAATTTAGACAATATTTTAATGCTAACAAGCCAAGTAATCTAACCAAAGAATCGTTACTCCAATCCATGTTTCTACTACATTAGGATTTAGTTACTATTAAGGTCCCGACCATGGAACTGGCATCCCAAAAGGATAGGTGTGCACAGATCCCATGGAAAAGCCCAGCCCAGTCTTCCCCTAATCATATGGCAACAATATACTTAGGACTATGCTATTTTTTCTTTACAAAATTACAGTTCAAAACAAGTAGGGAAGGGGGGTGGGAAGGATTCTTGATGGGTCAGATGGATCTGTAGCAGCCTTTTATGTAACTCTGCCACTACTTCTCTGGCCACTGTCCGTCACCCCCACAAATAATCCCTTGTGCCGATAATCAAGGTCCTGAGTATCATTCCTTAGGAATTATGCCTCTACCAGAATTATGCTCTGCCATGAGAGTGATCTGAGAATAAGGCTGCAGATTAAGCTGGGAGCCAAGGGAGGGAGGGAAGGAGTGTCCAGAGGGCGGTGACCAAAATGATGAAAGGTCTGGAAACCATGCCCTATGAGGAGCAACCTAGGGAGCTTGGATATGTTAAGCCTGGAGAATATAAGGTTAGGAGTGACATGCTAGCCGTGTTTAAATATTTGAAGGGATGTCATATTGAGGATGGAATAAGCTTGTTTTCTGCAGCTCCAGAAAGTAGGACCCGTAGCAATGGATTCAAACTAGAGAAAAAGAGATTCCACTTCAGCATTAGGAAAAACTTCTTGACAGCAAGAGCTATTCAACAGTGAAATACACTGCCTCAGAAGAAGATGGGAGTCTCCTCCTTTGGAGGTCTTTAAACAGAGGCTGGATGGCCATCTGTTGCGGGGTGCTTTGATTGTAAGTTCTTGCATGGCAGGAGGTTGGACTGGATGGCCCTTGGGGTCTCTTCCAACTCTAGGATTCTATAAGTCCTATTCAAAAAGGGAAGATGCTACAATGAGCAGAAAAAAGGAATCTAAAGCCAACCCAGATGGTTCAGCAGCTGGGTCACCCTGCTGGGACTGCATCTACACAGCAGAATTAATACAACGTGATGTCAGAGGCTTTCATGGCTGTTGTCCATAGTTTTCTGTGGGTTTTCTGGGCTATGTGGCCATGTTCTGGAAGAATTTAGTCCTGACATTTTGCCTGCATCTGTGGCTGGCATCTTCAGAGGGCGGTGACATGGAAGTGTGTGGGGTATATATACACTCTTCCCTCGCTGTTCACGTCTTTGGTCTTTTGCAGACAGCAAGCGCTGAGGGATAAAATGGTGAACACCCCTGTGCTCAGGTGGCCATTATATCCTATAGGACCTCAATATTTGCGGTATTTCTGATTCATGGGGGGTCCAGAACGGATCCCCCATGAATTGGGAGGGACAAGTGTATACTTCTGTGACCCTTGGTTGGGAGGAAGTGATTTACACGTTAATCTGTGTGCTGGTCTGTAGTTGAATGGCAAGGCATATGCCCACGTATCCTCTCACCCTGAGGTCTTGCTATTCAACAACAGACCAATACACAAATTAACATGCAAATCACTTCCTCCCAGCCAAGGGTCACACAGTATATATATACCCCACTCACTTCCATGCCACCACCCTCTGAAGATGTCAGCCACAGATGCAGGTAAAACGTCAGGAATAAATTCTTCTAGAGTGCAGCCACACAGCCCAGAAAACCCACAGAAAACTAAGAATTGATACAGTCTGCCTCAGTGGAGGGTTTCAGAGAAATACTATCTGAAGAGGCAACTTTTCCAAGGGTGAGCAGCTAGCTGGATTTAATGGGTCTTACCAGATTTTAACCCTAAAACTTCCAGAGGTTCCAGTGACTGAAAAAGTGGGCTTCTACAGTTGACTGAGGCCTCATTCCCACTACGTTACAAATCGGTTTGCTAATATTATTTATTATTATTTAACTGGTTTGAAGTGGTTGAAATGACCCTTGTTCACACTTGAGCTCAATTGCTGAAGCAGTTTGGCGAGGGGCCCTCTGAGCTAGATCCATTTAACGTTTGTCTTTTTGAAGCTCTCTTTTTCTGCGTCTTTTGCAATAAATCGATTCAGCACAAGTGTGAATGGGATGCAGATAGGAATCAATTTCATTCTGCCCTTTAAATTTGCCAGCCAGCTGAAGAGGGTCCATTTTGAATCGATTCATTAGTTAATGTGAACAATGAGTGGGTTATTTTACAACAAGAAAATACGATTGGGGCAAATGTAGTGTGAACCACGCTCCACTGTTGAACCGATCCATCGATCCAGATTGCAAACTGATTTGTTTGTAAGTGGGAATGAGGCCTGAGGCTGCAGGGACACTGCCGAATTAAGGCTGTTGAACAAACGCCCTTAAAGAGAACCATCATGCAATAGCGGTTTGAGCGTTGGACTACGGGCCTTTGCAGACTGTCAGAAATAGTGCAAACTGAGTCCACTTTAAGGGGTAAGGTTAGTGCTAGGGAATCATGGGACTTGTTTTTTTCCTGAGACATGAGCCTTCTCTGTCAGAAAGCTCTGGTGCCACAATAAAATACAGTTCCCATGATTCCCTAACCCTGACCTTAACCCTTAAAGTGGACTCAATTTGCACTATTTCTTGCAGTCTGCAAAGGCCCTAGGTCTCTGGAGACCAGGGTTCGAATCCCTGCTTGGCCATGATGGAAACCCACTGGGTGACCTCGGGCGAGTAACATTCTCTCAGCCTCAGGGGAAGGTCATGGCGAAGGCAAACGTCCCCTGAACAAACCTTGCCAAGAAAACCCCATAACAAGATCGCCATAGGTCGGAAACGGCCCACAACACACGCCACCCCTTTGACTGCCATGGCTCGATGCTTTGGAATTCTGGGAAGTATAGTTTTGTGAGATATTCAGCCTTCTCTATCAAAGAGCTCTGCCGCCACAACAAGTTGCAAATCCCAGGATTCCATAAAATGGAGCCGTGACAGTTACAGCGGTGCCGAACTGGATTAATTCTTCCGTGTGGCAGCAGCGGGGGTGGGAGTATCCGCTGCCCCTCCGCGCAGGGTCTCCCCGAGGGGCCTCCATTGCGGACCCTTCTACTTCCTGACCTGGTCCTCCTCCGTGATATCAATAAAAGCCGGGACGCTCATCTCGGCGACGACTCCGCTCCCTCTCCAGAGCACGCCGCCCGACCGGAAAAGAAATCGACCGTCACCTATACGTCATTTCCACATCCGGGGTCACAGCGGCCATTTCTTTTTTTCCCGGCGGCGTTCCTAGACGCGCATGCGCCGCCTAGTGCGACTTTCCGCCTCCTTCGGCGGCTCGGCTGCTAGGTCACATGGTGCGCGCCAGCCACTCACGTTGCTCCTGCCGGGCTCGGCGGTTGCAGCGCCCAGTCCAACCGCTGCCTGTCTTGCAGAGTGTGGAGGCGTTGAGGGTCGTCGCTGCTTTAGGGTTTTCCTCAGAGTGGGCTTGCCGTTGCCTTAATGCCTTCCCCGAGGCTGAGAGAGTGTGACTCACATGGTCGACCCGGGATTGAAACCTTGTCCTCCAAAGTCATAATCCAACACACAAACCACTACACTACACTGCCCCAACCTTGATAAGTACTGCACCATCCAAAATCCACAAAAGACGTGCATCTGAGGAAGTAGACTGAAGTCTCCGAAAGCTCATGCTGCCAATTTCTTTTTCTCTCTCTACATACTGATTCTATAGACTTAACAGGGCTATATCATGGAATTCTACCACAAAACATACACCTTATATGCCAACCAAAATGCACAATATACGTGTTGCAAGCTTTCGGAGCTCCATTGGCTTCTTCATCAGGCAAAGCTGTTTAAAATGATACAGGAAAAAGAGAAAAAAAATACAAATAACAATGTTAGATTCAAGCCTGCATTTGGTCAAGAGGGTATGGAAGGATATTGATGCAAGTGGGCCCCTCTTCCTTCTGGCCATGTGGATACTGGGAGATTCAATCCAGGAAATAAACTTTAAAATCCATTTGCAAGACAAAAAGCTACTCCCTTTGAGGTTCAGTTTGTCTGAAATCCATTGTGAGGCTCCAAACCCCTTTGTTAGGAAGGAAACAACATCCCAGAAGTCTCCCTGTTATAGCATCAGCAAAACTTTTAGGTGTTCAGTGCAGTCCCAATAATTTAAAAGGTTTTTTTTTTTTTTACTTTTGTTCCAGGTAGAAACCTCAAATAGTACAATCCCAGGCAATTGGCTTGCTCCTTAGGATTTTGCTGTGGGGGTTAAATATGTTATCTTCACATCCATGGGTAGCTGCGTTGGCATATATCAAAGGACTGCATCATCCAAAATCCACCAAACAGTGATACCTTTATTGGATCAACCAAAATGCACATTTTACATGTTGCAAGCTTTCGAATCTCCACCGGCTTCTTCATCAGACAAAGATGTTTAAAATGATACAAGAGAAAGCAAGAAAGAAAATGACAATGTTAGCCATAGCCCTGCCATTTGGTCAAGATGTTGTGCTTGTAGCAGCCTTGATGTTATTTGATAGTTCAGGTCTCCTCAGGCATCAGGGCAGGCGCTTCCCTCAGTTTAAAAGCTGGACTTCTTGCAACTGAAAGAACAAAATGGCTTCTAGTGCCCTGAAGACCTGACTCTCATCTCTTTTCCAATTAAACTGGGCAGTCTTTTAAGCCTCAGAGTTGAAGGGTGCTCTGAGATCTTGGCTGGAATTAAGTGCAGTCAGGGTGACCAGATGTGGCAACCGCAAAGGAGGACAAGGCAACACAAAATGGAGGGCATTCAAGAAAAATGGAGGACATGAACAAATAAATGCTAAAAACATATAAATGTACATTCATGCTTCTAAGGACGTTATCACACGGGGAGTTGCAGGGAGAAAGTGGAAATAAACCGGCTGAGCGGAAGACTTTAATTTACGGGATTTGTCCCGTTCTGCCTCATCTGATAACTAAATTCGAATTTAAAAGGGGGTTAATTGGAACAAAAACCTGATCTTTTCAAATCCTCAAAAATCCTGAAAATGAAAAGATCAGGTTTTTGTTCGAATTAACCCCCTTTTAAATTCGAATTTAGTTATCAGACGAGGCGGAATGGGACAAATCCCGTAAGTTAAAGACTTCCGCTCGTGCCCGTTTATTTCCACTTTCTCCCCGTGACTCCCCGTGTGATAACGCCCTATGTCATGCTCAAAATGGAGACATTTTGGAGTACCTCCTGGACAGGAGGTTGGGACATAGGACATGTCCTGGAAAAGGAGGACTTCTGGTCACCCTGATAGAATCATAGAATCATAGAATCATAGAGTTGGAAGAGACCACAAGGGCCATCCAGTCCAACCCCCTGCCATGCAGGAACTCCCAATCAAAGCATCCCCGACAGATGGCCATCCAGCCTCTGCTTAAAGACCTCCAAGGAAGGAGACTCCACTACTCTCCGAGGGAGTGTGTTCCACTGTCGAACCGCCCTTACTGATAGCAGTCAAACCTACCTCAGACCTTATGAATGAAAGACCTCCTAGGGTGTATCCACACTGCAGAAATAAACCAGTTTGACACCACTTAACTGCCATGGCTCAATGTTATGGAATCCTAGGATTTGTAGTTTGATGAGGCACCGGGGCTCTCTGAGAGAGAAGGCTAAATATCAAACTACAGATCCCAGAATTCCACACTATGGATCCATGGCAGTTAAAAGTGGTGTTAAACAGGCTTATTTATGTAGGGTGGAAGGTCCTGCAAATAAAGGGCCACTGTGGCTTCCTTGATGGAGCGTGTCTGTAATGCAGTCTTCCTCTTTTCTTACTGCTTCTCACTTTACCAATCATGGCTTTGCTGTTGCTTGTGTGCCCTCAAGTCATGTGTGACTTATGGTGACGCTATCACAGGGTTTTCTTGGCAAGATTTGTTGTGGTGGGTGGGTTGCCTTTGAGGTTGAGAGAGTGTGACTTGCCCCAGGTTACCCAGTGAGTTTCCATGACGGAATCATACACTGTATACTATAAATAATGCAGTTTGACACCACTTTAAATGCTACAACTCTTCTCTGCCAGAGGGTTGGGACTTCAAAAAACTACAAATCCCAGGATTCTTTAGGATGGAGCCATGGCAGTTGAAGTGGTGACAAACTGCATGATTCATACAATGTAGATGTAGCCTGGGAGATGTTTTTAATTCTTTACCCAGCACCCTAAAAATCCTGAATAATCAATTCAGGAGCAATAGTGGCAAAAACCTCAGCCAGTGCAGCATAGTTGTTTGTGTTGGATTACAACTCTGAAAATAAGAGGCTGAAACCATGAAGCATTAAACCCAAAAAAGGAAGTAAAGAGACTGAGGGGTCACACATTCTGGGTTTGTTATTCACATTATGGAGCTGTATCAATGTGCATCTCTGCAAGTTTGGTTGCTGAATTGTACAAACATTTGAATAAAGATGGAGTCGACAATGTTAATACATTTGGAACACGTTCAAGCATACAGGGTTTTATCCTTGGTCTATTTGGATCTATTCGCATTGGTTATTCACATTACTGATGATGTGGATCTTTTTTAAAAACTGGGGGGGCGGGGACACACACCCAATATCAATTATCCCAGATTAAATGTTTTTTTTTTTGGCAACTCTCCCACTAAAATTTAGGAGTTTATCGCACTGCTTATAAAACCGTCTTACCTCTCCCGAATTAAAATTTAACTCTGGAGAGGTACGATGGTTTTATAAGCAGTGCGATAAGCAGTGTGGCATCCTGATACTATTGCAGGGATTTTGCCACCAAATCTGCCACCTGGGTCCACTCCCGCTCCCAGGAGTGATCTGGTGGCCATTTTCGTAAGTCGGAAAACTCCCGGTTTTGAAAAGAGATGCGCTGAGTGCCCCTGGGAGCAGGGATGGACCCGGGCTCCGAGATAAGAGAAAGAAGACGATTTTATAAGCGGTGCAATAAGCTCCATAATTGGGTGCATTTGGGATGTGTGTGAACAATGGAGATTTAATCAGAGATCTGTGGTATGATTCAATCCGGATTCATCCTGGATTTATTTATTATTTATACCCTGCTCGTCAGCCACAAAGGCTACCCCTGATTTTCATCAAGTTGACTTTTACTCAAAGCAAGTTCTCCATTCTCATTACAGACCCAACACAACCCATACACATTTCAGCCCTAGAGCATTTGTTTTGTAACTAGTCTCCCTCAAGAGGATGTATTTCGGAGTCATCATGTTTAAGATTGGGTACTAGTGTCTTCTAGCTTTTCTATATAGCTTTGTAAATTGCACTTTCTGGGGTGAACCTCTGCCCTCACCGAATATCAGAAAGTACCATTTTACTTGGCTTCTATATGAGGCTATTCTGCTGAAAATTTTTATTTAAATGTACAACTGCTAAATGACTTGTTGATTTGTTAACGCTGTTTGCACTTTTGAAACAGTTTGCTTATCCAGCAATTTCCTTCCCTCTTTTATAAAAATTTGCTGCAATGCAGCTGGTATCTTTCTCTTCCTTTCAAGGGATGCTTAGACTACATTCCCATGGGCACTTACTTGGAAATAAGCCACATTAAACAAAATATTAATTAAAGCAGTTGTAGCTTTTTGCAGTTTTTGTTGACTAGACTACTTCTTCCCTCTTTTTGGTGACCTCTGCTTCTGTGTGTGTAGGCAGTAGGGCACACCATACAATTCTGGTTAAGGTCTCCACTTTTGCCATTTGTATTTCTTTTAGTTCCTTCCGAGGCTCTTCGGGAGGGTTCCCCCCCTTTATAATTCACACTCTGGTTCAGTAGGGCAGGGGTCGGCAACCTTTGTTGCCAGGGGGCCGGGAGGGGGGGAATGGTACGGGGGCCGGGTGGGCATGCCCGTGCTTGCGTGCGCACTCCCCCCACACATGCATACACACAACACCCACCGTCATGTGCATGTGGGTGCGCAGGGGAGCGCCATTTTGGAACACCCCCCACACGTGTGGCGTGTGAATTCGCCTGGCGCACGGGTGGGGGGCCTTCCCTGGGCCTTGGGAACGCCCCCCCCCACGCATGCGCCATGGGAATTTGCCTGGCGCATGAGCGGGGGGGCCTTGGGAACGCCCCCCCCGTGCGTGCGCTGTGCAAATTCATCTGGAGCACAGGCAGGAGGGGCCTTCCCTGGGCCTTGGGAACGCCCCCTGTGCGCGTGCCGTGTGAATTCGCCGGCGCATGGGCGGGGGGCCTTCCTTGGGCCTCGGGAACGCCCCCCACGTGTGTGCCATGCGAATTCAGCCTTTCCTGAGCCTTGGGAACGCCCCCCCGCCCGTGTGCCAAAGAAATTTCAGAAAATCACCATGTGCTTTATATAGAGCAGGGGTAGGCAACCTTTCTCCTTTAAGGGCCGAGGGACTTCAGCTCCCAGAATCCCAGGAGCTATTGACCAACATGGGACTATTGGCCAACATGGCTGAGGCTTCTGGGAGCTGAAGTCCCTCGGCCCTTAAAGGGGAAAGGTTGCCTACCCCTGATATAGAGTATAGCAAAGCATTTGACTGTACATATGATGAAAAGCTATGAAACACTCTCAAAGATGGTAGTGCCAATACATTTAATAGTCCTAATGAAAAATCTGTTTTCAGGACAAGAGGCTACCATGAGAACAGAATTCGGAGAGACAGATTGGTTCCCAATTGGCAAGGAGGTCAGGCAAGGTTGCAGTCTATCACCTTAACTTTTCGACTTGTATGTAGAAAACACCATAAGAAAAGCAGAGTTAGACTCAGAAGAAGGAAGAGTGAAGACAGAAAATATCATATGAAGCACAGATTTAGACTCAGAAGGAGCCGTGAAGATAGGAGGAAGGACCATCAACAATCTAAGATATATGAATGATACCATAATTACTAGTGGAAGACATCACAGACTTGAAACAATTACTAAGGAAGGTCAAAAATGACCTTCAAAGGCAGGCTTATTGTTGAACATAAAGAAAACAAAAATAATGACCAAGGGAAAAATACATAAATTCAACTTAGATAATGAGGAAACTGAAACAGTTAAAGCGTTCCCATACCTAGGATCAAACATCGATCAGAATGGTGACTGCAGTCAAGAAATTAGGAGACTAGGAACAGGAAGGGCAGCTATGAAAGAACTAGAAAAGATCCTAAAGCAGTGTTTGCGAACCTATGGCACGGGTGCCAGAGGGGGCACTCAGAGTCCTCTCTGTGGGCATATACGCCATCGCCCCAGCAAAGGGTTTGCCTGAGTTTGTTACTAGAAAGCCAGAGGGACAAGGCACTTTGTGATAAATAAGTGGGTTTTGGGTTGCAGTTTGGGCACTCAGTCTCTAAAAGGTTTCCCCTCTTTGTCCTAAAGTGTAAAGATTTACAACTGAGCACTAAAGTTAGAATTGTCCAAGGCATTGTATTTCCCATCACCATGTAAGGATGTGAGACCTGAATAGTAAAGAAAGCAGACAGAAAGAAAATCAGATCAGTTGTGTTGTGGCACTGGAGAAGAATGCTTAGGATACCATGGACAGACAAAAAGACCAAAAAAAAAAAAAAAAAAAAAAAAAAAAGAAGGAAAGAAAGAAAGAAAAGAAAAGAAAAGGGGAAAAAAAAGGGGGGTGTCTTGAACAGATCAAGCCTGAAATCTCTTTGGAAGCCAAGATGGCTTAATTGAGGTGGTCATATTTTACTCTCATCATGAGAAGGCATAACTCACTAGAAAAGACAATAATGCTAGGAAAGGTAGAGGGTAGTAGAAAGGAAGAAAGACTGTATGCTGGACGGATGAACTCAATCCGGGAGATCATAGGCATGAATTTATAGGGATTAAGCAGAGCAGTGGAGGATAGAGGATCTTGGAGATAAGGGATCTTATCCACAGGGTTGACTAGAGGGAAGTTAACAACAAACAAATGTGGGTGGGGATGTTAGCAAATAAGAAATTAATAAAATTTGGGTACACATGTAGAGCTCCCTCTATGACCCCGAACTGATCTCTGTGCGATGTCAGCCATAATCCTCTGGATGGCAGGTCAAGTAGGCACAGGGAGGGCCTGACCAAACAACTGGAAAATTCCCTACCACACAGGTTTGGGAGTTGCTAAAGGGGAAAGGCCATTATCCCAAAAGGCAACACATTGAGTCTCACTCTTGATGGGGCAGTGATCAGATTTAACTGCACCCTCTTTCTCCAGCCTCCCTTCCTTGATTGAATCGAAACCAAATGCATTATTTAGACTGTTCTTACACTTAGGTTTAACAAAACTAAGGCAATCAACACCTTTGTCCAGGCTTCAGCCAAGCCATTAAGTCGATAACTAGGAGCAAGATATTTCTTATATAAGTCTCTAGATTTTTAGACTTCACGGACTATCTTTGGCTCCATGTCAGTCTGTGCTCTGATCATAGCTCCCTTGGCCATCCCTTCCCCCATTTCAGTGGCTGTGTATCATCATTACCATCATCCACATCCACAGTGGATCCCGGAGAAGCCTTCGGAAGTGAGTATCTCCCGTAGTCTGGTCCATCTCAAGCTATTCCCGCTTTCACTCCTTTACTTCTAAGTGTGCTATGTGAGTGAGTGTGTTATATTTGTGTGCGTGCAGTTTTCCCCTTTAATAAATATTTAGACCTTAATTGAAGAAGCCTGTCTCAGCGTCATCTATTGTGGGATCTCTTAGTCCTCTGTATACATATCAGTACTCTGGTCTCATGGGGTGTTGTTAGGGCCCCACTCTTGCATATCTGAGCTAATTATAAATTCCCCTAATTAGATCCTTCCTAACAGGGAGGCAGAAAAGGGGAGGGGGGAAAAATCATGGTGCAAGAAATCCGAGTTTATTCAGTTTAAAGCTCAATTCATCTTATTTATGACCTGTGTCCATGAATGATTTCTCTCCTCATGTTGTGTAGTGATGTATATCTCAATTTTTTAAAACCTTGAATCAGAGGGAGTCTTTAATCAGCTTTTGATCCAGTGGTGCTTTTCTATGGACTGAATGAAAAGATAATCTTCACTGGTTCAGCTCTTCCCTGTGTTACTGTAAAATCTTACTCTACAGCACTGGAGGATTGTTTGGAACAATGGGGAGGTAGAACTGAATGCTGCAGAGGGAAGGGGATCAGTGAAAACAACACTATCCCTTTCCACAAGCAACAGCATTCTCACTGCATTGCAGAAATAATTCAGGTTGACACCACTTTAACTGCCATGGCTCAATGCTATGGAATTCTGGGAACTGTAGTTTTGTGAGCTATCTAACCTTCTCTGCCAGAGAGCTCGGGGGCAACAACAAACTACAAATCCCATGATGCCATAAGCATTCCCAGAGAACTCCTGGCATTACCAAGAACTTTTTATTTCCACTCTCCAGGTCAATATAAATTAACCTATTATTTTCAAACATGAAATAAAACGTGAAATCCATGGCTGTCAGTTTGTCTTATACTGGAATAGGCAATATGGCAGTGGCCAAGAAACCTAGCGATTTCCCCCCAAGGACCCAGATTCAACAGAGATTAATTAAGGGAAGGTGGAATGCTAGCAATAAAAGAAATTTGCCTAAGGCTTAACTATTGCAATATTACTAAAGCACTCCTGAATAATAATTAGAAAGGGCTCAGTGGAAATTGGTGAAAGTTTCTGACATATTCCCTGAACCTAGATGTGACACATGATCAGTAGGAACTGGAGAAGAAAGGACACCAAGGAGGGAGGAGGGAGGGAAATTTGGGATGTCTGAAGAAAGTGGATGCAAAATCATGAATATGCAGGTAAAATCAAAATGAAAAGAACAAGAAAATTTTGATACTTCCAGGAATCCCCCCCCCCCCACACACACACTTTCTGGATACAGGATTTAGTTGATGAAAGATTCAATTAAGTGAAGAGACAATTTTTATAAAAGGATATATAGATAGTATTTGATGCCAGTTATGTTATCAAAAATGTATAAGAATAGTTCAAGTGAATGTTGGAAATCTAACCAGCAGATTTTTTTTCTATATGTGATGAAGCAAAGAATTATGGGGCTAAAATACATCTTACATTTTTAAAGTAAAGAAACAGTTAAAACTAGAGACTTTTTTGCTTGGAATGCTGGAGTCTCGACTCATGGTGACTCTATGGATGAGACATCTCCAAGACCCTCTGTCCTCCACTGCTCTGCTTAAATCCTGCAACCTCTTAATACCCATGACCTCCTTAATAGGGTCCATCCGTCTGGCATGTGGCCTTCCTTTCTTCCTACTTCCCTCTACCTTCCCCAGCATTATTGTTTTTTCTAAAGAGTCCTCTCTTCTCATGATGTGTCCGAAGTACAACAGTCTCAGTTTGGTCATCTTGGCTTCCAGGGAGGTTTCTGGTTTGATCTGCTCTAGGACCCATTTGTTTGTCCTTTTGGCTGTCCATGGGATCCTCAGCACTCTTCTCCAGCACCACATCTGAAATGAGTTGATTTTCCTCCTATCATCTTTCTTAACTGTCCAGCTCTCACATCCATACTTGGTAATAGGGAATACAAAGGCTTGTATGATTCTAACTTTTGTTCTGAGTTGTATATCTTTGCATTTTATAATCTTTTTGAGTTCTTTCATAGCCACCCTCCCCATTCTTAGTCTTCTTCTGATTTCCTGACTGCAATACCTATTTCTATCAATGTCTGATCCCAGGTATGGGAATTCTTTTACTATTTCTATTCCTTCATAAAAGGTGTCTTGTAAGATTGTCTGTCTCAGGATCTATATTTAATGATCTAGTTTGGATACCACAATGAACAAGAGCTGCAAGGAAACCTCAGCTAATAGTTTATAAGTAGCATACTGGTCCACACTTTCTGAATGCTGTCCCTGTGACAGTGGTTAAACACACTTTAGACCTTCCATCTGTGGTTTGTTTATTGTTACATGCAAACCAGGAACTCTGGTTTGTTTCGTTCCTGACAGGCACAAATCACAATGACTAACTGCCTCTACAGACGGGCGGCCATGGGCCGCCCTGAGAAGCCAAGGATTGGGGCCGAAGCTGCTCCACGGCTCAGCCCCAATCCACCCTTTGGGTGGCCTTGGAAGGAGCGCTAAAATAGCGCTCCTTTCAGAGCGGGTAGAAGGGGTGTCCAAAGAGATGCCGCGTGTCTCTTCTGTGTCCTTTCCGGTCCAGTGTGTCCGGACGCTGAGCCAGAAGGACGTCATTGGAGCGCTCGCTGTGTGCAATGGTGGGCGCTCCAATGACGTCCTCAGGAAGGGGTTGGGGTGTCCTGCTGCCCTTCCCTTTCCCTGGCTTCAAGATGGCACTTTGCGCCGTCTGCAGAGCCCCTTACATACACTTTTGGCTAGTGAGAAGAGATAAGCCAGTATTCCTGATTCATACATAATGATAAATCACAGCTTGCACTGAGGGCAATTTTTTTTAGCTGGTCCCTTTTGCAGGATGAATCAAGCAGGAATGATCAAACTATGGTTTTTCTAGCTCATTCACAGGAAGTGGATATTCTTTAGTATTCTGGCATATTGTAGAATTCAAAGATATAGCTGTGTTAGTCTGTAGAATCAGCATGTAGAGAGATCTTGTAGCACCTCTGAGACTAACTGAAAGAAATTGGCAGCATGAGCTTTCATAGACTTAACTCTACTTCCTCAAATGCATTTGGTGGAGTGGAGGCCAGGCACAGACTTATATATGTAAGGATGTCAATTCAAATTACATGTCCTTTGTATATGGAAGTGGCCTGTCACTTCATTGGCATATTGTAGTGTTTGATAACAGTGAGTGTATTTTGTCCATGATGTTCCTTATCGAGAGATCATGTGGTCCACATTTTATTTCTTTACAGACCACTGTCCAGCATTTGTGAGGTGCCAACCGAATGTTAGATAATGAATGATGAAATGTAGGAGTGCTTCCAGATGAGGCTTCTGTTGTAATCACCTAGTCTCATTCACAGAATTTTATTTATCCTTTTCCATTTGTAACCCTTCCCCCCCCACTTTGTTGTTTCCATTAAAAAAAATGTTCAGGAGGAAAAAGTGGTATAGCTGCAAAATGCCTTTGGATCAGAAGCACAATGAACCTTCTGTCTGGAAGAAGACCTGGAGTTGAAAAAGGCTGTTATGGATAAAAACAACATGTTTAATGTATGATCTCACAATAGCTCTGGTAAAGATAATGTTAAACCCCTTCTCCAATTTGCCAGGCAGCTTCACAGTGGAATGCAAAATCTGACAAGTCATCAGAGGCCACTAATACTAACAAGAATGAATGGTTCAGGATGATTTTGTAGTGGAATGTGGTAGCAGAAAATGACCTTTCTCCAGCTCTTGGGAAATTATAAAGTGAAGCTGAAATAGTACATGGAAAGGGCTCTAACTCAAACTGCTATGTTTTGTTTTGTTTTTAAATGGGGCTAACTCATTGATTGTCCAACCTCTCCTAGTTTAAGGCTGCTTTCTTTTTTCTTTATGTTGTGTTGGCTGGCTGCATTTACAGGAAGAATGCTGACAGACATTATATATTACTTATTTATTTTATATCCCATCTTTCTGGAAGCACAGTATCATTCTAAGGCATTGTGCATCAAATTAAAAACAAAGGGTTTTCATAAACAGAACTATTAGGTATATTCCAAGAGCTCCCCGGTTATTTAGCTGATACAAGGGTTCTACAAGAAAATATTCACAATCCATATTCACTGTACCATCATATACTTGTTCATTTATATTATATATATATATATATATATATATATATATATATATGCGCCTTGGCTTTTGGAACAGCTCACGTATTAAAAATTCAAGCAACAACCAATACATTCACACTATGATGCAATAAAATAAAGCAGCAAAGCAAATTTGGAAAAATTGCAGGAAATACTTTTTCATATAGCACTATATACACTGCATCTTGTGGATATGTATCATCACTATTTAAGTTATAAATGCAGAAGACCTGGCAGATTAAAACATGTCAGCAATATAGTTGCTTGGGGCAGCAAGACACCCCTCTTTAATGTACAAACTTCCATACTTCTACATATGTAGGAGTTCTGTAAGTATGTAGAAAAATTTCACTTCCCAGCTATATTTCATTTCCCAGACTGATGGGCCCCTCATAGAGATTGATATTAGACCAAGTGATTCATATAAGCAACACCTGTAGCTTTGAACCATTTACTGATATCAGTAGTAATCGTGACTGAACTACTGACTAAAGACAACTTACAGTATGATATTTAATGCTTTACAACATTGACCCAGAGATGCTTGAGCCTTGTAGAAGGTGGCCCATCTACTGCTATGCTCAAAATCCCTTTCCTATTTGATTTGCAAAACGACCCTCAGTTTTGACAGTACTCATCTTCTGTTGGATGTACATGTAGACCTGGTATCGGAAGGAGAGAAAATTTTATCCCTCCTGTAACCAGAACTCTTTAGAACGGGTCGGCAACCTACGGCCCGCGGGCCGCACCTGGCCCACCAACCGGCCCCCACCGACCCCCGCTGCTGCCGCCGCATGCTCCCACCGCCGCGCTGCTGTGTGCATCACAGCCACCATTTTGTTTGCCAGAATGGCAGCCGCGGCTAATTTGCGCATGTGAAGTACTCTTGCGCATGCACAAATGAGTTGCGGATGCCATTTTGGCAAACAAAATGGTGGCTGCAACGTGTGCGGCGGCGCAGCAGTGTGCACGGTGGCGGCGGCAGCTGGCAGCAGCTGGCGGTGGGGGCGTGTGTGCATGAGTGCGCACGCCGCCATTCCCCCCCCCGGCTCGCCGGAAGACCTGGGGACCAGCGACCGGCCCCAGGTAAGTTAACGTTGCCGACCCCTGCTTTAGAATTTGCATGAAAAGATATGTGAAAAGAAACCTACTTCCGCTTGCAGCTATCTGGTGACTTATCTGAAGCATATGAAAATCCTTGTCAGTTATTTTCCATAAGACAAGTTCCTCATATGAAATTGCCGTATGCTGAATCACACCATAGATCTCTGAAGTTCAGTTTCATCTGTGCTTTCTATATTTTCAGTCAGTTGTCTCTTCTATCAGTGGATGCCAGGACTGAACCCAGGTCTTTTGCTTGCAAACCACATGCCCTACCACTGCTAGGTACAGGCTTTCTTCTCCAAGGGCAGATGTTTGCCTAGAAAGCCTGGTTGCAACATACTTATGAAATGACTGAGTTTTAAAAACTCCTTGGCATCGAGGGAATGCCATCAGAAGTTGGTGTGCTAACAGGGTTGGACCCTAATCAGATCCCCAGTTGTAGTCCAACACTCAAACCTGTCTATACCATACTGGCTTTCTGTACAATTCTACAAACTAGTAATCATTCTGATGTCACAAAATTGGAGAATGCCTTTAAAATTACAGATGTGTATATATGAAATTTGTCAAGGCCAACTTGGCACTTCTATTAGCATGTTAAGCAAGCAGGCAGACATAATCATTTTCTTGGACTGCCTTAAATTAATAGGTCAACTTCTGCCTTAGTAGTAATGATTACATCAGTATGATCTAGCATCCCCAGAGGTTTGTGTCTTCCAGTTTTTTTTCTGAATGTATTTTGTTTGGACTATGGATAAACTTATTTTGTGGGTTTATGTAGCAGGTGTTTTTCTTAACTTTTTCTGTGTGGAAGAAATCCCGAGTTAGAGGAAATGAGCGCTCTTTTATTTAAATTTCCTGAGATTAGAGGAAGAACACTTGCCAAACAATGCCTCTTCACTTCAAAACCTCTCCTCATAAATTATGCTGGGAGATCTTATTAAACGTCTGTAAAAATTTCCTATTAAAAATAGTTGATTGCAGCCCAGATCATTGTAGCTTTTGTGCTCGCACTGAAATACCACAGCTGTCCTGAAGAAATATATCGAGAGACAAAAGGTTTTGTTTCCTTAGTAATAAATTATTTTTGTGATATCTAAAGTAAGATAAAACTTTCACTTATGTTTGAATGAAAGAAGATTCTAGTGATAATTTTAAATAATCTATTTAAAGACTATGAGAATGTAGATGTAGATAGCAAATTAAAATCAGACTTCCTTTATGTTTAGCAAAGCAATTACTTTTGAAGCCTGTGAAGATTATAACGATGGATAATGAAATCACTTAATAATAACATACAGCTCTATACAACTTAACTCTATAGAACTTAAAAATGGATATTTTCAACCTTACTCTTCTTAAACTACATGAAATAAGACATTCAACAAAGCCACATGTCTTTTAAAGTTACCACTTCCTTGCAGGAAATTGCATGCATCCTTTCTATATGTCACATAATGTGATAGTGGAGAATAAATTGATGAATGCACCTGGAATTTAATGAATACTGCAATAGGTTGATATAGAACTTCTATGAATATTGTGTTAAATCAGCTTTTTCCTTCTGAAATTTCAATATACATTTTAAAAACTGAATAGGGAATCCAGGAGAGCTAGCATGGAGTAATGTTTTGTGTGTTGGACCATAATAATGGGAGGCCAGGGTTAGAATCTCCACTCAGCCATGCAAATCTACTGGGACACCTTAGACAAGTCACTCTCTCAGCCTCAGAGGAAGGCAAGGGCAGGCCCCTTCTGAACAAATTCTGCCAAGAAAACCCTGTGATAGGTTCACCTTAGGACTGCCAGAAACCAGAAATGTTTTGAATGCCCAGAACAATAACAAGAAGAATTCAGGCACTGTTCCTAACAATCCATTAATTTTTTGTGTATTTTCAACTAGCAGCCTGTCTTCTTGCATATTCTGGTATACAGTAATGGGTAAGGCCACATTCCTATAAACAGTTATCTAGGAATAAATTCCATTGAATTCAATTGAGTTAACATTCAAGTAGTTGTATATAGGACTGCACTGAACAGATGTGACCAGATGAGAAGTCATCCATTCAGATCTTGCCTCTGCTGTGAACATATTAGTGGGCTCAGTAAATAACATATTCACTTTCATAAATGGGGATATAACCGTATTGGTGGGGTTGGTGAGATAATGGTTTGGATACAGAGTATGAAGCCCCCTGTTCATGGAAGAGAGAGGGAGGCAATTTTGGCCCAGTGCCCCCTCCCCAGTCTATTCTGGGAAGTTGGAAAACCTTTGAACAAGTGGGAGATGGAAGAAGAAGAAGGGAGATCTTGCAGGAGAAACACATTCTCCCTTCTACAAGTGACACCTTTTCTCAGGTCCTGAAGCATTCTGATTTCAACAGAAGTTCTTCTGCTCACAGAAGGGCTTCTCTGGATCCAAGCTAATATATATGAATTATTTGTGTGGATGGCTAAGTGTGGGGCCCAGTGAGGTGTGTGACATTAGGAAGGGACCTGCAGAACAGACGTATTTCTCATTATTCAAATAAACTCAAACACATGGGTGACATGAGTAAAATACTTGTGAAATGGCTTGTGTGTGATTATTTGGGACTTAACTTTATAACGTTGACATTGTTGACACTCTGAACTAGCAAGCTATAACTAAACTAGTATTAAATAAAGAAAATTCAGTGGGATTTTGTTTGTTTGTTTGTTTTTAAGGTAAGGCTTGTCATAGGTTAGCCAGGGATGCCAAATCAACAATCAAATTTTGCCCCCCTTTAGGGACCACAAAAATAGACCTGGGACGGGGGCTGCATGTGGCCCACAGGCTGCACTTTTATCTACTCATCTTACATTTACCAGGTAACAATTTGTATCTTTCTGTATTCTATTTCATTTTGATTCCACTCCAACAATGAAGTAGTTACTTAAACATCTGGACTGTAACATTTCATTTATTTGAAGAGGTGGATGGAGATCCACAAAAACTCAGGCTGAAACTCATGAGTGCTACTGGAAAGGTGCTACTGGATTAGTTCTTCCCACCATCCCAATTTCCTTTTTGTGCTGTGGCAAACTAATATGGCAATCTTTTTTGGAAATCACTATAAGTACCAGAATATCGTTGCTAGATGTGGGTGTGTATGTTCCTTCAAGTTACCTGTCAACTCATGGTGACCCCATGAATTTCATAGGATTTGGCAAGGAACACTCTGAGGACCTTTTGTCATTTCCTTTCTCTGAAATATGTTTGTATGTTTGTTGTTGTGTTCCTCCAAATCATTTCTGACTTATGAAAACTCTAAGGCAAAGCTATCATTGGCAAGATTTATTTAGAGGAAATTTCCCCTTGCATTTCCCTGAGGCTGAGAGCATGTGACTTGCTCAAGGTTGCCCAGTGGGTAATATGGTCAAGAGGGAAGAAATATATGTAGGACCCAGGAAAAAAGGTGAAAGCTTATAGCAAAGATATTGGGAATTAGGCAAGAGGTAAGATAATTTTTGTAGTCATAATGATTACTTCTTACAGTGCTTACAGCTGATCAGTGAGAGAGACAAACTGGATGTTTCCCATATGAATGAGAATGAAAAAAGCCCACATTTTGTTAGGCCGGCTTGTGGCCTTGACCAAATGAAAACAAGCCACTGCAGGTGCAAGGATATTAGGGACTGCCAGAAATTCACAAACCAGTGTTTTGACAAATATAACAGTCTGGCATGAAAAATGAAGAACAAAAAAGCCAGCAAGATTGCTGTGCCACAGTATTTATTCAAAATGCAGTCCTTTTTACATTTCCTTTTCCCCCCTTTTCCATTGCATATTCCATTTCCTTTGCTGCATAAAATTAAAAGATATGTTAGAGGCTTCTGTGGAGTGGAATGTTTGATAGTTTGCTACCAAAAGTAAGTGTTTGGCTACAAAAAAGACAAATGGGGACCAACAAATGTCTTGCTTGAAAAACAGCTTGCTGTATGAAGGTTTCATTTCTGTGCTTTGGTATGCCAAAAACGAAATTTCTTAGCTTGTGCCAAAGTCTTAGAAAAGAAAAAAGAAAAAGAAAAGAAAAAAAAAGAAGAAGAAGAGGAAAATGTTTACTTAGCCTTATTCAGCTACCTTCTATTCTGAAGAAATTTCTGTTAGGTGGAGTGCCTTACTTGAATCTGGCTCAAGCTTTCCACATAAACTATTCTTATTTATTAGTGATAAAGTGCCAGAAATGTTCCTGGCCACAATACAATGAAGGACCTTTTCAGTTCTTTTTAAACGAAGGAAGGGATGCAAAGCAAGATACAATATATATTTATATCCAAGTAGATGTTCTTACCAGGATTACAATAAATAACAAACAATGAACAGAATATGGTATGGTTGTGTTAGATTGAAAAAGGGGTGGTGGTTTCAAATGGAATTAAAGATTAATAATTTTTGGTGGGGCAGCCCGCTAGTTCATGGACCAATTATACATGAGGATTTTTTAAAAAATGGAGATTGCAAAAAATGACATAGCAAGAAATATAAGAAGAGGAAATAGCCTTAGAGGCATGAAGAAACCTAAAGGTATAGTTACATCCAGTATGTTGGATGTAAAGTAGAATGAGAGACCAGTTAAGGGAAATGAATTGTTGGATGCAGTCAAAAGGTTGCCATTTACTTTAGTAAGATGTGGACTGCACCCAAAAACTACATGCAAGGTAATTTATTCTGGCAGCACATTTCTGAACAGAAATAAAGGCATCATGGAGAAGGCCACTAAAAACAAGGTTACAATATTCAAGACAGGAAATGAACTAGAATCATTGTGGTAGAAATTATTAGAAAGGAGGGGGATATTAACTATTTGACCAAGGGGAAATGTACTTCAAGTGTAATGACAGTAATGTTAAGTGTTTCACGTATGTTCATTAGTTATTCTTACAACAACCAACATGGCAGATCATATTCTTACCTTCATGTTGTAGATGTAAGGCTGAGCCAGAGAGTTAGACTGTATGAGATTATCACAGTGCTAATTAAACCAGTTTAGCTGAGCTGACTTAAAATTTAAAACTGGTGGCACCCTGATTTTATCACATGGATTTTGCTGCCGAAATCACTGCCTGGGTGCAGCCCGGTTTGATCCCCGCTTCAAGGACAGCTCTGGCAGCCATTTCCTTAAGCCGGAAAACTCCTGACTTCGAAAAAAGCCGGATGGAACCGAGCTGCACCCGGGTGGCGATTCTTGCAGCGAAATCTTTGTGATAAAATCAGGATGCCGCTCATTTTAAATTTTAAGCTTGCTCAGCTAAACCAGTTTAATTAGCACTACGATAATCTCTTTAGGCTGTATCCGCACTGCAGACATAATCCAGTTTAATGCCACTTTAACTGCCATGGCTCAATATTATAGAATTCTGGGAATTGTAGTTTTGTGAGACATTTAGCCTTTTCTGTCAGAGAGCTATGGTGGCACAACAAACTGCAGTTCCCAGGATTCCGTAGCATTGAACCAGGGCAGTTAAAGTGGTGTCAAACTAGATTATTTCTGCAGTGCGGATGCAGCCTGGCCTAAGCAGACTGCCAGAAATAGTGCACATTAAATTGAGGCACTGCCCTGGCTCAGTGCTAGGGAATCATGGGAACTGTAATTTATTGTGGCACCAGAGCTCTCTGACAGAGAAGGCTCAATGTCCCAGAAAAAAATACAGTTCCCATGATTCCCTAGCACTGAGCCAGGGCAGTGCCTCAATTTAATGTGCACTATTTCTGGCAGTCTGCTTAGGCCTTTAGTTAATTATCTGCATGGTCTTATGGTGGGGGGGGAGGAGGAAATAAAGCAATGCAAATAAACACTAATTTTATAAATTAACCCAAGTCTTGTATAATGTAAATCAAATACCTAAGTATTAAGTAGCACATGGTCTTGCTGTTGATCTGTGAATATGTGCTCTGGTCACTTATATTGCACAGTTGACAAAGTGCTCCGTTTTCATTGTACAGTTGACCCTCCTTATCCATGGATTCAATCATCCACGGCTTGAAAATATATTTTTTTTAAATTCAATAAGCAAACCTTGATTTTACCATCTTATACAAGGGACACCAATTCACTATGCCTTTGCATTTAATGGGACTTGAGTACCCACAGATTTTGGTATTTACAGGGGATCCTGAAACAAAACTCCTGCAGATACCAAGGGCCCACTGTACCATCTTGTGTAGAGGAAATGCACTACAGTTGGTTTGACACAAAATACAACTGAATCCAATCTGAAGAACTACATACTCTCCTGTATGAGTCCGCTTTGTTTTGAGAAGTTTGGGAAAAATTTTTCTCTTGCTCTCAGCATTCTCAAAGTCATATCTGATGGGGTCTTGAGAAAGGACTTTCTTGGTAGCAACTGCAAGTCTGTGCTACTCTCTGCTAAAGGAGGCTGGTCTACCTGTTCTTTCCTTTTGTCACCAATAAGCAAATATATATATATATATATATATATATATATATTATTCGGGTGCGCATTTGCCACTTGGCAATCTGCTAGGAAGGGGATTTTTACCAGGTAGAACCTGTATGCTTTATTGCTGTGTTTTAAATTGTATTTTTTTTAAAAAAAAACTTTTGAATGAGGAAATACAGTTAATAGCATAAAACAAATTTTAAGATTTAAATACAATTAGATTAAGAACAGTATTAAGATATTTCAATTTAACAATCTTATTATAAGCCACTTTGACTATCATTTTTGGGAGAAAGATGAAATAAAAAATCCAGTAAATAAATAAAAGTATATAGCCTCTCAGCAAAGTTTCTATTTTTTTTTTTTAAAAAGATCAAAATATGTGTATAAAGCTATAATAAATAACAGCAGCTTTATGTGGTACTGGAAGGATAACAATGTAGGCACCGAGAGTGCCTCCTGGAGGAAGGTATACCATGACTAAAAAGGCTTTCTACTTGGCCATTTCAAAATGAAGAATTTATAAAAAATCCTTTTGGGGACTACAACTCATGGAATCTACCCATGTGCTGTATCTACACTGCAGAATTTAATGCAGTTTGACACCACTTTAACTGCCATGGCTCAATGCTGTGGAATTCTGGATTTGTAGTTTTGTGAGAAATCTAGCCTTCCCTGTCAAGAGTTCTGACGACACAGCAAACCACAAATCCCAGGATTCCATAGCACTGAGCGGTATCAATCTGCTTTAATTCTGCAGTGTGGCAGAATCATGCTGGTGGAGAGGTCATGCTGGTGGAGAGATTCTATAAGTAGTATCCCTTACGCCTTTTCCTGAGCTCTGTGAAGATTACAGTTTATTCAAGGAGTAGGTTGGACACTAGGGGATTCAAAGAGTAAGCACCAATTGTCTTCTCTTTCCATGCTTAGAAATAATCTGGGAGTCAGTGCAATTCTTACATGTGCTTGCAATCTATGTTCCTACTGACATCTCCCAGTCAACAGCCTTGCAGCTTATTTTATGCTTTTTGGCAATCCTATTATAGGATTTAGAAAAGGCAGCCCCACGTAAAAGGCTTTACAGTAGTCAGTTCCACAGTGCTCTTTCAGGGACAGAGATTAAAAGGACAATTGCCTCTAATGGACAAACACTTGCTTACTTGTGCAACTTTGCTATATGTCATGCTATAGTCTTGAATTACAAAAACTGCCTTTACTCTGATGTATGGGCTGGAAGTTCATAGCCTCTTCAGCCATTGGGACTTCACCATGCCATTCTACACCATACACTGTAGAACTAATGCACTTTAACACCACTTTAAGTGCTGTAGCTCTATCCTGGGATTTCTAGTTTTACGAGGTCTGTAGCCTTCTCTGCTAAAGAGTTCTGTTGCCTCCCAAAACTACAAATCTCAGGATTATGTAGTATGGAGCCATGGCAGTTAAAGTGTCAAACTGCTTTAGTTCTACAGTGTAGACCAGGGGTAGGCAACCTTTCCCCTTTAAGGGCCAAGGGACTTCAGCTCCCAGAAGCCTCAGCCATGTTGGCCAATAGTCCCATGTTGGCCAATAGCTCCTGGAATTCTGGGAGCTGAAGTCCCTCGGCCCTTAAAGGGGAAAGGTTGCCTAGCCCTGGTGTAGACACACCGTAATAGGGATCCTGCCACTGAGCAAGATAATGCTCCTTGCGAAGAGTAGGAAATATCTTTGTGGGACTGGAGGTATGCAAAGTATCTGAACAGAGAAGAAATTTGTTTTAATATGCATTTCAGAAACCAGTAAGCAAGCCAAAACACTGTATTATTTTTTTTAGTATTCCCACTTTTCCAAATTTTGTGCTGTAGTTCTCCTATCAAGTAATATATGCATAAATTTGGGGCAATTTTAAACAAAGATGTGCAAGTTCATGAAAACAATGTACAAGTATGCCTTATATTAGGGGAAAGTGCATGCCAAAACAAGGAATATGAGGAGAAATTTACACAAAAATGTGTATTAAAAATTCTTAAAATGATGTAGTAAGGAATTTTTGACAGATCCTGGAAACAGGGTGGAATGAATTTAAGCCTGGAAAAAATGACTTATAGAGAGAAACTAAAATGATAATATTTGTCCATCCCTTCTCCAAGTACAGAACCTCACCACACTGAACAGGATACATGCTTGAGGCTTTGGATTACACCTGCTGTGTGATCAAGGTAACAGCCATACAGTTGTTTTTGCAATTTGTTTCCTTATCTATATTTTGAAAAACTAAACATGTCAGTGTCTGTGTCTGTTAGTAACAGTAAGCCACAAAGGGGGGTTGCAGACTGCCAGAAATAGTGTGAATTCAGTCCACTTTTAGGGTTAGGGTTAGAGTTAGGGAACCATGGGAACTGTATTTTATTGTGGCATCAGAGTTGTCTGACAGAGAAGGCTCAATGTCTCAGAAAAATAACAGTTCCCATGATTCCCTAGCACTAACCCTAACCCTAAAAGTGGACTGAATTCACACTATTTCTGGCAGTCTGCAACCCCCCTAAATTACTATTTCATCTTCCGACTAGAAAAAACCTTTGGCACAATCCTGCTAAAGCTAAACAGATTTAAGCTTAATAATGGATATTCATTAAAGGTAATGTACTAAATGTTTCAATCTGAAATCAGTAAGAGTTAAAAGTGCTTCATTCTGACTTCATGGTGCCTTTTGTAGATTCGTAGCGAGTGATCCTGTAAGAAGTCAGAGATATATCATGTTTATCATTCATTTAAAAAAAAAATAAAAAAATCACAGTTTTCCCAATCAAATATTGGCTCTAAAAATGACACCAGTCTGAGGACAATACAACTATGTACTAGTATTTCTAACACAAACTACTCAGCTTAAATATTATTTCAGTTAGAATTGAAGTTCTACATAACATATTCTGCCTCCTGCAAACTTTAGTTTTTAAAGATAAATAAATCACTTAAACAGGGTCAAAAGAAATAAAGGCCAAGCTGGGTTCAGAGTTTGCAGGTCTCTGCATTTATCAGGTAGAAATATGCTACATTTCACTATTTCATAAAATATCCTTTTATGAAAAAAGCATTAATCTTTGCTTGTCCTTCTAAAGGGCTTGATTTTTCAAATGAAAGAAATGAATGATGACACTGAAACAAGAAATAGTTTGAGGGTGTTTTTCCCCCCTTTCCTTTTTCTTTTCGGGACCACCAGGGCTTTCACATACGTTTTCAATTTCTGTTAAGGATGTGATTATCTCGTGGACATGTTTTACTCCTACAGTCTATACTGAAGATCAGTCAGTATAGTGTACCCTTTTGCTTGGAGAGATCAAGATAAGTTCAGCTTTTCACTGAGCTGGTTAGTCAAACACTATTTTGCTCACAACTGCCTACTTAGCTTTAAAACTTCAGATTCAGCAAACTATACATTGTCCCAACCACTGAAAAAATTCCATGTCCTTTGTTCGCTGGAATAAAGTGCAAACAATAACACCCTTTTCAGTCATCTCATCATTTTAAATATTTTGAATGTTTTCTGTGTTTCCTTGGATAGATGAGTATTCTATGGCTTCAGTCCAGACTATCCGAAACATCCATCTTCTGATATGAGATGTAAGGTTTTTTGGGGGAAACTTTCATCACAGGCACACTTGGTGCAAGAGAGCCTTTTCAGTTTCTGGTCCCAGGCTGTAGAATTTACTCCTTCTCTTTTCACATCCTTCAACTTGGCAGGATCAATACCAATTAACCCTATCTTTTCAGCAACTTTTTAATTGTCCCAGTTTCTCTCCTCGTCATCCTGCTTTGTCCTCAGTTTACCTCAATTGCTGCAAGCTTAGTTCAAAGTACAAAATCTTGTCCTTCCCAGTAGACTAAGGCAAATGTAAACTGCTGCAGCCTCCTCTGTCTTGTGCATTCTTCCTCATTAATATCTTTTGTCATCTTGACCACACCTGGATGTTACTTGAACAGTTTTCATCAATGAAATGTTGTAAGGCATGTCTTTCAGCCAGTAGGCAAAGAACTTTTATTTAGGTAGGATTTTGGCTTATAATTCATGCTGCAGAGGGGGCTTTTAATCAGACAGTTCTTTTATCTTTATTAAGTTTAAATTGTATTTTAAACTGTTTTTTAACTTTGTTTAGAATTTTGTACAAATAGTTTTTAATTGGATGCAAACTGCCTTGGGTCCAGCACCAGGAGAAAGGTGGGATATACATAAAATGAAATAAAGTAAAATATTTACAATGATATTATCTCACATTTAGAAGATTTCATATGTTAAAATAAATAAATACATTGTGTGTTATAAAAGGAGAATAATTCTTCCTTGCACAAGTTATAACATTAGTGCAGTCTGAATTAATACAAGGTTCAATAGAATCCTGTCTCTTTGAATTGTATGGGAATTTGGGGGTGTGCACAAATCTGTTTGCCATAATAGCCTGGAATGCTGCTTCTGTGTGTAAGGAGCTCAGGAGAGGGAAGAAACACCTATGAGGATTCCTCCGTATATTGATCTTACACCTTCAGATGAGGAAAGGTGGCGCAAGTGTGTATTAACATTTTACATATACAGTATAAATATTTGTAACGCAAACACATGGCTTTAATGCAAAATTAATAAAAATAAATTCTTGTTTCAGTTCTATAAGTGCTCTTTTGTTTCATACTGCCCTTGATTGATTGGTTCATTTATTAATTCATTCAAGAGGTCTGGCTCTCCTACACGTTTTACTAGGTAAATAAAATAGAACTCTATTGTACGGATTATTCAGTGGTTCCTCATCACTGCAAAGTGCACAGAGGCAGCCAACACATTACTGGCATGCAGCCAATCCCTCTAGGAAGACACAGTTGGACATTCCTTACTGCTGTGATGTGAAATGTGGCAAGAAGTTGCATCATGTCCTCACCAGAAGCAGCTGGTGCCCATCAGTGCCCTCATCTCTTTGCTTACCAGCTCCTCCTCAACCTCCAGGAACCATACTTTTGAAGTTAGTTTCTGGTTCAATTTACTATATAACTTCCTGCAATATCTGTCAGAATTTAGAATTATCCCAGGTCCTGCCAGACAAGAAAGTGTGGAAAAGTCTAGATATGCTGGAAAAAAATTAGATTCTCCTTGCTTAATATAGGAAGTGTTTTACTCTGGGCTAATTAAAATCATGGGCAAATTATAGGGTAAAATACAATATTGTATGAACACAAGCAGATTTCCACTTATACAAGTGGACTTCCTCTTGTAACCCCCAGCCTCCAGAGCAGATTTTAAGACATGCAGATGGTTGCAGGAAGAGAGAAGAGGAATTGCCCCCCGCCTTTTCCTGAGACAGCCCTCCTGTCAGCAAGAAGGATTAATAGGATACTGACCATGGAGAGGAGACAGAATTACAGACTTATCCTAGAAATGTTTATTGTACTGCACATAATATGATGACTGGGGCAAAGGATACTCAGTGTATTCAGTGGAATTCACAAGTGGTATGCTTACTTTGATTAGGATCAAAGTGATGTTTCTATATCCCTTAGAGAGTTAAAACAAATAAAATAATAACATATAAGAGCAAGTATGGTATAGTGGTTTGAGTATTGGACTACAATTCTGGAGACCAGCGTTTAAGTCCGTGCTTGGCCATGAAACCCATTGGATGACCTTGGCAAGTCCCATGCTCTCAGTCTCTGGGGAAGGCAATGACAAACTTTCATTGAACAAATATTGCCAAGAAAATCCCTTGGCAAGCAACCTTAGGGTCGCCATAAGTTAGAAACAACTTGAAGGCACACAATAACAACAACCAACATGTTAACAGCAGCATCTCTAAGTACACTCCTAAATTTGTTGAATTCAGCAGGGATGAAAAGGCCTTATCTGATTAGGAAATCAATATTACAAATGCATGTTTATAGGTTTTTTTTCCAAGTTGGAGAAATAGTCCAGAGCCTACATCTTCTCAGCATAGTGTAAACAGCCACAGTGGAATTGTGCTACACTTCATGATTCTTGTACTGAATACCACCATAGTGAAGGATATAAGAAGCAGTGAGTATGGATAGCTGTTACCTCATTGCACAGAGAATGCACAGAGGCAGTGTGTGTAATGTGCATTGACACACTATTCTAGGAGCATTCTTGTGCATCTGTAATAGTTTTGCATGCAGAACTTTACTTCCGCCACCATCAACTGGATACATCTATTCCTCATTAACCAGAAAAAGTCACTCAGTATCCACAGCATAACTAAGGGGGGGGATGCAGATGGGCAGCTGTGGGCCGCCCTGTGAAGCAGAGGATTGGGGCCGAGGCTGCCCCACACCTCAGCCCCAATCCTCTCTTCTGCCGGCCCAGAAAGGAGTGCTAAAATGCCGGTCCTTTTGGAGTTGGCAGAAGGGGCGCATCAAGAGCCACCATGCGGCTCTTCTGCATCTCTTCCGGCACAGCACATGCAGAGGCTGCGACGAGAGGACGTCATCAGGGTGCTCGCCATGTGTAACGGCACATGCTCTGATGACGTGCTTGGGAAAGGGTTGAGGCGGCCGCTGTGTGGCTGCCCCTCCCCTCCCCTGCTTCCAAGATGGCACTTTGCGCTGTTTGCATCCCCCCTTACACTTGCATATGTCACTCTGGCTGCATCCTTGCTGCAGAAACAATCCGGTTTGACAACACTTTAACTGCACTTGAGTCAGAAAAAGAGTCTCTACAAGTCCTTATGAAAGAAAAAACAGGAACATGGTTACTCTTGAAGAAAGCTTGGCTAATAAAGAAAAGACTATTTCAGATTTGGAGTGTATGATGTCTGATATGAGAGAGTCATCTAAACATTTGACTGAAACACTGAAACAAGAGGATATTACTAGACTACATGAACTGATTGATGATGCTGGTGATAAATGTATTCAGACTGACAGAGAGAAAGAGGCTTCAGTGAAAGAGAATAAAAGGCTATAAGAACAACTATATGACTTTAAACAGGAAAATCAAATTCTATATCAAAAAGTCGGTAAGGGTCAAGATGAGCTAAATAACATGAAGTTGAAAATGGAGGATTTAGATACAGATATTGCCAGACTGAAGAGCATGATAAACTCTAAAGACAAAGAGACTCAAGATCTGTTGGAAAAATGCCATATGGCTAATAATCAGGCAGAAAGATGGGAAACAACGTTTTATCATATGGAAGTTGATTGCACTTCTATCTGGCTTGAACTTCTCAATGTAGAGTCTGAGAGCCACAGACTGAAAGAGCAAGCAGAAACAATATATGAGGAAGAGGAAGGAGAAACCTCTGTCATAAATAACAATGTTGATATTCCTAATGAGCCTAATATTGAACTGACTGAGGTGATAAAAGCAGAAAGGCTAAAAGAATTTAGCCAGGAACAAAAGAATGATAAAAGTTTACAACCTTTAGTTACCTTAGCTGAGGAAGAAGCATCAGAAATGAAGAACATAATCACAGATTTAAGATGACACAGAATAAATTATATAGAAAAACCCATTGGGCTGCCACAATAGAAACACTAAAGTGCTCTTGACAAATCATAAGAATGACTGCATGCATTTATAGTTTTATTTGTAGTTTCAGCAGATTTTACCAAACACCTGCATACCTTTATTTTCTTTGGTTTACCGACTTGCTGGAAGCATATATAAGGAGACTGACATTTGTAACTGACCTAGTCTGGTTCCACTGCAAGGGGCCACTCTTACAGCTGCTTGATTGCCAAAGTCAAGAGTTAGTGATCAGGACATAAAGATTTTGCTCAGCACTCCAAAGCATGTGCACAGGTTTCCTAATCATTTATGATAAAAAATTTATCTTTTTTGCATAAAGGTATCATTTTTTTTAAAAAAAACTATTCACTATTTTGCTTTCTATCTTAGAAGTCAGAACCAACAAGAGGTGTTTACCAAGTGTTTCTTAAAAGCAGGTGAAGTTTCTATGTTGTGATAGATTGGGGTGGTGAGGAAGCTATAAAACAGATCTTTTAAAAGTTTCTTAAAGCTAAGTTAATGCCTTTTACAGTTGTAGAAGTACTGCAGATCACGATTAGCTCAGTCTCAAGACAGAAGAAGAATGCAGTCTTAAGGCATTTGTACTCGAGACCAGTACAAACAAGCAGAATAAGATTAAAGATAGAGATCAGGGCTCCGGAACCTGGACATACACCAGAAAGGTTTTAAGATCACTGGCTACTCAAAGGATTTCTTCTCTAAGAGCTACATCACAGTCCATATGTTACAGTTCTACAGCTCTGTGGCAACTCAATAGTTATAAGAAAATTTAGGGGGTGTTGTTCCCATAAAATTGGGAAGCAGGATGTTGTGTGATAAAATGAGAACTTTCTAGTTACAGGAGCAAGAAACTCTCACAGTCTAGTCATTTTGATCCCACTTAGCATTATGCCACACAAAACATATCTAGCAGCTAAGATCCTGAAAAGGACAGGTGGGATATATATCCAAAGGGTCCTAAGTATCTTTTGGTTTCATTAAACCCGACAATAATAAGAGTTCAGTAAATATAAAATTGGACTTTATCACACTGGGAAAATCAGGGGTTTAAACAGGCATTTTCCTGGGACAGTCGTGCAATTGCAGCAAAGATTTTCACACAATGTCGAGATTAGAAATGACTTATCCTGGCAATAACCAGGGAATAACCAGCAACAAATCATTCATGGGGAAATCTCATGAATGATTTGTTACTGGTTATTCCCTGGTTATTGCTGGGTAATTCTTCTCTAATCATGATGTATGTGAAAATCTTCACCACGATTGCACGACTTTCCCACAACAGGTTAAAATGCTTGTTTAAACCCCCAATTTCCCCCCTGTGTGATAAACCCCATTTTCTACCTACTATGCCCATTTATCCTAGAAAAGAAATGCTGTTGTATATCTACACAAATTATTTGAAAGGCATCAACTAGTTATTGAGAGAAACGTAAATCCCATTGTTAAGTCCCAACTAGAGTACACCCACTGAAACAATGGTAACAATAGTAAGTCAACAGTTATGTAACTTCCATTAGTTGAATGAGGATTAATACAATTTGGGCCATATTTCATCCAATCTACTGGTAAACTGTCTATCCATCTATCCATCTATCTGTCTATCCATCCATCTTCCCTACTGGGAAGTCTTTATTTATTTATTTATTTACCCCATCTTTCTTTTATGACAGTGATTCAAGGCAGCTTACAAAGTTAAAAGAGGTACAGATAAAATACCACATTATTAAAACATATGAAAGTTAAAGTATAGTTAAACTATAAATAGAATTAAAAACAATTAAAAGCCTGTCTTTAACTACTACAACAAATACAGACAACATCACACTTTATGAAAAGCCCTTCCCTGACAAGCAGTTACTTCCCAAAAGCCTGTTTAAACAAAAAGCTCTAACATACAGGTAGTCGCTCACACCTCTCGAAGGATCCTGTCCCCATCCTTAGTCTGTTACAAATTGAAAAAGTGTCCCTGATAACTTGGCAAGCAGAGACTGGATTTGTATTAACTAGCTTCCAAGTCAGAGCTGTTTGCATTGCCAACATGTTTGATCAGATCCTGGTTTTATGCAAAAGTCACTGTAGTTGCTGTACACTTGTTTCATTGCCACTAGTTCCTTGGAAAAATGTGGGGTTGGTTTGGCTCTGCTCCATAAAAGGGGATGCTCAGGAAATCTGTCTTCACTTTTCCTTCAGCTAACTTAAAAATCATTTTGATGGTAGTATCTTTGGCTCATCTTATGATACTTAACATGTTTTTTAAAAATCCTTACATCCTTAAAATTTTTAATAGCTGATGTAAAACATAGTGAAAGCTTATACTAATTTAAACTTTTTAGAATCTTCCTTTGACTCTGTGTTTTCTCATCCAAAATGGACAGCTTTTGAAACAGGAGATCGGCAGTGACATTGTTGAGAATCAATCCAAATACAACGCACCAGAATTTAATACAGAAGCACAAGCCTCCCTGCATTATACCAATATATAATGTCCTTGTACTGTTATGTAGTTGCAAAGACTGGGACAGTAATTTAAGTAGTTTGCTTGTCCATGAGCATAATATGAAATATATCTTGTGACACCACCAAAGCCTCTGGAAAACCTTACATACAGAAAGAGACATAAACAGTTTTCAAATGGGCACTATATGTTACAAACTAAACATCTTCCCAAAACAAAACTCTGTCTTGTCCATGTAGACTGAAAGGCAAATAAAACTTACATTTCTGTTGACAATGACCTTGCATTAAATGTTTCCAATGTGAAAAGATCTAAGAAGTTCTGGATGTTGGCTTTTCTTAGAGCTGTCAGCTCTGAACTGTTTCAAATCTTGGTAAAATGTAGGTGTTTGCTATTTCATATTTTGAGAATTCCATTTAAAAATCATGTTCTGTAGAGGTCCTGCTTACTCCAACAAATTACCACAGTGTATCCAGCAACCCCAAACTGTGGTTTATGGGCTGATGATATGGCAGACCACCAAATAGTAATAATAAATAATAAAACTTTTCTAAAGACTTGTTTGACAGTGCAGTCCTAATGCACAGTTGTGCTGGCTGTGGAATAGGCACAAGCCTTTTGTGCTGGCTGAACTGGCTTTCTGGAGCCCGCATTGTCTTTATGACAGCATAACCCACTTCTGTTTGCAGATCTGAGAGATCATCAGGTAGAGGGATTTGCTCGCACAACTGCCTTATGAACTAAGATCAGCTAAAAGAGCCAGAGGATGGATGGGACAAGGAAAGAGCCAAGTTCTCACAGATTTCCAGATCCAAATCTTTTCCCACCCAGGGACAAGGCCACTATGCCAGCACAAGGCTAAGCCAGGGGCAGGTTAGTCCTGAATAATTTCCAAAATCCCTAGGTTCAAGTTTGTGCCTAGTATTAGCTCAGTATGCCCTCTTCTATCTTGGTGAATTAGGACTTTGCTCTCAATTACTAAAAAAGGACCAGTTTGTAACATTAAAAGATGTCAAGTATAAATCTCTATTAAAGATGTTTTTAACAGATGGATGACATCATCCTATAGTTGTCAGTTTGATACTATAAAAAAAAATTGTCAAACCTAACCAAACTAGTGTTCAGTCTCCTATCTCCAGTGTCGTCTCTAGTGGCTAATACCATAGAAGTAAGAGAATAATGATGTATGGAATACATTGCCTATCTCAATCTTGTTATTTTATGTTTGGTTTACTGGGCCATGCCATCTGGGGATTTATGTTCTTTCTAAATAATGTACCTCCTTGGCTAAAGTGGTATGTTGTAAACTGCTTAGACACTGCATAGCATGGTATGAAGCGGTATATAATGAAGCTGCTTTATGTGTTCTTAATGTTCATGTCACAGTTCTAATCCTTCCTGCACTGTTAAAACTATGAAGCCACAGATTAATTATGTGTTGTGTAAAGGCAATGCTCTTTTTGAAAGAGACCATTATATATCGTCTGATATTATAGTAAAATATTGACATTACTTCCCCATGTCACCATTGTCATCATCAGGTTCACCATCATCATTGCTTCTGTTAATCACTTCTCAACAATGTAGTTTTTCAATGCTACTCAGGTGACAGCATCTCTCTGCTCCCCCCATGCCTGCAATCAAGCTTATTCATGATCAATTGTGCATGTGATTAAGCTGATCCAATATAATATAACTGGCAGATTTTGATTTAGAATCATATAATGGTTGTCATGGTTCCATTGCCATTGCTTGAATAGTACTATATTTTACTTAAATAGTACTATATTTTATGGATCTGTGTTTTTTTTGTGTGCTATATACTATATATATATATATATATATATATATATATATATTAATTTGAGCCAGTGTGACTTAGTGGTTTGGGTGTTGGACTATGACATTAGAGACCAGAGTTTGAATCCCAGCTCTGCCACTGGGTGACCTTGGGCAAGTTACACTCTCTCAGGCTCAGAGGATGGCAATGGCAAACTCACTCTGAAGAAACTTGCCAAGAAAACTCTGTAATAGGTTCACCTTAGGGTCACCATAAGTTGGACACAATGTGAAGGCACAAAATAACAACAATTTAATATAGCTTTATTTTATGTCATACAGCTTTTTGGGGTGGCTTAAAAAGTCAGAATGGGAACCAAGTAGTAAAACATCAAGTAAAACAGATGACAAAATAAAATAGCAATGCTTCATTACAGCTTGGTCAAAAACAACAGCAAAAAAACAACTAGCCACAACAGCAGCAGATAAATTATCAGAACAGGTGAATTCTCAAAACTATAAAAGCAGCAATACATTAACCAAATCCCCCCCCCCCACCAAATAGAATTGTTTACCAGATCACTGGACCACCATCTGCTCAATTGCAAATGTGTAGTGCCTGTAGAAGGGCTTCTCAGATTTTAGAAAAATGTTAGATAGAGAATTCTTCTGGGTTTCATTAAATAATAAGATATGCAATTGAGTGTAAATGAAACAAAAATATAATTGTTATTAATTTTATTTACATCCTTCCCTTTAAACCTTTGAGTGTTAGAAGTGTTCATAATGTAAACATATTTGCAATGACCAATCTTACTATTGTCTCTATCAAAATCTAGAATGGATGACTTACTTATGAAAATATATAATGCTCTCCAGTGTTCTGGACACATATAATACTTTTATTGGAAATAACCAAAAATCACAAATTAGGAGACAGCGTTGGGGTTATCCAAGAGACTTATTTGTGCTGAACTGTAATAAACAAGGATTTATTGGAATCCTCCTTCATCACTTTATGATGGGTTTCAAACAGAGGCTAGAAATATATCTGACTACACAGTATGTCCCATTAAACAGAATACAGTTTATATTTGAATAAGAAAATATGGAAGAAGGGAGATGGCTTTAGAGTTTGTCCAGTTTTGTGAGTAGGATTTACTTCTGTGTAGCCTACGTAAGGCTGTATTTCATGGCAGAGTAAAGATTCTACTGGGTATGTTCAACTGAAAGAACTAGTGATGAAGAAATAATCAGAAGCAAGGCAAAAACAAATATGTCAAATAGCCACATAGAAAACTCATTCTAAAAACTGCATTTTTATCTAAATTATCTTCTTCAGAGTTGCTCTTGAAGCTTTCATAATTTCCATCCTGTCCCATGTATTTTCATAACAGCCTGGTGGTGCAGAAGAAGCTGAGAATAGGGCCACACACATATTACATTCTATGCACTTACAATTTTTGTACATGTATGTGCAGATCAGTGACCCATGCACCAGTATAATTATTCCCATTTAACATTCAAGATATGTACAGTGTCTATATTACAGAGATTGTAGATCTGTAGACATGTATGCATTATACATATAGACATGTATACATAATATGTATACATAAAATAGATATAATGGAATGTATTTGTGTTTTACAGATGTTTCTGAATAATAGCCCATAATCGTTTTACCTATTGAAGAGCATTATTTTACTGGGAAGAAAAATGTAACAAAACTGTCACCGTTATACATGGGGTTGTGCTATCGCTCAGAATGCTGGTTTGCAGCTTGGATGTATTCCTGGACTTGGTACTGAGCCTAGAAGCTCAGGCTTTGGCAGTGGCCAGGAATGCATTCATACAGTTAAGACTTGTGGACCAGCTGCATCTATTTCTTGTGGATCTGTCAATGGTGATGCATCCCTTAGTTACACTGCATTTGGATCACTGTAATACATTCTATGTAGGGCTGCCTTTGAGGAGTGTGCAGAAAATTCAACTGGTCCAAAGAGCCGGAGCCAGATTGTTAATGGAGTTGATGACAGGCAGAACCCAACTCCCTTGTTGTAAAAAGTCTACTGGCTGCCGGTCTGTCTCTGGACACAGTACAAAGTGCTGGTGATGACTTACAAGAGCACTATTTAGCTCAAGTCCAGGTTACCTGAAGGACCTTATCACCTACATAAGCCTGCCTGTGTCTTGAAATATTTTGGAGAGACCCTTTTCTCTGTTCCACCACCATCACAGGTACACTTGGTGGGAATACAGGAGAGGGCCTTCTTGGTAGCTGTCCTCAGGCTCTGGAACTCCCTTCCTAGACACGCAACTCCTTGCTGTCATTTGTAGGCCAATGAAGATCTTTTTGTTTCAGCAAGCCTTTGAGGGCTGACTGCTCAGGGGGAATGGGCGTTTCATGTGCTAGGTTGTTTATATTTGTTGTACTTTTTAATGATTTGCTTTTAACTACTTTTGATGTTATTGGTAATTTAATCATAACTTTTGTATAAGATAATTCTGTGGATGGGATTCATCTGGAGTCAGTTCAGTCTTTGTGTTGAGATGTAAAATGTCCTTCCAGAAGTTGTTGTGAGAGTCAGGAGGTTGGAGGCAATATGAAGGTTCATTTACAAATTCAATAAAGAGCCTCCAGTCCTCATAAAATGTGTCCTGTTTTGAATGTCTGTTGCAAAGTCTCATTGTAGTGGAAAGTTTTTCCATTAACCATAGGTTCCATACCCTTCCCCCCCCCAACCTTCAATAGACAGATTCCCATGTTTCCAACATTTGGCCACCTCAAGTCTCATAGCCATGATAAAAAAAGTGATCAGCCAAGAGTAAAATCAGGGCTGGATAGAAGTACAGAGTTTGGCGTGTAATATATGAGATTTGATGTAGAACTAGGTGCCAGAACTCCTGTATGGGGCATTCAACCCACATATGGATATAAGAGCCAGTGTCCTTTCACCCTCTCTAGCAGCTCATTGGAAGACTCCATACCATTTTTGATAGCAGGATGGGAGTATAACATAATTTTTTAGCTGCATCTGTTTTAACTTTTTTTCAGCCTAACCTTGAATCCCAGCCTTGACCTCAGTTGGCCTCTGAATCTATCTCCTCCTCCTCCTCCTCCTCTTTTTAGATTCTAACATTCATGTTATTATTATGCTTTCTGCATGACTTTGGACCAGAATTTAGGTGGCATGATGAAGTAATTTAACTTAAAAAGCAGTTGTGGATTGGAAAACCAAATGACTGGCTTTACAACACTAGGGAGGAAAGCTTACTAAATAAAATGTCCCAGACTTTAAAGAGGGTTTTAATGGAAGTAGCCATTTTTATTGTCTTCAGCCCACTGAACTTCTAGCTAGATTTTTGTTGTGATGATCCCGGTGGTATAGTTGAAATTTTATGTCTACTGCTCCCACATTTCCATATGACAGGGAAAGTATGCTGATTAAAGAGTAATTAAATAGATATGCATGCTCAGTGAGCTGATAGTTCTTGAAGAAAAGCATTCAATTGCCCAGAACCGAGGTCTAGTCTGAGAAGTGGCAAACAACTTTTACAGAACCCATGTTTTGATATTTGGTGAATTCAGTGTCCTCCTTAACAGACATGGCAAGAACACATGAAAATAATGTAGTTATTTGAACCAACTTACCTTTCTTGGTAACAATATTGAAATGGGGTTACATTTCAAAAGTAGAATAGCATTACTTCTTTTGATGTCAAGAGTATTCTATGGTTTGTCCATATGGGCATTTCATCGGAATCTAGAGTGTGGAGTATAGCAAGTTCCTTTTGGGTATCCAAATAATGCACACCTTGGGATCTTTCAGATGTTTCAAGAACTTGCAGTATTTGTTGCTATAGTTCCCTTTTCAAAATCTGAGAAATATTTGTGTTGTCCTGGAGTATTTTCTGGCAATTCATGATACCTGCTTCAACATTTCTTGCAGGTTTCTTTTATTAGAGAAAAAAAAAAAAGCATCCTTTTCTCTACCTAAATTTCATTTTTTATTATAATTTAGAGTTATAGAGCTATAGCACTGCTATTATAGCACTATTATTCCACTTTACCTGCTATGGCTGCCTCTGATGGAATTCTGGGGTTTGTAGTTTAGCAAGACCTAAAAGCTCTATGTCAGTGAATTATGCAAATCCCAGGATTACACAGGAGGCAACCACAGTAGTTAACATGAAATAATAGTACTATAACAGTATTGTGTGATATTGTCCTATAACTGTAAGGAAAAAAGATTTAGAGGGAAGAAATTGCTCCACAAGCTATAGGCCAATTTCAGCAAACCACTCCCTGATTTTAAGTAAGCTGTGCAATCACTATATTGGACTTCTGAATGAGGAAAAAGTCACAAGTGTATATCTCTGAGTGCGCTCTGGTGCCAGAGACAGGTTGTAGTGGTGATTGCCTGATGGGGAGGATGGGAGACATGACCCAAGAAACCTTTCCCTAGAGAAAGTCAGAGCCAGTGATCAGCCAAGTGGACATCTCTCGGTGTGCTCTGAGGACAGAGGCAGCTTGTAGTGGTGATTGCTGGACGGGGGTAGGGGGAGACCTGACCAGAGAAACCTCTTCCTAGAGAAAAGGAGAGCCAGTGATCAACCACATTAGCCCCAGAAGAACCCGATCCTCACAAGAAGACTGTCAGGATTGTCACGGTCAGTGTGAATAGAGCAGGAAGGTTGGATTAAAAGCTTGCCCATCTGCTGTATAGCAAGCCATTTAAATGGATACTACGCTGACAACTGGCTTTCTTAACTTTTTCATTTGAATGTGGATTACTTAAAGAAGCTGCTTGAGTCTATTTAAGAAAAAGAGTACGTAGGCTAGGGAGGAAGAAAGTAATACTAATTTTTTTAGCAACAGCTCTAAGTCAGAAAATATAATAAAAGCTGGATGGTTGAATCTGTGGACATGGAGGACCAGCTGTATATGCCTTAAAATTGTTTCCAACTTATAGAGACCCTAAGGGGTTTTCTGGGGCTGATAGTGTGTGACTTGCTCAAGGTCACCCAGTGGGTTTCCATGGCCGAGTGGGGAATTGACCCCTGGTCTCTAGAGTCATAGTCTAATGCTCAACCACTACACAATACTGGCTCATTAGTGTAGTAGTGATCTGAAAAAAGAAGCAGGGTGAAATTCAACTTATTTTGGATGATGAGATTCAAGAAAAGAGAATGAATTTAAAAGTTCACCTTCAAAGACTTTGGATATAATATACAAATGGAACAAAGGATCTGGGTAAAGGGATTGTAGTTTACTTATGTTATTACCTTAAAGAGAACTTTTACAAATGATGGGCTGTTGGTTTATGACACTAGAGAAATTGTCTAAATCTGTAAGAGTACTCTAAACATATGTTGGAAATGTGAAAAACAAGAAGAGACATTGTATTATATGTGAAAGAGCCAAAAAGTGCATGATGCAAATTCATACATTGATGCAGAGAATTTTAAATATTAACATACATGTAAAACCTGAACTTTTTCTTTGGGACTGATGGATGATAAACTAGAAAAGACATATGGAAGAATTCTTTAATATATGACCACAGCAGCAAGACTACTTCCATCAGAAATGGAAGAGCAACACTTTACCTAAAAAAGGAGACTGGCTGTTAAAAATGGACAAACTAGCAGAGATGGACGAATTGTTTACTTTGATTAGAGAAAAGTCTAAATAGTAACTATTTTGAAGGATTGGAAAGCCCTGATTTACTTTTTGAGAAACAATGAAGGTGATAATATGATCAATGGTTTTGAAAATTGCTATGAGTTAAATTGGTAGATAAAGTGTAGCAATTATTTTATAGAGAGTGTGGTAGGATTTTAGGAGATATTATACATCTGCAGAAAAGATAGCTAGATGTTTCTTAGAATCATAGAATCATAAAATCGTAGAGTTGGAAGAGACCACAAGGGACCACCTAGTCCAACCCCATTCTGCCATGCAGGAATACACAAAGACCCCCACAGATGCTATCCAGCATCTGTTTAAAAATCTCTAAAGGAGACTCCACTCCGAGGGAGCATATTCCACTGCCAAACAGCTCTTACCATTAGGATGTTCTTCGTAATGTTTAAGAGGAATCTCTTTGCTTGTAGTTGTTCTTTAGAAGTGTATAGTGCACTACAGTCTACTGTTCTTGGAAGATACAGGGGAGGGCAATACGAGGACTTTTAATATGAAACAGAGTATTCCTTGCCTAAGAAAACCTTACAAAATTCATGATTGACAGGCGATTTGCCATAAATTGACAGATGATTTGAAGGCATACACACACACACATATAAAAAGTGGGTCCTATTGCAATGAAATGTGGCACAGTGGAGTGCTCCTTATTCAGGATTTGAGCCACTCCATTTTACCCACCTCCTTCAGTTTTGTGTCTCACCAACCAACACTAAATCCTAACTAAGGGCTGATGCAGACAGCCCGTAAGGGGTGGCTCTGTGACACCCCTGAGAGTGGCAGATCGGGGCCACGGCCACCACACACCGTGGCCCCAATCCTCCTTTTTGCTGCCCCCCAAAGAGCGGGATAATGCCGCTCCTTTTTGGGGCAGCAAAAAGCTGTCCTTAGAGATGCTGTCATGGCTCTTTTGTGCCCCTTTGGTGCAGCGTATTTGCACGCTGCACCAAGAGGGCGCCCTGATGCCACGCACCATGCAGTCAAACGCACGGCATCGGGATGGCCAGCATGCCAGTCTGCATCCCCCCTAAATGGTCCCATGGAATCAGTGGGTGCTTGATAAGCTAACACTGATATAAGTGCTGTCAATTCAATGGTTCTACTAAATTTTAGAGGAATTAGGCCTCTGCCAACATTTCAAGTCATGCCCAGTCCTTACACACACACCCTTTTTGATGGGGCTGGATCAGGCATTTCCAGGGTAGACTCAATGGGGAGGCAGGTAGTACTTAATCCTTCCCATATCCATTCCCCCACATATGCTACTGGGATGCTCCCCCTCTTCACAAACAGCCTTCTAATAAGAGATCAAACTGGAGAAAAACATGGGTACAGTAGGCTGAAGAGGCAACATTTGTAGGGAACAAGTGGTAAGGATGAGAAGGATTGAGCACCTACCCCTTGCCAAGTCTGCCTTGAAAACTCCTTTCCCCCTATGAGCATTAATATTAAAAGGCAAATATACCAGATACATAAGTATGTATGTGGACACATATACCTCATTAGCGTTGGGTCATACCGCCACCACACCACCCGTTTCCCATCGCTGTTACCTCCATTTAAAAATGAATGTTGAGAAAACTAAAGAAAAGGAAAATCTTATTTCTCTGTTCTCTTCTCCTCTGTTGATTTTTTTTAAAAAAGAGTTGTATAATACATTTGTGGATTAATGAAATTATGCTTTTGCGCTATAATTCTACAACTCTAAAGAATATTCAGAAATTAGTAAAATTGTCCTTCAGATGATATGGCCATAATCCAACTTCAGCAAAAATGCATGAATTTCTTTAAAAAACAAACAAACCACCTTTGGAAATTCTCTAGTGAGGATCCAAGACATTCCTAAGAACAGCTTCCCCAAAAAGAATGGGAAAGGGCACACTGACACAGAACTAATGGACATGGAAGGGACAACAGCTGGCAAAACCCAACAAACTATAGTGTGAACCATATTATTTATTTATTATATTTATTATATTTAGAACTATCTGGAAGAGCCCTCATAATGTGTTCCTCTGCTTTTAATAATTTATCCATATACCTATAAGGAACAACTGCATTGTGAAGGGTGAAGATTTGTCAGAAATCCCACAAAATATATGGCTAGGACAGAAATGATTAAACCAAAAAAACCACCTGTCTTTTAATCTCATACTTAAACTGGCAGCTAGACTTCCTTTCCTTTAATATACATGATCTAAAACACAAACCTAGACTCTCTTGTTGGTAAGCAAGAATTAATTGGCCTGTGCTATGGGTTAACGTTTCAGTTTCCTGACATGGTCTACCTAGGATATAGCATTGATACTATTTTAATGTAGGTTTAAAATTAATTTTGTCCATATTGTACTTGGGACCAACTCTAAAGTATTGTTTAGAATGAATGCAACAGATGGCACAAATATTTCCATTGCTGGTTAATACTCTGATATGTAACCATTTTTCTTTTTCATTAAAATAGGTGGTGACGTGTTTTATTTTTAAGCAAATATGAAAGCTGAAGAATGATGTTGGTATTTTAGGCCACACACACACATTTTGTTTTTGTTTTTGTTTGCCTTTCCTATTTAGTATTTCTCAAGGTAATAGTAAGAAAAAGCCCCAATATAAATTAATAAAATATTCTAAACCTAAATCTGTAAGACACAATTTAAAGTGAGGATGAGTCTCCAGATGTTGCTGGACTCCAGTTCCCATGTTCTCTCATCTTTGGTTAGTAATGCTGAATGTTGCAAGACCAACAATATATGCATTGCTATAAGTCTCTCATGCCCTCCCCATGGCTTAAACCAGAACTGTACTTTCCCCATGCAAAGTATTCTAATTCCAGATTCCAGCAATAGCTTCTACCCACCATCAGTATGCCTTATCAAGTGCCTGGCTAAATGGAAAATAAAATAAACTACCAATGATAAAAACAGGAAGAGGCAAACTTGATTGTCTTAAGTGTCTGATCTATTGGTTGTTAAATGAATAATAATTTAATAAATTATAAATAAATAAATAAATAATATTGTCTTAGACATCACTTTTCTTACCCTAAGACTTGGTATTCTTCTGAGATACTCATATTTTGCAGCAATCCTCGTACAAAATAGAGTACTATTTTGGCAGTGGTTCTGCTCATTACTAGGAGGATAGTCTCAGAATGAGATGCAGGAAGACTGCTGTCCCATAGCATCTAGCCTTGGGGGATTCCAAATGATTCCATCTTGGGCCCTTTCACACTATAGGTATACTGCTATGATTTTGTTTTAACTGTCATGGCAACATCTTATGTAGTCTCAGAATTTACAGTTCACATGGGAGTATTTAGCATTCTGTCAGAGAGCTCCAGTACCTCACCAAATTATAAGTCCCTGGATTCCATAGGATGCAGCCATGGCAGTTAATTTTGGAAGTTGTAGTCCAGAAAAGTAACTTTTCTGGCTCAAAGCCCCCCCCTTTTTTTGGGGGGGGCATCTGTTGGATTTCAGCTGTGTGTACTTTCCCCTTTTTTTCTTTTTTTTGCATAACATGTATAGACTTTCTATTTTTTAGGGTTTTTTTGGCTCTTAGGGAATGTTTTTCAGGGGTGGGCAGTAATAAATAAATGTTTTAGTGACTATTTCACTGGCCTAATTCCAGATGTGCAGATTCTTGTTGTCCTTCTGGGTGCTAGGCAGGACCCAAAGGTTTATGGTCAGTGTCAGAGCCATCCAGCTGTGATACATTGCTTCCCTCTGCTATTATCCTGTCCTGTTAAGCTGATCCTAGTTATTGAGGTTTTTATGTTGGGACTGATCATGCATTGATAGCAAGTTGAACAGGGCATCAATAAGTCTTTATACTCACATTTGTATCAGACACACAGACAGGTTCCTCCTAACCTTAGGCCTTCATGTCAACCAGCCTAATTATGAGTTTTGCTAAAGTGAAAGAAGAGGAGTTGATGAAAGGGCTTTCCAGAAACATTGGAATGCGCACATGGGGCCATAAATTTTCAGAGAAGTACAAATTTTTTGACCTGTAAATGCCCAATACTCTCATTCAGAGGTTGACTTCTTTATTGCTAAGGGAAGGGCAGTATTCACCCCTATTAGATTGAGAGATAACAACTTGCCTAAGATTTCTCAGTGAACTGGGATAGGTATTGAAAGTTGCAGGACCACACTAACTGGGATAGGCATTGAAAGTTGCAGGACCACACACAAAGTCACACACTGTGCCTTTGATACAATTACACACTGTGCCTTTGATACAATTAGAGTTACAAAAGCGAGCTGTTAAATAGCCTAAAGGTCCAATTCCAGTTAGTTCTGGAGAGGACGAAGATATTAGTGTTTCAGGCATCATGACCCCAACCTGGATGCTGAAGGGTGCCTTAGTCCAACTAAGCTAACATGCTGAATGTCTTTTCCACCATAGACACCGCTTAGAGCAGGGGTCGGCAACCTTTTTGAGCTGGGGGCTGGGTTGCTGTCCCTCAGACAATTGGGGGGGCCGAAGCACCAAAAATAAATAAATAAATAAATAAATAAATAAATAAAAATTAAAAATTTAAAAAAATATACATGCACACTCTCTCAGCCCCAGAAAAGCCATGGCAAAACTCCTGTGGAGATTTTGCCAAGAAAATCCCAAGAACAAGTAATAATAACAATAATCTATATCAACATGGCGGGGGGCGGCGGCGGCAGCAGGACCAGCCTGGGGTCAGTCCAAAGGCCTCAGGGGGCCGCATCCGGACCCTGGGCCTTAGGTCGCCTACCCCTGATCTATCTCATCATTGTCCATTCTGAGTGCCAGTGAATCTTCAGTGTTTCAAGCAGCATTCTTTCCAAGTCCTGCCTGTTTTTTTGTTGTTGTTGTGTGTCTTCAAGTTGTTTCTGACCCTATCATGGGGGATTCGTGGCAAGATTTGTTCAGAGGGGATTTGTCTATACCATCCTAAGAGGCTGAGAGTGTGTGAATTGCTTAAGATGATCCAGTGGTTTTCCATGGCTGAGTCCTGCCTGAGATCCCTGATATTCCACAAAGGTCTTCTCAGTGGCTGCTCCCAGGCTTCAAAACTCCCTCCCCTAGGAGGCCAGGACGACTCCCATATTGTTATCCTTCCATCTGCAAGTGAAAACCTTTCTGTTTTAACAAGCTTTGGGCAATGGACTGAAAGGAGTTTTAAGAACTGTTTTCCTATAGATTTTTATTCTTTGGTTATGAATTTGTTTCATTGATTTTAATTCTAAAGTTTTGGAATTAATCTTATATCATGTTTTAACAATAACTTTTTGTATGTTTTGTTTTTTAAAAACAAACAAACAGTGTCTGTATTTGTAAGTATACAAATGTTTTTGTGTAGTAAGTATACAAATATATTTGTAAGTAGCCTTGAGTGCTGAAAGGATAAAAAGTGTTTTTTTGGGGGAAATCCTATGCACTAAAACTCACTGGATGACCTTGGGCCTGTCACATCATTCTCCCTCACTCAGTCTGACCTACCTCACAAAGTTGTTGAGGGAAAAAGCTGTTTTGATCTTACTGGAAGAAAGGCAAACTATAAATGTAACCAATACATAATTTTTAAAATTTGGAGATACTGAACTTAGGGATATTGAACTTTGAATTCATTTTGATTAATAAACAAATAAGAGGAAGTGTGTAGCATTCCTAATTTGACTTTTTTCAATAAATGTTGAAGTTTTTAATTCTTTCTGGGTAAATATTAACACATAGCAGAAAATTTTCTCACAGTTTTGAGTGGGGGCAGCAGTGGAACTGAATGGGTCTAGTTTAGTGAATACATAATCACATTCTATATCTCACTGTTTGTGATAGCAGCCTTGGCGAATACTTAACAATTTTGACTAGAACTTGTACACAAGGTTCTAAAACAAATAGCAGCTAGGAGCAGTGTTTTTTGAGTGCAGGGGCTAAAACCCATGTTTCCCTTGCAATTGGGTTGGAAATTTGTTACCCAGGATTTGAAAAGTGACAGAAGGTTGCTTCATAGGAGCATCAGGAATTTAAATGACCAGAAGAAGTCCTGATCCTTCTTGTAACCCCTTTCCAAGCAAAAATGTCCATTAATGGCACTAGGCATTTTGCCTGTAGGAAGACTTGAGTCCTAGGCTTTTAACAGTCTGGTGAAATTAAGCAGTAGGAGAGCCTGCTCTTCATCAGCTCTGACATCCCATAGATGTCATTGTAGTGGACTGGTATTATCCCTCAAAGAATTTGGGGGGAGATTTGTCAAAGTGGGGTGGATGAGAAGAAGCCCAAGTTGAAATACATTGTTTAAAAGGAAGACATTTGTGGGTACTGAATGTAAAGGATGAGTATGCTAACATGAGGGTGTATCAAAATTTCAAAGCAGCCATTTCACCAGACTCCTCTTGTAAGAGATGCTTCTATTTGCCTTTAGGAAAGTCAAGAGGAATATTAGTGAGATGAGCACATTTAAATTCTCTGTGTAGAATAGGAAGCGGAAGCAGAAAATCTGAATCTCCAAATGATTGGTGAGCATATGAACAACAATAAAGGTTTGGGTTTATGAGACATAGGGGGGTTGCAGACTGCCAGAAATAGTGCAAATTGAGTCCACTTTAAGGGTTAGGGTTAGGGTTAGGGAATCATGGGAACTGTATTTTATTGTGGCACCAGAGCTCTCTGACAGAGAAGGCTCAATGTCTCAGAAAAAAAAAAATTCCCATGATTCCCTAGCACTAACCCTAACCCTAAAAGTGGACTCAATTTGCACTATTTCTGGCAGTCTGCAACCCCCCATAGTTCACTGGCTATGACCATGGTCATTCCTGAAAGCACACAGGAGGTAAAAGCATGTAATCATCCTGATTCTGAGGAGCAAGAATGCTTATTCAACATAATGGGTGACTAATCTGTGCTGAAAATGGAAGGGTAAATTCTGGTGAAAAAGTCATATTAACATTGTGCTTACATTTTTAATCATCCCTTTCCCAAATTAAACCAATCTGTGTCTGATTATTGACTTTCTAATGGAGCAGCAACCCAGCTAAGCAGGGGTTTGCTGTATGAAATATAGAGTGGATGGCCCTTATCCTATCGAAATCACATACATACCGGTACTATGGCTTGCACATGTCTTTCCCATCACTCCTATCTAAATGATAGCAAGAATTTGAATTCTAGGAAACCTCTTCACTAACTAAAAGAACAGTCAGTTTAATTTATAAAGGATGGACTGGGAATCTTTCATGTGTTGCTTGTCCAAGCCATTACTCTGCCTATAATGATCAATTGTGTATCTCCTAAAACTTAAAACACTGGCCGGATAACTCTAAGCCTGCCTTTTAACTAAGATAACTATCCTAAGCCTAGGAGATAAACATGCTGGAGAATCGTCTTCTAAATTGCAAAGATTATTTATAAGATTAAATTGACCTCGTGACCTCTTCTTACACCCTTGGCTTAAAGAATTAAGGTTTTCCTATAGAAGATTAGAGGAGCTGGTAGCAGATCTGCCCTAACACATGATTCTTAAAAGACAAATGATAGCAGGTACAGTTAAAAGTCAGTAAGAAATAGCCAAAGTAACCAAAATACCCATACAATAAGATGCTTTCAAACAAACAAACAAACAAACAAACTTGCTCTAATTGGTATCACAATAATGTATGTATTTACTTTATTAAAATATTCATATCCTGTGGCATTTCAGGGTGGCTTACAAATAATAGAATGTAAACAATTTAAAGTAATTCAGATTTAAATTTAAAAAATTACAAAGGATAAAAACATATTAAACAAGTTAATGAATTAAAATACCGTAGCTTTAACAGTTAACACTATGTATATGAACATTTGAAAAGTACTTTAGGCCCCAAAGCCTTTAATAAAGAGCCCTACTTTGCCATGACAACAGAAAGAAAGTAGTGTCAGAGCCCACTGGATCCCCAGAGTGGAAGGCATTCTTGGGGCATCACCACAATAGAGAAAGCCCTCTCCAGTATCCTCCTGCAATGTATTGCTTCCATTGCTGAGACACAGAGGAAAGCCCCTGCAACAGATATTTAGTACTTGGAAGCATAGGTAGAGACAGGCAATGAGATACCAAGCCTTTTAAGGCTTTTAATGTGATCACCAGCACCTTTCATTCAGACAGAAAGAAATTGGCAGCCAGTGCAACTCCTTTAAGATGAGAGTTATCGGCTATCTGTATGGTCAGCAATCTTGCTCTTGCAAAGTGGCGTCCCTGCCTGGGGTGTCACCTGGTATGGGGGCAGAGCTTCTGGGGTCAGGACCAAAAGGGCACTCCCCACCTTGCCGTCAAGGTGCATATAATGGCACCTCGGCAGTGAGATGGGGGCATGCTCATTCCTCTCAGCAGCCACTCCAGCCTTCCGATTCCCACATGGCCACTGCTGCACACACCCCTCTGAGGTGTCATCCAGTTCGGTCCACACCACTGCATCCCTCCCTTGTGATGTCATTGCTGCTGCATATTACACTAACTGTAGCTTCTGAGTTATCTTCAAGGGCAGCCTCATGTAGTGCACATTGCAGTAGTCTAATTTAAAAATTACCAGTGCATAGAGTACTGTGGGTAAGTTATCCCTGTCTGGGAAAAATGGTAGCTGATGCAAAAGTCAGAGTTGACACCAAGCACCTTGGCTCTGATGACAAAGATGGATCTAGGAGTACATCCAAGCTATGCACTTGCTCCTTCAGAGAGGATGGAACCCCATCTAGCCCAGATTGATTACCCAATTCCCAGACTCAAGAATCACCAGTCCACAGAGCCCTGTTTCATTGGGATTCATCCTCAGTTTATTGGCCCTCATTCAGCCCATTACAGCATCCAGAGACTGATCCAGCAGATACATTTTAATCAAGCCAGTAGTCACTCATCCTATACTTGTGCATTTTACATTAACCCTGTTATTTTGTTAGTTATTGCCCAATTCTTCAATATATTAAAGCTATTTTGACTCCTGATTCTATTCTCTGTAGTATTAGTTATCCTTCCTAATTTTCTGTCATCTGCAGATTTTATAACTGTGCACTGTATGCTGTTATCTAAGGAGATTATTGCACGGACAAAAAGTCCTGATATAGATTCGGGATTATAAATTCAAAAACAGATGTTATTGCACACGCTGGTGGCCAGGCAACTGCACCTGGACCCCAGCCATGCTTATTCTGCCAAATTTCAAAAACTGGAGCTTTCCATTTATTTTTTTTAAATGGCTTGATAAGTGTGGCTGGGGTCTGGGCTGCCACTGGCGTGTGTGACAACATCTGCTTTTGAATTTACAATCCCAAATATATATCGGGATTTTTTTTGTCCATGCAATAATCTCCTAAGTCATTTATAAGTTGTTGAACAACACCAGTTGCCAAACAGAACCATGAGTCACCCCACTAGTCATATCTCTCCAGGATGGAGAGGAACTATTGATAAGCATTCTTTGGATTTGGCCCATTAATATATTGCAAATCAACCTAACAATAGCCCCGTCTAGCCCACATTTCTTGCCAAGAAAACTCCATTATTGGTTTGCCTTAGGGTTGTCATAAATCAGAAACAACTTGAAGGTACACAACAACAAGCCCATGTTTCATCCACTTGTCTGGAAGACTGGTCCAAAGCACACTGCAGTTTGAGACTGCGTTAACTGCCCTGGCTCATTGCTAGGGAATTCTGAGAACTGTAGTTTTGTGAGACATTTAGCCTTCTCTGCCAGACAGCTCTGGTACCCCAACAAACTACAGTTCCCAGGATTCCCTGGCACTGAACCACGACAGTCTTGAACTGGATTTTGGACCTGTGACAAAAGCCTGAAATCAAGATATACTAAACCCATAGCATTCCTCTGATCTATCAAGCTATAAAAAATAGATATGATTAATCTGGCATTACATAGAATGATATAATCTTAGAGTTGGAAGGGACCACAAGGGCCGTCTAGTCCAACCTCCTGCCACACAGGAATATGCAGCTAACACACACCTGAAAGATGCCCATCCAACCTCTGCTTAAAGACCTTCAAAGTTGGAGAGGCCACTACATAGAGACTTAATATTGAATGCTCAGAGACTGCCTTCAATGATCTGTTCTAGAAATTTTCCTGGTATTGCTGACTGGTTGGCAATTGGTCAAGTCATCTTCCCCTACCCTTTTGGAGATGGGGACAACATTCACCCTCCTTCATTCTGGTGTAACCTCTTCTGTTCTCTAAGAATTCGCAAATATTATTGAGAGGGGTTCTGTGATTACATCTACAAGTTCTTTTAGTACTCTTGGATACCGTTCATCTGGCAGTGGAGATCTGAATTCATTTATAGCAGCTAGGCATTCCTGTACTATCTCTTTCGCCTATTTAGGGCTGCAGTCTCCTTATTGCATCATTTGTTCTGTTTTCACTAGTTAAGAGAAAATAGAGAAAAGACTATGGCAAAGTATGTGTTGAGCAGTTCCACCTGCTTTATGTCCTCTATTAGCATTTCATCATCTTCTAGTGGACCCACTGTTTCCTTGTTTTGCCTTTTGCTGTAAACATGGCAAAACAAACAAACAACAAAGCACCACTCTTTTTATTATTTTTAACTCCTCCAGCAAGCCTGAGCTCATTCTGAGCTTTAGGTTTAACTTAGCCCTACCAGTTCTGGCTATTTGTGGCCCTTTCTGATACTTGCCCCCCTTTTCTTTTTTCCTTGTACATCTACCTTTAAATGCTCAGGTCTTCTGAAAATTCTTTGTATACCCATCTTGAGTTTTTTAGACACCTCCAACTTTTCTTTCTCATTACAATTATTTGCAATTGTGCCTTCAATATCATCCTTTCTAGAAACTAACATTCACCATGAACCCCCTTCCATCCAAGCATTTCTGACCATTGAGTCTCACCTAATATTTCCTCAAACTGACTGAAATCAGCTTTCTTAAAGTTCAGAGTGTATGCCCGAGTCAGCCTGTTTTTCCTTTGTACGATAGATCCCAGTGGGATGTGATCACTCCACCCAAGGATTGCACTACTTCTACCCTGTTGACTGGTTCTACTTGTTGGTTGGGATCAGATCCAAGACAATGATCCTTTTGTTGCCTCCTTTGCCTTCTGGACAATGAAATGGTCAGTACTACAAGTGAGGAGGATGTTGGACCTTACATTCTTGGCAGAATTTGATTACCAAAAAATATCAGGGTGGTTGAAATTTCCCATTACAACTGCATCTCTCCTTCCTGAATGTTTGATCCAGTAAAAATCATCCCAAAGCTGCTTTAAAAGTAGCTCCTGACATTTCGATACTCATGTGTGCATGTAACTTCTCATCTCACTCTGTATTACCATGGTGACCATGCCTTATTTGAGACAAGCCAAAATGTGTTTGAATCCCTGAATGAATTTCCAGATACAAGGATAATTTATGTTTTCCTGTGCTGCATGTATTTAAAGCAGACAGACATGTTCATTTGAACCAACTATTTTTTGTCCATAATGGTGAGACAAAATAAACTCTGTAGCATGCACAGAAAAACAGTGAAATTCCTGGTACTAGTACATTCAATAAGAGTGGATCTGAGTTCAAAAATACTAATATATTTATAATAAGCTGTAGACTATATTTCAGAGGAGGGAATTGGCAAAACCACCTCTGAGTATTCCTTCCCTAACAAAACCCTATGAAATTCATGGGGGGGGGGGGTATGTTGACAGGCAACGTGCAGGCACATACATGTATGCTCAATAAACTATATAGGGAGTGCACTGTAGTTTCAGAGAGGATTCCTGTTCAGTCACAAGGCCTTTAAGTTCTAGGTGCTACAGGGTTCACACCTGTCCCACTTGCTGTTTAATATCTGCATAAAGCAGCTGAGTGAAGTCAAGGGGAGCTTTGGAATGAGGTGCCATCAGTATACTGGTCACACACTCAGCTCTGTTTCTCCTAGTTGTTGGAGTCAGTTGGGGCTATGCAGAAATAGGACCATTGCCTGTATGATGTAATGGACTGGATATGGATCAATAAAATGAAGATGGATATGACCAGAATATCATACAGACAACATATAACATGAGTCTTAAAGGAGTTGCGGTGGCTGTCAATTCACCTCTGCTCTGAATTCAAGGTGCTGCTGATGTCATTCAGAATCCTAAACAGTTTAGGACCTCAGTACTTGAAGGAGCATCTCTTATATATACTTGCCTGAGAACTGCTAGTGGGGCTCTGATCCACATCCCATTAGTTGTAATGATACACATGGCAATTAAAGTGGGATCAGTTACACCTCAGATGTTCAAATTAGCTCAAAAAAGGTGTGACTCCCATAAATGTCCCTCTGAGTTCCTTATAGGTTTGTTTTTTAGCTGTACCTTGTTTTAAATTGGATATAAGCTGCCTTGGGTTCTATAAAGAATATGGTGGGATATACGTTAAATAAATCAAAACAAAACAAAACAGAGAAAGGTTGGGATAGAAGTGTGAGAAATAATAAAATTGTGTTTTCATTATGACCAAAGAAGCAGCTTATCAAATTAAGCAAATACATGTAATGGTAGCCTGACAGCCTTCTTTAAACTACCTCCCCCACAAAAAACATTGAGCTGTAGAAAGAAGATAGGGTGACCATGCAATTGAGAGGCATTTAGCCCTTTCTCTACCTGTTATTTTGCTACTTCAGGTTTCTCAGTAAACAGCTTTCTCCCTGCAAATTTCCAAACTTTTAGCAACATACATTTGAGACTCCACAATGGAAAAGCCACAATAAGCTTTATGGGTTTGGAACTAGGGAACAGAACAAGAACCATATTGAGTGTATCCCACATTTCTGTTCCCAGTTGACCCTCCTGGAATGTCTTGCTAGTTGAAATGATTCTAAAATGGGATTAATTGGCCAGTACTTAGGGATCTGACGCAATGCTATGTCTTTGCTTCTGAGATTGTGATCCGTAGACCAAACACTTTTGTTGTATAACAAATAGGCAGCAGGTGCTGGTCATTAAAGAAAAAAGACTATCAAATCAGAAACTATATTTTTCCAGTAGGCATTTAGTTTGACCTTGATCATGCTAAATGCTAGCACCAGAAGCAAAATGCTTTAAGCTTGGAGTACTATGTCCTTCACCTCAGCTGCTGAGTAGTCCTCTGAATTCACTAGTCCCATATTAGCTTTCCTCTAGTGTCCCAACTCTATTGTGTATTGCTGATCTGAAAGAAGAAAGACTCCTTTTATTACCAACATATTTTTAAAATTTCTAATGGGAATAATAGGTCTCTATCTAATGGAAACTTTTATCTGCAAGTGAGGATCATGATACCAATTTGACTTTAAGTGGGAGTGCTATTTTCTAACACTTTCACTGGAATGGTAAAGTTATATGCACACAGGCAGAGTGAAAGTAAAGGCTGATTTTCACTTTCTTCCTGTGAATTGACTGATCTGTCTGAAACAGGGTTGGAGAAACTTTGGCCCTTCATGTGTTTTGATCTTTAACTATCAGAAGCTCTAGCAAGCATGGCCAATGGTAAAGGATTATGTTGTACTCCAAAATATCAAACCAGTCTCTGGATGTGATACATGTTACTTGCTGTTTAGAGGCAAATGTTGTGATTCCCTCTTGGTGCAGGTACCCAGAATTCAAACACTGTGACAGCATTTAGACATCACAGCAGTCATGTTCTGAGTGTGAGGGAGGGTGCCTCATCCTGCCACTGTGAAATAACTTCTGCTCCAGCCCACATGCTGAAGCTGACAAGAATATGCTGCAGCAGCCCTTCAGTTAGCACATTTTCCCATTCCCTACCTATCCTTTCCTTGCATGTTAGAGGAAGAGACTTAAAATGTTTTGTCTATGTTTGTAATAAATGTCAGTCTCCCATTTCATCTGAATACAGGAAACTGTCATGTGTCCAAACCATGGTTTGTTTGTTTGTTTGTTTTAAATATAGAGAGGATCAAATCATTGCTTTTAGAGGAATGGGAGTGCCAGTACATCGGATTGTCTTGATGCATAACCTGTATCCAGGACAGGAGACTGCTGTCAGAAATAAATATGAAGAAACAGAATGGTTTCCAATCACCAAAGGGATCAGACAAGGCTGTATATTATCACCCTATTTATTCAGCCTGTATGCAGAAAATATTGTATGTAGAGCAAGATTTAACTCAGAGATCTTCAGTCTGTTAATCGTGACCTTCTCAGTCAGACCTTGGATTCATCTCTTTCCTCTTTAAATTTTGGGGACTCTGCTGATTCAGCAATGTCTTTATTTAACTCCACTCTTTCTTCAACTCTTGACAGCTTTGCCCCTGTATGTGCGTCTTCCTCTATGACCAGGCCACAGCCCTGGCTTACTCCTACAGTTAGGTTTCTCTGGTCCTGCTCTCAAGCAGCCAAACGTTTTTCCCCAATTCTGAAAAAACCTTTTCTTGACCCCTCTTCTCTGTCTAGCTATCGTCCGATTTCTCTTCTTCCTTTTCTTTCAAGGTTTTGGAACAGGTTGTTTATTCTCGCTGTCTTGAGTTTCTTGAAGCCAACTCCATTCTTGATCCATTTCAGTCTGGTTTCCGCCCACGGCATTCTACAGAGATGGCTCTAACAAAGATCTCAGATGATCTTTTGCAGGCCAAGGCTAATGCCCTTTTTTCTGTTCTTGTTCTTCTCGATTTGTCTGCGGCCTTTTACACCGTTGATCACTATCTTTTAGTTGATATACTTTCTGACCTTGGGTTCTCAGATTCTGTTCTTGATTGGTTTAAATGTTATCTGTCAGACAAATCTTTTGCAGTGGTCATGGGTGGTCAGGCTTCATCCTCTGTTCCGTTATCTGTTGGAGTTCCCCAGGGCTCTGTTTTGGGTCCCTTACTCTTTTCCCTTTACACATTGTCTCTAGGAAAACTCTTCAGTTCTTTTGGCTTCTCCTATCATCTGTATACCGATGACACTCAGCTGTATCTCTCCACCCCTGACCTTTCTTTGGATATTGAACAGCAAGTTTCATCTTGTCTTACAGCTCACAGTGGATGCGCCATCAGCACTTGAAGCTCAATATGTCCAAAATGGAGCTTTTTGTTTTTCTACCAAAGCCTACCGTTCAATACTCTTTTTCTGTTTCTGTTGACAATATTTCTATTTGATCAGTCCAGGAAGCCCACAGTCATGGTTTTCTTTTTGATTTCTCTCTGTCGTGCATCCCCCAGATTCAGGCCACAGCCAAGGCATGTAGATTCTTTTTGTATAATATTGCTAAAATCCGACCATTTCTCTCGGTTTCTACTGCCAAGATTTTGATCCATGCCCTAGTGTTCTCACGACTAGGTTGTAACCTTCTCTTGGCAGGGCTCCTTCTTTCTCACCTCTGTCCTTTAATTTTGGTCCAGCATTATGCTACATGCATTATCACATCTGCTCACCGTTTCAACCATATTTCTCCTTTATTGTCATCCCTTCATTGGCTCCCCCTCCCTTTCCATATTCAGTATAAGCTTCTGTTGTTGACTTTTAAAGCCCTGCATGGGTTGGCCCCTCCTTATTTATCAGAGCTTCTTTCCCCTTACTGTCCCACCCATGCCCTCCGTTCTGGTAGTCAAGGTCTGCTGTCTCAGCCTAGGATTTTTACTGCTCCATCCCAGATCCGTCCCTTTTCACTTGCTGCCCCTCATTCCTGGAACCTCCTTCCCCCATGAGCATGGGACATCACTTCTTTAACCAGCTTCAAAATGGAGTTAAAGACTATACTGTTCAGGGAAGTGTTCATAGGCATTGTATGATGATTATTTGATGTTTTTAATTTGTTGCCTTCTTTGTATTAATATTATTTTATTATTTTGTAAAATGTACACCATTGGCAGGCTTTTTTATTTATTTTTATCTATTTTATTGACTGTATGTACAGCACTGTATAAATAAACTGTAATAATAATAATAATAATAATAATAATAATGATAATATTGTATGTAAAGCAAGCTTTAACTCAGAGGCAGGATGAGTGAATATCAGAAGAAGAAATATTAACAATCTATGTTATGCAGATGACATCATACTACTAGCAGAAATCAACAAAGACCTGGAACAAATATTAAACAAAGGGCCTTTGCAGACTGCCAGAAATAGTGCACATTAAATTGATGTACTGCCCTGGCTCAGTGTTAGGGAGTCATGGGAATTGTATTTTTTTCTGGGACATTGAGCCTTCTCTGTCAGAGGGCTCTGGTGCCACAATAAATTACAGTTCCCATGATTCCCTAGCACTGAGCCAGGGCAGTGCCTCAATTTAATGTGCACTATTTCTGGCAGTCTGCAAAGGCCCAAAATCAAAGAAGAAATTGCTAAGGTAGGCTTAATGCTGAATATTAAGAAAACAATATTAAGACAATATTAAGAAAACAAAAATAATGACTACAGAAGAACTACATGAATTCATCCTATGGAATCCTGGGATTTTTCATGCAGTCATGCCAGTCACATGACCACTGGAGTCGCCTTCAGACAACGCTGGCTCTTCAGCTTGGTAACAGAGATGAGTACCACCCCCTACAGTTGGTTACAGCTAGGCAGTCATGTCAAGGGAAAGCCTTCACCTTTCTACCTTAGCCTTCTCAGCCAAAGAGTGCAGGTGCTCACAAAGCTACAAATCCCAGAATTCTGTAGGATGTTGCCATATCAGTTAAAGAGGTGCCAAACTGCATACTTTCTAGATGCCCCATAGGCTTGTGCCAGAAGTTGTTGCAGTCCAATAACACCTGGAATGTCACACAGTTCTCACCACTGACATGTACAGAGAATGGCAGGCTAGACACCCTTTCAGTCCTCACATGAAATGATGACATGTCACTAGAATTCAAGAAAAAAAATGTGATGTGTTTGCTGGAGAGGTGAAAAAGCCTACTCAAGATGTTTAAAATTTATTTTTTATTCATAATCTACAGTGATTTTAGAGTTCCAGTGTAGTATACTAAGTATACATTGTGGGCGTGAAGAAACACATAATCTGCTTTAATCATTCCTCTACTCCCACTAGGGTCACAAAGGGGTTTCACAATTAGATTGAGTGGGAACAATGTAGACAACACTGGTTTTCCCTCCTTGAACGTTGATTTTATCAATCCTTGCCATAACACATCTGGACATTTCAGTAATTGTAGTGGAAATAGCTATGATTTTTAGAGAACAGAAGAACTTATTTTTAAGGAGTTTTCAAAACTGTTAGATTGTTAGATGAATAAATCTTATTATGTCAATTGGACAGTTATTTGTTATTTAATGTTAGTTACCCAATAGGAACAAATATAAAGGTAGTTCCAAGACATACTGCACAGATAATCCAGTTTGAGACCACTTAACTACCTTGGTTCAATGCTATGGAATCCTGGGAACTGTAGTTTTGTGAGACATTTAGCCTTCCCTGTCAAAGAACTCTGGTGCCGCAGTAAACTACAATCCCCAGGATTCCCTAGCACCGAGCCAGGGCAATTAAAGCAATCTCAAACTGAAATATTTTTGCAGTGTGTTTTGGAATTAAACCTGACTATTCAAAGATATTTGGTTTGGTTTTATTATTATTATTTTTAAAGGAAGATAGGCACATACCACAAAAGCTGAAAAGCTTAGCTAAAGTTAAAGTTGAACACTTGAATAAAGCTTTCTTTTAATTTAAAAAAAAGGTCAACAGTAAAGAAATTCCAAAAACAAATTCTTGGCTGGAAGCTTAAAAGGATAGATTTGGAATGTTATCTGAAGGTACATTACAATCTCTGGGTTTGTAGTCTGCCCTCAGATAAAGCACTTTGTTTATATATCAACTATAGTCATGGAAAATGGCTTGCCTAGTAGATGTGCTAGCAATATTTATCCTGAGTTCTGAGGATATTGATATATCAGTTTATTTAGTCAGTTGCTTTTTGTCATCCATTCTAATACATAGCACTTTCTAGATTAAATGTATCTCCCTGCTTTTACCTGTGGAATTTGCACACAAGCATAATTCCCTCAGTGCAAATCCAGAATTATCCTAATGAATTGGTCAACTACTTAAACTTGGATTGATAAGAATTTAAATCTAGCTGGGGTCCTTTCACGTTATACAGTTATAGCATTATTATGCCAATTTCAAGTGCCATGGGAACATTTTATGGAATCCTGGGATTGGGAATGTATGGATAGGTATTTAGAATTCTCAGCCAGAGATCTCCAGTGCCTCACCAAACTACAAAAAACAGGATTTCATAGGGTATAGCCATGGCAGTTTAAGTGGAATCATAGGGGGGTTGCAGACTGCCAGAAATAGTGTGAATTCAGTCCACTTTTAGGGTTAGGGTTAGAGTTAGGGAACCATGGGAACTGTATTTTATTGTGACATCAGAGTTGTCTGACAGAGAAGGCTCAATGTCTCAGAAAAATAACAGTTCCCATGATTCCCTAGCACTAACCCTAACCCTAAAAGTGGACTGAATTCACACTATTTCTGGCAGTCTGCAACCCCCCATAGTGCTATAAATGTATAGTTTGAAAGGGCTCCTGACTGAAGTATTGGGAAACATACACTAACTGCTGTCATGTTTCTGTTGTCTAATGTTGGTAGATTTCTATAAAATAGATTACCTTTCAGCTTACTATCTTGGCATTAAGACTACAGTCTTTTAAACATAAAAAATAAAAACAGGAGGAGAAGGAGAGCATTCCAAACCAGAAGTACAACTGGATTTGTTGTTGTTTGCCTTCAAGTTGTTTCTGATTTATGGCAACCCTAAAGCAAACCTACTGGATACAGAAGAAATAATCAGGAGGGGTGAAGGGGAAAGACACACCTACAGTTAACAACTGGCCTTATAGTCACTTGCAGACGGCTGTAATGCTCCCCCCCCAAAAAAAAACTTGAAGATACTGATTTTTTTAAAAGTCAGTTTGAAAAGGAAACAGAAAAGAATTGGGGGGAAAGGTGAAAATGAGGCAAAAATGATTTGCAATTCAGAGAACATGATTTCAATCCTAGAAAAGAAGGTGGTAAAGAAAGTGCAGAAACTCACCTCTAGAGCAACACATTATCTGGATTAAGAATGGAAAGAAAATTCTGAAAATATTGGGGAAATGATTGAAAAACCACTCAAAAAACTCATGGTTTCCTGAGTGTCAGGAAACCCTAACAAGGAGAATCTCGCATTGATGAGAATCTTCACAGTTCAGGACTTAATGCAAAATTTGCACATGGGTATTTTGCACAGATTTAAGTCCCAAACCCCAGCATATTCTGTGCAGAAAATAATGTGGGTAGTGTGTTGTTTATAAAATGTTGTTTTCTGCACCAAAAAAGCACTAGTGTGAATTCTGTGTAGAATAAGTGTTGAACTGCAAACTCTCTTGCATCAGGGGAAAAAACTGCTAAATTTACTCATTGCTTCCTTCCAGAACAAAATTAGCACAGAATTACATTGCAGTCTGGGATGAGCCCTCACCGACAGATGCAGCTGATAACATTTTAGCAGACAGGTCTGTGTCCATCATGCCTTAAGGACATTTGTCTTGGTGAGTTGTGCCTCCTTGTCACCTGTCTCCCCTCCCCACCCCATTTTAGCCATTATATCACAGGATTTTATCAATGCAGAACAAACATGGCACAGCCCATAATGCTTGGATATGACTTTTTTATTAAGGCAGGACTACATTTGAAACATGAGGAGAATGTAGGAAGGAAACAGTCCTCACTCCCCTTACATAAAATTGCCATTAAAATTTGGCAATGCCCTTTTTTTGCAATTGATTTGACTGCACATTGGAAGAGGAAAGCGGACAAACTGTAGAAGGAATATTTTAGTTTATGCAGACTTTTTACAGGGATCCATCTCATTTGGTGCACTTTGTCTCTAGCAATAAAAGATGCTTTCTCTGACAGAGGGAGCAATTGCTGCATGTAAGACAAAAGTGAACACTTTAAGAAGTTCAACATTATTTTTCTCACTCCACTCCTAAAAATAAGCAGATTCTGGAAGATTGGTGGAGAAATGCAAAGGAACATTCCCGATTTGTGCAATAAAAATGTTTTATATGCTTTTCTGGTGTTAAAATGTGTGAAAGACAGATGTGCCACTATTCTGAAGTAACAAGAAGAGAGCAATATTAGAAGCAATAAATTTTCATTTTATATCCTAGTCTTTTCCCTTGTTATCCCCAAATGGCAGGGTATGAGATCCTCCAGTGAATTACAGGAGCCTTGTGGGTGGGCAGGTGGCCAACTGCCAAAACATTATAGGGGTTAGGATGGAGAAAGTGGCATGCTAAAGGGAGTACTGAAAGGCTATTCTATATGGTGTTTTAAAAAAGGGGAAAAATCAACAGGTGCATCCAAACACACACATATATTTTGCAGGATTACTTTATGGACTATTTAGATGGGATTATTTGTGAATTACACAGGTGGGAACCATGTAGTTCTCCTTATTTTGTTGGACTTTGGTTCCCATCAGCTCTAGCCAGCATAGAAATAAGAATGCTGGGAGTTCCAGTCCCACAATATCTGGAGAGCGACATGGTTCTCATCTGAATGTTTTACAGCTAATGTACTTTCCTTCCTTCCACGACTGTATTATACCCTGTATAATTTTAAAATCCTCACAAGTTCCTCATTTATTTTGCAATGCTAGCTCAGTTAACAAAACTTATGAAAAGAAGCTTCATTTAACAGTCTTTTTACATCCCAGCCTCTCTTTCTTTCTTATCCTTTGTATAGTTAGACTTTTTTTTTTTTTTGCATCAGCAGCATTGGGAAGATAGTAAAACAGGGTAAGAGAAACAGACTTTTGGTGTTGGGCTGCAACAATGTGCATGTGCAGTAAACAATATACAATAAAGCTTGAGCTGTGAAAGTGCAGTATTCTCCCCTGGCTGATATTTAATGCAACCTTATGTTCTTGCCAATAATAGGATTCTGGATAGCAAACAGAAGTTGTTATCCAGAATTCCTTACTGAGCATGTATAAAGGACAACACAGGGGAAAACGGGGAAAGCAAATAAGCCTGCCTTACTAGCTAACTTCATTATGTTAAAGAAGTATAGATCTATACATTTGGCCATTAAAATGGAAATCATAAGAACAGTAGAAACTGGTAAAAGGGAAAATATTTTGATACATTTTTAGAATAATCTTTCAAGCTTTACACCAAAAGAGTAACTTTTCCAAGCCCTGATTGGAAGCCTTTTGTTGATGGTCAATCTGCTCATTCCTCTTTGTTAGGCTCAACAGTTCAGCATATGACTGAGAGATGTTGGGCAGATGGAAAGTAGGTGAAGTATACAAGGTTAGGCTCAACTGACTATCATGTTTAAAGGGTGATCTCAATCTAATAATCAATTCCTAAGTATGTAGCATTCACCCATAACTCAGTTACTCAACCACACTATGGGATGTTTCTATGTAAATAATGAGTTGGGCCCCTTTGTATGGGCAAGAGTCATTCCAATCTATAGGCACATTCCTGAGACAGTCATCACCACTACTTGCTGGCTTGAGCAATTTTTTTTTTAAATTACATTCCTTCTACAATCATCCTTAGCATGATGAACAATTGAAGCATGACTTTTTATACTATCTGTTTTTAATAATGCTTCTATCTGGACTTGAAGATTATTTGCATGTGAAGAGCCTTTCCTAGACAAACATGCTAAATAATATGTGTATATATATATATAGAGAGAGAGAGAGAGAGAGAAAGAGACCCTTTGAGGTTTCCCATTTTTTATGTCTGCCAAATGATAGTAATCAAGGAATCATCCTATAGTGCAGGGTGGTTGTACATCCTGATGATATGATATGAATATTGTATGAATGATATTGTATGAATTATACTTTAGATGGAAAACTGGTTTTCTTTAGGGCCATAAAAGTACCCTTTCATTTGAATTATTTATTAGTTGTTCTAATAATAGCTTGTGGATGCCAACAAAAATGCAGCCATAACTGGGCCACTGACAAACAAGAGGTGTCAGCATGGTTGGAAAATCCCAAAGGACAAAAGACCAAGAATTAAAACAAAATAGCCCCCTCCCCCAAAAAACACCCCTAAGGGCATAGATTGGAAGCCTTTGGATATTAATTTGAAAACAATCAGTATGGAGAATGCACTCCTTGTTTTAAAGCAGAATTGTTATCCTGGAAGCATCCTTGAATTGTGACTCTGCTTTAAGACATGCACCTTCTCCAAACACTTTGTTTCAATGGATTATTGTATAGGGGCATTGACTACTACAGCACTTTTGGATTTTGATAGCATGGTGATAGTGGCAGGGTGGAGTTCAATGCATCCTTCCAACCCCAGAATTTATTGACCCCTGCTTATGTGGTTAAGCCCTAAAATTAAAAGAACAACAACAACAACAACAACAACAGCCCAATGAAAATTGGACATATTCTATAACCACTGAATATAGAGTGTTAATTAGAAAAGGAAAATGGAAAATCAGGAGGGGCTTGAGGAAGTCCTGGAACTCTGGAGGGCAATACTGCTATCAGCAGGTAAGAATAGAAGTAGCATTTTGTAAACAAACTGAAGTTACAAACTGAAGGGACAGGTACAATAGTTTCAGGTTATTCTCCACATTAAACTAATTTGGTATGACAAACTGAAATTGGGGGGGGGCATGTGAATTGGTTTAAAGTACTTAAAATAAACCTAAGAAAAAAGGAATGGGAGCTGGTAGCAGCTTGAAGAGGACACATCTAAAGCGGTCACATTGATGTCTGTTGCTGTTTTTCTTAATAGGAGGAGAAAGGAATTTGGCTTTGTATCTGCTGTGAAGTATTGGTCTTTCACTCACTGTTTTAATATAAATTCAGGGCTAAGACAGATTTCCTGTGCTGCGCTCTGTGCACGCATTTTCCTTTTCAAAGAGATAATGATAATGCTCATTATGTCTCCATTTAGAAAGGCAAGATGCTAGCAAAGTCAAAAATATGTAATGTAATGTATACAGTGCAGTGCACTGCCAGCCACGGTTCTTTAGTGTTTGGTTATCCTGTTTAAGTTGCACTGGAACATACGTTTATCTGAAGTTGAGTAATTTTATAGATCCATAAAACCTACATTTTCTCCTGGGTTCCTTTCCCCCTCCTTTTAAAGTAAGACACTCAAAGCAAATCTAAAACCCTAAAATAAATCTTCAAATGCATGGCTTTTATTACATATCTCTGCAATTAGAACTAATTTACTGCCTTGAAAGCTGAGGGGGGCGAGGGGGCACTGGGCAACCAACTTCTTGGATAAATATACCTGTGTAGGACAAGCAGAGCTTCTCTTAGTCAATGTTATCTCCTTGTGTTCAACAAGTACCAAGGTCATTCTTTCTGCTACATACCACAGAACATTAATTAATGGTCCTGCAGCTGGCGGTACCACCTTGGCTCCTTCATCGAAACTCTTATTCTGTTTTTCTGGTTCCTGTGTGAACAGACTTGGATAAGGTCCCATCGCATGCTTCCCCCACAGCCGTCTCTCTGCTGCCCTGAAAGAAAGTACAAAACATACTTTAGTAGTCTCTGTTGGAAGAATGCCAGCTGTTCACAGAAATTAGAGAAGAAGTTATGTCTATTTCTATTTATATCTGTTTATAAAAAGCAGCATGTTGCATTGTCATACAGTGCAAATTAGTCTCATTTTGTCTTCAAATGTAAGAGAGTGAGGGTGAGCAAATATGGCCCTCTAGATGGTCTTGGGCTGCAGCTTCTACAATCTCTCACTATTGGTTATGCTGGCAAGGGCTGTTGAAAATATGTCAAAAATATCTGGATGGACATAGTTGCCACCCATGTTATAGTGAGAAAGTTGAAGATATTGAATGACACTATTCAGAAGAAAGACCTCCTGTATTTAGTGGAACTGAGGGTGCATCTACAGTGCATCTATACTATAGAAATAATGCAGTTTGACAGCATTTTAACTGCCATGGCTCCATCCTAGATAATCCTGGGATTTGTAGTTTGGTGGGTCACCAGCACTCTTTAGTAGAGAAAGCGAAAGACCTTGTAAAAGTACAAATCCCAGGATTCCATAGGATGAAGCTATAGCACTTAAAGTGGTGTCAAATTGCATTATTTCTACAGTATAGATTTCCCCTCTACTCTGAGGTAAGCAAGTAGAATTGCAGACTCAGCCACTCAAAGCCTTGTCAGATCCTGGAGCTTTTTAAACACAAGCATACTTCAGTTCAGTGGCATTGCTGGTGATACCTGCTCCACCCACCTCAGTGCTTCTACTTCATCTTCCTCATGAGGAGAATGAAGCAGTGGTACTGAGGGAACTGCAAACCCCCCCCAGCTTGGTGCTGCAGTTTCATCCTCCTCATGAGGAGAACAAGGTGGTGGCATTAAGGGAGCTGTGCACCCCTTCAACCTCAGTGCCATCCCCCATTAGTAGAGCAACGCACCACAGTGCACTGGGTGGGACCCTTTGCCCCCCTCAAAGCCTCCCTGAAGTCTGCCCCCACCAGGTGACACCCCAGCAATGCCACTGCTTCAGTTAGCAAAGCTTCTGACAATTAGGTCCTTTTTTACAACTCATTCACAGCCTCCCCTTCTTCTTTGTCTTTTGTCCATCTGGAAGTGTTTCCCCCCCTTTTTTTTTTTTTAAATCAGTATTGGTAAAGGAGGACTTTCAGTGTCTGGTTCCAGATTTTCAGTGTCTGGTTCCAGCTATGTTTCTGTTGTAAACTATGCAATAAAACTTGAGCAGGGAAAGACTGATATTCTGCGCTAACCTATGTTAGTATAGCTGTGTGTACCTGCCTACAGTGGATAGGGTAAACAGCAATTCCCTCCAGAATTCCTTACTGAATCCCTTACATGTGCAAACAGCAAAACAGGGAGAAAAGGGGAGAGCAGATAAACCTGCCTCCTGAGCTACACATTGTTGTTGTTCTTGTTGTTGTGTGCTTTCAAGACATTACTGACTTATGGTGTCCCTAAGGTGACCCTACCATGAGGTTTTCTTGGCAAGATTTGTTCAGAGGAGGTTTGCCATTGCCTTCCCCTGAAGCTGAGAGCATGTGACTTGCTCAAGGTCACTCAGTGGGTGTCATGGCCAAGCAGGGAATCAAACCCTGGTCTCCAGAATTGTAGTCTAATACTCAAACCACTTGATCTACACATAGCATGTTAAAAAAAAAACAAAGCTCTATAAGTTTGGCCATCAAAATGGAAATCATAAAAAAAGTAAAGGCTAGTAAAAGACAGAGTCATCCATGGAGGTATTTTGAAAGAAGCTTTCAAGTGGTCTTGAGATAATATTAAATGTTTTATTTATTTATTTATTTATTTATTTATTTATTTATTTATTTATGCAAGGCTTACTTGGCTTGGTCTTTTCAAGTCACAAATGCATATTGTTTTCAGTAAACAGTTTGCTGAAACATGTTGAACTACTCTTTTTTTCTGGAGTGTAGGAACCTGTTCCTATTCTTTTCATTCAAAGATATAGCATTAGTCTATAAAATCAGTATGTTAAGAGATCTTGTAGCTCCTTTGAAACTAGCTGAAAGAAATTGTGAGCATGAGCTTTTGTAAGTCTCCTTATGCATCTGCGGAAGGAGACTTACGGTAAGTCTACAAAAGCACGTACTGCCAATTTCTTCTTTCAATTAATCTCAAAGGTGCTACAAGATCTTTTTACATACTATTCTTTTCATGTTAGTTTTGCCCCTGCCACCCAGTTTTTGTTGATGGAAGAATGCCCATGAACACATCTACTTTGTTTACTGGGGTACAATCAGGACTTTAAAATAGAAAGAATGAAATCAGTTAGCAAGGTCCAGAAATGGGAGATGTAGGTGGCTTTTCTTGAATATGATGGCAATGAACATTATCTATCTATCTATCTATCTATCTATCTATCTATCTATCTATCTATCTATCTATCTGCATGGATAGTAATAATAGTAATTGAAAACATGGCAAAAGGCACAAATCTAGTTTTGTACAATGTCCATGAGGAGGCAGCTGCCCATTTCCAACCAAGGTGAGGATTCCACAAGGGATCTTCACTGATGAACTGTTTCTGTCAATAGAATCTTGTCCTGAAGCTCCTTGCACACGTATTAGTAGTATGAGTTTTCAATGGTTCCAGTTTGTAATAGAGGTGGTAGTTGGGCCCAACTGGAGAAGCAACCAACAGATGAGCCCTTCTCCTATTATCTGAATTCAAATAACATATTTTCTGGAAATTATGATGACAGACCCTTTGACTTTTCCACATTTTGGTGTGTTATACCCAGGAATTCCAATGGATTTACCTGGCATGCCACTTGATGTACACAAACTACTGATACTATAAACGTGGTAAATATTCTATATTGTGGCACAAAAGTAAACAAAAACAACTTATTAGCTCTTGTTAATGTTTGTGACGAAGTAAAACTATTTGGCACCTGGAATTGCAATGGATTTAATTGGCCTGTATCTTGTGTACTTCAAGTGGTAGCAAGGCCAACTAAATCTATTGCAGTTCTAGGTTATAACACAATTAAACGAGGAAAATTTAAAGGGGGTAAGTGAATTTTTTCTGCAAATTATTGTACTTTCCTGTAGCACCTTTGATATGAATTCACCAGTTATGGATTTATGCACTATTTCCATGCCATTCTTAACATTAATTATTCTTATTCATATTTCAAATATACACAAACTGGAGTCTAAAGAAAGTATTCCCTTTGGTCCCTATCTTATTAAATCTACAACTTAATTTCAGTCATCTGATCACAGCACTACTATATGGCAGCAGAACTGTATCAACTTTTTGAGTTACAATAGCATGATTTTATTATGGTTGCTAACTGCCACCAAGTTAGCTTTGACTGATGGCTACCCTATGAATGAGAATCCTCCAAAACACCTTGTTATTAACAGCCCTGTTAAAACTTTGCAAACTCAAAGCCATGGCTTCCTTGAGTTGATTTGTCTATAGTGCAGTCTTCCTCTTTTTGTTCTATATAGCCTTCCACTTTGCTGAGAATTATCATATTTTCTAATGAGCCATTTTGTATCATGAGATGTCCAAAATATGATAGCCTCTATTTAGTCATTTTGGCTTCAAAGGAGAATTCGGGGTTGATTTTTTTCTAGGACCCATTTATTTGTCTTCTCCCCCCCCCCCCAGTCCATAGGATCTTTAGATCTCATTGTCAGCACCACAGTATGATAGATCTTAAATACACATATTTTTGTATGAAGGTATCACTGTTCAGTATAAAAGCATTTTCAGTATCCTCACATGTTCCTCTGGAAAAGCAAAATTCTTTTCTATTTGTGTTTACGGGTCTGTGTGAGTATTTTAGGGTTTTATGTTTTGCACCAGAATCACATTCCCTGTTCTTGTTTCATAAGTTTAAGGTTACTTGAAGTGCCTTTGTTTGAGAGACCTTTCAAGCAAAGCCAAGGCAACAGATTAGAGATTTTTTTTGTAGACAAAAATACATTAAAACAACCAAGGGAGCTATTATTCTTCTACATAATTATTTTTAATGTCTCCTCAGACATGTACAAAATGCCTTTTAGTTCCTTTGGGAGAAAAAGTAAAACAGGGGGAAGTACTTTTTTGTTTTTACATTTTGCAGCATGGCCTTTGTTAAATTTGGGTTTGTTTTTTCATCGTGCAATGCTCACCCTCAAAGATTTTAAAAACACTTTAGGGTTCCCATGTGCAGTGACATGTGTAATTTTCTTTAGAAACCCACCACCTCTAATCTTTAAGGCTCATGTCTTGTTCTTTGGACTCTAAAACATGTGGTTTATAAGTCAGATTTCCAAGAGATATGAAATTAAATAGCTTCATATATTTAAACTGGGAATACTGTCTCTTACCAGCGGATATAAGAGAGAGAACCTTCCAGTTCCAGCAGATCAAGGGCCAAGAGTTAACCAAGACTTAAAGTGTGCATATGGAAATAAAACCATCATCTGGTGCAGGAATTCCAGCATGTAAGTGGGCTGATGCAACCTTGAGACAACCTCTTGATATGCATATCATTACAGTGTGGAAATGTGGATTGTAGTGATGGAAAAAGAAGTCAGAAGAATGGAAAAGCTTCAAAGCACAGTAGCACCTAGGCCACTTAAGCACATGTGTGTGAGAGAGAGAGATTGGGGGAGCTACAGACCAGTCAGCCTGACCTCAGGAAAAATATTGGAAGATATTGTAAAAGAGTCTGTTTGCAAGTTGCTTGGTGACAATGCAGTGATTACTAGAAGCCAGTGTGGGTGTATAAAGAACAAATCCTGCCAAAATAATATAATATCTTTTTTTTAAATCACATCACTAGTTTAGTAGATGGTGGGAATGCTGTAGAAATGATTTTTTTCTGGATTTCAGTAAAACATTTGATAAAATCCCCAAGATTTTTTTATTGGGAAACTGATTTAACATGTGAGCAGGATGTAGCATTCTGCACATGTAGTTCCATCTCTGTCCCATGCTGGAAGGCAGCTTCCAAGGTCCCAGAAGGCTCTGTAATGGCCATTTACTAGTTGGAAGAGAGAGGGAGTGAGGAAGTATCCATGCACCGATTGCTTTGCAGAGGGGCGGGATTATTATTATTATTATTATTATTATTATTATTATTATTATTCAGCATCTGGCTGAGCTGATATTGCTATCCTGGACCTCCATCAAGCCACTAGGGATCCAGGATAGTGATATTAGCAATCTTCCCCCAGTTGTCAGAACTAGAGCGGGGTGCGGTTTGGGTATTTCTCAGTTCCCCAGCCAGAACATGGCAGTGGTAACATGTTCCAAGTGCTTGGAGGCTGCTGGTGTGGTAGTGGACAGTGCACCAGGAGGTATTGAATAACTCTTTCTGCAATGTCCAAAAAAGGGCATGTATGTATGGAAGATCTATATTATCAAAACCATGACATTTAGAGATCACCAAGTTGTGGAGGACTGAACTGTCAAAAAAATAAAAAATAAAAATGCTGCTCCAATCAAGCATCCTCTTCACACCACCTCTCTCATTTGCTATTAGAACAATGGGGGCTTTAGGCAGTACAGTTGCCCCTCCATTCTCGTGGACTTGGGTCTGCGTCCCTTGCCTATCTGTGGGTAGTGAATGGAGGGGGACAAAATGGAGTGTGCACCTCTATTCAAATCTATGGGGCTTGAATATACGCGATTTTCCATTCTAATGGAGGAGGGGGTCCGGAATGGATCCCCCATGAGAACGGAGGGTCAACTGTATAAGGCTTTCTGTTTTATTCAAACAGTCTCTCAAGCTTTCCTCATTTGCTCAACTATAGATTGTAATACATGGCCATCAATAATCAATGTATTTAGGCAACCAGACCAGGTGACCTCAGAAACTCCCAGGTATCTATAGTGACAGAAATATTCTTCCTCCTCTTTCCTTCTTTCTTTTTATTCTTTCCTTCCTGGTTTCAAGATGGCGAGTTCTAGCTCTGCTGAGCTCTTTCTCTATCTAAAATGTTGCTTTTGTTAGGAATTAGGCAATCTTTATATATATATATGTTTAGAATGTATGTTTCATTGTAACAAGTAACTTTTCAGTTATATAAATTGAATACTTCCTGTATGCCTTGTTTTACTGAATTTAGTCTCAGAGAGACAGGCAAGACATTCAGTGGCTTTCTCAGCAAACTTGACCAGTCTTCATCTTTCTCAAAGAAGGGCTAACACACTGGGAAACTAACCCTGAGCAACATGAACATGCCAGTTTATTAGCATTGTATGTCTCACTCTTGCTGAATCTTAATGCCAGGGCTATTGTTACATATTTGGTACATGAATGAGTCCTCCTCCTCCTCCTCCTCCTCCTCCTCCTCCTCCTCCTCCTTCTCCTTCTTTTTCTTCTTCTTCCTTTTGAAAACTGCTTTCAGTTCTTACATGAAGGCAAAATGAATAATGGATGTAATTAAGGAAGGGGAAGGAGAGGAAGGAGCCTAAGCAAGGTGAAGATCTGGTAGATTATGAACTCATTTCTTCAAGAACGTGATAGAAGGCTCACAGTGTGGGAAACACAACATTAGGCTTGACAAAGAGTTGAAATGTGTGCTATGGGGAACAATCCTGCATAGTCATGTGGGACTTGACCTACATGGCCTAGTCTCTCTTTTCCACCTTTTTAATTATTGGGAATTTGGGATCAGGGAGCATTATCCTACTTGATGTAGGAGTATGGAGTTAAGGCCCCTTGACTGTGTTTCAATGACTGATGCCTTCTCAGTGACAGATATAAATAGGCCTATATTTCCAAATATGTTTTGGCATAGCTATTGGGTACATGAATGGGCAGTTAATTTGCACAAGCAGGATCTTATATTAACTTCATATGGAAATTAAATATGTGTTTAGAAATAACAAAGAAGGTGCAGTTTATGTTTGTTGAAGATGAGTAGTAACACTTTTATTTATTTAATACCTTATCCTTTCTGATAAAGAACATAGACAGGCTAACAATCTTCAGAAACACAATACCACACATAAGTACTGTTACAATTAATTATTCCAAATCACAAATACATACCCATTTCTCCAAAATATTTATGACAGAAAGAGAATACAGTTGTCCCTCCATCTTCGCGGACTTGAAATTCATGAGCCTTGCTTATCTATGAAGGACGAATGGAGGGGCACAAAATGGGGGGGCACTTGCAGCACATGCCCGCTCACCCCCACAGACATGTGCCTCCATTCAAACCAATAGGGCTTGAATATTTATGTTTTTCCTTTTTTGCGAGGGGGTCCAAAACAGATCCCCTGTGAAAAAGGAGGGCTGACTGTACATTCTTCTCATTGGGAATTGACGGTTATAAGAATTTTAAAAGATCAGTTGGAGATTTGTCTGCCTTTTCTTTAAAAATATATGTTTTGTATCAAAGATTTTAATTGTGGGTTATCGTTGATGGAAGATGGCTTATATTTTATTTATACAAAGATATTTTTGTTTTCTACAGCTTTCTTGTACTTACTTTTAACCTCATTCACTCCCTTCCAATATTTGTGCTGATGAGAAATGGGATCCACAAAAATTCAACCAGTTGCTTCCTTGTCTTCCAGGGACAGGACAAGTAGGACTAAAATCATGGATGGGATTTTAGATCTTTCCTCCAGTACATTTTTATTGCAGTAATGTAAACTCAACCATTAATACAAAATTAATTTAAGATGATACATGGGCCCTTTTCAATGTAAACACAATTCATACAATTTTGTAACATACTTGAACTTTTTCTTATCTCTTCTTAAGAAGAATAAAAAATAGAACTTTGCCAGTGGATCTTAAGTCACAGAATGGTTGCTACTAGGAAAGGCTAATCTTCATGCACTTGGGCTCTGAGCTATTTAGCATGGCAGATTCTCCACTTTTGGAGTTCTCATTCCATAACAGGAGGTGTGATGTTTCTATTGTATTACTTTGGATCTGCAGTTGCTCCTTTGTTCATGTAAGAGGAGAGATGACCCCTGCCAACATTCCCTTCCATCTGTAGCCCTTTGCATCGTATCCTACACTTTTCCAAATAGTTCCCTCATACCCAGGGATTTTGGAATGTATGTGCAGAATGAAGGAGGAAACAGGAAGCTCTGCTTCAGGACTATGAATTCTGTTCCATTGTGAGAATGACAGGTAGAACTGAAGCCAATATAAATGTGGGTGTGCCTTGCTTGATTAAGAAATGCTGAATGGGTTGTATTGGTAACATTACCACATGGGCCATTATTTTTGGTTTTGCCACAAAAATGGTGTGTGTAAGGAAGAAATACTAGAAGGGACATATGTGTTGAGCAAGAATAAGATAACACTGAGGCTACTTGCATTATGATGCAATTATTTTAAGTCTTGGAACTAATAAGCAAGAACAAGATAACAATGTGGTTTCCAAAGGACTGCAGTTATAAACATGATTTGGGGTTGTTTTCTTATTTCTAGATGAGTCACCTCATCTTTGGCTCATCTTTTTAAAGTCTTTGACCACCTGAAGTAATGTGCACAATGCACACACCTCCATTCCACATCAGTGTGGAAGCTGCTGCAATATGGCCATTTCCTTGCACCACTCTATTGCCAGCTCCATGCAGTTCTGTGAAGTGAAGTGATGCCTCAGCAAAGACAACTGTGGTGATCTTCACGTGGCCCCATCTTGATGGATGAAGATCATTGCCGCTGGTCAAGCCGTGCCTTGTTATATCTCTTTTTAAATGTGTTTTTGAATTTTATATTGTTGGAATTACTGTTTTAATCCCTTTTGATTTAATGCTGTTTTAAGGGGGGAGGGATTGTTTTGGATATTATGTATCTTTTTAACTGTTGTAAGCCGCCCTGATTGGGTTCCCAAAGGGCGGGATAAAAATAAATTTTATTATTATTATTTATTACAACAACCCGGTGCCCTCCAAATGTAATGGAGTATGACTTCCATTAAGCTTTTCCCCACTAACGTCAGGTTATGAAGACTGATTGTTGGTATCACTAGTTGGAAAAAAGCATATGCTCCAATCCAATTAATAATGCAACTTTTCCCAATTACAAGTTTTTAGATGTTGTTTGAGTACAAATCCCATCATTCCTAGCCATGATGATTGGAAATGGTAAAAGCTTTAGCCCACAACAGCTAGGGACTGTGACACTGAAAAGTGAATTTGCATCCTTCAAGGAAGAGCATAGGGTGAATGGTTATTTTTGGGGCCAATTCCCTGTAAGCCCATTATGGGTCTAAGGAAGCAACCCCAAAGAATAAAGCAGAGAGGCAGAGCCGCAAAGAACTGAAAACCACAGAGAGTCACATCTGCTGTGTTTTCAAAAGCTCCAGGCTCTGGGAACAGAGTTCCTCTGACTTTTTAAAATCCATTAAACAGAAATATGAGTTGCTTCATATGAGCTAATTCATGAATAAATCAACCTGTCCATATGGTGGAGGTATTCAGCCTTTCAATTATCTTCTTATTGGAATTTAATATTTTTGAATCTCGTGGGGAGGGTGATTAACCTGACATCAGTAGACACAGACATAGACTTCCTACTAGGAATCCAACTTTTTGTCTAGAGAAAAAGAAATTTCAGTAAGGGAATCATTTTATTCAGAAAGCAGGTTCACAATGGAAGGTTCAGTTGGGCTGGATTTATGGAAACCTGAAATCAGAATTACATGGAATAAATGCTGTATTGACCAGGATCATTTTTCTGTTGGCTTTATCTCACTTTTTTCTCTAAGTAGTTTTTCAGAGGATTTATGTATACTAATAATTAATAGTACCCTTTTAAAAATGGGTTTCCAGAGTTCTCAATACTATTGTATTGCAGTGGGGAGTAAAAAAAGGTATTAGGGGAGTTCCTTCAGTAGGTTGATTTGCTGACAATGACAGCTTTCTGAGAACAGTCATGCCCTCTTGATGCTCAACACCAGAGGTGAGAAGAAGAAACACATACATTTTAAATGCATTCTTAAGATGGCATTGCTTTTTTCAACATTGTTTTCATTTAAGGACAAATAAACAAAATGTCCTGGAAAATGTATTGTTGCTTTCATGAAACACTGTTATTTGGATAAATATTTAAATATTTAAGCATTTATGCATTTAAAGGTTTCATCTTCCTTCTTATTTCTAAAAAAAAAAAAAAAAGGGGGGAGCAGCTAACAAAATACATTATTTAGAAACTTATATCAAACCCACATTTCCTGAAATCTGCACTTGAAAACATAACAAAGGAAGATAATGTCAGGAAACAGTGAGGGGTGAAAATGGGGTGAACCAGAAACTGTGTTAAATAAAAATAATCTAACCAAGAGAAATCAATTAAAAATAAATATATATTTTAAATTAAATAGCTCTGGCTTTGTCATCTTTCTAAACCAAATTTTACAGAGCTGGATACATATCACACATTAAAATAAAGTAGGAAAATATGGTATTTATTGGTTGAATAAAGAAATTTAGATACTGGCTTTTCATTTTTTAAAATAATAAAATAAACAATTTCACAATACTGCAGACCAAAGCAAATGTAAAACAGCAGTATGTGGGTGCAGGAGGCAAACTATCAGAAGATTTGTCATGGTTGTCAAAGCCTAAGTATGAACCCCTGAATGTTTTGAGTAAATAAACCTTTAAGGCAAGAATGGGGGTTCAAGTGTGGCCCACAAACTGTGTGCAACCTCTGGATCCCACTTCTATAGTCCCTGAATACCCCCAAAATTTGGGGCAATTTTCACCTGAAAATTGCATTGAAAGCCACTGAAAATCTATGGGAGAACATAATAACACCCCCCCACACACACACACAACGTTCCCATCCCTCAAGTAAGTGTCTTCATTTTCATTGATGTCACATGTCATCATTACTGGTCACTGTTTGGAGAGGAACTGAAGAGGTAATTGAACTTGTTGGGGGGATGCAGCCGGTGAAGTCAAGCTGGAGGAGAAATTGCCCCTCCTGGCCTTCACACAGTTGCTCACCCTTGCTTTGAGATCTTTGGAAATTGGCCATGATATGCCTAAGGAAAATTGAATCAGTAACCCAGATCCATACACACTTATTTCATAAGGGAAAATTTATTGAGCACATGAATTATGATAAACACAATGTTTATATTGGGAAACTGGAATTATCATGGTAGAGCTTTATAAACAACCAACAATAATGGATGAAACCAGTAACTAGCTAATACAGCACAGTTGCTTCAGAATTGGTAGATATTACTGCAAAGGATTACAAAATCTGGGTTTGGGGATACTATAAAGGGCTGTACTAAGATTGCAAGAGGTTACTGGAGTTAGGGCAAAGCAAACTGGAATTCAGAGGTCTCCAGGGGTTACAGGGGGGCAAAATGAGAGCATTGCCTCCCAAATAAGAATCTTGTTCCCGCTCCATGAAATTTTCTTTTAGTACCCAAATTTCTAGCATTGCAGAGAGTGAGACACTGAAAATTGTTCATACCAGGACCCTCATATTTACTGTTTCTATATTTTCTTAGTAACTTTGCCTGCCCTTTTCTTTCAGTCCTTAAACTGGAGTTCCAAATGGTCAGCTGAAGTTTTAAATTACTACAATGGTAGAAATTAGGGACTGCAGGAAAATTCCATGGAGTAGCAAAATTCTTCTTTGAGGTGGCAGTGCCCTCATTTTGTGCCCCTTGATCCAGCGCCATGAAGATTCAACTCTACCTGGATTAATTAGACTTTTCATTATCATATGTATGTTAATCTTCTTATCAGCACTAGAGGTCTTTAGGGGTTGTTCACAGGTTACATCAACACAGATGCAATCTGCATGCATGCATCTGCATGCATATACACAGATTGCTAGTCCGTATACAGGTAGAATTTTTCATACAACAATCAACATATGAACACTCCCCTCCTCTCCCCTTTGCCTCTGTGACTTCCAGGTTTGGAAAATCGCTTGCTGGTACTTTTGTCCATTTCTATTTCCCTTCATTCCCCTATCTCATTCCCTTCATTGCCTTGCTTCACTGCAGCATGTGTATAAATGTCTATCAGTTGATATCAGCTGAAGCTGTGCTCCATGCATCTGATGAAGTCCACAAAAGATTGTTGTGCCAACTAAAAATGATTCATCTTCAAGGTGGCACAAGAATCTTTGTTGCGTTTTCTCCAACATTAACACAAACGCCACATTTTATTTCTGTCATTGTCTTCTGGAGTTTGGCTGGATGACCAGAGAGAATTCCTTTCAATCATTGATGTAAATCTTTTCTGTCCTGAGCCAGAAAGACTTGCATTTAACCAGCAGATTCCACAGAAAACATGCCGCACACACACACATTGTACAGAAGGCAGACAACCTGGCAAAAGTTGTTAATAAACAACTATGAAAATGATAGTATTCTCCCTCCCCACCAGCTTCATAGTCATAGTGCTAGTGGTGGCAGATTAAGATCCTTAGAATTATCCCAAAGCTGAGGTCCTCTCTCCTGTAACCAGCCACTTCCATTCTGCTGGTAATGGAACCTTCAGAATGGTCTCTGCTCATGGTTTCTATGGATGGGCAGGTTCATTTCAGAGAATGTAGTGCTTATAGATAGGCCATCCAAGTATATATAGAAAATAGAGATTCAGTTCTTGGAGATTCATATAGGCGCCACATTTTGGAGTCTTAGAGATCATGGTTAAATATCTCTGCTTGATCCATAGGTAGAGGCAAGTAAGAAATATCTGCTTGATCCATAGGTTGAGGCAAGTAAGAAATATATATTATTACTGTATTGTTATCATCATCATCATCAGTTTTTGTTTATTTATCTTTTGTTTACTTACCTCACATACTTTTATTGTGCACCACAATAAAAAATATTTTGCATCTTTACAGCACTGAGTGTCTTGTGTACATCAAGTGGTAACAATTCCAATTAAGTCTATTTCAATTCCTGGTGTAACATAATAGAATGTGGAAAAGTCAAAGGCAGGTGAATGTTTCTGCAAGGTTCTGTATATTATTACTGGGCTGGTTTCACAGAGATCATGTCCTATACAAATAAATTTGAGAAGAGGCAGAGAAAAACACCAAATAAATGTCATCTTTTGAGAATATATTGAGTATTTTTGATACTGAATCAGCCCTACTTTGGAAAGAAAAAGATTCTTTTCTTGCAGATGTGTATTCAAAGATACTGAAAAAAATCATTACTGTTGTTGCCATTGTTCCTGTTCCATCCAAACAAGGCAGCCCCCCCCCCCCAACAGACATTCAGTATTCTGTGACTACTGAACAGAATCAGGTTTGTTTTTGGTGTGCTTGTGGGTATTCCCAACACACAATTTGAGTTTTTCCACCCCAAAGATTTGTAATGTTTCAATATCCTTGCAGTTCCCACAAGTATTCAGATAATTATCTTCTTCTGCATTGCCAAATACAGTGGTCTTGTATTTGGCAACCCAACCATCAGCATTCATCCTTGCAGTTTGCTGTTAAAAGGAGGATGGTGATGGTGATTATTTGGATTTGCAGAAGGGCTCATTCTGTTTGTGGAAGAGTTAGCAGTCTAACAGATCTTCTCATACAACACAACAGCATAAGTATGTAGAGAGATCTTGTAGCATCTTTGAGACTAACTGAAATAAAGAAGTTGGCAGCATGAGCTTTCTTAGACTTCAATCTACGAAAGCTCATGCTGCCAACTTTTTTATTTCAGTTAGTCTCAAAGGTGCTACAAGATCTCTCTACTACATACTGATTCTACAGACTAACACAGCTATATCTTTGAAATCTACCAATAAGAGCATAAGTTAAGCCATGCTGGATCAGATCCAAGAGTCATGTAGTCCAATATTTTGCTCACATAATGGTTGACCAGATGCTTATGGGAAGCTCTGCAATATGTTGTTTCCCCTCCCATGCTGTTTTAGAAAGTTTTCCAGGGGTCTAGAATAGTTTTTCAGGGATTTGGGCCAGGAGGCTACAGAACTATGGGGAAATTAATGAAAATTCAGTGTCTTCTCCTTCCAAGACATGAGATCAAGAAGAAGAGCAGCTGGGACGTTATCACACGGGGTCTAAAGCAGTCCCATCCCTGTGCCATCCCTGCGCCACTGCGGGTTTTTCCCCCATGTTTCCACACGACGTCGCAGAGAAACCCCGCCCATCCCTGCGCCATCCCTGCACCATCACGGATCCTTGTCCCGTGTTTCCACACGACGTCGCAGAGAAACCCCATCTATCCCTGCGCCATCCCTGCACCATTCCGGCATCACCCGGCACCATCCCCGTTCTTTTGAATGCCGGGTTCTTTTGGGAATTACTTTGCTGATGCCGGAATGATGCAGCTTTCTATACTGCAAGGGAAAAGGAACCGCGGTGGTGCAGGGATGGCGCAGGGATGGGACTGCTTTAGACCCCCGTGTGATAACATCCCAGGAGGTGGTTATAATAAAGTTTCCCAATATTTGTGTATGATAGATTTTCGGTTTCAGGGAAATCTGAAATTTTCTTCCAAATTCACATTGAACACCATCACCAATGGTTTTCACTTATGAGGAAGATTCAAAAGGGAAGGAGAGCAGAATTTTTATTCCATAGCTCCACAAAGATAAACAAAACCTATAATGTTTAACATTCTCTATTTGTCTCAAAAAGTATTCAGATCTAGTTATGTCCTTATCTATTGTTGAGTGCTTGCACTCCAGAATGAAAGGGGCAGGGGTCTGAGTTCTTCCCCCAAGGCTAGGCTATAGGGGCCGAGTCCCCCCCACCAAGACTTTGGTGTAGTTGAGTTCCCTGAGGAACTGTCAGCAGTATCCTAATTTATAGCCATCTTTGCATTCACATAATAGGATTTTATATGTTTTCCTTTTTCCTTGATATATTCATTTTATGCTTTAAATAATTTTGTAATATTTCATTTATTATTTTGTCATCAACTTCATGGCTGTTACACTGTTTGTTAATTTATTTAGTTGGTGGTATTATAATTATCCTTAATCATTGTATTCTATGTTTTTACTGTTTTGTAAAAACATACATACAAGCATGCAAAATTCATGTTGATCTGCTTTCCTGTCCTGAGTCAACCTACTTTAAAATCAGTTCTGGAGTCCTTCTTTGCAGAACAGAGTGTAGGAGGTTGAGGGAAAGAGGGGGATAAGATGTATTGATGTAGGATGGGAAATACTTTCCCTGGAAAGGACAGTTTAGGGAGCTTAAGTTTTGATAGGTATGTAGGTAGAGGAGCTATTCTATTTGTAAAAGGGAAAGTGCTCTTACAGTTTGAAAACAACAACAACTCATAGGAGTACTTGTCCTAAAGAAGAAGATAAAATCTGCACAAACTGCCAAATAAAGTCTGGCAAGTCTAGAATTTTTATCCAGGATATGCTTCCCACCCCCACCCATTTTCTTAATATCATTATGAAGGAGCTACAGACATAGGAATTAAGTTGTAAAATAGCAAGGCATGTCAAATTGTCTTCCAGGAGAGCCTTGGGAACAAAGAATCTTACTGTTTTCCAAATTGTTGGATACATTTTAGAGTGATCTTTAATCTGCGCTTCACTTGTGGTCCTAATGGAAAGGCTTTTCCTGCCATAAAATTGAGGGTGGGGGAGGAGCATCATGACCTATCATATATTATGGAAGATAACTTTTATTGAACCAGAAAATGAGGAGCAATTTAGGGGTAAATATTGCTTCGTTTTTGGATTAATTTGCCCTTGTTCTTCTGTATTCATTTGGAAGAGGTGCTTAATGAAAGGCCCATTCTCACCCAGTGTTCATCACAATGGCATATTCCTAAGTATATCTAACAGAAGTAAAACCCTGGCTAGGTCTGCACAGTCCAGAATACTTGGGAAGCAGCCAGGAGTATTTTGGCCTCAAAGCTGCCCTGATGTCCCCCCTGTTACCTTGGGCCCTCTGTTGCAATGCCAGCCAACTTTTCGCACACATGTTCCACTGTCAGCCATCTCCACTGGCACAAGACACTTGTACAAATTGCTCATTCAGAATGAGGCACCAAGTGTTGATCATGAGGCTGGGTGCCATGTTCTGACTTCACAGTGAGTGACTTGTGCCAGCAGTGGCACCAGCTGGCACAGTGGGTTGCATTGGAAACAGTCACCCTGCATCATAATGAAGCGCTCTGGGTCTTCTGGAAAGATCCAGAGCAAAAGGTGATTTATTTTAGACCAGGGGTAGGCAACCTTTTTGAGCCGGGAGCTGGTCCCCCGAAGTAGCCCCTTCCGGCGGGCCGAGGGGGGGGAATGGGTGCACGTGGTGCCGCCTCCGCCTCTGCGCATGTTGTGGCCGCCATTTTGATTTCCAAAATGGCAGCCACGATGCGTTTGCGCATGCACAGGAGTACTGAGCATGCGCAAACGAGTCACAGCTGCCATTTTGGAGAACAAAATGGTGGCTGTGAGTGGCAGCTGCCATTTTGGAAATCAAAATGGCGGCTGCGGCACACGTGACAGTGCGGCGACCAAAACGCGCGGCAGCAGTGGTACGCGGTGGCGGCGACAGCAGGGGTCTACCTGGGCTGGTAAGTGCGGGGCCCTGGGCCAGAACTGGCCCACGGGCCGTAGGTTGCCGGCCCCTGTTTTAGACCATTGAGACAAATAGAGACCTGCTCAGGTTTGATGCTGAATTGACCATATGTCATCCAGACAGATTGCACCAGAACCAGAGACTGGTCCTTGCATCATCTGGACTGCTCACTGGGAGGACAGGGGAAGGACTTCTTATTTGGCCCATGTAGACAACCCTCCTATTAATTAATCCCCATTCAATAAATTAATTTAAATGGGACTTACTGGTGCAACCTTGAAATGCAGCCATTTCTTGTCAAGCAGCTTCAATTTTTCAGCAATTAGCTCTTAAATTAATTGTTTCTTGTTCTTTGGTACAGGGACACTGAATTACTTATTTAGCTTCTTCTAAAACAATTGCTTAAGTATGCATGTATTTTCAAAATTCATTTGAAAATGCACTGTTTGGTGTTATGAAATCAGTTTTCATCCAAATCAAATTCTTTATTCCCCCCCCCCATTTGCTTTTATCCTCCCCACCCTTGTATGATACTATTCATTCTTTTATTTGATTGTCTGAGCTATTGGTTCTGAAGTTTGTCCTGGGCTGCATCTATATTGCAGAATTAATGCAGTTTGACACCTCTTTAAATGTTGTGGCTCAATGCTATATTATTGGATTTGTAGTTTTGTGAAACATTTAGCCTTCTTTGTCAGAGAGCCTTGGTGCCACAACAAACTGCAAATCCCAGGATTCCATTGAATGGAGCCATGACAGTTAAAGTGGTGTGAAACTGCATTAATTCTAGAGTGTGGCAGTAGCTCTGGATCTGGTAAATTTCATTCCTACATTATAGTCACTCCCACACTATTAGAGTTGTTCATGGCAGTGAATGCTATGGTAATGATATGCCCAAGAGATTAATATGAAACATTGTACCAGCAAAAGGAAATCCAGGGAGTGCTCTTCCCAACCCTACTAATGTGGATATGAACCAGAGAGTGTAGAAAGTATCCAGTGAGAGTGAAAGGATTAGTCCCTATGGCATACAAACCTGGTGCAAAGACCAAACCATAATCCCTATGAAGCGGCAGTAAACTGGCCAGGGATTTTGCTGCTCCTGAGGAATGATCACAGCGGATGTGAAAGACATAGTTTTAATTATTTTTATTGGTAAAACTATACTTCCTCAGCTATTAATGGCTAGTGATGCAAGTTAGGTAATTTTAGATTCGGCACTTAATGCTGTTTGACTCTCCTCTCCCCACTCAAGGATAAGATGTTTTATTTTACTTATTACAAAATATGGCAGACTCTGTAACTGTGAGGGGCTCTCCTTCCCATTCTGCTGAGGGCCCCTGGACCTTTGCCCCAGGTCTCACTGTTTACACCCCACGTTTCACCCCAATGCATCCTGCTGCCATCCTGACAAGATCTGAAATATGAGCCTGCTTTGTGCCGGAATTAGCTTTGGGACACATAACTACAAAAGCAGGCCTGATCTTCAACAGAGAAAAGTCAATGGATGCTGTACTGTGGAAGGCAATGCAGGCCTGTTCCATGGGACGCTCAAGGGTAGTGACCTGATAAGAGGCTTGGCCTTGCCTTGCTACAACAAATGTTGCTTCTTTAGGGAAATGAAAGAGGAGAAAGATGAAGCCTCACATAAACAGGTGTTGGTCCTTAATCTGGGAACGTGTATGCATGAGGAACATTGCCTCCTTTCCGGTGCACATTTGCTACAATGAAGGAGGCTTTGATTTCTCTTGTGTCTCAAGGACTGTTGCAAATGGCTCACATTGACTCATAAAAATTCTTTCGACCCATGGCTTACACAGGCCTCCAGGACTTCCAAACAACTCTCCAAAGCTGCTGCCATACAGCAGAATTAATGCACCACGTTAATTGTCATGGCTCCATCCTATGAAATCATGGGATTTGTAGTTTGGTTTGGCATTGGGGTGAAATGTGGGGTGTAAACAGTGAGAGCTCTCTGACAGAGAAGGCTAAATATCCCACAAAACTACAAATCCCAGAATTCCATAGCATTGAGCCATGGTCCTTAAAAGGTGCCAAACTGTATTAATTCCGCATTGTCCATGGCATGCACCTTCAGTTAGCTAGAGAAGCTGACTTTTTCAGTCATTGGAAACTTTAGAGGATTTAGGGTTACAGTTTGGTACCTCTTCCCTGGCATTAAAACCCATTAAATCCAAGGAGATGCCCTAGTTTGGAAAAATTACCTTTTCAGATTGCACTTCTTTGAAATGTTCAGCTGAGGCATTCTGGGATCTCTAGTCCCAAATGGTAACTTTTCTGGGATCTGAATTTAGTTTTGAGTAAATGTCTAGGAGCCTGTGATTGATTTGGATGAAAATGCTACACAGTTATAGTGCGCTGTGCACGGACTTTAATTGTAGTGGCAAGATCCTATGAAATCCTGGGATTCACAGTTTAGAGAGGGGTATTTAGAAAGCCAGAGAGGTCTAGTGCATTCCCAGACTATGCATCCCAGGATCATAGAATCATAGAATCATAGAGTTGGAAGGGACCACAAGAGCCATCCAATCCAACCCCCTGCCATGCAGGAACTCAAATTCTATAGGATTCTATAGGATGCATCCACAGTAGTTAAAACAGAATCATCCTGCTATATTGCTTTAGTGTGAAAGGATGCTAGGATTACACTATCATGGGTTTGCATTGTGATATTATTAGAGCTGGCTTTAAGAGTACTGCTATGGTTGTTATAAATAAATTAAGGAAGGGGAATGGGGAGAGACCACAACTGACTGGCAGGAGATTCTTCCTGTTTTTGGAAGCCAAATGCTGCTGAAAGCAACAGGACTTTTCCTTTAATAAGGCATCGAGGGTGGATCAGTTTTGTCCTGCAAAAGCCCAGAATCCTCGAGGGACACTCTTTCTTTATTATTTTAAAAAACAGTGTAAAGGGTGAAATTAAACTGGAACTGCAGGGTGACCAGACGTCCTCCTTTTCCAGGACATGCCCTACATTCCAGCCTTCTGTCCGGGAGGGATTCCAAAATGTCCTCCTTTTTGAGCATCACTAAGAAGCATGAATTTTGCATTTATATTCGTGTTTGTAGCTTTTATTGTGGCAGGTCCTGCATTTTTCTGGAAGGTCCTAGAAGACTCAGCGGTGCCTTGTCCCCCTTTTAGGGTTGGGACCTCTAGTTCCCCCTTTGATTTTTCATGTCTGTTGGAGAAAGCCTACCTCCTAGTACACTTTCTGAGCCGTCCCAGCTCCTCTCTGGATGGATCCTCTTGTGCATCGGAGACTTTGAAAACGTCGCACCGACCTGAAGGATGTGACTGATACCTTCCCGTCCATGAACTCTTATTCACCAGGATCTTGGCTGCAGAGGGATATTTAATAGCCTCCTTAGGCAGCCAGCCGTGATTTACGTCCCGCTGTGCCCTAGCAATAAGCTAATAAATTTAATAAGACCCCTTTATTTTAAAACCGTTTAAAATGAAGCCCCATGCAAGGTGAGACGTAGTTCTTTGGGGAGGGGGGCGCAAAAGACCTGACATTAAACTGGGGCGGCTTTATAGTGCGCTCCACAAACCCGTTAAGCCCCATTGCATCCTCCTGAACAGGTTTACAAACTGGTTCAGGGCCGCCCGTTTTCTTGCTTCCTTGTCTTCTCTGTTAGAAACGCGCGATCCTGGACTCCCTGTGGCTTGTTGTGTGCCTTCCAGTCGTTTCCGACTTATGGCGGCCCAACTTGGGCAAGTCACACTCTCTCAGCCTCAGGGCGAAGCCAATGGCAAACCTTCTCTGGACAGATCTTGCCAAGAAAGCCTCATGGCTGCATCTACCCTGCAGAAATAATCCGGTTTGACACCACTTTAATCGCCATGGCTCAGTGTTATAGGATGCTATGGGCTCCGCTCTGGTGCCACAACAAACTACAATGCCCAGGATTCCATAGCGTTGAGCCGTGGCAGTTAAAGTGGTGTCAACCCGAATTAATTTCTGCAGGGTGGATGCAGCCATGGGGTTTTCTTGGCAAGATTTGTTCAAAGGAGGCTTGCTATTGCCTTTCCCCTAAGGCTGAGAGAGTGTGACTTGCCCAGGGTCACCCAATGAGTTTCATGGCCGAGCTGAGACTCGAAGCCTGTCCTTCAGAGTCGCAACCCAACACTCAAACCACTAGGCCACGCTGTTTGGAAATGGAAGTAAAGGCTACCTTGGCCTAGTCACACTCTCTCAGCTTTAGGGGAAAGGCAATGTCAAAGCTCCTCTAAACTTAAGGTGTCCATAAGTCGGACACAACAACAACAAAAAGGCTACATCCTCACCCCAGGTCCTGTCCAAGGATGCTCGAACTGTAAATCCTGGCCGAGGCTTAACGGGATGTTGTACTCAGGGTCTTTCCCGCTTAAGTGGCTTGTGGATCGCAGGCGCCGAAGGAACACTAGGCCTTTGCAGACTGCCAGAAATAGTGCAAATTGAGTCCACTTTAAGGGTTAGGGTTAGTGCTAGGGAATCATGGGAATTGTTCCCCCCGCCCCCCCCAGACATTGAGCTTTCTCTGTCAGGGAGCTCTGATGCCACAATAAACTACAGGGCCCATGATTCCCTAACACTAACCCTTAAAGTGGACTCAATTTGCACTATTTCAGGCAGTCTGCAAAGGCCCACTGTCTCCACCATCACTGTGCTCAGGAGAACCTTTCTACACCTTCAACAACCCTAATATAAACTGGGACTCGAATTCAGGTCTTGAAGTGTATGTGACTTCAGTTAGTCAGGACAAGAGTTGCAGCAGAAAGCTTTCCTTCCTGGGAGTGGGAGGAAAGGCTACAGTGTGTGTGTGTGTGTGCAGTCATTGGAGCGTTGAGCCAGGGTTTGGGGAGACCGGGGTTCGAATCCCGCTCAGCCAGGGAACCCCGCTGCGTGACCTTGGACAAATATCTCAGCCCTGGACTGCATCCGCACTGCAGAAATAAAGCAGCTTGTTGACAGCCACAGCTTCATTCAATTGAATCCTGGGATTTGTAGTTTGTTGTAGCACCCGAGCCAGAAGAGAGACAGCGGTTTGACCATTGGACCTCGACTCTGGAGACCAGGGTTCGAGTCCCATGGAAAACCACAGGGTGACCTTGGTCAAGTCACACCATCTCGGCCTCAGAGGATGGCAATGGCAAGCTCCCTCTGAAGAATCCTGCCAGGAAAACCCTCTGATATAGGTTCTCCTTAGAGGCGAACAACAAGAACAACAACACGTGGCACCAGAGCTCCCTGACAGAGGTGGGCCAAGTCTCTCACCTAGTATTGGGCAGGATGGGACTAAGAGGTGGGACGTGCTAAAACAAAGGACAGTATTTGCCCATAGGGAAGCCATACTTGCCCATAGGAAATCATGGGGGAATACTTTCCCATAGGGAATCATTGGGGAATACTTTCCCATAGGGAATCATTGGGGAATACTTGCCCATAGGGAATCATTGGGGAATACTTTCCCATAGGGAATCATTGGGGAATATTTGCCCATAGGGAATCATTGGGGAATACTTTCCCATAGGGAATCATTGGGGAATATTTGCCCATAGGGAATCATTGGGGAATACTTGCCCATAGGGAATCATTGGGGAATATTTGCCCATAGGGAATCATTGGGGAATACTTGCCCATAGGGAATCATTGGGGAATACTTGCCCATAGGGAATCATTGGGGAATACTTGCCCATAGGGAATCATTGGGGAATATTTGCCCATAGGGAATCATTGGGGAATACTTGCCCATAGGGAATCATTGGGGAATATTTGCCCATAGGGAATCATTGGGGAATACTTGCCCATAGGGAATCATTGGGGAATACTTGCCCATAGGGAATCATTGGGAAATATTTATCCATAGAGAATCATTAGGGAATACGTGTCCATAGAGAATCATTGGGGAATACTTGTCCATAGGGAATCATTGGGGAATACTTGTCCATAGGGAAACAGTGGGGAATATTTATCCATAGGGAATCATTAGGGAATACCTGCTCATAGGGAATCATTGGGGAATACTTGTCCATAGAGAATCACTGGGGAATACTTTCCCATAGGGAATCACTGGGGAATATTTATCCATAGGGAATCATTGGGGGATATTTATCCATAGGGAATCATTGGGGAATACTTGTCCATAGAGAACAATTGGGGAATACTTGTCCATAGGGAATCATAAGGGAATACTTGCCCGTAGGGAATAATGGAGGACTACTAGTATTTCCCGGTAATTCTCTATGTGCAAGTATTTCCCTATGACTATCGTTCCTACAGGTGCAGAAACTCGCCTCTCTCTCTCTCTTCCTTCCTTCCCCTCCTCCTCCTCCTCCTCCTCCTCCTCCTTTCCCCCCAAAGTTGAATCCGGGGTCAGACCTGCTCTCCTGGTGACCTCCGCCTGGAATTCCAGCGGAGCGAAGACGTCTCGACTCTCAGCTCATCAATTTCAGGGGCTGGAGCGCCTCTCCTCCTCGGGACCCCCCCCGCCCCCTCCCCCCCCCCCGCCAGCCCCAACGTGGCATTAAGGCAGAAACAAATTGAGACATATCCTCTCGGTAATTAGTTCCAGGATCGCCCAAGATTTACGGGGAAAGAAGCAGCAGCAGCAGAGAAGCGGCCCAAAAAGAGCCTTCCCCCCCCCCCCCCGCCGGCCTTGCCTTCGGGTTGACTCCAAGAAGAGAGAAAGGGGTTGTGGTTGTGGTTGTTCTGTGCCTTCAGGTCGTTTCCGACGTATGGCGACCCTAAGGCAAGCCTATCACGGGGGGATCTTGGCAAGATTTTTTTTTCCTCAAAGGGGAGGGGGTTGTTGGCCTCTGAGGCTGAGAGAGTGTGGCTCGCTCCAGGTCACCCAGTGATAGTCACATGACCGAGCCGGGATTCGAACTCTGGTCTCCAGAGTCATAGGGCCTTTGCAGACTGCCAGAAATAGTGCAAATTGAGTCCACTTTAAATTGAGGCACTGCCCTGGCTCAGTGCTAGGGAATCATGGGAATTGTATTTTTTTTCTGGGACATTGAGCCTTCTCTGTCAGAGAGCTCTGGTGCCACAATAAATTACAGTTCCCATGATTCCCTAGCACTGAGCCAGGGCAGTGCCTCAATTTAAAGTGGACTCAATTTGCACTATTTCTGGCAGTCTGCAAAGGCCCATAGGTCCAAAACACACACTGCAGAAATAATCCAGCTTGGGACTGCTTTATCTGCCCTGGCTTAGAACTAGGGAATCCTGGGAATTGTAATTTATTACGGCACCAGAGCTCTCTGACAGAGAAGGCTCAATGACTCACAAAACTATAGTTCCCAGTGGCCTCAAACGGGATTATTTCTGCAGTGTGTTTTGGACCATAAATGCCTAAAAGAGCCCACACTGCAGCCAAAGAGAACTGCTTTTTGTGATGCATGTGCACTCTGAAGTAACGCAAGGTCGCACCATTTTAAGTGCTGGAGCCCCATCCTATGGAACCCTGGGGTTTGTAGTTTGACCAGGCCTGTAGCCTTCTCTGCCAAAGAGGGCCGGGGCCTCACCAAACTACGAATCCCAGGATTCTGTAGGGCATCCAAAGTGGTACCCAACGCAGGATGACCCGATGCCCTGGTCGCAAAGGAGGACAAGACGCAGCAACACGTAGGGAGTTCAAGAAAGATGTAGGGCATGACCAAATAAAAGCTCAAGACACCCATCGAAATATAAATCCATGCTTCTTTGTCCTGCTCAAAATGGAGGACATTGTAGAATTCCTCCTGGATAGAAGGCTGAAATGGAGGATGTGTCTTGGAAAATATAGTTATAGGCAGTGCAGGATGCCATCCATAATCCTCCAAGGCAGCAATCCTATGCACATTGCCACCATTCCCTCTTCTTAAATGATGATGATGATGAAGAGGAGGAGGAGGAGGAGGAGGAGGAGGAGGAGGCATTTTCCTTCTAGGGGCTGACAGAACAAGGGGGAGGAATGCAAGGTTAAAATACAACAGAAATCATTTAAAACACACAGGCACAACATGAAAAACACCCATCAGTGTACCAATAAAACACAAGCGTCTGGGGATAGTTAGCACCTATGCTGTGTTTTCTTATAAGGCTGGTTGTTTAAAAGGCCTGGATGATTTAAAAAGCAAATAAACCTTGTAGTACTAGGAGAAAATGGTGAAGAGGACACCAGGCAAGCTTCTCTGGCCAAAGCAGGGGTGCCACCACCAAGAAAGCCCTCTTCTTAGCCAGGGCCACTCAGTTGCCTGTTGTGGGGAGACTCCATGAAGGGACAAGAGTGGGGTAAAACCATCCTGCCATATAGATGTTGCTGAACTGCAGCTCCCAGCAACCCCAGCCAGCATAGATAGAGGGCCATCTGATTCCCACCTCTTTAGACCTGTGACGAAATAGAGAAGAAGAGCTTTTCTGACATGCAAGGATCACAAAAGTAAGACTACAGTCCTGTACTTGCTTACCTGAAAATAAGCCCAATTAAAAGCATTCAGACTTGCTTCTGAGCAGACCGGCTTTCTAAATCCCATTACGAACTATGGAATTTGCTCTTTTAAAGGGAAAAAAAAAGGGTTCTGTCTCCTAGTGGGTATCTAATCTCATCCGAGCACAGAATGTCAAAAGCTCCTCTTTCAGTGTCATAATAATCTTCACACATAATAACCTTATGGCGTTTTAATAAATAAAACTCATTCATTATTTCTGTCAGACTATGGTGCTGTCAGAGAATGCTTTCCCAATTAAATGTGTGTGTGTGATGTTTCTCGTGGTTTTGCTAGGAGGTCAATTGTGTGTTTGATGGGACTGCGTCCAGATTAGCCTCCATGAGGTCTCCCTCCTGCAGTTACTTTAGAGGAAAAAGTTGATTCTCTCTCCCTGTGTGTGTCTCTTCAACTTATGGTGACCCCATGAATTTCATAGGGTTTTCTTTGGCAAGGAATCCTCAGAGGTGGTTTTGCCAGCTCCTCCCTCTGAAATATAGTCTACAGCACCTGGTATTCATTGATGGGTTCCCATCCAAGTGCTAACAAGAGATGGTCCTGCTTAGCTCCCAAGATCAGATGGGATCTGGTGTCTTCAGGGTATTTAGGCCCTAAAGGTTGATTCTAGGGCTATGAAAATGTATTTATTTATTTATTTATTTATTCAAGGATTTATAGTCCACCTTTCTCCCACAATGGGATTCCAAAGCTCACCTCAAGTGTCCCTCTCGCCACCTTGCCCTGCTTCCTTGCAAACCAGCTGACCAAATGGCTGACCACTGTTGCAGATAGGAAGTGCAGGATTAGATGCTGGGCCTTTGGGTTGGATCCTGTTTCTTTCAGCAGGATTTCTTTCATGCAAGGGTCATCCCAAAATCCAAAATCCAAAAAGTTTGGGACAGTGGTTTAGCTGCATTGTGGGTTTGGCTGTCTTTTCCAATGACTTTGTCTTGTGCCTTTCTCACTCCAGTTCCTATTCATTTCAAACACATGATTCTACAAAAGTAACCAACCTTACTCCCAGCTTAAACACTTTTATTCAAAAATAAGTCTAAGTTCAGTGGCACCAACTCTTAAGTAAGCATCCATTGAACTGAGGCCTTACAGTACAGTCCTATGCAAGTCTTCTCAGAGCAAGTCCCTGTTTCTTCAGTGGGCCTTACACCCGCATAGGAGGGTATATTTGGCTAAGACAAAATCACACTGCTGCACACATGAGTGGCGGAAAAGACATGCACAGGTCACATTGTCAATGCTTTTTTTTTTGTTTGTTTTTAAGAGAAAAAAAATAAATGGCTTGGAGTTGGCTCTAATGGTATTTCTCCTATTGATTTCACTCTGGAGATCAGGGTTTGATTCTCAGCTGGGCCATGTAAACCCACTGGGTGACCTTGGGTGAGTCACACCCTCTCAGCCTCAGGGGAAAGGCAAAGGCAAACCTCCTCTGTACAAACCTTGCCAAGAAAAACTCATGATAGGTTTCCCTTAGGGTTATCCTAAGTCGGAAACAACCACCATCACCATCACCAGCAGCAGCAGCAGCAGCAGCAGCAGCAGCAGAAGACCCTTAGGCGACCTTCCTGGAAGTCCCCTGGCCTTCGTTCAAAGGGGCTGCCTTGCCATTGACCTCAATGGGGACTTGTTGTCGGTGCTTTTCCCAGTCCCTTCCTGATCGGCGTCCTCTGGGTCCTCTCCCTCTCTCTCTCTCATTCCTCTATATTCCTCTATGCCTGCACGTCTGAACTCTCTGCCGAGGGAAGCGTGTACACTGACCCCCCCCCCCCTTTTGCCAGGCGTCTTTCCCTCGCCATTGGCCGATGCCTTGAGTTGCCCGGGGCCCCTCTGCCGCCACCGCCGCCGCCCCCTCCTGGGTCCCTGCCTGAGGCCAAAGGGAGGTCAGCGGCGCTATTTATTACCGGCCGACGTTTCCTTCTCCGAGGAGTCCATGAATCTTGATGGATCGCCTTCGCCTCTCCTCTGTTTTTACAACAACACCAAGAAGAAAAAGCTAAAGCTCAGCTGGACCAGACCTGTCCTCCTTTTCCAGGACATTTCAACCTTCTGTCCAGGAGGAATCCCCCCTCCCTATGTCTTCAAGTTTTTGCAAGGCTAAGCAGCATGGATTTACACACACACACACACACTAGCCTTTATAGCTTTCTTTTGGGCATGTCCTCCCTTTCCCTTGAATGTTCTCCATTTTGCGGTGCCTTGTCTGCCTTTGCAGTTAGGGTCTCGGGTCACCCTGCACACACACACACACACACGCAGACACACACACAGAGTGTGATCCAGTTACACTGCATTGATTTACAAGCCCCCTCTTTTGCTTTATAGGTTGCCCTGGACCCCCTAGACTGAGGGGGGTTGCAGACTGCCAGAAATAGTGTGAATTCAGTCCACTTTTAGGGTTAGGGTTAGAGTTAGGGAACCATGGGAACTGTATTTTATTGTGGCATCAGAGTTGTCTGACAGAGAAGGCTCAATGTCTCAGAAAAATAACAGTTCCCATGATTCCCTAGCACTAACCCTAACCCTAAAAGTGGACTGAATTCACACTATTTCTGGCAGTCTGCAACCCCCCTGAGAGAGGGAATTAAGAAGCGCCCCTCAAAGCAATGCACTTCTATGCTTCCTCAAAAGGAAGCCCTCCCCGTAGAAATCAGGATGGCCAGAGGTCCTCCTTTGCCAGGACATGTCCTACATTCCAACCTTCTGTCCAGGAGGAATTCCATATTGTCTTTTCCATTTTGAACAGGACTAAGAAGCATGAATTTACATTGATAGGAGGGTTTTGAGCTTTGATTTGGTCCTGCCCTACTTTTTCCTCAAGGTCCTACATTTTGCAGTGCCTTCTCCTCCTTTGTGGTTGGTGGCCCTGCCAAAGGTGAAAAGGGAGTCCGAAGGGGCCAAGGGAATCCCTTGCCCTTCCTCCACCCCCATGGGATCTCCCAGGCAGAGATCCAACAGAGAGATCAGCCTGGGGAGTGGTTCCTATCTGTAATGGTCACGATTTTTACGCCCTCGCGAAACGAAATTGCTTCTTCTGTTCCTTCTAATTGGGCTACATAAAGGTTGCATCCGCGCTGCAGAATTAATCCAGTTTGACACCGCTTTAGCTGCCCTGGGTCAATGTTATAGAATTCTTGGATTTGTAGTCTTGGGAGGTATTTCACCTTCTCTGTCAGAGAGCTCTGGAGCCACAACAAACTCCAAATGTCAGAATTCCGTAGCACTGAGCCATGGCAGTTAAAGTGCTGTCAAACTGCTTTATTTCTGCAGTGTGGAAGCAGCCACAGTTTGCAAAGGAACTCAGCACAAGTCTCTCAGCAGTCAGGATTTTGGAAATCTTAATTCAAAGCGAGTGGGTTTATAGCCTCCTCTCCAACGGAGAAAAAAAGTTCTTCCTTTCTGAGGCCTTTTCACACTAAAGGTTTATGATGGAATTTTTCTTGGGATTTGTTAGAAAGCTCAGGAAAATAGGAGAGAGTGATTTAATCTCACCAGCAAAGTAAACACAACAGAAAAGTGCATGAGCAGGAAAAGCAAACTAGTCCACTCTTATTCTCCCAGCCCATAATAAAGAACTACGACAAAGTCCTTAGAGTAATATAAAAAGGTAAATATACTTACAAAATCATGTGCATATTCATACACAGGTAGAGCTTCATGTTGCAAAGAAAATGAGGTAAAAAGTAGTCTACATGCTTGCAAAGAAAGTTTCTTATCAGTGTGCTAGAAAGTAATGCTACTCCCGTCAGAGGACAAAATGAGGAGAAAGAGTAATGGCGATTCCTCCAGAGGCAAAGAAGAGTGTGCTCTCTTAGAGAAGGAGGAAATGAGGGGTCATAAAACAATAAACTATCATAGACGTGTTCCTAGAAAGACTCAGCATGCTTGAGGTGCCATATCCCCAACAGCGAGTGGGTTTCTATCCTCCTCTCCTAAGCAGAAAACAAGTTCTTCATCTCTGAGGCCTTTTCACACTAAAGATTTATATGACTAGGATGGCATTTAAACTACATCCTATGGAAACCTGAGGTTTGGAGTTTGAAGAGGCACTGGAGATCTCTGGCAGAGAATTCCAAGTAAACCTTCCTAAACTGCAGAACCCAGAATTCCATAGGATGAAACAGTAGCAGTTATAGTGGAACCATAGCACTACAATGCCGTAGGGTGGAAAATCCCAGCTGGAGCCCATGCACAGCCTGAGAGTCATGGATGCAGGGACTATCAACACTGGCAACAGGTTAATTTCTTGCTGCTATATTCTTACAAACAATTACATCACAATAATTGCATTACTAGAATTTAAAAGAATTAAAAGCAACAGCAAAATAATGCTCATGGAGTACATATCTGTCTATTCATGAGAGGCTTCATCTTGATAAGATATCTTGTGTTTGGTTATTTGTGGTTAAATCAGTTTAGCAGCAGCAACAGCAGAGCAACAAGTGTGTACTGCACAGGTATTTGGTAAAAAGGTTAGATCTGAACTTCTGGTAAATAGACAGGATACATAAGTAGGTAAAAAGAAACTTACTTTATTGTTACATCTAGGTTCTACAAAATAACTAATCAGTAGAGAAAATTATACTTTGCGTACAAAGGTCCCTAGATAGCTGACCTCCATGTGTGCAAGTGCATGGTTTGAATATGCTTCAAATAAGATGGCTCAAGCAGTGGCATATGGCTGGCCCCTGATACCTAAACTAACTGGGAATAATTTTAATATTTGGCTTCAGCAAATGAAACTTCAGATGGATAAAGAAGGAATCCTATATATCCTGGAAACAGAATGTTCAGAAGAATAAAGAGAGAGATAGACCTGGGAAAAGAATCATGCAAAGGTGAAATGTTTTATTGCTCAAACTTTGGGAGATGACCAATATATTCATGTAAAAGATGAAACTGATGCTAAGAATATGATTAAAATCTTAAGGAAATACTATGGCAAAGCAGACATTAAACATCAAACAGATTACTACTTAGACATGTCATGCTGGGCTCATAACCTATTAGAATTATGGTTTGGTTATTTGTGGTTAAATCAGTCTAGCAGAAGCAACAGCACAGCAACAAACTTGTACTCCACAGGTATTTGGTAAAACAGCTAGATCTGAGCTTCTGGTAAATAAAAAGGATACATAAGTAGGTAAAAAGAAACTTCCTTTATTGTTACATCTAGGTTCTACAAAATAACTAATCCGTAGAGAAAACTATACTTTGGTATAGAGGTCCCTAGATAGCTGATCTCCATGTGTGCAAGTAAGAAGAAAAACATCTTAGAAGCACAGCATGGTTTCTGCATCCATGCTTGGTGAAAGGCAGGCAGAACTCACTCTCAGGAGAGAAAAAAGGATCATAAAACTTTATTATCTCCCCAGAAGAGGAGGGGTATGGGAAGTGACCTCTTCACAAGCAACACTGACCAAGTGACCATATACATCAGTGTTCCTGTGTAGAACACCCCCTTCTCAAGGAAAACATAGAGCTATACACAAGCATTGATGCCAATACCCCAACATCTTGGTGGTTCAATGGGGGGGGGGGTTTGAGCCCCTCTATCTAATTCTAAGAGGGGCTTGACCCTCCCCTTCCAGGATCCTACATCAAAAGGCTTCAGGAGACACAAAAACAGATACTACCCCCCCCCCCATTTCCTCCTTAAAAATTAGGTATTAAGTGTAGAAAGAGGTCCATAGCTTTATCTGGGGAACATGATCCATACATTTCATCAGATTCTTACAGGAGCATATGGAGCCAAAATACAAACAAAACACCACATATAGGACTCCCCATTGAAAACAATCGGGATTGCTCCTGAGTCAATCAGATCTTCTCCAAGAGCAGGGCATCTACCTCTCTCTCTCTGGGTTTTCTAGAAAGGTGTTAGCAACTCTGGAACACTTTCTGCCTTTCAAAAAAAAGTTGCATCACTTTGTAATACCTGTTATTTTTGGGGGGAGGAGGCAGTAATTCCCAATGGGAGAAGAGTGAACAAAGGTATAACTTTTGACAGTTCATTTCCCAGTGGGTGTCTTTCTCCATGTAGAAACAGTTGATTTAGGCCAGTGTGGGGCCAAAAATCCAGATCCTAGCTTCAGGCTGTATAATAAGGCAGGTAGGATGGATTTCATGGGCACAACTATGCTTTTGTTCATGGTGGGAGATTTCCAATAGATGAAGAGAAGCCCCTTGGTTGGGTGAAACTGGGTGCTTGTATAGCCCATTGCACCCCTGCTCAGGGAGTAGCTGCATAGTTTTGGGAAACTCCTGGATCATCTCTGTCACACGAGGCCCAGATGTACTCCATGGCTTGAAGGGCTTGGAGCTAGCTTTGACTAGTATGAGAGTTAGGCCTTTCCTAGATAATTTAGCCACACTAGTCCATGCATTGGCAATTTCTACTTTCCCCCATTAGGTTATTAGACTATGGCTATTAGACTTTTAGACTGGGGGGGGGGGGCTGCCCTTCAAGACGACATGCAAGATGCTACCAGTGCAAAATGCTAGACTGCTGGCTGGAATACCATGCAGAAACCACGAAACACCAGTTTTAAAGGAATTTCACTGACTGTCCATCTGAATTTGAGATACATAACATTTATAATGATAACGTTTAAGGTGGGAACATTTAAAGCTGCAAATGGCTTGGGCCTTCCATACTTGAAGGAGCTACTATCTGTATATGCACACCTTTTCTGTGTAAACTCCCCCCCCCCCAAAAGGGCCAGTACATTGCGGGAGGGCATTCTCTGGGGTGGCATCTTGGTTATGGAGTACCCTCTCCTTAGAGGCCCAATTGGTGTGATGCTATTGTCATTCTGGTTGTTGGGATATAGCAACTTCGCATGCTAGTCTTTCTAGGAATATAAGTCTGCATGCCCATGGTAGTTTCATTACCCACTAATAGCCCCTCCTCATTTCCTGTTTGTTAACTGAGCTCAATTCCCCTTTGGCTTATGCTTGGAGAATCCTCCTTACCCTCCTGTTCCCGCTCTTTTTTCTTTTTTTGGGGGGGGGGGGGGCAGACATGGCCGACGAGCAAGCATGTTAGAGCAGAACTTTCTTAGAAGCATGTAGAACTACTTTTCTTACTTTTTTCTTCTCTTTGCAACTTGAAGCTAGACCTGTATATTTTTATATACATGATTTTGTAAGTAAAGATCATTTTATTTTCTCTACTTGGAATCTCTGAGTTGTTTTTTTGTAGACACGTGGGTGTGGAGATTAAGGTGGACCTAGTGTGTTCCTACTCATCATTCTTCTGCTGTGCTTTATTCTGCTGGTGAGATTAAACAATCTCTCCTCTTTCTTGAGAATCCTAACAGATATCAAGAAAATATTTCCAACACTGGTGCTAAGTCAAATCATGGATTTTTGTTAGGGCCTTCAGGGCCTGGCTGATTTTATCTAAAGTTGCACATGCTTAATGCTTTAAAATTATTTTAAACTGCTTTACCTCCTTTTAAGTGTGAAAAGCTTTAGTCCAGGGGTAGGCAACCTTTTTGAGCCGGGGGCTGGTCCCGCGAAGTCCTCCCCTCCACTGGGCCAAGGGGGGGGGATTGGCAGCGCGCGCGTGCAACCCCTGCCGCGCGCTGCAGCTGCCGCCGCAGCCACTGCTGCGCAGCCGCCTCCACGCATGTCGCGGCCACCATTTGATTTCCAAAATGGCGGCTGTGATGCGTTTGCGCATGTGCAGGAGTACTGCGCATGCACAAACGAGTTGCAGCTGCCATTTTGGAGAACAAAATGGCGGCTGCCACTCGCGGCCACCATTTTGATTTCCAAAATGGCGGCCGCGACTCAGTTGCGCATGTGCAGTACTCCTGCGCATGCGCAAACGCGTCGTGGCTGCCATTTTGGAAATAAAATTGGCGGTTGCGGTGCACGCGGCAGCACGGCGGCCAAAACATGCAGCGGCGCCAGCAGTGATCTGCCTGGGCCGGTAAGTACGGGGACCTGGGCCTTAACCGGCCCGCGGGCCATAGGTTGCTGGCCCCTGCTTTAGTCTTTTCAATGTGTTCAAAGGAGCCCTGCTGGCACAGTGGGTAAATGCCTGTACTGCAGCCACTCATTCACGAACTACAAGGTTGTGAGTTCAATACCAGCCAGGAGCTCAAGGTCAGCTCAGTGTGGCATCCTTCTGTAGGTCCCTAAAATGAGTACCCAGCTTGTTGCAGGCAATTAGCTTACATATTGTAAACCACTTAGGGAGTGCTTAAGTACACTGATAAGCAGTGTAGAAATGTACTTGCTATTGTTTTATTGTTCTAAATAATAATAATAAAATTTTATTTATACCCGCCCCTCTGAGTACAATGCTCCAAATTGATTTTATTATATGCCATCAGCTATAGGACAGGATAGAAATGTTGAAACACATAGAATCATAGAATCATGGAATCATAGAATCATAGAATCATAGAATCATAGAGTTGGAAGAGACCACAAGGGCCATCCAGTCCAACCCCCTGCCATGCAGGAACTCCCAATCAAAGGATCCCCGACAGATGGCCATCCAGCCTCTGCTTAAAGACCTCCAAGGAAGGAGACTCCACTACTCTCCGAGGGAGTGTGTTCCACTCTCGAACCGCCCTTACTGTCAGGAAGTTCCTCCTAATGTTGAGGTGGAATCTCTTTTCTTGCAGCTTGCATCCATTGTTTTGGGTCCTAGTCTCTGGAGCAGCAGAAAACAAGCTTGTTCCCTCCTCGATATGACATCCCTTCAAATATTTAAACACGGCTATCATATCACCTCTCAGCCTTCTCTTCTCCAGGCTAAACATCCCCAGCTCCCTAAGTCGTTCCTCATAGGGCTTGCTTTCCAGACCCTTCACCATTTTAGTTGCCCTCCTTTGGACACGCTCCAGTTTCTCCACATCCTTTTTGAATTGTGGTGCCCAGAACTGGACACAGTATTCCAGGTGAGGCCGGACCAAAGCAGAATAGAGTGGCACTATTACTTCTCTTGATCTAGACACTATACTTCTACTGATGCAGCCTAAAATTGCCTTTTTCGCTGCTGCATCGCACTGTTGACTCATGTTCAACTTGTGGTCCACCTGGATTCCTAGATCCCTTTCACAGGTAGTCTCATTCAGCCAGGTGTCCCCCATCGTATATCTGTACTTTTCGTTTTTCCGCCCTAAGTGCAGTACCTTACATTTCTCTGTGTTGAATTTCATTTTGTTAGCTTTGGCCCAACTTTCTAATCTGTTCAAGTCATTTTGAATTTTGATCCTGTCCTCTGGGGTATTAGCTACTCCTCCTAATTTGGTGTCGTCTGCAAATTTGATAACTATGCCCCCAATACCGTCATCCAAGTCATTAATAAAGATATTGAATAGCACTGGGCCCAGGACAGAGCCCTGTGGCACCCCACTGGTCACTTCTTTCCAAGTTGAAAAGGAGCCATTGTTGAGCACCCTTTGCGTTTGACCAGTTAACCAATTACAAATCCATGTAACAGTTACTTTGTCTAGCCCACATTTTACCAACTTGCTTGCAAGAATGTCATGGGGAACCTTGTCAAAGGCCTTACTGAAATCAAGATATACTATATCCACAGCATTCCCTTCATCTACCAAGCTGGTAATTTTATCAAAAAAAGAGATCAGATTTGTCTGGCATGACCTGTTTCTCTGAAAACCATGTTGACTTTTTGTGATTATGAAATTATCTTCCAGATGTTCACATACTCTCTGTTTAATGATCTGCTCCAGAATCTTTCCGGGTATTGATGTCAGACTAACTGGACGATAATTGTTGGGATCCTCTTTTTTCCCCTTTTTGAAGATGGGGACAACATTTGCCCTCCTCCAGTCCGCTGGGACCTCTCCTGTTTTCCAGGAATTCTCAAAGATTATTGCCAATGGTTCCGATATTACATTTGCCAGTTCTTTTAATACCCTTGGATGTAATTCATCTGGTCCTGGAGACTTATATTCATCTAGATTAACCAGATGTTTCTGTACTATCTCTTTACTTATTCTGTGCTGAAATTCTCCTATTCTGTCCTCTGCTCCATTATCCTCAAGTTGAGCACCCTTTGCCTTTTCTGAGAAGACTGAAGCAAAGAAGGTGTTGAGTAATTCTGCCTTTTCTCTGTCCCCTGTTAACTTTTTGCCATCTTCTCCACACAGTGGCCCTACCATTTCCTTCTTTTTCCTTTTGCTACTGACATACCCCCAAAAGCCCTTTTTATTGTTCTTAACCTCTCCAGCAAGCCTGATTTCATTCTGCGCTTTAGCTTTTCGGACTTTACCCCTACACGTGCTAGCTATTTGTTTGAATTCCTCTTTGGTGATTTCCCCATTTTTCCATTTCTTATACATGTTCCGTTTAAAACATAGTTCAGTTGCAAGTTCCTTAGTCATCCATCCTGGTTTCTTGAGACACCTCCCATTCTTCCTCCTTGTTGGCACGGTTTGAAATTGTGCCTTCAATATCTCCCTTTTGAGAAACTCCCATCCGTCTTGAACTCCCTTCTCTTTTAGTATTCCTGTCCATGGGATCACCCTCAGTATTTCTCTAAGTTTAGTAAAATCAGCTTTCCTAAAGTCTAGAATGCGTGTCTGACTATGCCTGGCTTCTCCTTTCCACTGTATAATAAACTCCAGGAGGACATGATCACTCCCGCCTAAGGATCCAACCACTTGCACCCCATTAACTAGGTCTTCCCTGTTAGTTAGGATCAGATCCAAAATAGCTGACTCCCTCGTTGCCTCTTCCACCTTTTGAACAATGAAATTGTCTTCGAGGCAAGTGAGGAATTTGCTAGACCTTGAAGATTTTGCCGAGTTTGACTTCCAGCAAATATCCGGATAGTTGAAGTCACCCATCACTACTATATTTCTCCTTTCTGAGTGTGTGGTCATCTGTTCTAGAAAGGCTTCATCCAATTCTTCTGCTTGAGTTGGGGGTCTGTAGTAGACTCCCACACTAACATCCCTGTTGTTTCCTTCCCCTTTAATTTTTATCCAGATGCTCTCCACTTGGCTTCCAGGATTGATGTCCTGGATTTCTTCACTGGTGTAAATATCCCTGACATATAATGCTATTCCTCCTCCTTTCCTGTTTGTCCTGTTTCTCTTGAAAAGGTTATACCCCTTTATTTCTACATTCCAGTCATGAGACTCATCCCACCAGGTTTCAGTGATGCCTATTATATCATATTTGCTTTGTTGTGCTAGGAGTTCAAGTTCATCTTGCTTATTTCCCATGCTCTGTGCATTAGTGTAAAGACATCTAAGACCATGTGTCCCCTTTACTTGCTGCCTGTGCACATTTTTTTGCCTCCCACTGTTGGGTCCCTGTACTGTTTGCCTTGTTTCCTCTATGACAGTTTGACTATTTTCTCCAGTCTTTTTGTCTTCCAGGACGTTGTCCCCCTTCCCCACACAGTTCAGTTTAAAGCCCTCCTGATCAAATTCTTCAGACCGTTGGCAAAAACATTTCTTCCAACTGGTGTGAGATGCAGCCCATCCCTTGCCAGGAGTCCGCCCTCATGGAACCGCAGCCCATGATCCAAGAATCCAAATCGTTCTCGACGACACCATCTGCGGAGCCAATTGTTGACATCTGCTATCTTCCTCTCTCTTCCTGGACCATGCCCTTGAACTGGCAGAAGAGATGAGATGACAATCTGTGCCTCCATTTCCTTCAGCTTCTTTCCTAGAGCCTCGTAATCCCTTTTGATGTTCTGAAGGCTGTGTCTTGCTGTGTCGTTCGTTCCCACGTGGACCAAAAGGAAGGGGTATTGGTCGGTAGGCCTGACCAGTCTTGTCAGCCTCTCTGTCACATCTCTGATCTTTGCCCCAGGAAGACAACACACCTCTCGAGACATCTTGTCAGGCCCACAAATCACTGCTTCTGTCCCCCTCAGCAAGGAGTCCCCCACCACGACCACACGCCTCCTCCGAGGCTTAGCAGCGACTGTTCCCTGTGGTGGAACTGCCAGGGTCCCCTGCTCTGTCTCTGAAATCTGTCCATGCTGCTCTTCTGCGTCCTCCTTGCTAAGAGTAAGAGCTTGAAATCGATTCTGTAGCTGCAAGCTCCCAGTACGATCCCTGGTCTCCTTACTTCTGCGTGTGACCTTCCTCCAGCTTTCTACCTCCTGTGTGCGTGATGTGACCTTCTCTTCCCCAGCGACTTCCTCTGTGTGTTCCCCATCCAAGACCGTTTGTTCTGTTCTGTCAAGGAAAGCCTCTTGTTCCCTAATATGTTGAAGTGTAGCTACCCGCACCTCCAGCTGCTGTACTTTGTCCTCCAAGAGGGCTACCAACTTGCACTTTGAGCATGTGTAGTTCCCCACATCTGTAGGTAAGAATACAAACATCCCACAGGTATTGCAGGTGATGGCAGCAGTTCCTTCAGTATCCATACTAAGTCTTAATTAGTACCTGAAAGTGGACTACGACTTTCCTCCTCAAAGAAAATCCCTTGCTAACAGTATTTAAGTCTGCTGGTTATAAAATTCCTCCTCCTCCTCCTTCCCCTGTCCTGGCTGAAACTGACCTGAAACTGGCCTCTGGCAGCAGTTGTATAGAGCTAACTGCCTAGCCCACCCCCTATTGACTTGCAAATGCCACTCAACAAAGCCCCACCCGCTGAGTCACAGTCACACTCCCCCCAAGTGTTTTTAAAAAGAATTAAAAAACTTACCCACTCAAGATGGCTGTCTGGAAACTGCTTTCTCCTCTTTCCTAGCAGGGACTGGCCTTCTTCTCTGTCTCCTTTCCTGGCAGAAATTGCCTGGAAAGCTCTTTCTCTTTCTCCTCTCTTTTAGAAACTGGCCTGGAGAGCCTCCTCCTCCTCCTTCCCCTGTCCTGGCCGAAACATAGGTAAATAGAGATGTTCATTTCTGCTAGGCTTTCCAGAGATAGTTTAACAACCCCATGTACCATTTCCAGGGGACATAGGTGTATGGTTTTGTTGGTTCTTTTCCTTCACCCAAATCAGAGATTCTAAAAGGGTCACAATAGTGCATAATTATTCAAATGAGGTTATGTTTATTCTCTTGGATTTAACTACAAAGGCAGCATTACAAACCCACTCTGAAGTCCCTCCAGCATCTGGTCTCCTGTGTCTCCTGGAGTTGAAGAATTCTGTGTATTCTAGACGTCTGCACACTTCTTTTTCACCACTAACCCAGGGGGTGATCCCAACCCCTCTGGTCTGTATTTCTGGTTAGAAGGACTGGACGCAAAAACTGGACCTCAAAGGGAGTAGCTTTTTTTCTTGCTAATGGAATCCAAAGTTTATTTCCTGGACTGAATCTCCCAGTATCCACATGGCCAGAAAGAAGAGGGGCCCACCTGCATAAATACTTTTCCATACCATTGGAACTGAAGACAACGACCACAACTAACATCTTGGCAAAATTCAGGCCTATGACTAACATCGTCATTTTCTCTCCCTCTCCTGTATCACTTGTAACACCTTGCCTGATGAAGAAGCCAGTGGAGCTTCGAAAGCTTGCAGCTTGTATATTGTGCATTCTGGCTGGCCCAGTAAAGGTATTACTGTTGGGTGGATTTCGGGTGATATTGTACTTTGCTTAGAAGGAGGAGGCTGAGGAAATAAAGAGCAAGATGGGGAAGATGGAGCAAGATGACAGTCATCTCCGGTTGTCAGAGCATCCTCCGATATCCTTGGACTAAGAAAGGGAAAAAGGTGTGAGCTTCAGACAAGGGATTTGACAAGATTTTATCCCATTTCCAAACGCAATGTTCCTGATGAAGAAGAGGAGAAGGAAGGAAGGAAGGAAGAAAGGGAGGAAGGAAGGAAGGAAGGAAGGAAGGGGGAAGGAAAGAAGGGAGGAAGGAAGGAAGAAGAAGCAAAAAATCGCTGCCTAAACCACCAGTTCAGTTATATGCAATGCAGCCACCTTGGGTCCCTTTGTCCTGTGACCAGTAGTCCTCCTTTCCCCGGATATATCCTCCATTCAAGCCTTCTGTCCAGGAGGAATCACCAGACGTCCTCCATGATGGAAGAAGCATGAGTTTATCTTTCTAGGAGTGTTTTTAGCCTTTATCTGTCCCCGTCCTCCATTTTCCTCGAATGCCTTACCTTTTGCCAGGGCTTGTCCTCTTTTCAGGGTGATGAGATCTGGCCACCCGTCCCCGAAGTGTCCCTGTCTGTTTCTGCCTGCAGGCTGTGTGTGTCAGTCAGAGCCATGGGGGGGGGGGGGGATCGGGGCCAGGCTGGGGGTCCTGGGGTGGATGATGGATTCGCTGTCTCCTGGCAGCCCTCTCTTGCTCCTTGCACCCGCCACTTTAAATAATCAAACTCTCAAAGGGAGTGAAAGGGAAGGAGGCATTATTGGCTTTGCCCATCGCTGTTGGCTGCGGACAAGAATGCCTCCTTCCCTTTCACTCCCTTTGAGAGTTTGATTATTTGCCTTTCTTGCTGTTTCATTTCATTTTATTTCTGTGCCGCCTTTCCCCCACAAAGGGACCCAAGGCGGCTCACAAGATAAAAACATTTTAAAAGACTTTATAATAAAAGTCTTGCCACACTCTCTCAGCCTCAGGGGAAGAAGGCAAGGGCAAACCTCCTCTGAGCCAAGAAATCTTGCTAAGAAAACCCCGCCGCAGGGTTATAAGTCGGAAATGACTTGAAGGCACACAACACACACACAAGGTGAACCTATCACAGGGGTATCTTGGCAAGATTAGTTCAGAGGGGGTTTGCCTTTACCTTCCTCTGAGGCTGAGAGCGTGTGACCCACCCGTGGGTTTCCATGCCAGGGCGGGGATTCGAACCCTGGTCTCCAGAGGCATAGTGACCTCAACGCTCAAAACACTTGCCGTTATTTGCAGGGGGAGAACAAATTACTTTCCCCATCCATCATCAATGAAATATCTGTAAACATAAGACTTTAAACATAAAGACTTACAAGCGGCTTCCATGTGTTCAGATAGATTACTCTCAAGTAAGTCTGCACAGGAAAGATACATTATTCCTGGGAGGGCTCAATGACAACCGCTATCTTAATATTTCTTAGTGTTTGATCCATTTGATCCATTCTTTGTGATCCAATTGATTCATGTGATCCATTCTTCGTGCTTGATCCATTTCTGATGGATAATTCCTGAGGAGGCTCAAACTACACAGGAGTCCCAGCTAGATCTTTGGGGGGAAACTGAGATTCCTGTATTCCTCCATTCCCATGATTTATGGGAGAGCATGGATCTCAGTATAAAATAATAATAATAATAATAATAATAATAATAATAATAATAATAATTTATTTATATAGTATAGTCTCTCTCATTTCAAGGTTAAAAATCCTAACTGGGGAACTCTTTCCTCGTTCCTTTTGATGCTGCGAAGGAGGACTTCGGTGTAAAGTAGTAGGAGATAACCCAGGATTCACAGGGATCTCCTTCCTTCCCACTATTTTCTCTTTTCTGGACGTCTAATACTGGGCAAAGAGGCTTTCATCCAAAACTAGTTCCTGCGGCTCCAAGTTCCTACCGTAAAAAGTAACGGAAAGAAATCCCGTTACATGCAATTGGACGTTAATGACGACAGGGGGGAACCGCAACCTGGAAAAAAATTTTTTTGGGGGGGTGGGGTGGGGGAATGGGATCTGGCCCGACCAGGGAGCTTGTGATAAGAGGCTTATCTGTGGACGTGGCCCCTGAACTCCAGGCAAACCTCACAGACCCTCTAAGAAGTCTGGGCTCCCCAAAACGGTGATCTTGGCTGCCGGCCCTTGGAGAGTTTCCAGGGCAGAAAGAAAGCCTTGTAGTCAACAAGCACAAATATGGGTTGTTGCTGTTGTGTGCCTTCCAGTTGGTTCCGACTTGTGGTGTCCCTAAGGCGAATCTGTCACAGGGTTGGTGTACTTGGCAAGATTTGTTCAGGTTTTGTTTTGCTTGCCTTTGCCCTTGCCTTCCTTTGAGGCTGAGAGAGTGTGATTTGACCAAGATTTCTATGGCTGAGCGGGGATTCGGATCCTGGTCTCCCCAAATCCTGGTCCAGCCCTCAATCCACTACACCAGGCTAGTAGCCAAATAATTGCCGTTAAATCTCTCTCGTTAGACAGCTTGAGAAGTCTAAATTGATCTAAATTACCTTTAGTTCCATCGGACTGAAATCCGTCTAAACGCCTGTAGTTGGGAGTTATTTACACTTCTATCCCTCCCTTTCCTAAGGTCTGCGTGTAAATTACCCTTACTTAGAGGTTGAAGAACAACCCTAAGCCAGGGTGACCAGATGTCCTCACCGGAAAGGAGGACAAGGCACCGCAAAATGGAGGACATTCCAGAGAAAGGGAGGGCCTGACCAAAGAAAAATTCAGAACACTCATATAAAATATAAATCCATTCTTCTTAGCCATGCTCCAAATGGAGGATGTTTGGGAATTCCTCCTGGACAGAAGGCTGAAATGGAGGACATGTCCTGGAAAAGGAGGACGTCTGCTCACCCTGCCCTCACCCTGTACTGTGTCAAACAAATGCTACCTTAACATACTATTCATAGGAGGTCGAGGAGGGGGATGCTAAAATTGTCTTACAAACATCAGGAGGAACAACACAAAACTTGAAAATGCAGGAGTTAGGAATACTATTGGAAAATGGAGGGCAGTTTGTATTGTTACTGTATTACAGAAACTATCTTGTAAAAAAGCATTCAAATAAGACAGAGGATTTTCAAACTTTTTGAAGGGATGGAGGAGAAAAAGCGAAGCAGCCTTCCAGAAAGACATTTGTGAGATAAAACCCACAACGGTGGGGCCGGCCCTATCATTAGGCAAAGAGAGGCAGAGGCTGCTGATGGGAGGGTGAAGCAGGCTCCTTCGAGGCTGCATCTAAACTGCAGAATTAATGCAGTTTGATACCGCTTTAACTGCCATGGCTGAATGCTATGAAATTCTGGGATCTGTAGTTTTGTGAGACGTTTAGCCTTCCCTGTCAGAGAACTCTGGTGCCACAACAAAGCACAAATCCCAAGATTCCCTAGGATGGAGCCATGACTCTTAAAGCGGCGTGAAACTGCATGTAATTCTGTAGTGTGGCAAGGAATGGGATTGGGGGCGTTTTGCCCTTAGTCTCAGGATGAAACATGTCCCGGGTCTGCCCTGTCAACTGGAGGACTCCCCAAATCTCTCCTCTTTCCCAGTTCCAAAGCGAAGAAGTGCCCCTCCTGTCCTTTGCGGAAAAAAGAAATCCGATTTGCAATATTTCGTTCCCTTCTTCTTCCAGAGGGAATGATTCAGGGAGGAAGACTGCAATGCCCAGGCGTCCAAGGAATTAATTTCCCTTTTATCCGAGCAGACTGGAAACATCATAAATAAAACGAATGATCATAAATAAACAATATTCGGAATGGCCCGAATTTTGGAGCTACTTCTTTCTCGTGGGTTTTCTTTTTTACTGTGCAATTGAATTTCAACGATAAGACGGGCTTAGTCGACCTCACGGTTTAAGGGGAAAGGGAGAAATGGACCCCATTCATAATTTGGGTCGGGGAAGGGACTTATCTGCCAGTGTGACCCAGTTAAAAGCCAACAAAACAAGAACCACTGCAACAGGAACAATCCAGACTTCTTCATCTGCCAGGAGTTCAATGCACATCTGTCATTTGTGTGGAAGCATCAGGAGAACACGCGTTTTATGTGCTAGAAGTGTAGTTGCAAAATCAGAGTATAGTCCCTCCCAAATAAAAATTCTCCCCCCCCCCATACCCAAATTTCTACCATGGCATTCAGAAACACAGCGCAAGCATCCAAGGAAAAGGGCAAGGAAAGTGAGGAAGGGAATGCAAACACAGCCAATATAAGAGCTCTCACTCTCTGCAATGCTAGAAATGTGAAGGAAAATTTCATCTGAGGGCTCAGAGTTCTTATGGCAGGGAGGTAATGTCCCTGGTTCCTTCCCTAAATACTTTGGACAACTGTGATTTATTATTTTGTCATGATTAATTTCAAATGATTAATTTCAAATTAATTAATGTCAACCAGAGTGGCATAGTTGTTTGAGTGTTGGACTAGGACTCTGGAGACCAGGGTTTGAATCCTGGCTTGGCCATGGAAACCCACGAAGTGACCTTGGTTTAGTCACAGACTCTCAGCCTCAGAGGATGGTAAAATGGCAACTCCCCTCTAAAGGAACCTGCCAGGAAAATCCCGTGATAGGTTCGCCTTGGGATCACCATAAGTCGGAAACGGTTTGAAGGCACACATCATCAACAACAACAACAACAACATTCATTTCAAGTTAGAAAACAGTGCTCTATAATTCCACCAGCCTAATTCAAAGTTCAAACTGTACTGGATTCACTAAAACTCTTCTTCTTCCTCACTGCAAAACACATTTTCTTTCAAAATCTCATCTTGCGCTAGATGATTCAGGAGATATCAAACTCGCTGAATCTCACCGGACTGACTAAGAAATTCCTTTAAATATAAAAGTATTATATAGAAAAAGGAAAAACCAGAGAACACATACGATTCACTACAATCCATTACTGAGAATGCAAACGAATTACATCAGCAAAGAAAGAAATGGTAAATATCACACATATTCTTAAAACATGCAAAGGAAAATGCATAGCAAGCATTCTGTCAATGGTGTCTTTCTTTCTTTCTTTCTTTCTTTCTTTCTTTCTTTCTTTCTAAGGGAGCACATTGCTACATGAATTGTGAATACTATTTTGGTGATAAGGTCGGCCTGAAATTTTAGATGTTGCCCTTTTGGTGTACCAAGTAACCCGGTCCCCTAGAGAGGGCTATGTTAACTAGGGTCTTTAATACTTGCTGAAAAATTGTAAGTGACAACAGAAGAGTGATTTGCAACTTTCACTTCCTCTCCTGTAACATACACCAGTAAGTTTATTGCATTAAATTTCATCTGCTAGGAGCTGTCTTCTGAGCCAGATGTCAAAAACAGCTCAGGCTGCCATCTTGAGGCTTGCCATAGTCACAAGGAGGACTCATTGAGTTCAACAGGCCTTGTCACAGGTAAGTCGGTGTCACTGCCAACCTTACTTCTCAGGCGACATTCCCAGGATCCATTTACCCGCAAGGTTTGCTTGGAAGAAAGTCCCAAGGGAACTATGGTGCTGTGCCTTTTCCTTTTCTTTTTTTAAAAAAATGAAGGGATCTGGTATTAGCATTTCGAAGAGAGAGACGAGGCCCAGAGGTTTTCTTGGTTAGATCGGGAATTTTCGAGCAGAAAGATAAAGGACTTTGGATGTGTGTGTAAGAATAAAAGTGAATAAATGCATCTAAGCGAGATCTGGAGGTGATATATTGGAAACTTCCTTCCTTCCTTCCTTCCTTCCTTCCCCAAAATGCAGTCAACCTTAAATTAGTATTGGTTTAAAAACATTTCAATAAATGACTCTATATAAGCAGCGATACAGTGGAAAGAGGGGTTAAATAAACCTCTCTTTCCATTGTGTTGCTGGCTATATTTGCAGCTCTCCACATGTAGATCCACATTTTCCTAACCCACAGCAACTCTGCCGCACAAACTGAAATCACCAAGGTAAAGACTACCTACCCACTAACCCCTCTCTCCCAATTTTTTTTGTGTTTCAGCCACTTCCCTTTCAGAAATCAAGGCGTGAAACTGGTCTTTCCATTGAAGGGTGGTGATAGCCTAGATCTCTCTCATCCAGTTCCTTGCTGTCCAGGGAGGAAGGGATCCCACGCAGCAGGGCAGGCTTACAACGCGGAGCTATACATCTCTTCTACTAAGAGGTAAGACCCATTGAATTCCATGAGGCTTGCCCCCAAGGAGACGTGTAAGACTTCTTTAGAGCACTGGTTCCCAAACTTGGGTCTTCCAGGTGTTTGGGACTTCAGTTTCCAGAAGTCTTAGACTAAGCCAGTCTATCTGCTGCCTTTCAGCGCAATCCTTCTCCATGGAGGAAACAGATAGTATTTATGCAGCACCAGGTAGCTGACAAACAGTAATACTGGGAGCCGCTTAGAGGCAGAGTAAGGGGGGTTGCAGACTGCCAGAAATAGTGCAAATTGAGTCCACTTTTAGGGTTAGGGTTAGTGCTAGGGAATCATGGGAACTGTATTTTGTTGTGGCACCAGAGCTCTCTGACAGAGAAGGCTCAATGTCTCAGAAAAAAAAAACACAAAAACAATTCCCATGATTCCCTAGCACTAACCCTAACCTTAAAAGTGGCCTCAATTTGCACTATTTCTGGCAGTCTGCAACCCCACTAAGTTTCTGGCAAAACTGGCCTGCATCCAGATTGTTAGCCTCAGTTCGATCAATTGTCGAACGGTGAAGCAAGGCAAAGGTAAACCCCACTAATTCAGTGCCCTTGCTGTTGAAATCATATTTAGGCTTCGGTGGCCACAGATGAAGAGACTATTCCTCTGGGGTAGGAATAGGTCCCTAACAAAAACCCTTAGTGGCAATTTGAATTCTTGAAAAGAGCCGATGTGGGGCAGTCTCTGCTTTGTATCCGAAGCCTAGCACTGAAATTCATCTGGCAATACCAGGCGCTGTAGGCTGTATTTCGGAGGAAGGAACTTGCAAAACCACTTCTGAATATTCCTTGCCTCCGAAAGCCCTGGGAAATGTATGGGCTCACCGTAAGTCGACAGGCAACTTGAAATAAGTACAGTACATACACGTATCCCTAGGCCACCTCCTCTGAGCGAATCCTACTGTTTACCAAGTCACAGCGTACTCAGACTTCTCACGGGTTTTGTGGGGCAAGATTTATTCAGAGATGCTTGGCCATTCCCTTCCTCTATGGCTGAGAGAGTGTGACTTGCCCAAGGTCACCCAGTGGGTTTCCACGGCTTAGCGGGGACAGGAACCCTGGTCTTCCAGAGTCCTAATTCAGAGACAAAAACCACCACACCGAGTTAGCACTCTGAGGCTGCATCCGCACTGCAGAAATGATCCGGTCTGACGCCACTTTCACTGCCATGGCTCAAGGCTATGGAATTCGGAGAATTTCTCAGAATGCCAGAATTCTGAAAATTCCAGAATTCTGGAAATCCATGTTTCGGAATTCCATAGCCATGGATGGCAGTGAAAGTGGGGTCAGACTGGATGATTTCTGCAGTGCAGATGCTGACTCCTCAGAGAGCTAACCTGGTGTGGTGGTTTGTGTCTGAATAGGACTCTGGAAGACCAGGTGGCCCTATTGGCAGCTCCCTAAGTCATTTCTCCCATTTTGGGAGAAAGGAGGGCTCCAAATCCAATAGAGGCAGATGATGGTGATGATGATGATGATGATGATGATGATGATGATGATGATGATGATGGGATGGCTGTATTTTTCTTCCTCCTCCGGAACCCACTAAAGAGCCAACCAGCAGCAAGAGTAGGGCAGTAAGAGGCAGGCAGATTCCAGAAGGAGCAAAGCGCATCACTGGAGGAGGGGTGTGTGTATGTATGTGTGTATGTGCCTTTCCTTTCAAGTAACCAGGGGGGCTGTAGTAGTGGGGTGGGTGGGGTGGGGTGGGGGCTTAACCCTTTCCTTCCGCTCCTCTCCCCCCATACAAGCGTTTCTTAGGTCTGCTGATGTTCTGAGGAGACCTGTTTCAAGTGGATTTTAATCTTTTCTTGGGTAGAAGGGATTAGGGTTTAGCTCTTGGGCGAAATCCAGACCCAAGGAGGCGTTTACAGAAAATGCCACTTCTGAGCAATTCTGGACCAACAGAGTCGTGCCTCCTCCAAAGCGAAGGCGCCTGAATCCTGACTGTTGCTGGCTGCTATCAAGAGAGGAAGAAGAGCCCAAAAGAGGGGCGGAGAGGGCAGGAGAGGACCATTGGAAAAGGAGGTCTGGAAAGAAAGGAGGACAGGTGTGTTGGAGGGATTAGTTCGCTTTGGTCAGAAGAGCTGTCCGGTGGCAAAACTTCACTGTCTTCTGGGGTTAGGGCTTGAAGCTTCAACTAAGTCAGGGATAGGCAACCTTTCCCCTTTAAGGGCCGAGGGACTTCAGGTCCCAGAAGCCTCAGCCATGTTGGCCAATAGTCCCATGTTGGCCAATAGCTCCTGGAATTCTGGGAGCTGAAGTCCCTCGGCCCTTAAAGGGGAAAGGTTGCCTACCCCTGCACTAAGGGAAGGATCATCAATTACGTTAAATCCTGTATTGTACTTTAAGCCCTTGTCGCCATATATCGCCTAACCTAGGTTGCATCTGTACAGCAGAAATAATTCACTTTGACACCTCTTTAACTGCCATGGCTCAATGCTATGAAATTCTGGGATCTGCAGTTTTGTGAGCTATTTAGCTTTCTCTGCCAGAGAGCTCTGGTACCACAACAAGCTACAGATTCCAAGATTATGTAGCATTGAGCCATGGCAGTTAAAGCGGCGTCAAAGTGAACTATTTCTGCTGTGCAGATGCAACCTAGGTTAGGCAATATATGGAGGCAAGGGCTACCAGTGGTTGCTAAACAGGATGGCCGTGCCCTATAGAGCCAGTGTGGTGTAGTAATGGTTTGGCTATTGGACTACTGGGCTAGGATTCATCAAAGGAAACAAAGCTTCCAGTCCCAGCTGGGCCATGGAAATCCACCGGGTTTCCACTTTAGACCAGTCCAACATTCAGACTGGTCTCAGACCAGCCTCCTTTGGATAAATCTTGTCCAGAAAGCCCTATGATGGGGACGCCATAAGTCGAAGTTAAGTTGCAATGACGTTACAACAAATATCCTACCTCCAGTATTAGAAAGTAAGTGCTGGAGAGCAGGAATAGAGATTGTAGCCCCCACGTTCCTCCTGGTGGGCTTCCCGCAGGCATTCTGTCGGCCTTTTTGGCACCTGGATGCTGCACTAAAGTAGTTTTTGGTCTGCTCAAGCAAAGCTCTTTTAATGTTCTGAGAGGTCCTCTCATATAGGGCTTCACTTTCATATAGAGCTTTGGAATAGAGAAAGTGCTTGTTCCTGTTCTCATAACTGGCTGGTAAGAGTGGTTTGCTCCAGACTATTTTAGTCCTGACTTCAGACCAGATTCCTTGGGAGATTCCTTGCAGCTCAACCCTCTGGGCCACAGGATGAGCCCTACCTGAAAATTCATACCTGTGACTCCCTAACTGTCTATCCATCCTGCTTGAGGTCTTCCTCTCTTTCTACCGCCCTCCGCCTTTCCTAGCATTGTGGCCATTATGGTCTTTTCTAGTGAGTCATGCCTTCTCATGATGTGGCCAAAGTAGGACTGCCTCAACTTGGTCATCTTGGCTTCCAGGGAATACTTAGCCTTGCTCTGCTCTAGGCAGGACCCATTTGTTTGTCTCTTTGGCTGTCCATGAAATCCTCAGCACTCTTCTCCAGCCCCACATCTCAAATGAGTTGATTTTCTTTCTTCACTTTCTCCACTGTCCAGCTTTGGCATCCCTACCTGGTGATGGGGAACAGGTGGCTGGGGAAAAGTGTTCCTAACTTTAGTGTTCACTTTAGTGTTCAGATACTCCTACCGTAATTTATCAAGACCAGATCCGTCCTTTGCGTTTCTGGGCAGAACACTGAAGGGCTTCCCTGGAAGCAGGACCTATTTTTAAAACCTTAATTCACTAACAGACAACAGCGCAGGTTAGGTGGCCGCCTTAACCCCTCTGAGCTAAAAGGTGAAGGAAATAGAGTGGAGGGTTGCTGTTATCTCTCCCCCATTCCTGCCCCCCAGCTATCTCATAGGTATATACCTCACATAAGTCGGCTGGACTCAGTCTTGATCTTTGAGGAAATTTGGAGGCTGTTAATAGCAGGGTTGGTATTTCCCTGTGTGTTAGGAGAATAGGTAAGCTTCTCATGTGAAGTTGTAGGCTTTCATGGCCGGCATCCATAGTTTTTTGTGGGTTTTTTGGGCTGTGTCGCCATGTTCTAGAAGAGTTTCTTTCTGACATTTCACCAGCATCTTCAGAGAATACTGGAATGGAAGATATATATATATATATATATATATACCCACTCTCTTCCATTCCAGTATTCTCTGAAGATGCCAGCCACAGATGCTGACGAAACGTCTGAAAGAAACTCTTCTAGAACAAGGCCACACAGCCCGAAAAACCCACAAAAAACTATGGTTAGCTTCTCAACAGGTATTCCACTACCTGCAATGCTTAGGTTGGCTTCTCAAAAGGTATTCCCCTACCTGCAATACTTAATCGGCTCTCCACCAAGGAAATCCCATTTCCATCGCCCGCAGAGGCACACTTCTCCCTTATTAACTGCTTTTTTTAAATTGTTTTGAAAATGTTTTTATCTTGGGTCCCTTTTTGGGAGAAAGGCGGCATAAAAATGAAACGCATACATCAAGAATAGATCCCACCTTTTCCTGTACTACCAGTCGGGCCATACTTTGCCTCAGGAGCCTGGAGCCTCCGAAGAGGGGGCTGGGAAAAGGGCTTTTGTTCTTGTTGGGGGGCAGCCCCACTGGGCCAAGGGCGTGTGTGTGTGTGTGTGTGTGTGTGTGTGTGTAAAGGGCCTGGGAGCTGTAGGTTTGGCGATCGCAGGGCTTTCATTGTAACCCTGTGGCCCATGGTCCCCGTGGCCTCTGGGGGGGGGGAAGAGCACCCCACAGAAAGAGAGAGAGAGAGAGAGAGAGACTTAGAGGGGGACCCGGTGGCCTCACCGCAAAGGAGGACAAGGCACTGCAAAATGGAGGACATTCCAGAAAAAGTGGCTTTGAGCATGACCCAAACCAAAGCTCAAAACACGCCAGTAAATTTTACTGCCTTACATTCATGCTTCTTCTTAGCCAGGCTCAAAATGGAGGACGTTTGGAAATTCCTCCTGGGGAGAGAAGATCGACCCCGAGGACCTGTCCTGGAAAAGGAGGACCAAGTTTGACCCCTCTGAATGTGGGGCACTCCAGAAAAAAAGGGGAGGACCCGACCAAATCAAAGCTCAAAGCACTCTTAGCAAATAGCAAGTCCTCTTTCTGAGCCACCACGTTCAGAATGGAGGAGGACATTTTGGAATTCCTCCCGGACGGAAAGGTGAAAAAGTAAGACCTGCCCGGGACAGGGAGCCCCAAGTCCGGTCCCCCTGCCCAGCCCCCCAGAAAGTGTGTCCCACGACCCCTTCCTCCTCCTCCTCCTCCTCCTCCTGGCGCCTCCCTTGCCTCCTCCCGTGGGGGGTGTGGGGGGTGGGGGGTGTGTGCGTGGGAGCTCCGTGGGGGCCGTGGCTCCTCCCTCCTCCTCGGCCGGCCAGCCCCCCTCCCTTAGCCCAGGCGCTTCGGGGGCTGGAGGGCAAAGCCCCGGCGGCGGAGGGGAGCAGTCCCAGGCGACTCTTGGCCACGCCAGCCTCCTTTGCCTGCCTTCCTTCCTTCCTTCTTTTCTTCCTTCCCTCTTTTCTTCCTTCCTTCCTTCCTTCCTTCCTTCCTTCGGGCTCCCTCTTCCTCCTGCCCTTCCGCCTCTTCCTCCACCGCTTCCCCGTCGACCCTGGAGACCCACCTGGCCCTGGCGGGGCTGGAGCCGGGGACCGGCCTCCCCCTCCGGGACCCAGCCTCCCCGAAGGGACTCAGCGCCGCCGCCGCCGCCGCCGCTGCCGCCTGGGGCTTCCCCGCCGAGGCCGGCTCCGTCCGGGGCCCCAGCAGCGCCTGGACCAAGGGCGGCGGCGGCGGCGGAGGCAGCGGCGAGTGGTTCTTGCCGTCCAGGCGGAAAGCCGAGCCCATGGGCTCCTCCGAGGGGCGCGACCTCAACGCGCTCCTCCCGCCGCCGCCGCCGGTGCCCTCTCTGCCGGGGAGCGGGGGCTGCCCGATGGCGGTGGGCTCGGCGGGGCAGTGGGCTCCCATGCTGGACTTCCCTCCGCCGCCGCCCGGAGCCCCCTACGGCTCCCTGGGACCCCCGCCGCCGCCGCCGCCGCCCGCCCCCGCTCCTCCTGCCCCGGGGGCGTCGGCGGCCTTCATCAAGCAGGAGCCCAGCTGGAGCGCCACGGAGCCGGCCCCCGAGGAGCAGTGCCTGAGCGCCTTCACCGTCCACTTCTCCGGACAGTTCACCGGCACCGCCGGAGCCTGCCGCTACGGACCCTTCGCGCCCCCGCCGCCCCCGCCCCCGCCCCCGCCCCCGCCGCCGCCCCCAGCCCCGGCCCCGGGACCCGGACAGGCGCCCCCCGGACAGGCACGGCTCTTCCCCGCCGGACCCTACCTGCCCAGCTGCCTGGAGGGACAGCAAGCCCTCCGGAACCAAGGTAAGCCCCCCCCCGGTATCACCCCCCCCCGGGAAATGGGGGCAACAGTACCCTGCCTCCCCCCCCCCCGTGGGAATTCCGGCCCCGAAATGAAATGGACCCATAGAAGCAATGTGGGAGGGGACCCCTAGAAACAATATAGGAGTGGACCCATAGAAGAAGTATACGTGGACCCATAAAACCAATAGGAGTAGGTGGATCCCCAGAACCAATATACGAGTGGACCTATAGAAGCAATAGGAGTGGACCCCTAGAAGCAATATGGGAGTGGACCTCTAGAACTAATGTGAGTGGACCTCTAGAACCAATATAGGAGTGGGCCCATAAAACCAATAGGAGTGGATCCCCAGAACCAATATAGGAGTGGACCTCTCGAACCAATGTAGGAGTGGATCAATAGAACTAATATAAGTGGGCCCATAGAACCAATGGGTCACTTACGGGGGGGGGGGTTGCAGACTGCCAGAAATAGTGCAAATTGAGTCTGCTTTTAGGGTTAGGGTTAGGGAATCATGGGAACTGTATTTTATTGTGGCACCGGAGCTCTCTGATAGAGAAGGCTCAATGTCTCAGAAAAAAAAACACCAGTTCCCATGATTCCCTAGCACTAACCCTAACCCTAAAAGTGGACTCAATTTGCACTATTTCTGGCAGTCTGCAACCCCCCTTACGTTTTGATCTAATAAGTCTTATTCATGCTCCCATTGAGACTTTGCTGTTGTTGTGTGCGTTCAAGTAGCTTCGGACTTCGGGCGACCCTAAGGCGACCCTATTATCCTGACCTGAGGTTTTCTTGATAAGCAAGGTTTGCTTAGAGGAGGTGTCCCACTGCGCTCCTGTGAGGGTGAGAGTCTGTGACTTCTCAAGGCCAGCCGGGGGGGGGTGTTCTGTGGCCATGTCTCCAGGGTCCATCCATTGGACTGAGCCCCCAGGACCTTCCCCCGCCGAGAAAGAAGCAGCGGCTGGCTGGCTCCCCGGGGGAAGAAGGGGGTCCCTAGGAGGGAGGGAGGGAGGGAGGGAGGGAGGGAGGGAGGGGACACCCCAAGACCAATCCGCCTCCCGCAGAGTCAAAGTCTCCTCTAGTCTCCAGATTTCTAGCACTGCAGTCATTCAGCTCTTCAGCAGAGCATTCAGAAATACTGTACAGTTTAGGCACCCAAAGAACAGGAGTACCGTACTGTAAGCGAAGTGACCAAGGGAATGTGAAAACAGCAAACTTATACAGAGTTTTAGGTGTGAAGGAGGCTCTCAGCCTATCCGAAATTTTTGGAATAAAGGAACACTTCCTGGGGGCTGAATTCCTTTGAGGGAGACATGGTCCTAATTCCAGGCGGGCACCGATTGGGAAAGTGGGTGAGGGGATCTCCTTCAGGGGCGATCGCTGAGCACCTGCAATGGGCTGCATCCGCATTGGGAAAAAATAACCCGGTTTGACACCGCTTTAACTGCCGTAGCTCGATGCTATGGACTTCCGGGAATTGTAGTTTTGTGTGTGAGACAGCTCTTGTGCCACAGCAAACTGCAATTCCCAGAATTTCATAGCATTGAGCCGTGGCAGTTAAAGTGGTGTCGAATCGGATTATTTCTGCGGTGTGGATGCAGCCATAGTGGTGGGCGGGACTCTTCCATTCCAGCGTGGGGAACTCTCCATCCTCCGCTTCCATTGAGATCAATGGACAGCAAGGATTGGAGTAAAAAAACCCCCCAAAACAAAACCCTTTTGATGAGATCTTCAATGGACCAAAACAAATCCCGCAGAGACCCCCAAACTTTTCTTTTGCAAGCTTGGATACTACGTTGGCAAAAGCTACAATCCCCAAAACCAAAACCGCACCCTGCAGTCTCCGCCGATCTTTGTAGACCTCCTTTAAAATAAATAAATCGCAGACCTTTGCAACTTAATAGTTAAGAAAGCAACAGGCAGATATACTTTCCCAACGGAACCGTGTTTATGTAGGAAGTAAAAATCCCGTTAATTTCAACGGGATGCTCCCCTGTCAACCCAACAAGCGTGTTTAGGAGTGCAGCCAAAAGCAATCCTCCTCGGCACACGTGTCTGGAGCAGGAGCCTGGGCATCTTTACTGGAAAAGTTCCCCTCAAAGCGGTCATCCTCGAAGGCATCAACATCCTAAACATGATGATGTCCATGAGACACCAAGCAGGAGTTACTTTTGAACGCCACAGGCACAGGGATCCTTACAACGAAAGAGTGGAATTACTCTATAATGTTAAGATTCAAGCTACAGCGAGATGAATAGGGACCTCACGCACCTGAGGAAGTAGGTTCAAGTCTAGGAAAGCTCATGCTACCAACTTCTTTCTTTCAACTAGTCTCAAAGGTGCTATAAGATCCCTTTGCAGAAGGGACCAAGTAGGTTAGGGATGAATGTTTTTGGGCTGGGCTCTGGATAAAGAGGGTGCAGAGTGTTCACATCCCATGACTTGAAAACTGAACACGACCCAGTAATATTTCAGCCCCATACTTACTTACCTGTGCATAAGCTTCACTGTACAGAACGGGGCCCATTTCTGAGTAGATCCCTAGGGGAATGCAGTTATAAGGATTTGCTTGAGGTAGGATGTGTTTAGGATGGGGCAGAAAATTAATTGAGATCGGCAACTGGATTGCTTTGCATTTTACATTCGGAGAAATGCTGATTAAATGGGTTGTGTGGCTTCGAAATGCAATCCTCAGGGGTTATGAGGACTCAGAGCAAGCTATCCTGGGGCACAGGAGCTTCTTAATGGGGTGAAATCCAAATTTACTGCAGTCACGGGGATATTTAGCATTTGGCAGTGGTTTCAGGGGATAACATTGGTAATTTTGGTAACCCCCCCTTTATTTTTTCTTTAAAAAGGTTTCTGTATCTTTGGCTTACAAAGCACAAGCCTGCCCATGTTTGTCTTTCCACAGTATATTGTTAGATTTCTTGTTTCAGAGAGAAATGAAAGTTTCAGAAACCTTGCGCGTTTAATGTCTGAGTTCAAGGTGACTTAAGTTGTCTTTCAACAATTCTGGTTAGGAACCTAGTACTGGGAAGCACCTTCCTAGTGGCCTATACACAAACCTATGAGTTCTTGTGCAAAAACATCTTCCAATAGGCTTGTCAATGGAAGTTAGGTGGGAATGCTTACGACTGGGTCTTACTTTTGAGTCAAGAGGTGTAGGAAAGTGCTTTGAGTGACTATCTGATGCTATCTTTAGTGGGTGTGGAAATTACTTTTAATAACCCTTAGTTAATAACCCTTACATTTCAGTAGAAATATAGCTAAGGGATGGGGTGGTCATGGGGCAAATTGAGAGTATAATCCCTCCTAGTAAGAACTCTGCCCCCAAATTATTTTTCCCCTCACTCCCCACTTTCCTGCCCAGACGAAAACACCAGGAGAGGTCTTACATTTGCTGTGTTTGGTTCCCTTGGTAACTTTGCTCCTTTTCTTTGGATGTCTAAACAGAACATAGACAGATCTTGTAGCACCTTTGAGACTACCTGAGAGTAGTTACTAACCGAAAGCACTAACTTTAGTAACGGTTAGTTAACTGGTAGCAACTGTTAGTTACTAACTGGAAGTAACTTTCAGTCAGACTCAAAGGTGCTACAAGAATTTTTTGCATTGATTCTACAGGTAGATCTTTGATTTCTACCAATATTTCTAAATGTTCATCTGAAGCTTTGCATTACTGCAACGCTAGAAATTTGGGGACTGAAGGAAAATGTCACTTGGGGGGATCAGCATACTTATGGGGGGCATAATGTTCCCATTTTGTCCCCTTTAACTGTCCCCTTTAATGTTTAACTGTCCCCTTTAACTGTCCCCATTTTGTCCCCTTTAACTGTCCCCTTTAACATTTTGTCCCCTTTAATGTTCCCCTTTTGTCCCCTTTAATTTTGTCCTTCTTGTAACAGGCAGTGTTTACTTATTTTTAATCGGTGGCATCGCAAACGTTTAGAGCTAAAACTAGTTGTTAAGTTCAAATTAATATAGGCCAGCTGAATGAATTAGACGTGTTATGTCAACACTTAAGTAAGTCATTGATTCAATGGGTCTAATGTATTTGGGATTAGCATTGGGTTTAACCCATAGGAGTAAACTCGCGTTGTTCACACCTCCTTTAAACAAACAGGTTGTAGTAGTACTTTCCCCCTTGAACACATTGTGGCAGAGAATAAGGGAACTCTTGATGACCCTCTGAAAATATTTGGTTAATGTTATGAAAACGAAACCGCGGAAATGACATTGGTCGACAGGAATTTAGGTATTGATTTCTGAGGACTCTGACTCCAAAAACTGTGTAAGGTTAGTAAATGATGCTCGCAGATTCTCTTGGCCATCTGAACCAGACGAGGTATTGGTGGCTGAGGGTGGAAGGAGAAATTATTTCTTTTCCTTCTGGAGTAGATGTTAAACACAAAGACAAAACTCACACAGCTAGTATGAGAGTGTTCTATACTAATAACTGGATCGGCAGGGAGATATTTACAGAGATCTGCTGCTTTACCCTTCCATCACTTCAGAGGGTTATGCCAAAGCCCTTGCTTAAAAAGTGCAGTTCTTTGGAGAAGAACCAAATATTGTCATTTGGAGCTCCGATCCCGAACGGATTTGTATAGTTGGATTAAATCCCTTTGAAATTGGTGGAATTTAGCGTGTAATCTTACACACACTTACTAGTGAGTAAGCCCCACTGAACACGGCCGGACTTTTTTCTGGGTAAAAATGCCCAGAATTGCACTGGGAAAGTCCCACAGATTTAGAATCCTTTATCTTAAAATATAGATGGAAAGGTCTTTGATTTTCTTGTTTTCACTAGGAGTCAGAAGACAGATAACCACAAACTGGAAGGACCTTTCAGCAAAAGTTCCTTTACTGAAGTGATCAGTTTCTCTCTTTTAAATCTAGTTTTCTCTTTACGAAGGAGAAAGGATCCCCCCCCATGAAATTAACTTTTCACAAAGTCTACAAACAGAATTAACAAAATTATTAAAGCCGCTGAAAAACGAGGTTCCAGTTCATTTTAGTAGAGGTTTTGTGGGAGAACTTCTGGCTTGCTTACTCCCTAGTTGGTTTATTGCGGAATGAGTTTTTCTAAGTACTGTAACAGCTTACCTCCGCAGGTACATGGTGTGAAAGGAGAATATATTTAGGGAGGTAATTTGTTGTGAATGTCACAAATACTTAGGTTTACTTTTTACTTGACCTTGTTGCAGTTCATCTCTGAGGAAAATATAAGAGAAGGAACCGTTCTGACTGATTCACTAAGTTTTTGATTCAGGCCAACAGATCTTAGAAGATACAGTGGCTGGACTAGTCAAATCGACAGCGAGGGTACATTATTTTAACAGAAAATAGTTTCATTTGATTAACTCTCCCACCTTAACCATCGCATTTCATATTTGAGAGGGGGAGGGTTTTTAATGTTTTTTTTAAAATAACCTTTTTAAAAAACCAAAATGAACGCCTTTATAAATCTATAAAGGTTCTGCAGAAAACTATTCTTATCCTTTAATTTAATCTTATAATTTTAAACAGTTATCTCTCCGGTGGGTTTAAAGAAATTAACTTGCCTTGCTTGTTTGTATGTGCCTTCATGTCGCCTGTCCACTTTGGGCGACCCGGTTTTACATTGTCTATTATTATACTTGTTCGTTGCCATACATTTTAAGTGGGGAGAGGGAAATTCCTGCCCCAGAAAAACTAAACTGGGGTGGGGATGGGCGGGTTATCTCCTGCCTGAAATGGAAAAACACCACTCCTTTGTGGCTTAGACTTTCCAAGAATAATTAATCAGAAGTGTACTAAATGATAATAATAATAATAATAATAATAATAGATAGATAGATAGATAGACAGACAACAGTTGTCCTTGAGACCTCCCAAGAATAATGAAGGCTACTTGTGCCAGTTTACTTGGGTATAAACTATACTAAACACATAGAGGGCACTTCTACATACACATTCTGTAAGAATCTTCATATTTAAAGATATTTTAGTGGTGATGGACAGGAAAAATAATTTGCCTTCTCCCTGCAAGTATCTTCAAATGTGCAACATTAACAACTGCTTGCCTTCAAAGATTGAGGTCCCTTCTGCCTCACCTCAAAACAGTTCCCAAGTCCCTATAAATAAGCTACCTGCCCTATAGGTCTGAAGATCTGACCTGTCTTACATTGTCTAAATGATTAGGTTGGGAAGGGAATCCCTTTTGTTATTCCAGGAATCCTTTTCCAAATAATTATTCCAGCGCCTCCCTTTTAAGAACCCCTTTGATATTACTTAATATAGCAGTTATTGATGTATATTGGTTTGCTATTGAGTCTGACAATACTTGAAGCGATTTAGCATGTTTACTTAATTTTATGGATGGAGTGTTTGTATGTTTAGGTGTGCTTGGGAGACTGGGTGGAATGAGGAATTGACCAAAACTGTCAGTCTCAGAATACCTCTGTCACTACAGTTAACCGATTATATGCCTTAAACTCTCTTTGTAGGTAGACATAATTTTTGAGAAACGCAGACCAACTGACTTCCTTTCAATAAAAATTGTATTTCTGCTCTGTTCCAAGAGCCAGCCAGGAGCAGCAATTTGAGGGTTCAAATCCTGTTCAGCCACGGGAAATTTTGGGGTGACCTTTTCACTGGCAAGTCCCACTCTCTCTGCCTCGGAGGAAGGCAAGGGCAGACCTCTTCGGAATAAATCTTGCCCAGAAAACTCCATACCATGGATTCAAATTCACCTATTTCCCCACATTTCCTTTTGTGTGATCAAAAAAAAAAAATCCCGAAGTCTGACCGTATTCCTTGATTATTTCTGGCTGTTGAAGAAAGCATCGATTGGTTTGGTAAAGGGTTAGGCAATGTGGAAAAAAGAGGAAAGAAATAGTTCTAAGGACAAAAATGCATATTTAACAACTAATATGAACACAGTGCGGGCAAAATTATCCTAAACCTATGCTTGCTTGGAAAACATCAATCAATGCTTTTAAAAAACAAACAAAACCAAAACAAAACAGTTTAGTTCTGTTTAAAGGCAAAACCTCAAAAATTCTCTCTTGGGAAAACTACATCCACAAAACTTTTAATAATACAATACTTATTGGAGACCCCGTTGTGTCGCCCTCTCTTTTAAATCCGAGAATATATTTCTTCCTTTCCGCCGTTAGTTGAGAAAGGACCCATTTTCGTTGGCAATGCAAGCACCTTTTTGCACCTAGAGGATCTGAGTCTGCCTAAAATTCATATTACCAAATTCCCCTGTGTTCTGTAACTTTTTCTGGCATGGAGGGGAGGAAGCATACTCTTGCTTTACCCCCTTTATTTCGACATTAAATTCACTGACCCACTCTTGATTTAAAGGATGGGGACTCAGAAGAACAAGCGGGGAGGGGGAGCGCTGGGAGGGGGTCCTGTCACTCTTTTTGAGTGACAGCTCCAACAGAACACCTTGGATTCCGACTGAGGCTGCATCCGCACGGGAAGAATAATCTGGTTTGACACCACTTTAGCTGCCATGGCTCAATGCTATGGAATTCTGGGAATGGCGCAACAAACTGCCATTGACAGCTAAAGTGGTGTCAACCCAAATTATTTCGATTCAGTCTTAGATCCCGCTCTGGCAAAGGAGGGAGAAGAACACTACACAGAAGCGTAGTGAGTTAGGAAAGGTAAGGCTACACCCTCAAACCCGTCTCCACCAAAACCTCAAACCCACGGAGCACCAGAAACAAGCGATCAGCCTGACACCCCCCCCCCAAAAAAACCCCCAACTTGTGTTGTTGTTGGTTTATTCGTGGGTTTTTCTTTCCTGGGGATCTGTGCGTACTTGTATTGTGTGTTGTGTGTTGTGTGTTTTGGCGGCTGGGAAGGATTCAGGACAGCTGGCCAAGAGTGTCTCTGGGGGGAATGAATAGAGTGTTCTTGCTTGGAATCAGTCAAGGTCGAAGTTAAGGTTTGAGACGGGTTTTCCCACCGTGGGAAAGAGGTTACCTTGGTGCTTTTGCCAAATCTTTGACAGGGAAGGAGGGGGGGGAGGGAAGAAAGAGAGCCCCAGTCCACCTCTCTCTTGCTTTGAATCTTGGCCCCCTTTGGGTGCCTTTGCCTGCCCTCCCTCCTTTCTTGCAGCTGGCTTCCTCCTCCTCCTCCTCCTCCTCCTCCTCCTCTTCTTCTCAATGGGATCCCTTCAGGAGGGCTGCCTTCCTCTTCTCCAGATGTCCAGATCGCCCTCCTTTTCAGCACGTTTTAATCAGGGCGGCCTCCGATCTCCAAAAGAAAAGAGTCCTAATTAGAGAGAGCTGTCTCTCTCTCTCTCTCTCTCTCTCTGGGGAGGCTGGTTCAGAAGTCCCTTATCGCATTCCTGGGGGGAGCTTTGGGCCAGGGCAACACCAGCACCTCCGCCTGGCTCCCAGCAGAATTGGGAAGGTCAACCAGCCTGAGCTGCCCTGGGGGAGGCCCAGAGCATTGGAAGCCTCGGCATTTTGGGAAAAGCTGAGCAGCGGAAAAGAGAGAGAGAGAGAGAGAGAGAGAGAGAGAGAGAAAGAAGAAGGAAGGGAGGAAGGAAGGGAGGAGAGTTGGGTGAGATAAGGCGGCCTGGAACAGCTGCAGGGGGAAGAAGGGCAAGGCTTGGGCACCCCGGCCTTGTCAGCGCTGTCCAGGGTGGCCAGATGTGTCCTCACCGCAAAAGAGGACCAGGCACCACAAAAACGGAGGACGTGCCAGGAAAAAGGGAGGACATGGCCAAATCAAAGCTCAGAACACCCCTAGAACGTTACTTTATTACTTTATTACGGTCAAAGACCAGCATAAAAGCAACATGAAAACAATATGGTTAAAAATAAAATAAAATAATAAAATAAAATAATGCATAAATAGGAATCCATTAATATTACATTAACAAGCAATACACTATTAGAAATACAAATTCATCCTTCTGAGCCCTGCTTCAAAGGGAGGACGTTTTGGAATGCCATCTGGACAGAAGGTCGAAATGTAGGACGTGTCCTGGAAAAGGAGGACCCCGACAAGGTGGAGAAAGGAGGACGGGGTATTTCCTCTCCCAAATAAGAATTCTGCCTCTTCAAGGAAATTTTATTCCCCGTTTCTAGTGTGGCTGTAACTTAAAACTTCAATGAAACCATTTAGAAATAAGATCTTGCAGCACCTTTGAGAGCTGAAAGATAAAAGTTGGTCGCCTGAGCTTTCCTAGACTTGACCCTCCTTCCTCATAGATCCCTCTGCATACTGGTTTTCCAGACGAATACGGCTATGTCTTTGAATTCTACCATTTAGAAATGGCACAATAGCACCCCAAACTCACAAAAACCTTTAATCGGCCAACCACACCTATATGGCCAACGTGGCTAACCCTTGAATATGTGGTTTAGAAATAGTTTGGGCATCCAAAGGAAAGGGACAGGCAATGACCAAGAGGATGCGAAGGCAACAAATAGAAGAGTTCTAGGTGCCCACGATTTTCAGTGTCTCATTCCCTGTAATGCTAGAAATTTGGGGAGCGAAGGCCTTGAAGGAGGCGCAATGCCTTTCTCCCATTCCTACAATGGAAATTCGTATTGCCCTCTTTCGGAGTTAAGGAACCCCCTAGATTGGAACCTAGGAAATAAAGTAAATATATACATTTAGGACCAGAACCACTGGTTGGAAGCCCTGTTGTTGTTTTGTGCCTTTGTGGTGGTTTCCGATTTATGACGACTTTAATCAAGTTGTGTGTATCTGTGTGTGTCTGTGTGTGTGAGTCGGGGGACACACACACAAGTTTTGTTCAGAAGGGGTTTGCCCTTGCGTCCCTCTGAGGTTGAGAGAGTGTGACTTGCCCAAGGTCACTCATGGGGTTTCCAATCTTGGTCTTCAGCGCTCAGGCCACTACTCGATGCTGGCTCTGTTGACCTCCATGGGAATGGGTTGGCTAAACCCCAATGCTCCAAGCTGCAAAATCTACACTAGAATGCAAGGGTGGGACGGGTTCGTTTGAACTCCCTCACAAGCCCCTGAAGCTGGGCACAGACACTTTAGGCTGAGATCCTAAGGCAGTGCGGCTTTATTGCGGCAGATCACTTTCTTCCAGTGTGGAAGCCATTGGCATCGATGTGGCTCCGCAGTGAACTCTGGAGGCTGGCTTCCCTGCGCTTTAAGCTCGCAGCTTCGCCTTGCGATCTAAACTGCCTGGTGTTGTGTGATGGAAACAACTTCCCTTGAAATCAGTGGGACTCTTTAAGGAGGCAGCTCCCGAGGCTAGAAATTTGGGGAGTTCCGGCATTCTGCTGAAGCCAACACTTCCCTACATCTGAAATGCCCCCATAAATTCAAGGACATTTATTTCTAAGTGATGAGTTGAGGATCCTTTGGACACTGGTGAATGGGTTTTATTTTTCAGGAAAGCTGTAAGAGTTAGATACCCTTACCAGGGATGAAGTTTAGGAAATCCCTAGTAGAGTATGGGCCTATGTTTGTTTTACTAGGGAGTTCTTACACTTACTCAGGTATGCTTATTTCTATGGGGGGAGGTAGGATTCCAGTATCCACCGATGGTAGCCCACCATCCCCTTTCCATCGCCTGGGCCATGTTTCATCTTTTGCATTGGTGCAAATACAGGGGCTCTGGAGCCTGTCATCGGTCTGTTTATAGGATGGTCCCTGTCCTCTGTTTTGATTATTCTATCTTTTCAAGCCAAACAAAAACTGAAAGTCAATCTTCTCAATACTTGTATCGTTTGTTAATTCCAGTAGAAGGTTAAATCATGCTCCCCGAAGGTAGTAATAACTCGTCTGGAATAGTGGTTTGAGTGTTGGATTATGACTCTGGCGACCAGGGTTCTGAAACCCACTGGGTGACCTTGGGTAGGTCACATGCTCTCAGCCTCAGGGGAAGGCAGTGGCAAACCTCCTCCGATCAAATCTTGCCAAGAAAACCCCATGATAGGGTTCCCTTAGGGTGGCGCCATAAGTCGGAAATGACTTGGAAGGCAAACAACAACAACAACAGGATCCCACTCTCTCTTCCTCTCTCTCTCCCCCTCTGTATGGGTTCCCAGAGCAGTTTTGGCAAAGTAAGGCAAACAGGTAGCATGCAGGTTTCAAATCTACAGGGGACTCCTTAGTATCCATTGGGGTTTGCTTCCAGGATTTGGAACCACACAACAACAACAATTGGCTCACACATTGTAAACCTCTTAGGGAGTGCTAGTTCACTGAAAAGCAGTATAGAAATGTGCTTCCTCTTGCTAGATCAACCACAAAAGGGCTTTGGGTAGGCCCGCATTTGGGAGGCTCTATATGTTCCAAGTCCTGTCGAGGTGAATTTAGGAAGGAGGCCCTTGATCAAAGCGCCTTTCTTCTGTTTTGAAGCAGCTGGGGATCGGGTGGCCTTGGAGGCATCTTCCCAAGGGAAATGCCCCGCATTGAATGATCAGGGTTGTCCCTCCTCCCTCTGGCCAGCCTGATGTCCTCCACTCCTGATGGAAAGAAGAAAGTTTGGCCCAGGCCTCCTGTGTCTCAAGGAAGGAGGCCCTTTGCTGGTGTCAGCAGAAGGAAATCGGTGTGCAAACAAACAAACAAACAAACAAACACACCAAGGTGTCCCTTGCCATTGCCAGCTCGTGTTTTTCTTGGAAGACGCAAACCACTCCCAGGGAGGAAAAAAGGCTGAGCAGCAACTACTTTCCGGGTATTAGGGAGGCAGCCTCCCAAAGCCTTCCTCCCCTTGCTGCTTTCTTTCTTTCTTTCTTTCTTTCTTTCTTGGAGTGAGATCGGGAAAGCGCAGGCAGATCGCGTTAAGGAGGACCTGCCCAAAACATGCCTTGGTCTCGGGCTCAAGGGCCGAGGAGCCGAGAAGAGATAATATTACTTTCTAATTACTTTCTAGCCCAAATGGTTTAACTGGCTCCAAGTCATTAATGAAAGGGGGTGTCTAAACGCCTGATTTACGATTCGGTGTCACCCGGGGGTCAACGGAGACGATTCTTTGCCATCTGAAATTCGCTCCCTTTCTTTTGCTGCTGCTTCCTTTTCTATATATATATATATATATATATATATATATGAGAGGCTGTTTGTTATTGTTTGGAGGAGCAATTTTCACTTACAGGAGGAGGTTATTTTTCATTTAACGGCGCGCCGTTTTTATTGCAGACCTTTCGGAAAGTCGATCTTATAAAACAAGTGAAAGCCCAGAGAGGATGAGAATAAAGGGCAGCTTGGACGTGTGAAACGGCAGGCGGGTTTGCTCCACAGATGGGGCTTTTTTTTTTTTTTGCTCTTCACTATGGGGAGAGATTAAGGAAAACAAGGCTGGTTTGTGGGAAGGATCCAGGCCGGCTTTTCCCGGAGGATCCCAGGCTTCCCACCAAAGAAGCCATTGCAGGGTGAAAAAGAGCCCCTGGGCTTTCCCTTCCCAGCAGCCTGCCTTGCATCTACCCACCGAAACAGATATCATCCCCAAATAAAGACAGGCTTGGCACTTGGCACTCAGTCACACTGAAATCAATACTCAGGTTAGGGTCCTGTGCATGCCTAGCTTAGGGTAATAATAATAATAATAATAATAATAATAATACATTTATTCTTATACCCCGCCTTTTGCCAAGGCAATCAAGGCGGCTCACATAATATAAGAAACAAAGCATATTATGAGATAAGGTCCAAGACTTACAGCATTAAGTATGACAGTATATTCAAAGATATAGCCGTGTGAGTCTGTAGACTCAGTATGTAGAGAGAGATCTTGTGGCACCTTTGAGACTCCCTGAAAGAGAGACGTTTGTTGGCAGCATTTGTTCAGAGGGAAGCTGCCCTTGCCTTCCTCTGCGGATGAGAGAAAGCAAATGTACCCGAGGAAGCAGACTTTAGTCTAGGAAAGCTCATGCTGCCAACTTCTTTCTTTCAGTGAATCTCAGGGCCTTTGCAGACTGCTAGAAATAGTGCAAATTGAGTCCACTTTTAGGGTTAGGGTTAGGGAATCATGGGAACTGTATTTTATTGTGCTCTCTGACAGAGAAGGCTCAATGTCTCAGAAAAAACAAAAAAACCAAAACAATTCCCATGATTCCCTAACACTAACCCTAACCCTTAAAGTGGACTCAATTTGCACTATTTCTGGCAGTCTGCAAAGGCCCTCAAAGGTGCTACAAGATCTCTTCACATAGCATTAAGTGTGTGTGTGTGCGTATGCCTTCAAGTCGCCTGTCGACTTATGGCAATCTCTTGAATTTCAGTGGGTTTGTTTAAGGCAAGGAATTACTCAGAAGTGGTTTTGCCAGTTCCTGCCTCTGAAATACAGGAACTCTCCCTAAAAGCAGAAAAAGACCGAGGCTACCATACTTCGGTGCTATCATGAGGAGACAGGATTCCTTAGAAAAGATACTAATGCTTGGCAAGGGAGAAGGCAGTAGGAAAGGAGGAAGACCCCCATGACAGGTGGATGGACTCACAGCAAGGAAGATACGGTGCCTTGGATTTGCAAGACCTGAGCAGGCTTGGAGGTCTCTCATCCATAGGGTCGCCATTGAGGGCAGTTGACAACAGCAAACGGGAACTTTGCTCCTGTTTGGGCTTGCCCTATAATTGTCGTTGTATGCCTCATAGTCATTTTTTACTTATGGCGATCTTATCGCAGCGTTTTCTTGGCAAGTTTCTTCAGAGAGGCGGCTTGCCATTGCCATCCTCTGAGGCTGAGAGAGTGTGACTTTCCCAAGGTCACCCGGTGGGTTTTTAGTCCTAGTCCGACACTCAAACCACTACACCACGTTGGCTCTCTTGTGGCGCTATAATAACGATAGATCTTCCCTCTCTGCTTATCTCACTTTTCCTCCCCTCCTTACTCCCAAGGAGAGAAAAGAAGTCGCTTTACTGTCAGGTCATTCTGTGAAAATAAAAAGAACTAAGGAGTTGACTAGATTAATTTTCAAAGCAATAGCAGGTGTTGGTCTTTTTCTGCATAAAAAGAAGGAAGGGATGAGAGGGAGAAAGGGGGGGGGGGAAAGAATAATTAGACCTCTTGATAAAATGTGAATTAGATGTATGCTTTTATACAATTTAGCAGCACCTTTAAGATTAACTGGTTTTTATTTTAACGTGGACTTTGGTGGATGTCAATCCACTTCTTCAGATGCCGCATGGAATTTTATATATATATATATACACACACACAATTCAATTCCATATATATATATATATATATATATATATAATATACAATTCCATTCTATATATATATATATATATATAGACACAATGTGTGTGTGTATGAATGATATAAATGATTGGATTAAGGCACTTGCCTTGTGAGTCTCCTATTCTCTTAACCACAAAGCCTTGTCCTTTTACACGGAACGAACCTGTGCTTTCGTGGTGAGAAAGAGGAGCAGAACCCTTGAACATGATTACCTCTGGGCATGATGCCCAGAGGTCCTCCTTTCCCGGGGCACGTCCTCCATTTTAGCCTTGTGTCCAGGAGGAATTCCAAAAACGGTCCTCCCTTTTGAGCATGGCCAAGAAGCCTGGATCTCTAGTTCTAGAACAGTTTTAAGCTTGTTTTTTTTCTGGACCTTTTGCACGGCCTCGTCCTCCTTTTAGGTTCGGGACATCTGGTCGTCTTGCCTCTGGGGGACTTGGACTCACCCCCCTCCCTCGGCCCCTTTTAAAACTATAACTCCCACGCCGGTTGGGAAATTCTGGGAGTTATAGGCCAGGCCGAGTTGGGATGAAGGGCAGGGCAGAGGATGCCAAAGGAAGCTGCTATTGCGATTGCCAACCTAGCTATTTGCAAGGCTAGGCGAGGAGGGCTATTTTGGTCCTTCCTTTCTTTGGCTTTCCTGGGGTTCATGGCTCTGGGAAGCAGAAGGCGGCTAGGAGAAATGGAGGCTTCGGGATCGGGATGCCTTCTTAGGGAGGAGGAGGAGGAGGAGGCGGCATTTAATTCTTTGTTGCAGGAAGCTGAGAGGGACCAGGAGTGAGTTCAAGGACAGGCGCTGCAACTCCCCATTCCTGACCATCTTTGTTCTTTCTCTTGGCAGGTTATGGGACCGTGGCCTTTGATGGGACTCCAAGTTATGGCCACACTCCTTCCCATCATGCCGCCCAGTTCACCAACCACGCCTTCAAACACGAGGATCCCATGTCCCTCGGCCAGCAGACATCGCTAGGTAATCCTGAACCAGCAAAAGGAACTTCCTTGGAAATCGCTTTCCTCCCCCTAAGAAGAGACTTCATCCACACTGCATCCACACTGCAGATATAACCCGGTTTGATACCACTTCAACTGCCATGGCTCCAGGCTATGGGATTCTGGGCATTGCAGTTTGTTTGGACAACAAACTGCAGTGCCCAGAATCCCATAGCCTGGAGCCATGGCAGTTAAAGTGGTATCAAACCGGGTTATATCTGCAGTGTGGATACAGCCTTAGCCAAGCCTGGCACTGGACGTGCATACCCCCCCCCCCACAGATTCCCACACTAAAGTTTTCCAGATGCTTTGGACTTCAGCTCCCAGAATCCCCTAACTGTTGACCAGACTGGCTGGGGCTTCTGGGAGTGGAAGTCCAAAAGCCAAGTCTGGGACTCACTGCTTCTAAGAGGGGTGAGTGGAGGGATTTCATTCAGAGGTGCTGGGATTGTGTGGGTTTTATTAGGATGAGTAGTACAGTAGTTTTGGGTTGGAGGTAAGCAAAGAGAGGTCCTTCGTGGTTGGGAAAATAATGGCTAGGGGGACATTGGATCTCATGCTAAAATGAGATTTGGATCTATACCTTTATTGACTCCCAGAAAGGAGCACAAAAAGATAGGGGATTTCTAGGCTTAAAGTCTATTGTTAGTCCTGACTAGAGTAGGACCATTGAACCCACTGGATTTAGCTAATGTTGGTTCTTCTTTCAACACTTGAGTCAATTGTTTACTCTAACCAACAGGTTGCCAGCCAAAGTTTTTGGGAGATGGAAGGAAAACATGATTTGGACATTCAAGCCCTGGTACCCTGTTTACATGATGTCAGGGGATGTAATGGAAGTTTAGGGCCTCAGATTATGAGGTCGGAGATCTCTAGTTTTTTTTTTTTTAAATCTGTTTTAAAAATATATTAGAATAATACACTTTAAGAAAGGTAATAATATGGGGTCTCCTGATGTAGTTTAAAGCCTTGGCATTCCTCTCTCTCTATGTTTTAAGGTTTGAATTTGATCCTCCACTCTTGAAGTTAGACATTTCAGCTATATACCGTTAAAACAAATTTTGGATTTTTAAAATGGCTGATGCATTTACCTTTTAAAAGCCTCCTATGAGCATTTACTGTAGTGTAAAAAAGAAAGAAAGAAAGAAAGAGATTGTGTTGGAGTTTACACTGTTGATAACCATGCACAAAGTTTCAGCCTTTTCTACACATGCAGCTACATTTGTGGATTGTTTTGCATCTAGTGCAGTTTTACTGGAGCTGAAGAGACTTGAACAGCACAGTTCTAAGCATGTCTGTTCCTAGTGTGCAATTTTCTATTCAATTGGATTTATTCCTGGATGTGACACTTATATATAGGCCCACACCTAACTCTGCACAGGACTGGTGCTAGGTTACAAATCATCCTGAGCAAAGCATACTTTCAGGCTCTCACATATCTATCTATATATGCACACACACACACAATCGCACATAGTGCTCATAGCAGGTATGGGAAGTGTGACCTCTCCAGATGTGGATGGACTATAGCTCCCAGCAACCCCAAGATAGCATAACCAATGGTGAGAAATCCTTGGCATCTGACAAAATCTGGAGGACCACATAATCCCCACTTTTGGTTTACAGTACTGTAGTGGTTATATTGCTTGTTAGTGGTGCCTCAAAGGAAAATCCCAAATGCATGACATCAGACTAGAAATGGAAAAGATGGAGATATACATCACTGATAGCTGCTGGAAGTCTAGTGTGTTATTTTTAGCACCCAAACATGCTTACAGTCCCCAGAAATCACTCAGCCGAAATCTTGATGGCTGCTTCCAGTGCTCACAAAGGGATTTACTTCTGAGTAAACATGGTTAAGAGTGTCCATTAAGATGATGTACTGTGCATTAAGGTGAATTAAATTCTGCAGGACTATTTCTGCAAGAAGTGTGTAGAGCTGGTGTTGTATCTACTAAAGTCTAAGTCCAACTCTTACCTCAAGAGGGCAGTTTCTAGTGTGCCGGAAGGAAACTGGGTGTTTTCTTTAGCAACCATTTTCAGATCCTACTGAAATCCCTTGAGCTTTAAAAATGAATGTTGCTGCCTACATTTGCTTTGCTTGGCTGGTGTTTAAAGCTTCTGTATTGCAAATGGCAGACTGCCTGAGAATAAGGGCTTGTTTGGTTGGTTGGAGAGCTCTTGTCTGGGATGAGCTTTCAACTCAGGACTAACTAGGGTTGCAGACTGCCAGAAATAGTGCAAATTGAGTCCACTTTAAGGGTTAGGGTTAGTGCTAGGGAATCATGGGAATTGTTTTTTCTCTCTCTCTGAGACATTGAGCCTTCTCTGTCAGAGAGCTCTGGTGCCACAATAAAATACACTTCCCATGATTCCCTAACCCTAACCCTAAAAGTGGACTCAATTTGCACTATTTCTGGCAGTCTGCAACCCCCCCCCCCATCCTACTGCCTATTTCCAAACAGCCTTCCTTACCCACAGATTCCTTATTGATGGAGTCAACTATCCATGGCCTGAAAATATTTTGGAAAATATATAAACTCCAAATAGCAAACCTTGATTTGGCCATTTTATATCCGAGACATCATTTTATTGTCCCATTGTATTTAATGGGATTTGAGCATCCACAGATTTTGGTATCCATGGGAGGATGTGTGTGTAGAACTAAACCCCAGTGGATACCAAGGGCCCACTGTATCCACTTTGTTTTTACATTAATTTTTGACTCAGGCAATTTACAGATTTAAAATAAAGAGGGATCAAGCCCTGCTCTCTCTCCAGAAGAAGATCAGCTACTGAAAATGGAAAGGGTCTTTCAGTTCAAAGAACTGGTTGGCTCTGGGCCTTCTTTAATCAGGTTTAAAAATGCAACTCCAGAGCATGGCCAGAAAAAGGCTTTGACACTCCAGTTTTCATTATGGTATTAGGCCTAAGCAGACTGCCAGAAATAGTGCACATTAAATTGAGGCACTGCCCTGGCTCAGTGCTAGGGAATCATGGGAATTGTATTTTTTTCTGGGACATTGAGCCTTCTCTGTCAGAGAGCTCTGGTGCCACAATAAATTACAGTTCCCATGATTCCCTAGCACTGAGCCAGGGCAGTGCCTCAATTTAATGTGCACTATTTCTGGCAGTCTGCAAAGGCCCATTGATCCTTCTTTGTGTAGGGCATGGGGTGACTTTTCTCTGGTTCCTTTGCAGGTGACCAGCAGTATACGGTGCCTCCCCCTGTCTATGGCTGCCATACCCCTACGGACAGTTGCACAGGCAGCCAGGCTCTGCTCCTCAGGAACCCCTACAACAGGTGAGAAGCCTTTCCTCAGCAAGGTTTACTGTCTTCTCTGCCTCCTCCAGCCTTCTGGCCTACATCCCACTTCTCCCATTTTGGCACAACAGTTTTATTGTTGGTTGCAATAAGCCAGTGCCTTGGATGGGCCCTCCTCCACTTCCTCCTTGCTCCTTCACCCATCCTGGTCTTATTTATAGAAAATAAGATTTGTATATTTATATTGATATATTTCACTTCCAAGGACAGGAGGAACATCTAATGACACTCTGTTATTTTCTTCATGGCAAGAAGATAGTAATCACAGAGACTAAGGTCCAAAACACACTACAGAAATAATCCAGTTTGAGACCACTTTAACTGTCCTGGCTCAGTGCTAGGGAATCCTGGGAATTGTAGTTTATTGTGGCGCCAGAGCTCTCTGACAGAGAAGGCTAAATGTCTCACAAAACTACAACTCCCAGAATTTGCTAGCATTGAGCCAGGGCAGTTAAAGCAGTCTCAAATGGGAGATGTGTTTTGGGTCTATGAAGCAAGGAAAGAAAACCTTGCCTTTTAGTATCCATGAGTGTATACCTTTTGCCATCTAAAATTTAAATTCTAATTTGTTTTCCAGAGGGTGGGTGGGAGACAAATTGATTTGGTGAAATTATTTTTAAATAATTCAAAGTTATAATTGTTCTAGGGATATACAGTTTTTTAAAAAAACCCAGACTGGACCTTTTGGCAGGTTTATAACCTGGTGCAAGCCAAATTAATACATTACAATCTGTTTATTGGAAGGGCAATGGATATTCTGCTTCTAATAATAATAATAATAATAATAATAATAATAATAATAATTTTTATTTCTATACCGCCCTATGGCGAACCAATCTAGGCGGTTTACAACAATTTCGGTCCCTTCTGGGTTTTCCACAGGGATCTGGTTGGATGATATGAGAATGGTATACTAGGCCAGAGAGGCTCTTTTTAAGTTTGTCTCTTTGAATAGCAGACACCACTCCTGAAATGTGTGTTCCAAATAGCTGGACAGACCTGAGAGGTTTTGTTTCTGGATCTGTGTTAGGCAAGCTGGAGCTCTCCAGAAATTTTGGGCAATAATGCCCCCAAGTCCCCCACTGGCCATGTTGCCTGAGGATGATGGGTGTTCTTGCAGGACGCTGTGGTCAGTTGGCAGTCTGCCAGTCCCTTGTTTCTGGTTTCTCCCTTACACTGCAATGGGACCTCTCTTTGTTGAGAAAAATCATTTTCAGAAGAGTTAGACCAAATCCTGGTCTAAATCCAGCAAAATCAAAGAAACCCTGGGACATTTTAAGCTTCCACACTATAAACACCCTTAAACAGCCTTAAAGCTTTGTCACAAATAGGCTTATTGAATATGTATTCCCTCTGCCTGTTTGGTTCTCAAGCATTTCTGCTAGAGTCAATTGAGTCCACTTTTAGGGTTAGGGTTAGGGAATCATGGGAACTGTATTTTATTGTGGCACCAGAGCTCTCTGACAGAGAAGGCTCAATGTCTCAGAAAAAAAACAATTCCCATGATTCCCTAGCACTAACCCTAACCCTAAAAGTGGACTCAATTTGCACTATTTCTGGCAGTCTGCAACCCCCCAATAAGAAGTAGATTTGGTGTGCAGTGTTTTGCCCAAGATATGCTTGCAATGAAGATTTGGCTGTCTTGTCCTCCGGTCCTCAGAGCCAGCGGAAAGGCCTGAAGAAAACTTCACCCTTGTTTCCACTGGATTTTACAGGGAATTAAGCTCAGTCCAGTTTCCAGTGAAACTGATGGGGATCATTTTGGTTTGAGGCAAAAGTATCATCCACATAACCATCCCAGAGATCTCTGGCCTGTCAGGGAGATGGAAAATGAGGGACATTTGCTCAGTGGCAAACCTCTATCTCCCTGACAGAAAGCAGAAAGGGAGTTGACCGGGGAAGGATCCTTTCCACCAACCCAGAATGACAGGATGAAATCGTGGCACTTGAAAACTGCCAGTGAGTCTCTGTGAGAGAGACAACATGCTGGCTCTTAAATGAATCCCTGTAAACTGCTTCTTCCTGGAGATAAAGACCAACTGTGAGAATAGACCACACTACTGTTTGAAGCCTGTATTTCAAACCACCAGAAAGCAGGGTGCTGGGTTTGTCCAGATGCGGTCGTAGGTGGGTTGGTTTTGCAAAATCTTGATGTGCTTAAAACCAGCGAGGAACCCCTGCTGTTCATTCATTCCAGTCAGATGCTGGGTGCCTTCTCCTAAATCAGGGGTAGGCAACCTTTCCCCTTTAAGGGCCGAGGGACTTCAGCTCCCAGAATCCCAGGAGCTATTGGCTAACATGGGATTATTGGCCAACATGGCTGAGGCTTCTGGGAGCTGAAGTCCCTTGGCCCTTAAAGGGGAAAGGTTGCCTACCCCTGTCCTAAATCATCCTTGCTGCTGCAGGAGATGTGGGTCCTTGCCATGAACTTTCCCTCTTTATTTCCCTCCTGAGAATGTGACTGGCTGAGAAAGCCCTCTGCATCCGCACTGGAGAAACGTGGCACCACTTTCACTGCCATGGCTCAATGCTATGGAATTCTGGGAGTTGTAGTTTGTTGTGGCACCAGAGCTCTGAGCATGGCAGTTAAAGCAGCGTTTCTCTAGTGTGGATGCTGGCAAACAAAGGCAAGCACTCCCATCCTTGTGAGCTTGGTGGGCCAGTCCATTTGTGGGCCCCCAGACCACACCGACCTGCCAGGTTACAGAGGCAGGGAGCAGTCTTTGAGCTGCTGGGATGGAAGGGGAGGCTCTCTGAGTTTATTTATTTCGGAGTTGGTTTAGGAGCCAGAACCAAATCCTTCTCTCCTCCTCCTTTCCTCCACCTATTTTTCAACTTTTCATGAACTTAGAACCAATCCCACCTCTTGGAGTGGCTAAGAAAATGTATGTACACACATACACACACACCCCACAGCATCTCTTGTTACACAGGCTTGTTGCTTTTACCATCATCAATCCGACTGAGTTGTTGTGTGCTTTCAAGTCGGCTCCGATGTATGGAGACCCTTTTCATAGCGTTTTCTTGTCAACATTTCCTCAGAGGAGTTTTACCATTGCTTCCAGACCCGGGATTTGAACTGTGATCTTCTACAGTCTTAGGCTGCATCCGCACTGCCGAAATAATTCGGTTTGACACCACTTTATCTGCCATGGCTCAGCGCTATGCAATTCTGGGAACTGTAGTTTGTTGTGGCACCAGGGCTCTCTGGCAGAGAAAGTTAGATGTCTCACAAAATTACAGTTCCCAGAATTCCATAGCATTGAGCCATAGCAGTTAAAGTGGTGTCAACCTGGATTATTTCTGCAGTGCGGATGCAGGACCGACACTCCGACCACTAAACCAGTTGGCTCCCATGTCCATCTGAGGAGGTCAGGCGTCACTCGCAAAACTTGAAAAAGAGACCATTTTGGAGGACAGCTTCCAGAATCCCCCAGTCAGTATGAGGAGCTGCTATGCTGGATGGGGGATTCTGGGAATTGTAGTCCCAAGCATTTACAAGTTTCCGAGTTCTGGTCCCTCAGTTCCAGACGCTGTTTTGCTACTTCTGTTCTAACTTCAAGGTTAGAGATGTGGCAACAAAGGGCCTTTGCAGACTGCCAGAAATAGTGCAAAGTGAGTCCACTTTAAGGGTTAGGGTTAGGGAATCATGGGAAGTGTATTTTATTGTGGCACCAGAGCTCTCTGACAGAGAAAGCTCAATGTCTCAGAAAACAAACAAACAATTCCCATGATTCTGTAGCACTAACCCTAACCCTTAAAGTGGACTCAATTTGCACTATTTCTGGCAGTCTGCAAAGGCCCAAAGAGAGGAGGACCCAAATTTGTTAACCCATCTGTCCGGGAATATTGCCCTGCAACGACGCTGCCAGAGACATCTTTCAATGTCTTCCTTTATAGGATGTCCAGAAATGGGATGCTTCCTTAGCCATCAGCCCGTTTCTTTCACGAAGCCCCTCTTTGACTATTGGGCTGGGACTCTGGAGACCAGGGTTCGAATCCCCCGTGGGCCATGGGTGAGCTTGGGCAAGACACACTCTCTCAGCCTCAGAGGGAGGCAAAGGCAAAGCCCCTCCGAACAAATCTCGGCATGGAAACCCGTTGATAGGTTTGCTTTAGGATCGCCAGGGGTAGGAGAAGCCTTGAGGGCGCACACAACAACAAACAGCTATTCGGAGGAGGTTTAATGTCTCCAAGCCCCTCTGTTTAATAGCTCTTTGTTGTTGGGTGTGTCTTCAAGGCTTTCTCAAACAAGATCACACAGCACAAATGTGTTTTGTCTCTCTCTCTCTCTCTCTCTCTCTCTCTCTGTGTGTGTGTGTTAAAGGAAGCTGTGAGGAACAAAAGAGAGACAAGATTACTCTCCTTTCTCTACCCAGAAGTAATTTGTTTAAATTGGAGGTCTTTGGAAAGAAGACTAAGCTTGCCTGCCTATGTATGAGACAAAGGATACACGGTCTCTCTCTCTCTCTCCCCAGATCCTATGGCACTATGGGATCCCCTTAGACCTCTGATGGAAAACAGGGTCTTAATGCTATGGGTCTTCATATAGGTCCAAATGAACCTTGTAACTCAGAGAGAGACCATGCCCGCCTTCTAAGCCTTTGAGTCGAAAGAGTCCAAATCCTGGGAATGGGGAATATTCTTGAGCGGCAATATAGGTATTATATTGGGAATATTCTTGCCTCGCATTATATTGTAGCAACGCAATGAGGGGCAAGAGAGGTAAGGCAGGAGCCGAGACAGAGACAGTGTCGGGCTTGCTTCGTTAGTCTTAATTAACGAGAGCCAGGAGGGGAGGCGTTTCGCCGTTAATTAGTTAGCCCAACCGAGAAATAATAATAATAATAATAATAATAATAATAATAATAATAATAATAATAATAATAGCTCCTTCTTCGCAGTTCGCGGCTCCTAAAAGCAAAGTCGCATCAAACCGAACGGAACGAGAGGCGTCAGAGGCTCTGGCTCGACGCACTTTCGTCTACTCTGGCTGCGTCCGCACTAAATAAATAACCCGGTTTGACGCCGCTTTAACTGCCATGGCTCAAGGGATTGTGGTTTGTTGTGGCTCCAGAGCAGAATTCCCAGAATTCCATAGCCTTGAGCCAGTGTGGATTTAGCCTCCTCTACCCTTTCAATTGTTGCTTGGCGTTCCTTCTTTAGATCCCCGGTAAATCGCTTTCCTATTCCAGGCTTTCCTGACCTCTCATCCTTCAAGCGTTTGGTGTTGACTGAAGATTTGTGAAGGGGGGGGGGTCGCCTCGCTTGCAGATCTCCCCTCTCCAAACTGCCTTTAGGGTTTGTTGGTACCTTTCTTGCACCCGATCCTTTGAGTGGTTGCATTCCATCAATTCATTGGGATCTATTTCTACCTAAACTTGATTCAGATCACAGCAGGGGCCTGTGCTGCCACTCCACCGGTTTGTTTGTTTAGCCTACAGCACCTGGTATTCCTGGGCAGGAATACCCATCCAAGTACTAACCAGGCCTGACCCTGCTTAGCTTCTGAGATCAGACAGATCAGGCCTGTTCAGGGTGGTATGGCTGTAAGCACTTCACAAGTTTGTTAAGTCCTTCTTGTGGAGGAACAAAACTAAATACCCGCATAAACACAACAGGTCAGATTAAACACCGTGAAACTTTGCGGGAGCTTCTGTTCTTTTAAAAGTGCAATACTTCTGCTGCTCTGTCTTCTCTTTTAATTTGCTTTGTGCATGTTGAGACTGCGAGAGCAAACAGAGCCAGGAGTGTACAAAATATAGCGGCTTATCTTCCTCCTTACAAACGCCTCTACTCCTCTCTCTGCCTTGCCATAGTCTGCAATTCTGAATATGGATCCTGCACCAGTACTTAACTGGCTAGCTGAAAGCATTTCTTACCCAGTCCAGTTTGTAATGGAAGCCTACATCTTCTCACCTCTTCAAAGAGTTCTGCCAATTATCTCTGACATTGTTTAATGCAGGGGTAGGCAACCTTTCCCCTTTAAGGGCCAAGGGCCTTCAGCTCCCAGAAGCCTCAGCCATGTTGGTCAATAGTCCCATGTTGGCCAATAGCTCCTGGGATTCTGGGAGCTGAAGTCCCTCGGCCCTTAAAGGGGAAAGGTTGCCTACCCCTGGTTTAATGTTTCCTGTACCTCTCCTGGAATACCATTCCCTTAATGCTATGTTCATGAATTCTTGTTAGCCTGCTTACCAGTGACTGCATCACTTTGTCATATTGCAACCCCTTTCACACTTTGTTTGTTGCTGTTGTGTGCCATCAAGTCCTTTCTGAGAAGATTTCTTAGCAAGATTAGTTCAGAGGAGGTTTGTCATTGCCTTCTCCTTAGGCTGAGAGTATATGACTTGCCCAAGGTTGCCCAGTGGGATTCATGGTGCAGAAGAGATTCAAACCCTGGTCTAGAGAGGTGTAGTGCAACATTAAAACACTGCACCAGGTGGGCTCTCCCTGAGAGTAAATCCCACTGAACTGACTGAAATGAATTTCTGGGCAAATGCAAGCAGGCATTTCTCCTAATCTGGTAAATGTTCCACCCAGTGAATAACACCCTGGATATGAAAGGAAGGGACACTGTTTTGCTTACTCCAGTTCACATGCTGGCCCTGGGACTGAACCAGATTGAGAGCGTTTGACAATGATTTTTTTCTTCAGAAGGTGTCCAAGAGATGGAGGAAGGATTATGAATGTTTAGGGCTAAAAGTAAGGGCAGATGAAGATTGATCTGAGTGACTTGTCTTGCACGATTCTGAAAGAGTAACTGCTAGACTGCTGCAGAGACATGACAAAGATTTCCTTGATACCTTCAGGCTGGACAAAGAGGTTGTGGCACAAACTTATATAGGCTTCACATTATGTTTCCTTTGATTCTGTAGATTTATGTGGCACAAACAGGTATCATAAACCTGCCCTAAACACATACTCATTTTAATGCTTGTAAATGCCTCTGAGGAGTCTTTTGCAGTTTTTCTAAAGGTTAACAGTTCTGTCCCCAGAGGGACAGCTCACCATCCTTTAACACAAAAATAATACATGTTTGGAAGTAATAATATTACTCAGATAAAAATAACATACTTGAAAGCAGTCATAGCTCCAGAGAGCTGCAGCAAGAAATCTATTACCATATTGTGGCTTTCTTCGTACAGTTGACAGGAGGAAGGTAATATCATCCAGAGGAGCAAATCAGAGAAACAGAAATTGTTTTATTCATGTGAAGTCCTGAAAGGTAGCATCTTGGAATATTAGTTAATAATCTTCAATGTCTGGCTGGAAAGACAGTTCCTCTCAGGGACTGATTCAGACCACAATGGCTTGTTTCTCAAAATTTGTTATTTTAATCCAATCCCAAGGATTGGGAACACTGTGGCCCTCTTCATAACTGTTGAATATAACTTCCAGAATTCCACACTATTGGCAATTCTTACTCTGATCTAATAACTCATCAATAGCTAGGATTTCAAACAGCAGAAGAGATTTTTTTTTGTTTTTTTGTTAGGCAAGAGCAGGGGTAGGCAACGTTTTTGAGCCAGGGGCCGGGTTGCTGTCCCTCAGACAATTGGGTGGGCGAAGCACCAAAAATAAATAAATAAATAAATAAATAAATTTAATTTTTTTAAAAAAAAATATGCATGCACACACTCTCAGCCCCAGAAAAGCCATGGCAAAGCCCCTGTGGAGAAAACCCCAAGAACAAGTATTAACAACAATAATCAATGTCATCATGGCGGGGGGTGGCGGCGGCGGGGGGGGGCAGGACCCGGTCTGGGGCCGGTCCAAAGGCCTTGGGGGGCCGCATCCGGCCCCCGGGCCTTAGGTTTCCTACCTCTGGGCAAGAGGCTTGTAGATGAAATAAAGCAATTAGCCTTGTGATTTGCACAGGACTCTTCAGAGAGGGTCTGCAGAATTCTTGGATGGCATTTTTAATGCATTTTTATGCATTCCCCCCCCCCCCAGCAAAATGCCTAAACAAATAATCCTGGGTCTGATAGGTTTGATTCCTGTGCAAAGACATGGTTTGCCTTTGACAACTTATCCCAATATTTGTGTGACTTCTGCATTGCAAGAAACAGCATAAAATTATTGTACATTTTTATGTTTTTCTCCTCTGACCAAACCTTCTTCTTTTTCAGGAGACATTTTTAAAATCCCAGTTACCTTTAGTTTCCCCCCAGCACAGAAAAATCTACACTACAATGCCTATCATCCCCTAAATAACATAATGAAGAATCATAACCCAACAGCTGGAAGGTACCAGGATCAGAAGAGCTTAAAGAATTTTCTCTTTTCAGATTAGCTTGCCAAATATTTCATATACCTTCATCACTAGACCCAGAATTCTTTATTAGAACCCACAAAAACCTAAAGACATAAAACAGATTCTGAAGCTTTAATTTAGTTGGGGAGACTTTCAGTGATAACACACATACACTCTCTCAACTTATTCCTCTCTCCCTGCCCTCTCCAGGATCAATGCGAATAGATGTGTAGAGAGATGTAGAACAGTGGATGAGGATGAGGAATTATAGAGGGTTGAAACTTCTAATCTTTGAAGTCCTATTAACACATTTTAGTTTCTGAGGTTTAACAACAATTCTAATGGATGTTCATATCTTTCTTTGCAGCAGCAATGTTCTTATTACTGAGAAAGCTACCATATTATGTATTAAGCAAACACATTTTGGAGATTACACTATGACTAAAGCTAACCAAATTTGTATCTTTTTTTTAGGGCCTTTGCAGACTGCCAGAAATAGTGCAAATTGAGTCCACTTTAACTGCCCTGACTCAGTGCTAGGGAATCATGGGAACTGTAGTTTATTGTGGCACCAGAGCTCTCTGACAGAGAAGGCTCAATGTCTCAGAAAAAAATACAATTCCCATGATTCCCTAGCACTGAGCCAGGACAGTTAAAGTGGACTCAATTTGCACTATTTCTAGAAGTCTGCAAAGGCCCTCAGGGTTCATCCATTTTAATGAGTTGATCCTTCCACAATCAAACAAACTTGCTGTGTTGAAGTTAGCAGCTGGTGGCACAGTGGTTAAATGCCTGTACTGCAGCCACTCACTCACAAACCATTAAGGTTGTGAGTTCGATACCAGCCAGGGGGATCAGACTTGTACCCAGCTTGTTGGGGGCAATTAGCTTACTTTGCTGAAGATGCTAGCCACAGATGCTGGTGAAACGTCAGAAAGAAACTCTTCTAAAACATGGCCACACAGCCTGAAAAATCCACAAAAAACTAAGCTTACTAAACTGTTTAGGGAGTGCTTAAGTGCACTGATAAGCAGTCTAGAAATGTACTTGCTATTGCTATAATTTGCTTATTTATTTAAATATTTTAAATATTCCATTCTATCCAAAGCTCTCAATTGTGCATATAATAAAATCAATTTAAAACAGTTCAGAACAATAAGATTAATTTTAAAGGCTAAAATCACATTAAACCATTTTATCACTTAAACCAAAGCAAAGTGAAACCAGTTAAAAGAATGTAATATAATGGAAACCATAGCCTATGCATAAACTGGATAATATTAGTTAGAGGCCAAAGGATTGAATAAAAAGCCATGTTTTGGCATGGCTGCAGAAAGACACCAGTGTTGGCATTAACTAGGCTTCTGAAGGGAGGTTATTCCACAACTGGGATGCCACAGCAAAGAAGGCTCTCTCTCATATTTTCCCACAGTGTATTGCTCCCCCTTTTGATGTGACACAGAGAAGGGCCCCACCAATTGAGCTGAAGTATCAGGCAAGCATATATAGGGAGAAGTATTCTTTTAGGTCCCAAGCTGTTTAAGACTTTAAATGTCATCACCAGTGCCTTAAATTCAGACTGGAAGCATATTGGAAGCCAATAAAGTTTCTTTGAACATGGTGTTATATTGTTTTTGTATCATGTCCAGCCAGCAGTCTAGGTGCTGCATTTTGCACTATCTGCAGCTTCTGAGTCATCTTCAAGGGGAGCCCCATGTAGAGTTCATTACAGTAGTCTAACTGGGAAGTTTACAGTAGACTAACACATGGACTACTGTGATTTATCCACAGTACTGTGTAATATAGATTTCCTAAATATAATAAGTCTAGCAAATTAAGAAATAGCTTTTGTGGCTATTCCTGAAAGCCAACTTACAGACAAAGCAAGATGGAGTCTACAATTTTATGTACATGTCTTTGAAGAAGGCCAAGTCAAAGTGTTGGAGTAATCCTGCATTCTCCCTAGTAGAAATAACTACAGTTCTTTATTTGAATGCCACCACCTCAATTTACTATCTTAAGAAAATTGAGTGAATTGTGTGTCATTTCATTCATTTCATCTGCTCCAGATGCCACAAGTCAGGATACTCTTGAGCTGCAGAAGATCTACAAGAATTCAACCTAGCTAATGAGAAAACTGAAATATTGAAGGAGTTCCCATAACCTGGTTCAAATATTGATCAGAAGCGAGACTGTAATCAAGAAATCTGAAGAAGACTAGGATTGGGAAGAGCAGCTATGAGAGAACTGGACAAGATCACAAAATGTAAAGACATAACTCCGAACACTACAATGAGGATTGTCCAAGCCATTCTCCATCTCCACATATGGATGGGAGAACTGGACAGTGAAAAAAGCTGATAGGAAGAAAACCAAGTCATTTAAGATGTGGTTCTGGAGAAAAGTACTGAGGATATTGTGGATGGCCAAGAAGATAAACAAATGGATTCTAGAACAAATGAAGCCTGAAATTTCTCTGGAAGCCACGGTGGCTATTGAGGCCATAGTACTTTGGCTGCACTGTGAGAGAAAAAAGGAATCATTAGCAGCTTCATTTCATTAGAAAAGACAATGATGCTAGGAAAGGTGGAAGGCAGTAGAAAGAGGGGAAGACCACATGCCAGATGGCTAAGGGGTTGACAGGTTTTTTTTTTGAGATGTCTCATCCACAGGGTCACCATGAATCTAACTCGAGGGTAATTAACAACAAAAACAGGTTACTGCACTCTTGTCCTCTCTGTTGTCGGTGGTCTTTTCATGCTTAATCAGCATACAGTTACCAAAACCATTCTCCTTTCTATTTTGTTTACATGACATTCTTCCTTAAACCTCTGCACTGGCTTCCTGTTAAACCCCAAATCCGTCACATGCACCTTACCATCAAATTCTTTTCTTCCATGGCCTTGTTTCTGCTCATATCCACTCTTATATCCCAGGGTATCCCTGCCAGTCATCTTTGCTTCTTCTGCTTTTCCAGGACCTTTCTTTCAGAAGACCATTCTTTCTCCTTTACTGATCATATGCCATCCAGAATCAAACCTGTAGCCAAGAAATTTAACTTGGCATGGCTTGAGTTCAGTAAGGGTAGTCAGCATAATTATATGAAAAAACAGGTGAAGTGTAGTACTTGCAAAAACATTATTATTTTGCAGGTACTCAAAATATTATCATATTCTCATTTTCCACCAGCAAACAAATATGCAGGCAGGGCAAGTGAAGTCCAGTGAGCAAAATGGCCAGTCCACCCATGGGAGGAGAAGCTAGAGGGACTTTCTGTGAGTTCAGGCCTCCATATTTCTTCCTATGACTATGGACTTACAGAGAAGACTTGTATGGTGCCACCCTTCTTTTTAAATTCAATTTTCCTCCTTAAATTTTACTTTTCTCACAAAGCCTTGATTCAGTTCCCTACTTCTCATGCCTCACTGTAATTCAACCTGTAACTAAGCCTATGCACACACAGCTGAAACAGCCTCACTTTCCCCTGTTTATTCCATTTTTATTTTGGTTTCCCACATACCTCTATTCTATACAATGCTGTCTCTAAAACTTTCCCCATTGGCTCAGTGACACCTTGTGGGGATATGGCTAGGCAACCACACTATGGAACCAAATAACCTTCCAAGTGTGTTTGCAAGCACCTAAAGACTCCACTGTCGAGTCTTTTTGCCAGTGTGGCATAGTGGTAAGAGTGTTGGACTGTGATTCTGGAGACTGGGGTTCAATTCCTAGCTCAGCCATTAAACCCACTGGGTGACCTTGGGCAAGTCACATGCTCCCAGCCTCAGGGAAAGGCAATGGGAAACCTCCTCTGAACAAATTTTACGAAAAAAAACCCATGATAGGTTCTCCTTAGAGTCACCAGAAGTTGGAGATGACTTGAAGGCACAAAACAACAACAAAAAGACTCCTCTCTCTCTTCCTTTCTCTCTCTCTTTGGTCTCCGAGAGTAGTTTTAACAAAGTAAGGCAAACAGGTAGTATGCAGGGTTCATAGCTAAAATGTTTATGACAGTAGGCCCTTGGTATCCATTGGGTTTGGTTCCAGGACCTTCTGTGGATAGTCAAGTGTCATTAAACACAGTAACATAGTGGAATTGTGTCCCTTATATAAAATGGCAAAAACAAGGTTTGCTTTTGGAATTTATATTATTTTTGAATATTTTCAAGCCATGGATGGTTGAATCTGTGGATAAAAAAATGTGGATACATAGTGCAGACTGTAATTGAATTTAAAGGTACATTCAAACATATTTACATGCAGTGCCTAAGCCCTGACTAAATACAGAAAAGTTTCAAGAAGAGGAGGACCTCAGCAGTGCCTGCACTCAGTCTTCAATCTGCTCTGACAGCCTTCACTTGGCCCTGACTCATGGTGACTCTGTGGATGAGACATCCTCAAGACTCCCTTGTCGTCCACTGCTCTGCTTAGGTCCTGCAGATTCAGGCCTGTGACCTCCCTGATTAAGTGTAGCCATCTGATATGCAGGTTTCCTCTTTTCCTGCTGCCTTCTATCTACCATTATTGTATTTTCTTGTGAGTCATGTCTTCTCATGATGTGGCTAAAATATGACAGCCTTGCTTTCATCATCTTAGCTTCTAGGGAGAGTTCAGGCTTGATCTGTTCCAGGATCCATTTGTTTGTCTTTTTAGCTATTCCCAGTATCCCCAGTGCTCTTCTCCAGCACCACATCTCAAATTTGTTTATTTTCTTTCTGTTGTCTTTTTTCATTGACCTTCTCACATCCATACATGGTGATGGGGAATATAATGGCCTGTATGATTCTAACTTGAGTGCTCAGTTGTATATCTTTACACTTTAGGATCTTGTACAGTTCTTTCATTGCTGCCCTTCCCCATTCCTAGTCTTCTTCTTATTTCTTGACTGCAGTCTCCATTCTGATCAAGGTTTACAAGGTATGGGGAAAGTTTAACTATTTTGGTTTCCTCGTTATTTAGGTTGAATTTGTGTAGATCTTCAGTGGTCATTTTTTAAAATCTTCAACAATAAGCTTGCTGTTGCACTTTCTTCTCTGACCTTCCTTAGTAATTGTCCCATGTCTGTGATGTTTTCTGCTAGTAGTATGGTGACATCTGCATATCTTAGATTGTTGATGTTCTTTCCTCCTATTTCCACTACTTCTTTTGAGTCTAAACCTGCCTCTTAGTATGATTTTTTTTGCATACAAGTTGAACAGGTAGGGTGATAGAATGCATCCTTGTCTGACCGCTTTGCTAACTGGGAACCATTCTGTTTCTCCATTTTCTGTTCTAACAGTAGCCTCTTGTCCTAAGTACAGATTTGTCATTAGGACTATCAAATGTAGTGGCACTCTCATGTTATTAAGGGCATTCCCAAGCTTTTTGTGATCTATGCAGACAAAGGCTTTGCTATAGTCTATAAAGCACATGCTAATTTTCTTCTGAAATTCCTTGATGCCCTCCATTAACCATTGTATGTTTGCAATGTGGTCCCTGATGTTTCTTCCTTTCCTGAACCCTGGTTGCACCTTTGGAATTTCTTTCTCCATGTATGATTAGAGCCTATGCTGCAGAATTTTGAGCATAATTTTGCTTGCATGGGAAATTAATGCTATGGTCCTAGAGTTGCTGTAGTCTTTTTGTGTCTCCTTTTTTATGGATGGGGATGTATATTGATCACTTCCAGTTTGTTGGCCACCATTTTGTTTTCCATATTTGTTGATATACTTTAATTAACACTAAAGTTGATTTTGTCTGTGTGGATTGTACCAATTGGAATATCTTTTGTTCCTGGTGATTTATTTTCCCCAATTTCTCTTATTGCAGCTTCCACTTTGCTTTTTAGAATTTGGGGTTCATCTTTGTATGGTTTTTCATTCCATGTGTCATTCATTTTTTTCATCTTTTTTGTATAGCTCTTCTGTGTATTGCTTCCATCATTGTTTTATTTCTTCTTGATCTTATAGTATGTACCTCTTCTGATCATAGAGCATCCCTACCCTTGATGTGAACTTTCCTTTGAGTTCCTGGATCTTGTGGAAAAGGTTTCTTGTTCTTCTTTTTTTTGTTGTCACCTTCTGTTTCTCTGCATTGGCTATTACAGTAGTTTTCTTTGTTCTTGTGTGATATTCATTGGATAGTTGCATTCATGATTCTCCTTTTGTTCCTATCCTCATTTTCTTTTGCTTCTCTTCCTTCCTTTACTGCTTGAAACATTTCATCTGTTATCCATTTTCTTTCTTTCTTTTTGGCCATTGTTAGCGCTTTTCTGTATTCCTTGACTATGTCCCTGGTTTCTGCACATAGTTCTTCTGATTTCCAGTTGATTATATTTAATAGTACAAATCTATTTCTTACGTTGTCTATAAATTCTGTTGATGTATTGTTCAAATCATATATTGGCATGATGACTGTTTTTGTTTTCTTCTGCTGTTTTACTCTAATATTTGATACAGGTCATTTATGGTCTGTTCCACAGTCAGTGCATGGTCTAGTTTCAGCTGCAAGATTGGAGTTTCTCCACCTACTGCTTCCAATTATATAGTCTGTTTGATTTTTGTGTTGACCATATGGAGATGTCCATGCGTATAGTCTCCTCTCTGGCTACATGAAGAAGATATTTGCAATGAATAGATTGCTGGCCTCACAAACATCTATCGGTCACTCTCCTGCTTCATTTCTTGTACCTAGTCTGAATCTTCCTACTGTTTTTCATTCTTCTTTGCAACTGACTTTAGCATTCCAGTCTCCTATGATTAGCTTGAAATCCTGTGTTGATGTGTTGTCAGTTTCTTCCTGGACTTCATCATAGAATCTCTCAATTTCTTCTTCCTCTGCCTCTGTGGTTGGCACATATACTTGGTTTATGGCAATATTTATAGGTTTTCCCTGAAGGTTTATGGTTCAGTCTGCATTGTATCCTTTGACTGATTTCATTATGTGTCTCCTTAGTATGTTTTTTTTCATTTCCTGAGTAGAACACTGTGTAGCTGTCTGATTCAAAATGACCAATTCCTGTCCATTTTATCTCACTCACCCCTAGTACTGTTATGTTCATACATTGCATTTCCTTTTTTTAACTACACTTAGCGTCTCCTGGCTCATGCTTCTTACATTCCACATTTCTATAATATGTGTAGTTCTACTTCAGAAAGTTTTTGCATTTTTGAACATGTTCACTGCTTGACTTCCCACCCTTTGAGCTCCTCTGTGCCCTTGATCAACTTTCTGTTCTTGATTTCCCACTCTGGCTCCTTTTTAGCTCTCTGTTTTCTAGTCCTGCCTTTGGTTTCATCTGGAATTGTCTCATCATAGGGTTTTATTGGTGAAAGAGTCTTAAGAGGTTCACTTTTGCTTCCCTTCATACAGTGCTTGCAAATACACCTGGAAGGTCTTCTAAGCATATTGTGTGGTTGCTTAGATACATCCCCACAATGAGTGATTGAACAAATGGGGAAAGTTTTAGAGACAGCATGTATAAGGTGGAGACATGCAGGAAACTATTGCTCTTTAAAGCCCCATTGTTGTTATAGCAAATAGGTAAAGAAGGTTAAAGAGAATGCTTGGTTGGGAAGGATTTTCTGTTGAAGTCCTGATTTAAAGTAAAGGCAGGTGTGAAAATGTGAAACTGAAAAGGAAAATCAGGCAAGCATTCTCCTACTTTTCATGTTTCCCACTGTGAGATATGGGACTTTCAGACCCTTCTGTAGTTCCTTGCTTTTTGCCTTTGAAGGCAGAGAAGTTCTGTGTTGTAGAAGGGTACAGTGGATGAATAGATACTGCTTCTAATTACTCTTATTATGAAATGTGTGAGACCTCTTAACTCTTTTCTGTTACCTTTAAGTGTACAGTCCTAACTGAAATTGTTAGTCCTATTGAACCAAATTGATCTGAGTAAATTTGATAAAGTTTATTGTGTATCAGTTATACAGAAAGATGTAGGTTCTCTTATAAAAAGGCTCAAGTCATTAAAACTCTGACTCTGTTGATTGCAAGATCAGTAGTTTGGCAGTTCGAGGCCCAGGTGCCACATGATGGGATGAGCTCTCATCACGTCCCAGCTTCTGCCAACCTAGCAGTTCAAAAGCATGCAAATGCAAGTAGATAAATAGCGACAGCTTTGGTGGGAAGGTAAACAGTGTCCTGTGCAATCATGATGGCCACATGATCACAGAGTAGTCTCTGATGACACTGGCTTTTTGGCTTAGTAATGGAGATGAGCACCACCCCCTATGGTCGGACATGACTTGACCACCTTGTCAATGGGGAATACCTTTACCTTTACCTAGGTTCTCTTATTAGTCACATAGAAAACAAAGAAATATTCTACTCGGTAAAATATTTTCTTCTCCCTTGAGGAAGAGGAATAGCTAAAATCAGTGTGTGTTAATACAACCGGACAATCCCAATTACAACAGCATGCATGGCCATCAGGAATATAGTACTGAGGTATGTGGGCCAGGCAGAGAAAGTGAAACAATGCTGACATAATGATCATTAGTTGTTGCTCAAATGAATGAAATTGTGAACTCCATGCAGTTGGATGTAATAAACATGTTTAATGTTGAAAATCATACTTGCAAAGACTCTAAGAGTGGAGGAGTTGCAGCTTAGGTTATAGCTCTTTCTGCACTAAGGTCAAGTACTCATAGGCTGCAATGTAGGCCAAAACAAATGCTCTATGATCTACTACTAGCTTCCTTTCAAGTTCTCTCCCTTAACATCCTTTTATTTCACTCCAATGGACATTAATATCTTACCCCAGTCCTCTTCTTTTTACAAATATCTCTTAACAGAAATAATGAGTTTTGTAGTATTTTGTGTGTGTGTTTTTTTTTGCAAAGATTTGGGTGATTCAGTCCAAAATAATTGGAATAATTTTCTCTCCAGTTAGTTATTTGTTCCAATAATGCATTCTCTTCTACTGTCAGCTATAAACCAATTTTAAGTGATATTTGACTACTTTATAGAATACATTTTAATAGCATTTTAAATTCTTCTGAGAAAACTTCAAACATGTCCTCTTGGAGCTATGCGCTGTTCCCTCAATAATTAGAAGCAATAGGGATCTTTCAGGAGTGGTCTGGCTTTATGGTTAATGAAGGGAATAGAAATAGAAACCAGCAGTTACTAGCAATGCAGTCGATGGGACTTAATCCTCTGTGTGTATCTATCTATCTATCTATCTATCTATCTATCTATCTGAGATTGTTTGACTACCCATATACATATCAATCTGTCAAACAAGGCTTTTTCTGAAGCTGCACTTTCCCCTGGAATTGATAATAAGGACATCTCCACACTAACATTTGTGAGACAGAAGATGGAGGCAGCCATATTGGCTGTAAGACAAAAATCAAAATCCATATTAGGATAATACCTTTTCAGTACCACCACCAGCAGCAATAAAAATGCAAAAATATGTGCAAACCTTTGAGGTCTCCAGAATTTTTTAATTAGGCAAGGCATTGCAAAAGGTGCCATAGCAGTAAGGAGGAGATGATGAGAGGTGGGGGAGGGAACCCAAAGAGACTTAATTGCAAAACTCTTATGTCTCTTCCATGTTTTGAGTTGTGATGAAGGAGAAAGAGTCGGCAGATATTCAAATGGGGCTACCTGAGAGATGTGCTGGTATTAGATGCTGGGTTTAGGTTACATATCTGGAATATGCTAGCTGACAACAAAAGGCAAGAAAGTTTTCCCTTCCATTATTGTGAATATGAAATTAAGCCATAAACTCAGGATTGTCTCCATTGTATTTGTTTTATTGTTCATATATATGTGAAATATATTGATGAAAGATTGTTCATACTGCTTTTTACTTTTTACCTGCTATTGTTCTGTTGCATAGATATATTTGCATTCAAATACACTTCTTTCTCTCTCTGGAACTTGAATGCCAGATTTGTCCTCTGCTCATGAAGACTTGCTCACCCCTTAGCTCCAAACAATGTCGCATTTCAGGGATGGGGAACATGGGAAAGACTCCCACTGAACATGGCAATCACAGATAGATACATATGCCCCTGCAGTATTTCACCCATGAAGATATGAAACAATATTTTGCATGCAAACAAATGCATTAGCATATCACACACAAAGGCACACCACCACCTATCAACATTTCACATACAGAAGCACAAGGCAGCATCTCTCCAGAAGAGTCACACAGCAGCTCTTCATAAACAACATAGCTTGTTTTCTCCCATTTGTTCTCTTCCAGTACTGTAGGCTGCTTGTTCCCACAACAACCATTTTATTTGGAAATCAAGCCCCATAAGGGATGCTTCAAACTACAAAACAGACATGAGTCACAAGCCTCATCTTTAGAAAAATGACTGATTAAAACCTCATAACTTAAGGAAAACAGATTTTCATAAAGCCAGGAAAAGGCATGTCCATGAAGTATCTAATCTAACAACAAGATAACCTAAGATATATTTTCGGAGTGCACAAAATTGCTGCACACAGAATGGTCATAGTTATAACATGGATCAAATGCTTTGAATTGCTACGTAGCTCAACCATTCATCATCAGAATTTCTGAAATTTGTTTAGATTGCATCCCTCACCAAGTAGAGTTTCTATGCCAAATTTCATATTGATAAGAAAAAATGTTTTGATCGTATGATGAATTAAATTCATTAATTACATGTAGTTAGATTTATATGCTGCCTCTCTTTGAATGAACTGAGGGCAGAGTAACCTGTGAAGCAAGTCATTCTGAAAGAATGACCATCTCAAGGTCAATTGGTGAGTTTCAAAGCTGAATGAGGACTATAACCTGGACTTCTGAGGTTCCAGTGAAACATGCTCCTTACCAGAGCACATTTTTTTTGGTTTAAGTAAGGTAGTTAATTTGTAGGCTTTATAATGCTAGAATGTTGAAAACATTACTCTCCCTAACTACAGAGTCACTGCTATGCCTGTATAATATTGCATAGTGAGGGAAGGTGAAGAAAAGGGCAGCCAAAACGATCAGGGAACTGGAGCAAGTTCTCTGTGAGGAAAGGCCAAAACATTCCATGGTTTTCAGTTTAGAAATACAGCTAAGTGCAAACATGATAACAGTTTAGAAAACTGTGAACAGTATAGTTAAAGAAAACAGAAATTTCTCCCTCCAGCATAATAACAGAATTTGGGGTTACTCAATCAGACAGATTGCCAGGAGGCTATTCATGAATGCATCATTCCATTTATGAATGTGCAGACTTATTCTGGTCATTAACAATTTCACATAATTTTTTAAAAGACACATAATATCTGGGACTTTCTAAATAAATAAGCAGCTGTAACTAATCAAAGTAAGCCATCAACATGGTATTAAACCAGTACTGTAATTTGAACAAATACACATTAACTGAAGGTTGCATCAGAGTGATGTCTTTCTCTGATGGAAGTTTTTTTGAACCAGTGTCAGCTTCTATCAGCAGGGACAAGGAAGGATGAAATTTCCAGTAATTCCCTCCTGTACCCAGATCTACCCCAGAGGTCAGAGAATAGGTTGGGAGATGGTGCTGGAAAGTCTTTCACTCCCATATCCTTATTACATTGACCAATCTGTGAAGGGACTCCAATTAGGCAGAGCCCTGAGTGCTTCAGTAGATTCCAATATGTAGGAAATATTTCAGCTTTCTCAGTAACAGCAGTGCTGTGATCACCTGAACTGTGAAACACTTCGCAAGTAGTATTTTTTTAAACCAAGGAATCTTGAGAGAACAGTTGAATTCAATTCTCCCATGATATTGTGATAAAAGTGATAATGTAACTACACAGGTAACACAGTTTCCAGGGGTCCGCAGAGTAGTGAATTTGTGGAATTCATTTCCAAATGATGCAACAGACACTAGGTTAGACAGATTTGAAGGAGGATTATAAATTACACAGAACATATGTCTATCTGTAGCTATTTGTCATGATGGTTATGGAGATCCTCCATGTTCAGAAACAGTCTGTCTCTAAATACTTCAAGAGGAACAGAGCTTTTACCTTTATGCCTTATTTGTGGACTTCCCAGAGGCCATCCAATTAGTCTCTGCAGGAAGCAGGATTCTGGATTAGGTTTATCCTTGGGTTCTTCTCATGTTCTTTGATAGTGCAACTATTTCCTGAGTTGAAAATTGTCTTGATACCGATGTACTTGTTTTGTCAGTGTGGTTCCCCCACAAGCTATATACAAATCTAATAGTGTTTTGGTTTATTTTATTTTTCTTTAGACAAGGGAAAATAACACCAGGTGCAGCTTCTCATGTTATTGTAGAGCCTCATAAAAAACAAAACAAAAAACTGTCTCCAGCAAAATTGCCCACTCTATACAACTATAAAAACCATACAACTTTTAAAATTATAGAAGTCTTTTCAGGTTCAGTCCTGGCAACCTGAGTGGCTTTTGGCTGGTGACAAGATGAGTAAGTGAATTACTTGATGAAGAAAGCAAATGAAGAAAAAAAGGGATCTTGTGGAGGAGGTTCTTATAAATGAACTGTCAAATGGAATAAAGTTAAAGGGAAATCTCCTGCTGTAAATGCACAGGTCTGGCACTTCTAATAAAAATCAGAGCCCTGGAGGAATTAATTACATCAACATTACAGGAAGAATTCATGGAATTGCAAAATGTAGTGGCACAGACCAGCACGAGCTGCTGTTGAAAATGGGGAAACTGCAGGAGAGTCTTAGCAATTTCTGTGCTGATATGCAGGACATTGTAGTCACATAATAGCAGTTCAGACACACTGATGAATAATAGCATTCAGGGGTAATGACAAATGATATTACACATACTTTGCAACTCAGGTCATTTAACTTTGTTTCTTGGTTTATGTATCTGTACGTGTATGCTCCTCTGTGTGTATGTGTAACTGTTTAAAGTATTCTAAGAGACTATGGGCCTTTGCAGACTGCCAGAAATAGTGCAAATTGAGTCCACTTTAAGGGTTAGGGTTAGTGCTAGGGAATCATGGGTATTGTTTTCCCCTCTGATATTGAGCCTTCTCTGTCAGAGAGCTCTGGTGCCACAATAAAATACATTTCCCATAATTCCCTAACCCTAACCTTAACCTTAACCCTTAAAGTGGACTCAATTTGCACTATTTCTGCCAGTCTGCAAGTGATTTCTTTATAGAAAATAGTGCAAAAGAAAATGCTGTAAGAGTTTTAATATAATTACATTTGGAAAACAAGTTAAATGATTTCTGGTCAATTGGTGATACTAGCAGAAAGTGCACTTAAGGACCTGCAGGCAATAGCAAGCACCTCAAGGAGTTTCCTAGTATGGTCTTTACACTTGAATAAAGAACATGGGAAAACTCTGATATATGGTAGCAGAGCAGGATTATGGGAAATTTGGAAGAAATCCTTGATGGCTATTTATACCACTGGATTATCTATCTAAAAATTCCAAATAAATGTGGTGGAGTGGTTTGGATGATAATTCATCCACCCAGATGATTTGGCCAACTGAATGCTAATCATCTGATCTCTCAGTAATCTAGGAATCACATATGGACACATCTCAAGGTGGCTGAGATGCATTTGTGGCTGGAAGATTTGTTCAGCTAAAGATTGTTGGGGCATAAGACATATTCCTAACCTATTTTTAGAGGGCAAAAGTGTAACACCCCCCCCCAGTAGCCTGAAACTATTGTCTTCTTAAAGAATATTTGCCATTTTCCTAAAAGCAGATATTATATCATATTAAAATTAAAATTATGTTGTCTTTGAATGTTTTATTACTATTACTACTGCTCCTAATGAGTAAATAGTAATGAACCATTTTGAGAAAGCATTGAAGTCTGCAGAGTTCAGAGCCTGTTCACACATGGTTGAGCCCCCTTGAAAATTCAGACTCTCTATTCTCCCCTCCACTTGGTGTCAGGTTACTTTATGTAGCACCATTAATCACTTATCCCTAGAGCTGTTTCAGTTAATTAACTATGTAATGCTGTCTTCATTAAAGAGTAAAAAAAAAATTATCTGCCCTCATAGCAATAAGTTGCTGTTATGGGTCTATAAATACTTGAATTGCATATATGTAATAATATTTTTCTTCTTTACAGAAATCAGTTTAGAGTTCCATCAAATGTAACACTAGCTGCAAATGTACAATGTGGAATTGTTTCATCTCTTTTTTGTGTGCAAGTTGTACTGAAGCAACCAGCAGATCTAGAGGAAGCAACAGTTACCATAATGAAGCCATGACTAGTTAAAACTTATATGCAATTCCTTGCTCTGTGGCTTATGAAAGCGGAATTTGACATGCTTGTTAAAAAATAAAAAACAAACAGGATTCCAACACTCAATGGATAATCAAAGGTCTGAGCTGCACTGCAAAAATAATTCAGTTTGAGACCACTTTAACTGCCATGGCTCAATGCTATGGAATCCTGGGATTTGTAATTTTGCAAGATATTTAGCTTTCTCTGTCAGAGAGCTTTGGTGCCCCACCAAATTACAAATTGCAGAATTGCATAACATTGAACCATGGCAATTAAAGTGGAGTCAAATAGCATTATTTCTGAAGTGCAGATTAGACTTCAGTTAATGAAACTGGATACAGCCATATCTATATGTATAATGTTTTGAGGATTATTTTGCAATATTGTGTGGACATATTGCATTTTCCTCTAATATTTTCTTCTTTTTAACTTTTCTTTCTGCAGTTCAGCCATGCATATTAGAAATATAAGTTAGTAAAGTAAGAAATTATTTTGGACTGGTTTGCAATTTTTCTGAATTAAAAAAAAATAAGAATATTGCTGTTTTGTAAAACAAACTGTTTAAACGGAGTCACATAACTTTAGTTCTAATTTTAAATATTTTCATAACAGTGACAATTTATACCAAATGACCTCACAGCTTGAATGCATGACATGGAATCAAATGAATTTGGGATCCACACTTAAAGGGTAAGATGCTGGGCTTTTTCAATTTTTTCAATGTTACATGGTTGTATTATGAATTAATCACAGATGAAATAAAGAAACTGTTGTCAAAATATTAAGCATAATAGAATGTGGATATTTGTCACTGAACATACCAGGCATTTTAAAATCTTAAAGAATACTGTACCTATGTCAACCCCTGCATGCTAAATAAAATCAAATTTTGCTAATAATTCTGAGTATAAGAAGCTTAATGGCATAAGATCAATACTTCTAATTTGTTATCCTTTCTTCTGTCCATAGATTGTTTCTTTGCAAAATTCATTCTAGGTATGGATTGTATCTCTTTTGAAATGTCTGAACATTCTCTTGTCATAAGTATTTCTAATATTTATCTGTTTAATTATAATGGTTCTGTACTGTAGATTTTATAGATAAGCAAAATGTCCATTGATTTATTGTGTAGCCTCATGTCTTTTCACACCTGAAGTCCCATTGGGGTCAGTGGGGCTTACTCTCAATATATTAGGACTGCTGCTTGAAATTTTCAAATATTTTACTGATGGCACAGTTTAATTGAAGTGAATGGGGCACTGCTATTGCAAGCTAGGGAATGTTAATTCAGAAACAAAGCGGTCTGCTTATTTTGTCTGGGGTAATTGTGGCAGTTTATAGACCAGTTAAAGGAAAACAATGAGAATTATTATCCTCATCAGTTCTGTATACATCTTAAATAATGTACAGCTCTTGTTCAATACTCAGGGTGCATCTACACTATAGAAATAATGCAGTTTTACACTATTTTGAGCTGTAGCTCCAACCTATGAAATCCTAATAGTTTTACAAGGTCTTTGGCCTTCTCTGTCAAAGAGTTCTGGTGCCACACCAAACTACAAATCCCAGGATGTTGTAGGATGGAGTCATGGCAGTGGTGACAAATTGCATTATTTCTACAGTGTTGATGCACCTTACCACATACTTAGAGAAAACCCATTGAAATCTATGTGATTTAGGCTAGTCATGACTAACTTTTCCCACTGATTTCAATGCCTCTACTCTGTCTGCTCTAACTCTGGCTCTCACAGAATATATAAACTATTATGTGAATAATAATTTATAATAATTTGTGTTGTTGTCATTGTTACTACTATTACCATTACTAATTTGTGTGGTAGTGGTTGTTATGTATAAGTAGCGCAGAACAGTTGATAATAACAAGACCAACAAAGAGGTCACCTACTGCTTCATTTGCCCATTTGACTGACACAAAAATGCATTTCCACTTAAAATATACGATTTCTGTCCACAGCACATCCAGGGAGCCATCTCCAAGTGCTGTAATGCAGGGAGTTTCAGGACTAAAATAATTTGCTTATTAGGTTGTGTGGGTAGACTTTTGCATATGTGAAGGGACTTTCTTTATCTCTTCTTCCTACCTTGTGGTTTCCCAACCCTCTTCTAAAGATGTTGAGGATGCATGGAGGATGTAGGGGGAGTAGTAGACAAGTTCTGCCTATTCAGAAATTCAGTAGACGGGAGCCATTCAGTCAGTGAGAAATGCTAATTGGATACCCATATATATATAGCATTTATGGATCATGACACAGATCTGTTTCACTGCTTCCTGATGATTTCTTAAAGAAAGATCGTCAGTGCCAGGATTTCTTTCCCCCTACTTACAATGGGGCTGGTCACATAGCGGGGTTGCAGACTGCCAGAAATAGTGCAAATTGAGTCCACTTTTAGGGTTAGGGTTAGTGCTAGGGAATCATGGGATTTTTTTCTGAGACATTGAGCCTTCTCTGTCAGAGAGCTCTGGTGCCACAATAAAATACAGTTCCCATGATTCCCTAACCCTAACCCTAACCCTAACCCTAAAAGTGGACTCAATTTGCACTATTTCTGGCAGTCTGCAAAGGCCCATATTTACTTTACTTTCACTAAGAAAGTTTCACTATCTGACACTTTCTGTCCCTCGGCATATTTGATGCTTATTTATTTTTCTCCCAAACCCAGAGAGAAAACTCTGTAGGTTCTGCTATGGTGGCAGCTGCATGCTGCTTATATGAAGGACAGATTAAGTCCTTCATTATGATATGCCACACTTTGCCTCCAGTTGATCAATGTTGCTCAAAGCATGATGTGAGATCAAACAGTGTGTGTGCATGGGAGGGGGAGATACAGGATTAGCAGGACTGCTCAGACAGCAGCAAATAAAAATATGGTTGGTTAGAGTAATAGTGGCTGGTAGCTCCTATGTCAGTAGGGCAGTGAGTCCTGCCTGAGTTTTCAGTTCAAACCTTAAAGGAGCCACTTAGGATACCGTTTTGAGGATAAGGTTTAGCAACTCTGATTTATGTTTTTTAAAAGTTTGGACTGCAACCTGGAGCAGATTTATCACTCCACCAGCAACTACTGTGGAAGGGCACATTTGTGAAGTAAAGAATCAAAGAGAAAAGCCAAGAAATATATTTATGGCACTAAGAATGAAGCAACTTCAATTCCCCTAACTGTCAGATTCAGAGGTGATTTAAAAACAAAAAGACAAAACTATCCCTACTTAAGTGTTCTAGCTAATCTCAGAAGCACAACATAAAAACAAAGAAGTGATTGTGTGCCAAAAAAATAAAATAAATAATAATAATAAAAAAATCAAAAAATCCCTAACCAAACCAAAATCCAAAAATTGCCAACTAGGCGAGCACCATATCATATGCTTATTTGTGTGGCAATACCTTTGCATATGTTACTGTTGTGTAGTAAGGGATCTAGCCATCTTACCTGAAAACAGATAATCACACTTTCTGGAGCATCTTGAGCCTAAGGAGGAAGGAGGTGGGGTTCCAGTAAAGATATTCCCTTCCTCTTCCCTACAAACTGCTCTCCCACCACTTCCATTCCATTCTTTAAAGACTGCATTTCTTCTTCAAGTGCACATTTAAAGTGACATTTTAAAAACAAACAGTATATAACAGGAATAACACTTTGGGAACATGGAAGGGCACCATAGCCTTGAGATATTTTTGATGTGCAGCACTTGTGACTTACAAAAGGAACAAGAGAGCAAAACCAAAAGTTCCACACTGGTTTTAGCCATTGTGATTTCTGGCAGTAATAAACTACAGTCGACATCTTTCTTTTCCTTCATGCTTTTCCACATTTATTTTAATTTTTACTCTCATTTCTTCATACTCTTGCAATCTCTTGCATCCTTTTGTTAGGTTACATCAGCATAGGACTTACATTCTTTGAGTTTCTGCTGTCCCTCCCATTTTCCTGAGCTTCCTCCCTACAGACAGTTGTCCTCTCCCACCTGTAGGGAGTGAACTCTAGACTGACTACTGCTTGTTCAGAAATGTTTTCCTGTTACCCTGGAAGCAGGAAGTCCTTCTTGAAGAAGCCGCAAGCTATTAAAGATATTAGATGAGGCTGCAGACAGGATATGGAGGCTGTCATGGACACAGCTCTCCCTTCTTTCCTGGAGTTCAGACCAAGTGGAAAGATGAAGGTCATTGCAAATATGGTTGTCAGAAAAGAGCTAATAGAATTTGGTATTAACATGATTAGATCGATCAGAATCTTAGGACTATAGAGTTAAAAATGAGAGTGACACATGTGTGTATGTATATGCATATACATTTTTATATATAACACACAACTTAGCATCTGGCTTACTCTTTAGAAATCTATTTGAGATAAAACAAATATTCACAAGTATAAAACCAATTCATTTTAGATCACCAACATTATAAATGCTTTAAATTTTTTTTGGTGAGAGTTTTACTTTGCTGTTCTTGTGCTATTTAAGTTATTGTTGTTTTCCCTTACACTCGTATAATTACATCATTTTGGTGCAAAAGTGCTGTTTCACTGATGCATTGATACACTTTGATACTATAACTTTTTAAAAAAGTTAAAAATACAAAAGCTGGGAGAAGAGGATAAAAGGAAAATTTCCCTTTCCATTCTTGTCCATTTTGAAATCATTCAGCGTGCAAACATTGCAGTCTGACTCACAATATATATATCATTGAGAAGTGATCACTCCCCACCCCACATCATGAACCATAGCAATCGATCCATATGTGCACTTTGGGACTTTTTTAATGTCTCAGAATTTTTTAAAAAATAATTGGAGGATGGCAATTAAAAGATGCAGCTCTTGCAGGGCATGGCTATCAAATAGTCCAGGACAGCAAACTCATTGGCTCTTGTAAAAGCTGTGTAAACTACAGCTACAAATACTGAAAACTTCAGAAACACATGACCTATCTTTTTCATCCTTTTTCTTCTTCTTGTTATGTACCTTGCAGTTGTCTCTGACTTGTGGTGACCCTAAAGCAAACCTATCACAACTTTTTCTTGGCAAAAGTTTTTCAGAGAGGTGATTTTAAATCACCATCTTTATTAATGCTTTTAACATTTTGCTTAACACCTTTGCTTTCTCCTGAGGCTGAGAATGTGACTTGCACAAGATCACCTAGTGGGTTTACATTGCCAAGTGAGGATTTGAATCTTGAGGCCTTTGCAGACTGCCAGAAATAGTGCAAATTGAGTCCACTTTAACTGCCCTGGCTCAGTGCTAGGGAATCATGGTGCCACTGTAGTTTATTGTGGCACCAGAGCTCTCTGACAGAGAAGGCTCAATGTCTCAGAAAAAATACAATTCCCATGATTCCCTAGCACTGAGCCAGGGCAGTTAAAGTGGACTCAATTTGCACTATTTCTGGCAGTTTGCTAAGGCCCTGGCGGGGAAGCAGATGGCGCAAAGCACCGTTTTCGGGTCAAGGAAGGGGAGGAGCAGCCGCACGGTGGGTGCCCCAACCCCTTCCTCAAAACGTCCTAGGAGCAGCCGGCCCTCCGCACGGCCGGTGCTCTGAGGATGACCTCCCGCTGCCGCGTCTGTACATGCTGTAGTGGAAGAGTTGCTGAAGGTGCGCCGGCAGCCTTTTGTGGCGCAGCTTTGGCGATTTGTGGAAGGACCACTATTTTAGTGCTCCTTCCAGGGGCGGCGAAGCTGCGCCGCGGGGCCAAGGTGTGTGGATACCTCAGCCCCGCGGCGCAGCTTCCTGGGGCGGCCCATGGCCGCCCGTCTGCTTCCCCCTTTGGTCTCCATAGTTATAGTCCCAAGCTCAAATGACTACATCAGATGGATCTCTTGTACTGCAAATTAATTCCCTTCTATTTAAAACCACATTAAATTCATATGAGACATTGTTTTTATTGGGTTCTGCTCATCTTGGGGCTTTGGTATAACTTGAACTTGCCTTGAGAGGGTTCTGCCCTTAAAAGCAGTGGGAAGATTTGGCTTTCTGGGTGTTTTGGACCTCATCATCCCAAAACCCTACATAAGGGATGAAGGTGAGTAGGTCAAAATACTCCTAGCCCTGATGTAGAAGGTGGAATAGTAGGTGACATCCATGGATAGCAGTTCAAAGTGTTTCTAAGTCATTTCCTTTTGTAATTCTTACAAAAATCCAGAAAAGTACATTTATACTATTATCCCCATGTGAGAGTAGGGAATGGAGGCTGAGCAGTAAAGACATTCTAAGATCACTTAGGTCCAAAACACACTGCAGAAATAATCCAGTTTGAGACCGCTTTAACTGCTCTGGCTCAAGGCTACAGAATCCAGGGAACTGTAGTTTTGTGAGAGATTCAGCCTTCTCTGTCAGAGAGCTCTGGTGCCGCAACAAACTACAATTCCCAGGATTCCCTAGCACTGAGCCAGGGTAGTTAAAGCATTCTTGAACTTATGCAGTGTGTTTTGGACCTTAGTGAATTCAAGGTTATACTGAAATTCAAAGAGGGTAATTTTAAATATATTGGAATATTATGAGAGACATAATGATAAAAAATTAGGCATGCTATTCATAGACTTAGAAAAGGTGTTTGATTTGGTTAATTGGCAAATACTACATGAAATAATAATAAAAAATGGAATTAGGCCCGAACCTCAGAAATTGGATCAACCAAATCTATAAAGAACAAAGAGCTAAAATTATGGTGAATGGGACAAAATCTAATTGTATAAAAATAACAAAAGGAAAAAGACAAGGGTGCCCCCTCTCTCCACTTCTATTTTTAATTGTGATTGAATGATTAATAAAAGAAATTCAAAACCAGGAATCAATACAAGGAACCAAAATTAAAAAAAATAATCAATTATAAGATAAGAGCTTTTGCCGACGACTAGGTCATTGTTTTGGAAAAGCTGGCAAACTGTATAGAAAAAGTGATTGAAACTTTAGAAAAGTTTGGGGATATAACAGGCTGCAAATTGAACAAAGAAAAGTCATCAATTCTTACAAAAAGCATGTCTCAAAGTGAAGATTCAGATCTAGAAAGCATATCTGGCATGAAAATACAAAAGAAAGTAAAATATTTAGGTATTACACTAACTAAGGGCCTTTGCAGACTGCCAGAAATAGTGCACATTAAATTGAGGCACTGCCCTGGCTCAGTGCTAGGGAATTATGGGAACTGTAATTTATTGTGGCACCAGAGCTCTCTGACAGAGAAGGCTCAATGTCCCAGAAAAAAATACAATTCCCATGACTCCCTAGCACTGAGCCAGGGCAGTGCCTCAATTTAATGTGCACTATTTCTGGCAGTCTGCAAAGGCCCTAAGAAAACGGTAGATTTATTTGAAAATAATTACAACAAAATGTGGACAGAAATTAAGAAAGACTTAAAACAATGGAATAAAAAACAATTATCTCTCTTGGGGAGAATTGCAACAATAAAAATGGTGATACTCCCAAAAGTACTTTTTCTATTTCAAACAATTCCAGTCTTGACAAATGGAAATTGTATCAAACAATGGCAGAGAGATATTAGTAAATTTATGTGGCAAAACAAGAGACCCAGAATTCGGCTTAAGCTTTTACAGGATGAAAATGGGAGAGGAGGACTGGGGCTACCCAATCTACAAATCTATTTTGAGGCATGCAGCCTCACATGGATTAGAGACTTGATAATGTTAGAATTGGAAGAACTCCTAGAATTGGAAGGGGAAGGTTTATGCTACGGATGGCATGCATATCTAGGCTATGGAAAAATTAAAGTGAATAAAGAATTCAACAACCACTGTATTAGAAAGCCCCTCATGAGAATTTGGAATAAGTATAAGGAAAGGTTTATGTTTAAATTCCCGATGTGGTTTTCCCCTCATGAAGCGATTCATAGAAGAGAAATGAGACATAAAAATAAATGGATAACTTATGGCAACTTAATTACAAATGCGGACACAGGTGATTATAAATTGAAAACCCAGAAGGAATTAAATGATGAGGGATATCTACTAGATTGGTTTAAGTATAGACAATTTACAGACTATTATAATCCGGATTTAAAATCTAAAGGAATAGACTTTTGTTATAATGAGATGGATAAAATTTGGCTCGGAGAAAGTAAATTCTATAAACTATTATTGAGATGGGATTTAGAAGAGGAAATTATCAAAGGTAACATGATTCAGTGGGCAAATTTTTTTTTGAATCCAGTGGTTGTTGAATTCTATTGGTCACCCAATAGAATTAGAGAAGTGGGAATTTGCCTGGATTAAAACATTGAAATACACAGCTTCACAAAACCTCAGGGAAAATTTTTACAAAATCTTTTTTTGGTGGTACTTAACCCCGGTAAAGATTGCCAAAATTTATAAATCAAGTAGCAACTTGTGTTGGAAATGTGGCAAAGAACCAGGCACACTTTACCACTGTCTATGGATGTGCAAGGAAGTAGAAAGATATTGGAGAAATGTGAACAAAATAATTAAAGCGATTTTAAATAAAGATATAGTAATATGACCCAAAATGTATCTACTGAATATATGGGAAAAAGATTTAGATAGAGAAGTAGGAAAAATTCTATTTTATTTAATCACTACAGCGAGGGTAACATTACTACAGAATTGGAAAAAAAAAAGAAAGTACCAAATGTGAATGAATGGATTACGAAATTCTATGATGCCATTGAAATGGATATATTAATGCAATATCTCAGAGATAAAAATATAGAAAATGATTTAAGTGAATGGTTACCAATTCTAAAATATTTAGAAAAGCATTGGGGAAAATCTGCGGTAATCACATATTAAATTTAGGAGAAAAGTCAAAAAGTAAAAAATAAGTAGTGAAATTAATGTTATTAGTAGTTATAGAGAGTTATCTTAATATGTTTATGCCCCCAAAACAATTAAGAAATTATAAAAAGTAAAAATAAGCCAACAAGAATAATAATAGAGACTAAACAAGGTAAACAGACTCAAAGCAAAATAATGAAAATTGATAAGATCTACTAAAAATAGGTACAAAGATCTTAAAGAAACCATTTATTAAGAAATCTATAAAAGGGACTTAAGGAAAGAAATAGGTCAGAATATAATGATGAAAGGATTAAAATGATTAGGGATTGAAATATAGTAACACATAAGGCACAAAGAATTAAGGAGCAACAAATCTAGAATGTACAAATTTCTACGGAAAAATTATCAAAAACCGGGAGAAAAGTTACAAGGATGATGTAAATATAGAGAAAAGGAGGTCAAACACTTACAAATATCAATCCAGTGAGGATAGGAAGGAAGAAGGAAGTTTAAAATAAGAGAATGATTGTAGGATGAGAGGAATGAGAGGGAAGGGTGTAAACGAAGGGAGAAAGTAAATTGTAGATGGTATGTCTATGTTGGAGAAGGAGGGTGAGAAGTAAAGGACTGTAAGGTGAGGAGGATGTGGAAGAGAGATTAAATTAAATGAAGATTGAGGGTGGAAACATAGAGTGCAGAGGGGAAGAGGGAAGAGAGAAAAGGAGTGATAGAAGAAGAGAAGTAGGAGAGAGATAAAGGGTGAAAGAAAGGATGGTTGGAATTAAGAAAGGAAAAGAAAAGAAAATTCCTACAAGGTACTTTTAGTAATTTAGAGCAATTTAAAAGTTTTGAGGTGTTATAATTTATTGATGTTATTTCAATTGTTTTGACGAAGAATAATTGTTATCAACCAGGAGATAATAGATATTGGGTTGGATTTATGGAGTTTTCTTTCAATTAGGATAAGAATTTGATTGTATTTGGAATAGTTGATTATGCGAGTGTATTTTTATGTTTTAATAATAAAATTTATTAAAAAAAAGAGGGGACTGCTGGAATAGTGTGTTGTGGAGGATTATCTTCTCTCCTTCTTTGGTGGTCTTTAAATAGAGATTGGATGGACATCTTTCAGGATGCTTTAGCTGTGTATTCCTGCATGGCAAGGGGTTGGACTAGGTGGCCTTTCGAGTACCATCTGACTAAGTGATTATATGATTCTAAGCTAAAATCAGAATGTTAATGAAATGGTGTGATCAGCTCATTAATGCATGACTTTTAAAAGATGTTCATTGCTCTAAACTCAGTGTTTCAGATGCTACAGATTGGGTTTTTCTTTTAAGTTAAAAAAGGGAAGGAGTTTACATTGTGGGATATACTTCTCCCTCGTTAATCAGGGCCCAGTTCTCAGCTGGGCAGCCAGATGTTTGTTTGTTTGTTTGTTTGTTTTTCAAGCAGTGACAGCTGGTGGTTTCCAATTCAGTGGGATGGGGAATTTGCTCCACGTTCTACTCTGATCTTTAAAAGGAGTTATCCAAGGTGCTTAATGATATCCCCCAAATAAGCTCAGCATCTTTGACAGACCCTTTAAAGTTTGTAGTAAAATCTGGAATGAACCCACCACCTGACTGGCATGGAAGCCACCAGTCACCCCTGTTTTTAAGGTAATGGCTAAAGACGATTGTAATATGAGAAGAACATATTCTGTGCTGCATGGTTTATAGTGTTTCATTCAGACTGAGAAACTGTTGTTCATATTTGGAAAACAAAACTGCAACAAAATGTGGTTGTGTAGAAGGATTCTTGTTTGTTTTTTCACCTCATCATCAACCAAGCCCTCTTCCAGGAGATTACATTTGTTTCTCCCCAAATTCCTCTTTGCCCCCCAGCAACAATCAGAATTTTGTAGCCTCTTTGTGCACCAAATCCTCACTTCTATTCCCACTTAAGAATTTCCCCTAATATTCCATTTTTTCTTTTTGTTCCCTTGAATCTTCTGTTACCCCCTTCTTGTGCAGAAACGGTGCCATTTTTGCTACATAAACAAATGATATAACCCCACAACATCAGACTAATGGGAATGCTTACATATAAAGTCAACCTAAGGTGACTGAAATTGGACTATGTGGGTCTTTCAGTGGTACACTTTACAGCCCACTGGAAAAGACTAGAACTTGATAATGTTGACTGATTTTTGGAGGTGTTTCATACAGGATGGATTAACGACCCATATTTCTAGAACATTTATGGCTTCTAAAGAATACATATGAGGTTAAATAGCACATATCTCTGGCACTCAGCACCTTCCATGTCGGGGGGGGGGGGAGGATTAATCTACTCCAGATTTCAACCTGAACTTTAAAGGAGTTATCTAGTTTCAGGGTCTTGATTAAGTCCTTTTAGCATTAAAAGGAAACATGAAGAGGTAGAATGGTGTAGTAATTTGAGTGTTGTATTAGGATTCTAGGAGACCGGGATTCAAATCTCTGCTCAGACATGGAAACCCACTAGGTGATCTTGGGCAACTCACATTCTCTCAGCTACAGAAGAAGGCAATGACAAACCTTCTCTGAATAAATATTGCTTAAAACAACCCTATGACAGGGTCACCATAAATCAGAATTGAATTGAAGGCACACAACAACAATGGAAATATAGAGAGTATTCGCTGACATGGAAGCCACCACATGCCACCAGCATACATGTCCAAAAGGCTCTAGGCTTAGGCAACAGCTGACAAGCCCTAAGATCCAGAGGTCAAATTTCCCCCCAGAACATGCTAGGAGATACACCACCATCCTCAGTGCTGCCAAATTCCCCATTACATTTAAGCAGTGCACTCCCCAACCTCATCTCCCTATGAAACATTTTTCATAAGGGGAAATTAATTTTTCTCTTTTGTCACCCATGCTGTGTTGATGAATTTTGGCTGGCTTTGAGAGGGTGGTGGGAGCCACAAAATTAGGGTGGCTGAACATGTGGCCTGTGGAAATGTTATTGCATAAGAGTGAAAAGAGACCATGTGCTGTGTGATGGTCGAAAACTTTTATTTCTGGAGTTGCAGCTGTACTCTCTATAAAAGTGGGCCTTCTGAGTATTAGATGGTCCACTTTTATACAGAGTGCAGACTACAACTCCAGAAACCTCTGAGAATTGCCCCTGAAGAAGGCCAATTGATGATAAGGCTGAAAAACATTGGACTTTTTATGAAATAAAAGTTTTCGACCATCTCATAGCACATGGGACTTTGTGAATACTTACTTAATTTTTAATTCTTTTCTTGAATGTTTATAATTTATAATTTATGTTTATATTTATAATGTCTTTGCAGACTTGCGTTCAAAAACCATAACTTAAATGTTGCTTTAAAAATTGTGTCATAGTAAAGAATATATATTAAAAAAATCAACAGAAAAGTGGTAGTGATCTGAGGTTAGTCTGACAAGGAATTCAGGAGTTCCTTAAATCCATGGTCCAAACACTCCTTGTTGACTTTTCTGAGGCCATTTCTGACTTTATCCTTCATTGTCTGCTACTTCCTCTTTAGACTCACCACTTTAAATACATCACTCACTGTAATATTAGACACTGTTTGGTTTCTCCTGGAAAAAAATAACCTGAAGAATAAAAAACATATTCAAAAAGTCAAAGCAAGGAAGAGATTATTCTTTAGGGACTGAAGTGAAGTGGGAGGGGGAAATCTCCTGGATTAAACAGAAATATTAAACTTGGAAAGAACAAAATAAATGGTCTTCTAGGCATCCATAAATGATGACCGTTAGCAGTGATGTGACCTAGGACACTTCTGAGGAAAAAACAAATAGAAAATGAAATCAGGATGAGTGATCTATAGTACAGCACATTTAAATGTTTTTTGGATAGGTCAAGAACGTAGAATCTGTGGAAAATCAGAGCTAGACATAGTCTCATCACTGGTAATATGAGCCAAAATAGTTATCTGTCTTCTTTGGCTGAGAGTGTTACAATACACAGTGTCTTCAGCTTCAGTTGCTACGGACATAGCTACTCTTCCTATGATTTACGTCTCTAAAATACATAAAGTGTTCATAAAGGATTCCCAGAAGTTTAGTGTTTCAGATATTTTCCTACTTTTTGAAGTATTCAATGAACATTTGTATCTTGTTTTACATTGAAAATTGTAGCTTACTTATTTTTCTCCAGAGTTGACAGACTTTATATACTTGTTCTTTTCTTCTATGATACAGTTATTACCTCTTTAAAATGCTTTGCAAACCTTAAAATATAAAACCATAAAGTACCTTCACTGATTCAACTGGTGAGCATATATGCATAGAAGTAGTCTCTAGAATACATAGCCTGAGTAGGAAATATAAATTTTAACACCCACATATTAATGTTAAATTGTCAAAAGAAATCAGTTTGTTAACACTGACATTTTTAGACAGCACTGTACAGTAATTTTTTTCTAAAAGCATACTATACAGTGAATTTAAGAAAACATGATATGGTATTATTATATGGCCTTTGCAGACTGCTAGAAATAGTGCAAATTGAGTCCACTTTAACTGTCCTGGCTCAGTGCTAAGGAATCATAGGAACTGTAGTGTATTGTGGCACCAAAGCTCTCTGGCAGAGAAGGCTCAGTGTCCCAGAAAAAAAATACAGTTCCCATGATTCCCTAGCACTGAGCCAGGACAGTTAAAGTGGCCTCAATTTGCACTATTTCTGGCAGTCTGTAAAGGCCCATAGTTAATTACACTATTAATCACATGTTATTAGTACATTCATTTTTTTAAAAAAACCTTTAAATTATTAAAAATATCCCCAAATATCCCCATGCCCTAAGACAATGTGGGGTAGTGGTTTGACTGTTGGAATAGGACATTGGGAGATCAGGGTTCAAATCCTTCCTCACATTGGATCCCATTCCATAGCCTAAGAGGAAGGCAATAACAAACTCTTCTGATTAAATCTTGCCAAGAAAACCCAACAATTGCAACAACAATGATAATTTCTTACCTGCCTTTCCAGGTGGAGTGAGGCAGCAACAAACAACACATAACATCAATTAAAAGATCAAATAAAACCAATGCTTATTAAAATTTGTCAGTAAATATTTTAAAATCCATAATTTTAAAATAATCTGGATAGGCCTGCTGGAAGAGACTGGTCTTTACTGCTGATTTAAATACAGATAGTGTCTTCAGCTGACAAATCTCTTCTAGTAGGTCTGGATTCAGATGAAGAAAATGCCCTCTGGGTAACCATCAGCCTAGTTTTGGCTGACTGAAGTAGAGATGTTCTAGAGGACATGAGTGTACCCTATGATAGGCTTGGCATAACATGGAGTCAACGTAAAGGCTCATAACAGCAAATGTATGCTGCATAGCTAGTTGATGTGGCTGGGTTTTTTTTTTGTCCCTCCCTTTATAAACTCTTTTAGGCATATTGTGATAGAACACTGGAGTCCAGTAGTATGTACCTGCCATAACTAAATTTTCTGAGAACTGCTTGATCATCATTAGGTTTATATTTTGGATACTTCAAGTAAGTGCACTGAAGTAAAGACCACCACAATAGATAGTAGCACAAGCCCTAAGAAACATGAGCTGAATTTTGTTCATGCAACTGGCCTTTCTAATTTCTTCCATCTTCTACTCACTGTGTCATGCGCCACTTAAAAGTGTACCATGGAAGTTGGAGATGGCATGTCATAGAAAAAGGATGAAAAGGAGGCAGCATCAGGAAGTGGAAATGGAGAAAATGTGGGGAGGGATTTGCATGAACTGAAATTTGTGCTTGGAGAACATATCTGAATCTGTTAGGTTCAGCCCAGTGAAGAGTTAGGCCCACAATTGAAAGCAATTGGCTTAAGCAAACCTAATCAATTATCACACAAGCATAAAAACGTGACTTATCTCTCCTTAATTGAAGCAAAATTTGGGATGCATCCAGGTCCTATTGCATGGCTTTCATCATCAAATCCACCATCCAAATGCAGCTTGAGTGTAGCCCAGCTCACTTAACTTGCTTCACAGCCATTTTTCAAAAGTCGGAGGCTTCATAATGGACATATCATCACTTTAGTAACAGAAACAGTAACTGGCATACACAAGCAGAAAAGTGATGCTTCATTCATGTTCTGACTTATGAGCTTCCCATAGGCAAATGGTTGACCATTATATGAGTGGAAAGCTTGACTCGATAGGCCTTAGTTCTGATCTTTCAGGGCTCCTGTTATGAAAGGTTGCTGTAGTCATACTTATCTAAAGGCACAATCTTGTAAGCTTCAACATGTGTGTTTAAGAATGAAATGTTACAGAAAGGACATGTATGTCGCCCTGGCCATATTTGTGCCCTCCTCTGTGTCACTGTTGTCAAAATCCTGGTGATTCTAATGGGAAACATGGTGTGTAGGGAATGCACACCTTATCTTTTAGCAGAACTGTCCTTCCAATGGGCTGTCAAGAAGACAATTCTGGGAAACTAGGTGTGCACTCCCTGTGTGTCATTTCCCCTGCAGCAGAAAGACCATTGTTTGGGTTGTGATGGGACAAATGGTGAAAGTATCAGTAAAAATGGCTACATTAATAGAGTTTCAGAGATTGGAGGAAAGTATCCCCTGCCCTGTTGGGTCCTAGTTGACCAACTGTGTTGCCCATAACATTTTGGTGCAAATTTGTTTTCATATTAAGTACTTCCCCATGAAGCCACAGCTATCTTTGTCCATTTGCTCTGTTAGTGATTGAATCAGCTGTTACTAGATCTATGCACAATTTAGCTTCATGTCACAAGTGTTACAAGTCAAAGGGAATTTATTTTTGAGAAAATATGTAAAGGATTACTCTGCATGTCTGCAGCTTCCTGCACAGCTGTGTACAGTAAGTTCCATTGAAATCAGACGTACTTGTAATTTTAGGAAACACACCAAAATCTATGGCTGATGGGGAAGCTGAGGATGATGGATTCCTCTCTGGACCGAAAACTTTCAAGAGCAAGGTTAATTTAGTTTTAATTCAGATAAAAGTTTCCTTCATCCATCCAAAATCCAGAAGGCAAAAGTTTATATACAGAGAAAGTTTTGTGCTGCAGAATCTAATAAAGTTCAGAGATTCCTAGTCTTGGATTTAAAGCCCCAAATATTTCAGTGGAGAAAGTTTTGTTGCAGTGACAGTAAAAGAGTCCAGAGGTTTTGATAGGGTAAGGGTTTCACTGTTTGTTGATTTTACAGAAGGTTAAGCTACAGTACATCTTCCAAACTGATGTGTGGGTTAAATAGGTTAGGACACTGATTTGTAATCCTATCCTGTGGCTGCACCACAGCTGTTCTTGTAAATGTCATCACTTTCTCAGCCCTATCTGGTTATATCTGAGTCATGAGGTGCTGACAAAAATCCGCTGCACTTAATGTGAAACCTGAGGCATTTTGGTCATTCCAAAGATATTAGCAATAGCCGACCTGGAATTTCAGTGATAAATAATTTGCACATAGTCAGACCATTAACTTTTGTTCCTCTCTGTTTTTCTCCATCTTTTCTTCACTAATCGCATTTTACAGGAAAAATATACAAATCTTGTCTTCTCCACTTGGAACCAATGTTTTAAACAGAGTTGGAGTGTTTTTCTCCATTATTTCACTGGAAGTTTGGATGTAACTGTTTTGGCATTTATTGAAGAAACACTGCAAAGACACTTCCTTATAGAGATTTATGAACCAAAATATAAAGTATTTTCTCTCTTTTTTGTCCAGCCATGCAACAGGATATGAAAGTGATAACCATGCAGGTCCCATGTTATATAGTTGTGGGGCCCAATACAGAATACACACCCATGGAGTTTTTAGAGGAATACAAGTGAGTATACAGGTGGAAATATTTGATTTTAGGGTAATCACTTGGTTGATGTTAATTATTACTGTTGCTCTTAAGTTCCATTGTATCAGTAATAAATTTCAATAAGAAATAAATTTCAATAAATGAATAAATAAATAAAATTTACATTTTATTGTGTGGACGATCACTAGAAAGTTATTGCTTGATAAAGTAAATCAAGCAATAACTTTCTAGTGATCATTTACTTTTCACTAGAATATATTTGATCATTTACTTTTCACTAGAATATATTTGAGAGTTAATTGCTAACTCCATGGTTTCTCTAAATATGAAACTTCCAAATGATCTTGAGGTGTCTTAAATATTAACCCTTACCTTTCAGGTGACAGAGGATGTCAACCGAAAGCCGGGGAATCAATTTTTATCAAACTGCAATATTTATTTATATATGTAAGACATTAAAAAAACCCATCTCTCAATCCACCAGAACACCTAAGGGTAAAGTAAAAGGGGTAAAAACTTTTCAAGCATTAAATATATGACAATTAAACCCAAACTAAACCTCATCTTTAAAAATAGTTCTAAATCTACAGATAATAAAAAGATAGTTAAAAATAGTTCAAATCACCCAGAGCAGCCACTCCCTAATTTTAAGAATCAAAGACCAAGTGAAATAGCATGGTCCAATGGAAAGACGGAGCCAGTCTGATCTTCCTTGGAGGGAGTTTCATAGTTGGGATGCTGCTACGGAGAAAACTCTGTCACATGTAGACACCATCCTAGCCTCATGGGATGGTGGTGCATAGAAAAGAGCCTTGAAGATCTTAGGTTTTAGGCAGGCTCATATGAGAGGAGTTGGATTTTCACATGTCTTGGTCCCATGCTGTTTAGGGCATTATAGTTCAAGACCTTGAACTGAGCTCAGTACAACTTCCTTGGTGAAAAACAAAAATAAGTAAATAAAAGGATCACAGCAGATTGGAAACAATCGATATATATCTCCATCCACAAAAAAGGAGACACAAGAGACTGCAGCAACTATAGGCCCATAGCACTAATTTCCCATACAAGCAAAATTATGCTCAAAATTATGAAACATAGACTCCCCCCAGTGGTGTCGCCACCTGGGGTGTCACCCGGTGTGGGGAGGCGGGACTTCTGGGGATGGAGTTTCTGGGCAAGACTTCTGGTGGGACTTCTGGGAGTGGGGTCATGTGAAAATGGCTGTGCGGGCCGTGGAAACAGCCCCCCGCCTCCCCCAGACCAGAGACCCTTGAAGGCCTGGAGACTCCCCCCTCAAGGCCCTTGGAAAGGCCATGTGACTAGAGAAACAGCTGCCAACCACTTGCCCAAGCTGGAGACCTCCTGAGGTTCAGAGCGGCATCCACACGGGCCCAATGAGTGCCTGCGGAGGTGGGGGGCCGATTGGGTGTTACCCCCTCTTCAGGGGTATCACCCCCCTTCTGGGGTGCAACCCCCACCCAGGGATGCTACTGCTCCAACCATACATGCAGAGAGAAATCCCAGAGGCCCAAGCAGGTTTCAGGAAAGGAAGAGGCACTAGGGACCATATTGCAAACATATGATGGATAATGGAGAGCATCTAGGAATTCCAGGAGAAAATCAGCATGTGCTTTATAGACTATAGCAAAACCTTTGACTGCATAGATCATGAAAAGCCGTGGAATGCCCTTAAAGACATGGGAGTACCAATACATCTGATAGTCCTGTTGAGGAATCTGTACTAAGGACAAGAGGCTACTGTCCGAACAGAACACAGAGAAACTGAATGGTTCCCAGTTGGCAAACGGATCAGACATGACTGCATCTTATCACTCTACTTGTTCAACTTATATGCAGAACATATTGTAAGAAAAGCAGGCTTGGACACAGAAGGAGGAGGGTGAAAACAGGAGGAAGAAATATCAACAATCTAAGATAAGCAGATGATACCATAATACTAGCAGAAAACCTCCCAGACCTGGAACAACTACTGAGAAAGATCAAGGAAGAAAGCGCAAAGGCAGGCTTACTTCTGAACATAAGGAAAACAAAAACAATGACCATGGAGAATCTACACAAATCCAACCTAGACAATAGAAACAGTAAAAGAATTTTCATACCTGGGATCAAATATTGATAGAACAGGTTCTGCAGCCAGGAAATCAGAAGATTAAGAATGTGGAGGGCGGCTATGAAAGAACTAGAAAAGATCCTAAAATGCAAAGATATACAACTGAGCACAAAAGATAGACTCATACAAGCATTGTTTTCCCTAGTACCATGTATGGATGTGAGAGCTGGACAGTTAAGAAAGAAGATAGGAAGAAAATCAATTTATTTGAGATGTGGTGCTGGAGAAGAGTGCTGAGGATTCTCTGGACGCCAAAAAGACAAATGGGTCTTAGGACAGATCAAGCCAGAAATCTCCCTGGAACCCAAAATGACAAAACTTAGGGCCTTTACAGACTGCCACAAATAGTGCAAATTGAGGCCACTTTAACTGTCCTGGCTCAGTGCTAAGGAATCATGGGAACTGTAGTTTATTGTGGCACCAGAGCTCTCTGACAGAGAAGGCTCAATGTCCCAGAAAAAAATACAATTCCCATGATTCCCTAGCACTGAGCCTGGACAGTTAAAGTGGCCTCAATTTGCACTAGTTCTGGCAGTCTGTAAAGGCCCTAAGTCTGTCATATCTTGGACATATCATGAGAAGAGAGGACTCATTGAAAAGGTAATAATGCTGGGAAAGGTCGAGGGAAATAGAAAGTGAGGAAGGCCTCATGCTAGATGGATGGACTCTATTAAGGAGGTCATGGGTATGAATTTTCAGGAACTAAGTAGAGCAGTGGAGGACAGGGAGTCTTGGAGATGTCTCAGTGACAGGGTCGTCATGGGTCAAGATCGACTCAAGGCTAGTTAACAACAACAAAAATGAAAGGATCCAGATGTGATATACAGTGATCCCTCCACATTCACTAGGGTTAGGGACACAGGACCCATGTGAATATGGAAAAACTGGAAATAATGAAAACAATATATTTTTACCTGAGAGAACACCTCTCTAGGAATCTCTAGGTCCTCTAGTTCAACTCTGTGGTCAACATCTACTAGACATTGACCATAGAATTGCACTGCAGAGCTACAAATGCCTAGTGCAGGGGTAGGCAACCTTTCCCCTTTAAGGGCCAAAGGACTTCAGCTCCCAGAATCCCAGGAGCTATTGGCCAACATGGAACTATTGGCCAACATGGCTGAGGCTTCTGGGAGCTGAAGTCCCTCGGCCCTTAAAGGGGAAAGGTTGCCTACCTCTGGCCTAGTGGAATGTTCTCTCTCAGTATGACTTTTGGTTAAAGTTGGTCATAGAGTTGTGCTGGAGGACCTAGGTATTCCTAAAGAGAACATATTAATAAAATCCGTGAATAATCAAATCCACAAAAGTCAAAGCTGTAAATGTGGAGGGATGACTATATTGGTGGGAGGGCATATAAGGTAGCCTGACAGATTTTGCATACACTACAGTTGGCCAAATAATATATTGAATCTCCTCCACTTTCTTTATGATCTTATAGGATGTGCGGCGAGTGCCTGGAGTAGCTCCTACAATCGTCAGATCAACAAGTGAGACAAATGAGAAACGGCCTTTCATGTGTGTATACCCTGGCTGTAATAAACGATATTTTAAGCTGTCTCATCTGCAGATGCATGGTAGAAAGCACACTGGTAAATATCTTTATTGATTCCAAATATTTTTCCTATCTGGTTTTGGGTTCTTGATGCCTTTGTCCTTTCCCTGGCACCAAATCCCTTTCATAGATCCTCCAATGGGAGTATTTGCTGTACTTTTGATCCTTAACAGATTACTATATTGTAATGCTTTGCTGGCTGTAAGTAAACATGAGGATGTGGTATACATGATATTTTCAAGGAATACTGTGCAGTTTCTGCAACCCTTATTCCACCAATTCTGGGGTTTTCCATTTGGGCAATCTCATCAGTGACACCAGCAGTGAGTAATCATCTTAAGCAATCTCACCACAGTGACCAAATGTGGGGTTTCTACACCTTAACCCACCAAATATGAAGACTTCCATGGTGCTCACTGCAATTACCAAGGATTTCCCTGATCCCCACCTCTGCCACCACGTAAAGATGTCCTCCTGTCTCACCTGTGTGATACCAACTGTGAGGATCATCTAAATGCCCTCAAGGTAGATACAAGGATTTATGCAACTTCTATCCTCAGCAGATATCACCCATCTATATTCAGTGCTATCATCACAGACATCTTGTCTACATCCAAGCTCTCAGGTAGATAGTGTTTTTGGAGGCCAAATGTGTATATAAACAAAACCAATTCTTTATTTACAAAAGCTAAACATATCAAAGCATATTCTGTATTTATTACACTGAATACATCACAGGCACTCTCTTACACTCATCTCAGACTAACTCAAACCAACCATATCAACCCCCCAGCCAAAAATTTTCTCTTACTCTGACTGCAATCTAACCCTTGTCTAACTCAGCCCTTTGTCTAACTGAACTCCTGTCATTCACCAACCTTATTCAGATCTCAAACATTCCATTCTTCCCCCCACCCCAACAACTGCTTACCTAATGTTCTAATATGTAATAAATAAATATAACAACATTTTCAGTTACAAATCCACACAGACACGGTTGGATGCAGGGGCATAGCGACTGCAGGGGCATAGTGACGGTGTGGGGTGGTGGTTTTTGCCCCCAGAAAATCTCCTCCCCATGAAATTTTCCTTCACATTTTAAGCATTGCAGTAATTTGAAACTTCACTTAAGCATTTAGAAACATTGTGTAGGCATCCACAGAAAAGGGGCAGTCAAAGTTACCAAGGGAATGTGAAAACAGTAAATATAAGAGTTTGAGATCTGAATGATTTTCAATTTCTCACCCTCTAAAATGCTACAGATTTGGGGACTGAAGGAAAAATTTCATCTGAGGGCTCAGAATTGTTATTTGGAAGGGGAAAACCCCTCATTTTGTTCCCTTTGTAGATGCAACCCTGAAATTTGGATGTCTGATTTATTTGCCAGGTATAGACTCAAAACTGAAGTAGCTTTGTAGCAGCAAAAACAACAACAAATCTTGTTCATACAAAAGCAACAAAGACTATCAAATTTATTATGGTGCATTGTAAACTCTGACAATCGCAAGATCAGCAGTTCGAGGCCCAGGTGCCGCATGATGGAGTGAGCTCCTGTCACTAGTCCCAGTTTCTGCCCACCTAGCAGTTCAAAAGCATGTAAAAGTGCAAGTCAATAAAAAGGTACCATTTTGGTGGGAAGGTAACAACATTCTGTGTAGTCATGCTGGCCACATGATCACAGAGTTGTCTTTGACAACGCTGGCTCCCTCAGCTTATTAATGGAGATGAGCACCACCCCCTATAGTTGGTCATGACTAGACAATCTTGTCAAGGGAATACCTTTACCTCAACCTTTATTATAGCTTTAGAGTACAACAGTGAAATAGACTGTAGGCCATAAAAACTTATGCCATAATAAGTCTTAAACTGTGTCTTAGTCCTGACTAGATTAAACCTATTGAATCCATTGGTTTTATCTATGTGTTGAATTTGTTGTGTGTCTTCAGGTCATTTCTGACTTATGGAACTCTAAAGTGACGTTACAGGAGTTTCTTGGCAAAATTTGTTCAGGATTTTTTTGTGTGTGTGTGCCTTTGCCATCCTCTAGGGCAGAGAGAGTGTGACTTGCCCGAGGTCACCCAGTGCGTTTCCATGGCTGAGTGGGGATTCAAACCCTGGTCTCTGGAGTCATAGTCCAATGCTCAAACCAGTACATCACACTGGTTCCTATGTGTTGACTTACTATATGACCATTGATGAATGGGTCTGCTCTAGTAGACCCATTCATCTAAACAATAAGATGCCAACCTAAATGCACTAGTTTTCCAAGTTGATTTTTTACAACTAGAGTGCTTATTTATTTATTTACTTCATTTCTCTGCTGCCTTCCTCCCAAAGTGAGATCCAAGCCAATTTATATACTTCATTCTAGATAAGTGACTCCAATTCAAATTTTCTCCAACCTCATGAGTGGTACTTCAAAACAGAGATTCATTTTTTTTGGAGGGACAAGAGTTAGAAAGCCATTTGTTTATCAAAAGGAAAAGGAAAAAGGATGGTAAGATTCCCTTTTCTCATCACTTAGACATTTAGACGCAGCTGACTCATTACATTTTCTGCAGACTCTTCTTTTAGATAGTGTTACTATCTGTAGAACTCTGTTACACAAAGCTGCAATTTATATCAGTGTTTATCAATGTTTCAACACAGTTTTTGCTGATGCCTCATGACCCCTATGCCTGTTTACTGAGTGTCTTCCTAGTATTAAGAATGGCATTAACAAAACAAATATAGTCATAAATTGATACTTTTGTCTTGAAGCATCATGCAGCTTCTAAATATAATGAAAACAAGATTACTATTAACAAACTGTGGATATTGTGGTGATAAGATTTCATGGAGTTTCCATCTGCCATCAGCATGATCCAGAAACAATGACTCATGTGTTTGAAAATTTTCTGGAACTTGATGTATGGTTTGAGAATTTGTTTTTTTTTACCAGCAAAAAGTGATACATTGTGCCAGAGAAGTTTTATTTTCAGTGAAACTATAAATATACTATGAACAGAATAGACCATCATTGAAGGAACAGTTCTTATAAATGGGTATCTGGATTTGAAAATTAGAATATTACTAAATGAAAATGTTTATATCAGTGATTGAATTTGGAAAGTCATGCATGACATTTCCTAAAATGAAGAGAAAAGAAGGGAAATCCTTAATTCTTCATTTTTTCCCCCATGTACCACTGGCACAAACTTGCTAATTTAAACCTGTTAATTCCATGTTATATGGGACCTAGTTGATTTTGGAAAGCATTTCCTTCTTGACTTTTACAGGAAGGACTGATTCATGGGTGCAGGTCCCTATGGACCACCCTCCCCTAACTGGGCAGTCTTCTATTTGTGTTGGATTACAATCACCATGATGCCCAACCAGCATGTCTAATGGTTAGGGGGGCTGAGGATGATAGGAGTTATAGTCTGAACCATTTAGAGAGGATGCCAAGTTGGGAATGACAGATATTATGTGATTCTCCCCTAAGGAAAAGTTATCTTTTAGAAAATATGTACTCTCAGGTTAATGGAAACATATGGTAACTCCTATCATAGGTTTTCTTGATTTATTCAAGATTTAGTTAGTGGAAATTTGCCATTGCATTTGTGGATGGCTAAGTAGGTGTGTGAGACTTGTGGATTTCTGTAACTAATAAGCTTATCGCATGGCACCTCGAAGAACGGGAACGGAATGGAATGCAAGGGAATGGAATGGAGCAAAAACTCATTTTACTGCATGGGAGAATGCCAGCGATGCCGCCGGGAGTCCCCGATCTGTTCCCCAGCCATTCCTGGCAGCCAATTTTTGAAGGATGGTTCAAAATCCTCCTTCAAAAATCGGCTGCCAGGAACGGCTGGGTAATGGATCAGGGACTCCCGGTGGCATCGGTAGCATTCTCTTGTGCAGTAAAATGCATTTTTGATCCGTTCCGTTCCCTTGCATTCCATTCCCATTCCCGTTCCTTAAGTGGTGTGCAATAAGCTTATAAGGCGGGATTCAAACCCTGGTCTCCCAGAGTCCTAGTCCAACATAAAACCACTACACCACACTGGCTGACTTCTAATGTTAATATATCTGCTGAGATATTAGTGAAGGTAATCAGTGGCTTCTAACACTGGGTCTCCAGATTTAGTTGGATGGCAATTCCCATAATCCCCAATCAGCACTGGCAGTAATTAGAGATGAGGGGAGCCATATTCCAACAACCTGTGGAGAGGGGCAAATTTAGCAACACATACAGGCAGTTCTTAAAGAGAAACTAAACTATAAAGTTAAAATTAACTTCTCCACTCTGGCTTTACTTTCATGAAAATTGCTGAGCTTGCCCAAGTCTTAAAATATTTCTAGGTTATAGATCCTTTAATGTTATGAAGAACATCAGCTCCTCACTTATTCCTGACATGGAAAACAATATTTTCTAAAACAATACTTCTGAAGGTTGTGTTGTGTTGTGTTATAATGGATTTCTGGTCACACTTGGGACTGAGGATTTAATGTCACTTTGGATTTGATTCTGGGCAATGGAGAGATTAGTAGCGAACCTGATCTTACAGACATTTTGATACTTATTAAAGGAAAAGGTGGTGGTAGTGGTGGTGAGGAGCTGACAGATAATCAGGAGGGGGATGTCCTTTAAACTCCATTTAGACAAGCAGTTTTCAGCTGGCAACCAGAGCAGGTTCATACAAAATTATTTTGGTCTGAAGAAAAAATGTGGGAGACAACTCCCTAGAAATATCTGGCTGTTTCCTGGAAAGTTTGCACTGAAGGTAATCTTGAGGCCAGTTTAAATTTATAGTTAGCTGGTGTATTTTTTTAAAAAAGTATCGCAAATGGGGTTTTTGTATCATAATTGTTAATTAAAAAAACCTCCATCCTAATCAAATACTGTATATCCATTCTTTCTTGCTATAGAGACTGTAAAGCTGGCTTGTCGAGTATTCCCCATACTTTCCTCAATGAGGGTTTCCCCACAAGTGCTCATTTATTGCATTTTCAATAATAATGGTTTGATATCTCATTGCCCTTTTGGAACTGGGTGGAAAGAGCCCATTGGCAGGATTCCCATCATTTGGAAATTATACTGCAAGAAGGCTTCCATAGATGGGTGGAATTATAGGTAAAGGTATTCCCCACTGATAAGGTTGTCAAGTTGTGTCAGACTGTAGGGAGCAGTGCTCATCTCCGTTATTAGACTACTCTGTGATCATGTGGCCAGCATGATTGCACAGAATGCTATTTACCTTCCCACCAAAGTGGTACCGATTTATCTACTTGCATTTGCATGCTTTTGAACTACTAGGTTGGCAGAAGCTGGGCCTCGAAGTTGGCACCCGGGCCTCGAACTGCCAACCTGCCAATCTTACAATCAACAGAGTCGGTGTGTTAACTACTTGGGTGGAATTAGCCTTCTCCAAAAGCATGTGGTTTTTAATGTATTTTTAATTTGTGGAGCTCAAGGTAGCATGTGTGGTTTCTGATTCCCATTAAAAATACAAAATTGGGGAGGGGCCACCACCACTGCAGGCTCACTTGGTGAGGACATGAGAGAGAGCCTTCCCAGTGGCTGCTCCTACCCTCTGGAACTCCCTTCCATGGGAGGCTAGGCTGGCCTCCTCCCTGCTGACCTTTTGCTTGCAGGTAAAAACGTTTCTATTCAGCAAGTTTTTAAAAATCATGCAAGCCTGGTTTTATTGGGGTGTTGTTGTTGTAGATTTTTTAAAACTTGTGTATGTTTTAATTTTTAACTTTGTAGTGTTTTAATTAGGTTATTTCAATTTTTTTTAATTTTTTTTGTTTTAACGTGTTTTATATTGTGAGCCCCCTTGGATTCCTTTTGGGAGAAAGGTGACATAGAAATAAAAATAAATAAATAAGTAAATAAATAAATAAATAAATTAAAAAAAAATAAACCCACTGGGTGACCTTGGGCAAGTAACACACTTTCAGCCTCAGAGGAAGACAATAGCAAGCCTCCTTGCCAAGATAACTCCACGATAGATTTGCCTAAGGGTTACTATAAGAAAGAAACTAATTGGAAGCAAACAGGAGCAACAACAAGCAGCCCATCTGGGTCCTGGAGGTGCAAAATTACTCCTTGATCTCCTAAACTTACCTAGCCATTAAGAATACAGAATATTCTGGAAGGAATATTGAACTCAAAGAAACTGTGACTTCACTTCATAAAAACCCACTCCCTATGTTCTGAACACTTATCTTGTGATAAGGTACTAACAGTTTGAAGAGGGTGCATAGAATGGCAGCTAGCAATTTGCATCCCACACTGAGAAATAAATAAATAAATAAATAAATAATAACAACAGCAGTTTGAGCTATTTTAGCAGATCTCAGCTATTCTTTGACTTAAAAAAGATAAAAAGTTCCAGCAAAACTAACAATAACAAAGAGCTTTTGTTTGCAATGTGAAAGCAATGCAAGACCTATCTCATTGTTCTGTGAAAATGAATATGATTTAGCACTGTATTTCCATTGCACTTTGGAGCCTATCATTAGGTCAGGGCATTCTGTTCTACCAACAGCCCCTTTCTCCCATTAAACCTGCCATAGTTTAAGGCTTTTCCAGAGTGACTTTCAAGGCACAATCATTCCTGTGGGAGAGTTTGTGGTCAGATTTGAAAGGAATCTGTTTTAAACACATGTGACAAATATAGCTTTCTGCATAAAAATAAATTAAATTGAATAGACATAGAAACTACCCTTTTGGGGGTTTAGGAACCAGTAAACTACTTTGGGTGGCTGCACAGGAAGTTATAAAATTTTTCATATGGATTTCGAACAGTGACTTTTAGATTTTGATCTCATTGCTCAAGATGTATATCCAGAAAACTTAAGTTGATGCTTGGAAAAGTTTTACCAGTGTCTCAAAGTGTATGGTTTATGCCATGTTGGCAAGATATTCAATCTAGTTTACCAAACAAACAAACCTTTTACAGAATAACAGCAATGGTGGAATGTCACACTGTGGAGAGTCCTTAGCTCCATGATAGAGTTAGTACATGCTCTTCATGCACAAGGTTCCAAGCCCAGTTTCTGGCATCTCTATCTACTTTGCAGGGCTCTAAGAGATCCTTGCCTGAGATTCAAAAGAATTATTACAAGACAGGGAATAAAGCACTGGGCTAGATGGGCCAACAGGCCATGTGAATATAAGGCAGGTTCATATACATTGCTTTGCTCCTTGCTCTTAGAAAACAGGCATTCTACTGATTAGAGCTTAGAATAAGTATATTTTTGGATTACTGCTCCTAGAATTCTTCAACCATGTAATAACTCTACTGTTGACTTATTGATTCTCCGGTGTGACATGCTCTTCTGCATGCTTGGAGGGAGACAAACACCCAAAACATTTAAATGGTAGATACTGAATCTTTTCCAGGATACTGTAAAATTTTTGTAAAATGTGTATAACTAACTAAACCATTACTTTTAAAAAACACTATAAAGTTTCATTTTATGTCTCAAAATATTAGAAAATCTATGCTATTCCTATAATGTTACCACCAACTTCTTTAAACGTAATGCTATAACTGAAAACCAACATTCACCATCAAGTACAGTTTACACAAGTATATTTCTTTCACCATGGAGCTAATACCCATGTAAAAAAAGAAACATGTAGTAGTTTAAACGTTGGACTATGACTCTGAATACCAGGGTTCAAATCCCAGCTCGGTCATGTAAACCCACTAGATGGCTTTGGACAAGCCATTCTCTTTCAGTCTCAAAGGACGGCATTGGCAAACCTCCTCTGAAGAAACTTGCTAAGAAACTTGCTGTGGTAGGGTTGCCTTAGAGTTGCCATAAGTCAGAAATGACTTGAAGGCACTACAAGAAGAAATAACATGAGATATGAATTGCAGCATTGGTCTTATTTAGACATAAATATATAGATTAGGAAACTGCTACTGAGATCAGCTGCCCTATCTGTGTACTGGTAGTGGCAAAATAAACACTTTGTTGAGATTTAATTGGGAAAAAGTCTGGTATAAAATGTCTTTGCATTTTAAAACACAGACACACACACACACACATAAAATGAAAATTGTTATATAAGAGAACTGTTGTAGTTTGTATTTTTATTTAATGATTTGCAACTTTATTCACTCCCTGCTTTTCAAACATACTTGTTTCTGTCTAAGGTGAAAAACCATACCAGTGTGACTTTAAAGACTGTGAACGAAGATTCTCTCGTTCAGATCAACTGAAACGACACCAAAGGCGACATACAGGTTTGTTGAGTATCTTGGCTATGGAAATATTCAGTAGTATGTAGTTTCTCTGATCTGGAATGAGTCAGATAGAATCTTGTTTTATTATTATTTTTAAAATAATAATAAAATAAAAAGGTTTAGTTCACACAAAAGTAAACTGTAAAAAAAGCAGCATTGTACTTCTGTTGTCATTGTTATTATGCCTCAGAAAAATTAGAGCATTACAGGTCAACCATCCCATGGTTGTGGGGGAAAAAAGAGATTTGTGTATTTGACATGGGTAGTTAGACTCTGGACAATGTAACTGTTTGTAACAATAGCCAAAGCCTGGAACAAGAATGTTATCTATTGACTTAGGTGATCCTGACAAGTCATCCTGTCACTTGAAGCATTTGGTGGAGGGCTTGCCCTCTGTCCTCCATAAATAATCACCCTGGGAAGAAAAGATTCACTGCTGATTTTGCTGCTAATAGTTTAGAAATGAACTAGCTAACCAAGCTGAGATACAGCATTAGGAGTGTGTAAAAAAGAACGATCAAATTGTTCAGCAAGCAGACCTCACTAAATAGTAGCACCTTTTAAAGGAGGCCATGTCATACATTGCACATGTAGTTTATGTGCATAATTGAGAACATGTAATAAAATAAATATGATGTCCTAGAATTCTGATATCTTTATTCTGGAACTGGTCAATCACTTAGGTAAAATTGTTTGCCCATGTCTCAATGTTATTATTAATTTATTATTAATTGGTTGAATTTTTATCACACCTTTGAGCTCAAGGTGGCATACATTGCCCTCTTCATCAAGGCATTTTTAAGGTAAGAGTTGCGTGTCTAACTGGGAATCCAGTCCTAGCTTTTGGACACCCTGTGGAGACAAATAGCAAGATTGGAGGACCTGCTGTCTATACATTTTTCTTCTCTTCTTAATAACAACCACCATATCTACCCCCATTAGCATGATAATCACTATGGTTTGCTGAGAGGAAATGCACACACACACACACACAGAGATTGTGTATGGTTATAATACACATACTAGATATTGTAGGGCCTCATCTTTTATCAGTGTCCTGGTGCAGCAAAATTCCTGTTTATGCTTTCATAAAATATTCCATAATTTAAATGCTTTATGGGAATGGAACTAGGAAGAACAGTTTTTTAAAAAAGCATTTAGTTGGAAAATACTCCTAATCATGTGTTGATTTTGGGATTGTATAGGGATGGGGTCTGTACAACATATTGTTTTTAAATAAAGATTTTGCCATTATTTCAATATTTCAAGTTATTTGAATAGTTACTTATTTTGCCAAGAACAAATGTACTATCAAAGCATTATCTGAAGTTAAAGAGGAAAAGAGGGTTGTAAATAGAATGCAATTCAGAAGCTTCATTAATGTCCACTGGGTCATATAGGTATACAGTAAGAATAATTAAGTATATTAAATAACAACAAAAATCTGCAGTCTGGAAACTCAGAAATAACAATGTCCCCTGCTCTTCTGAAAAGGTATTAGAATATGGGAATAGTCTTCTTTTATCTGTTTAGGTGTGAAACCCTTCCAATGTAAAACATGTCAGAGAAAGTTCTCCAGATCTGATCACCTGAAGACTCACACCAGGACTCATACAGGTAAAACAAGTGCGTATACTTTTTTCCCATTTATATTTTTTAAATTTACTTTACCTGTGATTTATATTCTTAGAGCATTTCTAGTAAATTGTTGAATGGCATCATTTTCTATTAGCAGTGACACCTGAAAATATTGCTTAAAGCAGGGTTGGGCAACATGTGGACTCACATATATTGTAGGGCTGTGGTTTCTGTCATCTCTCACAACTAGCTTTGTTGACCAGAGTTGATGGGATTTTCAGTCCAACTCGGGAGGGCCACAGGTTGGTCACTAGATTAAAGGGAATAGAGATGGTTATTGCCATCTAGTGGAAGACGGAAATATATAGCTACTCATGCATTTCAAGCTTTTCTTGGTAATTAAAATCAAGCACTTTTCCTATATACATACTAGTCCTAGTTTGCCCCTGTTCTGTAACACTTAATCCAATGTACTATATGAGTAGAAGGAGAACAGTTTTAGAAGAAAAAATTGTTCTAAAGGAGGAGAGAGTGGTGAATAGAATGTCCAGCTGGCCAATCAGGAGGCAGCTGAGAGCCAGCCAATGGGATTCCAGCTGGGAGCATTTAAAAAGCCCAGGCTGACAGTTGGTGGACAGTTAGAATTAGTGTTGAGAAAGTTAAGCCAGAGAGAAAGGGCTGTGCTTTAGGTGTTTCTGAAGGAACTGTATTTTGGGGAGTTAGAGTCTAGAAAGGAGAGACTCTGAACGCTCACAGAGCTTTAAAAAAGAGAGATGCTGTGGTGTTCTCTCCAGATAGATATTGATAGCCAGCGTGGCTGAGGTACTGTGAGTGAATTAAAAACGAACATCATAATTTTGTAACCAGGAAAGACTATAGTAGCAAGTTCTGATGCAAGTTACATTTATTATATGCTGTTTTAAAATAAACTTTTCTTCTTGTTCCAACACCGCATGGCCTATGTTTTAATCACAAACCACGCTACTAATATTTTGAGGTTTTGGAGGTGAGACATCATACAAAAGACAGTGTGGGTCCCTTACACTTCATTAGGTGGCAAGGGTGGGGATAACAAGTTCCCACAGGACTGCCAGCTAGAATTAAAGTGGAAAAGGAGAAAGGTGGCAGTAGTGTGCGCCACAGAGAGGTTCACCACATATGAGATTTCATGTTCTTTCACATAATCTTTAAGTATCTAAAAACAGAGACCACTGAGATACAATCATATTTTGGTAAGATGGTAATTACTGATTGTGGTGCTTTTAGTAATGGACGTTCCACCAAAATCCTTAGCAGTTTAGATTAGCACTCCCACTACACAAAATGTAGTGGGATTTTTTTTTTTTGGGGGGGTATATGTCATTCACTGAGGGTCAAACTGCATGATGAATTTCGAACTCCCCACATCCTTTTCTTTATAAAAACAGCCACACGTATAGAGAGATGGTACTGAAATGAATCAGGATCACAGCTTGATGAATTTTTAACTTTTCCATTGCATCATTGTCTCACAAAAAACTGACCACCCACACAAAGCTTCTATTCGTCCCCAGAGCTGCTACCTTTGCAGATGAGGGTAAATATATTCATTCTAGGAACAATTTTCAGTGCAGTAGCAATGCTGCTTCACATTATTTTGGTCTTGATTAACTTTTGTAGCTCGGTTTTTATTTAAAAAAAGGAGGAATCCCAAGCATAGGATTTAAATGAATCTTTAATATAACCTGTAACTTGATCCTAAGAATTTTACTCTGAAGTGTACTTGTTTTGATGCTATTGTCAATTTTTAAATTGATCTGCTTTCTTGAGGTTTGGTTCTTTTTTTTTAAAAAAGTGATGTGATGTTATCTTGACATAATACTTGTTGCTGAAAGTGATTGGGGATGAAAGTTCAGTAATAGGTTGCCTTCTGGTGTGAGAAAGTTACTATAGCTGACTTAGCCACTAGCGGAACTTGCCTATCCTTGAATTACTCTATTAGCAGACAATAGCAGCAAGGCTTACCAATGGTTTTATTGCTTTTAAGGTGAATTTAGAATAAATAAATTCTAAATTCTAAATTCTAAAGGTGATTATCTTTAAGGAGTTTTCAGAGAATTCTCCATTCCCTTCAAAGGTGGAATATAAATATGCAAACTAACATTGTAAATGGCAAGGTAGAAGGAAAATATCCTTTCAAAAGGCTCAGTAGTAATAACAGAAGCTATCACCCAGAGCAGTGAGTATTCATGGTGTAGTGGTTTGAGTTGAGTACACCATGACTACAACAGTAGAGACCTAGATTCAAATCTCCACTCATTCATGGATAACCCCAGGTGACCTTGGGCAAGTTACACTCTCTCAGCCTCAGAGGAAGGCAAAGGCAAACCCTCTCTGAACAAATTTTGTCAAGAAAACCCCATGATAGGTTCTATAAGTCAGAAACAACTTAAAAGGCACATAACAACATCAGTCACCTAGAGAGTGATCTGCTGAATCTAATTATATATGCTTCTGAATGCTGTCTGGATAGGAGAACTGCTACAGTGGGTTTGAGTAAAAGCATGACCCAAGCAAATGCTCTAAAGAAAAAAGTAATGGAAGTGAAGAGTGAAATAACACTTGCATTTGAATCATTGGCTGGATTCTCATGACCTCAGTGAAGCACCACCTATCCATGGCTTGGGAAATGCTTTGATAAATGATCTAAGGGGGGGGGGGAGCATGATGGTAAAGTTTCAACCTATGCTAGCTTGATAATTGTGTGTTTTGTTAACAGGTGAGAAGCCTTTCAGTTGCCGGTGGCCCAGTTGTCAAAAAAAGTTTGCTCGGTCTGATGAATTGGTCCGTCATCATAATATGCACAACAGAAACATGACTAAACTTCAGCTTACCCTTTAGATCTCTCATATTGCCTGTACAAATCAGCTGGGACCCCATGGACTTTACAAACATTTCAACCATAATCTCTCAACTTTTAAAGGAAATTTTTGGATGCCTTCAAAATACAGTCGAGAGAAGTTAACTAAACTCTAGGATTTGGTTCAGTTCAGGCTTCTGCTTGGACTTTCAGATCTTCCTGTTCAAAAGCCTCAGATGGTTTCTTTTTGTAACATTATTATATAATTCCAAGTTGACTATGTTATACTTTAAATATTACTATAGACTCTAGCTATGTATATTTGTTCTTCTGGTCGGAAGTTTTTGTATTTTTATTTTTTACTTGAAATTTGCAAGTGCAAGCTAGTGACAATGTTCAGTCACATTCATACATAATGACCAATATGTGTGAAAATCCCTTCATGCATACTTCTGAAAACACTGAGGCTTCTAAAGACTACTGCAGTCCTGTACAAATACTGAATCAATTTTGGTAACCTTTCTAAAAGTCAAGGGGAATAGTTTTCTATTCTTCTGTGAATCTTCTATGTCAATAATTCCATATATCTTGCTTGCAATTCTTAAAACTGTGGGTGCTTGGGTTTCTTATAAGCGTATGCAGTTTGTATGTGTGTATGTATCTATGTGTGAGAGAAAAAGAAAAAGAGTGGTGCATCAGAGTTCTCCAGTCCACCTAGGACTGGCCCTAAACTTGCATTGTTTCCACAGTTGTCTGTGTCGAAGACAGGAAAAACGGTGCATTTGATGCTAGTTTCTTTCAGAAATTAATTGAATATCTTGGTGGGTATCTCTGTGGGATTGGGCATGCTCCTACACCCTCCTACACCTGTCCTACACCCTAACCATGCTCTATTAAAAATCTGCAATTAAATGAAGTCTATGATCATATTATACCACCATATGTATACCAGTATTTAAGTGCAAGGCTTTCCTTGCACAATCAGAAACATTACCTTTTCAAGAATCCTCATCATGTGAAGAGTGACCTAACATAAACAGTTGTACATTGATATACTCTGTAAAGATCTTGAATGAGAATTGGTCAAGAACCTGCTAAGTGACCCTGCTTCTTACCCATGTGTATTCAGTGTGAATGATCTGCAAGGGCTTCAGCCTGCATGATGACACGGCTGATCACAGAATAGTTGGTGGTATCCCTCCCCCCCAAATGAGAACCCTATGAGTTTTACTAGGCATCTAATTAGCAAGGGTCTGATTGGCTGCACCACTGAAGGAGGAGAGCTTTCTTTTTCTTCTGTCCACTTCCTCTGCTATCTACTCTTTAGGAAAATAATTGAGAGATACTTTCTATTCTTTTAATCAACCAAGGTGTCTGGCAACAAGTCTGCCATTGGGCACCTTGATTTTTGATTACCATATCTGGGAATCCACCCACCACATGACAGGCACATAATAAGCTATTCGGCATTTTATTTCTCTTTCCTTTTCTTGTCCCTATGACAGGTAACAGAAGGAAGTGCTGGTGCATTTGCAGTCTTAAAAGAATGTTGACAGTCCTTTACACACTTTCCTGGAAGTAAGTTCCACTGTGCAATTGAACCAACACGAATAGGATTATGATGCCTTGCCTTGAATTGTCTCTTTTCATAGGTATCTATAGGAGAGAAGTTCACAGTGATTGCAATTTTCAAGATGGCTAGTTTTGTTTCTAAAGATAACAAAGTTAAGAGGAGACAATATCTTTCTACCAGGTGACGGAAAATCTAGCATTGAAGCTGACTTGTTTTTACCAACAGCTTTCATGTTTAGTTTGGTTTCTGAAACAGGTTTAAATTTATTCCACTTTAAGACACAAGTTCTTGCACAAAATAAAGTCAATATCATTGTAGATGTTTAGACTTTGTTTAACGTGCAGCCATGCTGGTTATATGGCTGGCAAGTTGTATAAAATAAAATTAAAGTTAAACTTAAGAAGAGGCTGGTCCAAAATTTTCACTAACATATGGCTCTTAAGCTAAACAGTGACTTGAACATGTTTGCATTTACAATTATATGTGCAAAAAGAGATGCCCAATGTGAGGAAATATATTATTTCAGGGTTCAGGGTTTATTATTTACTATTAATTGCTTGGAGTGGTGTACATATATCTATAAATATATATCTAATAATGTATTGCTCTTAAACAATTCAAATTAGAAGGTGAATAAATATTAGATGCATTATGGTTCAGATGTTGCTGCAACCTATTGATACCACAAAGACTGTAACCTGCATTTTTCACTGAGCTATCAATTAAAGGCCATTTAAAGAGAAACAAATAAGAGCCCAGCAGATGTCTTGTTTCATGGCTGTTATTAGGTTTCAAATTTCTTCTCTAGTAGTGTTGACCTCTTTATGTATATAAAGGTACCACCAGATTGGATGACCACTAGTTAACCTGTCCAGGTCTTGACCACAATTTATCCTTCTCACTGGGGAATTGTACTGACAACAGTATCACATTTCATATTATGTTGCAGAGAGTGTTTCACTCCACTTCCTGATCACTGATAGCAGTTCTCTTTTAAGAAAATGATCTACAGGCCATCAGTGATGTTTTCAGTAGCAATGTAATGTAGCTTCATTAGGAAAAAGATTAGAATTTCACTACCTTTAATATCACAAGATCACACCACAGTCCTGATGCAACTGTGAATGTGTGCATCCTCTTCCTCCATATTCTTTATCCTGTATTTTCCTGTCATGTGCTTAAGGTGGCATACATGGATAAGCATGTATTTTATCCTCCCAATACTCCTGTGAAATATGTTAAGTTTAGAAAGAAAGAATGACTCTTTCTAAGTACAAGTTCACCAGTATGTCTGACTAAGGTTCTGAACTCTGCACTTCATGGATAATGGCTAATGCTCTAACCACAATACCATACTGACTCTCTATTTTCATGGTGATGATAACAATAATATTTATTTCTTACCTACCTCTCACTATGGACCAAGGTGTCTAGCAACAACAAACTAGCCATATTTACCAATTATTTTACCAGTTATTTACCAATTAAAAGCCCATATAAAACCAATACATATTAAAGCAATCCAAACATAGTTTAAAATTTATAATTTAAAAATCTGAATAAATCTGCTGGAACTGGTCATTGCTTTTTTAAACTTAGTATATCCAGCTGATGAATCTCCTCTGGCAGGTCATTCTACTATTTAGGGGCCACCAAAGAAACTGTCCTCTAGGTAACAGCTGTCAGCAGCAACTGGTGTATCCTAGCAAGTAAGTTGTTGCCCATCTCCTGTTCAGATCTCAAGCTTGGATGTCTTATAGATTAGGGGTGGGGTCATTCTGAAATAAGATTTGATTTATAGCAATGGTGTGCATTTTACAAGTGTATTTCTACCACCAACATGGATTCAATTGGGAACTGCAGCCATTCACAGATTCTTTTGTTTTTGTGGTTCACGGTATGGTAGACTTTTTTAGATGTACAGGTCTAGCATTCTTGGTGGGCTTCTAAAATATACAGTGTAAGAAGTGTGGTCCTCATTTCAATTAACTTTTGTTGTGCATATGGAATTACAAATGCAAACAAAATGTAGGGCTGGGCAAAGAAAGGTCTTGGGGCCACATGTGACCTCCATGATATTGTGTATGGCCCTCAATACATCCAGTCTCCTAAAACAGTCTTTTTTTTTTTGCAAATCTTTTCAATATGCTATAATGACATTTAACAGAAAAAATACTGGCTGGTATCCTGTTCAGTAGTCATAAGACTGTAAATTGGGATTTACATTCTTATAACTGCTGGGGAATTCATGTTTATGGTAATCAATGATCAAATTGTGACCCCCCCCCACTCACCTTTTCAGTCAGGCAATGCCCCAGTTGAAGAGTTTCCAAGATGCTGCAGACTGGGCACTGCGAAATGACATCTGCAGTGCTTTCCCGGTCATGGGATGCCTTGAGAGAAGGAGCAGTGTCAGGATCCTGAGAAGTCTTTCCAGCTGTCTGTTTTCAATGCACCCTGCAAAGGAGAATGCTGCAGATATAATTTCCAATGCCTTGATCTGCTGTGCCTTGGAAACCCTTCTGGTAGGGGTACTGCCAAGTTATGTTTTGAGGGGGTGGTGGTGATGTCATCAGACCTAATTATAACAATAGATGCCATGCTCCACCATCAGTGTAGTATTGGGGGGTTGCAGACTGCCAGAAATAGTGTGAATTCAGTCCACTTTTAGGGTTAGGGTTAGTGCTAGGGAATCATGGGAACTGTTATTTTTCTGAGACATTGAGCCTTCTCTGTCAGACAACTCTGATGCCACAATAAAATACAGTTCCCATGGTTCCCTAACTCTAACCCTAACCCTAAAAGTGGACTGAATTCACACTATTTCTGGCAGTCTGCAACCCCCCATTGTCTGCTGATGCAGGAGCTTAGCCACTTGTTTTTTTTTAACCAAAAGTCAAGTTCTAATTATTGTGGGAAGATTTTTGGTACATTTGGCTGTCTGTGTAGCCTCCAGAGAGTTCCAGCGGAGAAAATTAGACCCTGGATGTCTCATGATCACTCATCACTGCCTTAAAACATCATCTTTGCAACCCATAGGGATTTTCTGCTATTGTTATTATATGCTTTCAAGTCACATCTAACCTATGGCAACCTTAACTATATGGAGTTTTCTTGGCAAGCTTTGTTCAGAGGGGGTTAACCTTTGCCTTCCTCTGAGGCTGAGGTTTCCATGGCTCAGCGGACTGAAACTCTGGTGTCCTGGAGTGCTGGTCCAATGTTCAGACCACTACACCAAACTGCCTCTTCTCTTTATTTTACAATGTACATAAACATACTTCTTAAATGTATAGGTATATTCTTTCATCCCCTCTCCTCCTTCACTGCTCAGTATGAATTTGTGAATATTTATATATGCATTACAGTTGGCTGGCTTATGCTTCCCTTCATGGAGTACAGATGCATCTTCTGGAACAACACAACAGTTAATTCTTTAAAATCTTACATGAGGATTGAAATCACTCTTTATTTCAAGGGAACATGACTCATTTGTATCAGTCAGCTTTATCTTTTGCTGTCAGAGGACAGCATGCCTCTGGAGAAACTCATAACAAGAAACAAAACAAAAAAAGAATTTGGAAAAAATTGGTGTCCATTGTGATAGGTTAAGTTTCATAATTCTGAGCCTGAGAAGCATTTATAAGGATGATGATATAGATATTTCATAACCAGGAAAGCACCCTTCTCCAGTACCTACATGTTATTTTTTCAGGGGACTGGAGCAACTAGATCTCAACATTTGGAGATTTGTTTTAGCTCAGAATGAGGATGGGTCAGCTTATCATTCTCCAGCTATTGTTGGACTGCAACTCCCATCAGCCCTAGTCAGCACAGCCAATGGTGAGGAGTGATGGAACGATGAAGGATTTTCGAAGTCACGGTGTAGTTAGCATCTGAAGGAATTGCTCTTCCTGCCACAATCCTTACTGGCTCAATTTAGAAAAGATGCAAGCATGTGTGGATATACCTAACATTTTACAGTATTTGGTCATTTGGAGAAAGTAGAGAGGGAGATTATCTCCTTTTCAAAGTTATCAGTTCAGAGGAAAAAAATAGGGAAAAAGATAGACTCTTTCCAGATCAGATAATAAACAGAAAGTATTCATTACCTTCCTTCCCTCAAAGGAAAGGGATGGAAAGTAAAGTAAAGGAAAATAAAAGTGAGGCTAAGGCAAAACTATGCCCAACACTTAGCTGTGTGTATTTCACAATATTTTTGGTAGCCATAAAAGATTGTAATCTTGATGAGAGGCCAGAGAGGTAAAGAGACCACTTTTTCATTCATTTCAGGCTGCATAGTTGCAGCAGCATTATGAACTTCAACTGCTATGATGCATCTGCACTGCAGAAATAATGTAGTTTGATACCACTTTAACTGCCATGGCTCAATGCTATGGGATTCTGGGATTTGCATTTTTCTGAGATATTTAGCTTCTCTGTCAGAGAGCTCTGGTGCCACAACAACAAAACCTATAGGCTTCATCCTGTCAAATCCTGGAACTTGCAGTTTAGTGAGAAGTATACTCATCCCTCCACATTCACTGGGGTTAAGGTCACAAGACCCCCGTGATTGTGGAAAACCCACAAATAACAAAAACACTATGTTTTACCTGAGAGACCACCTCTCTAGGAATCTCTGTGTCTTCCAGTGCAACTCTGTGGTCAACATCTGCCAGACATTGACCATAGAATTGCTCTGGAGGAACTACAAATGCTTAGTGGAGTGTTTTCTCTAGGAATCTCTAGGTCCTTAAGCGTGACTTTTGGTTAAGGTTGACTATAGAGTTGTGCTGCAGGACATAGATAATCCTAAGAACATATTAATAAAATCCATGAATAATCAAAGCCGCAAAAGTCAAAGCTGCAAATGTGGAGGGATGAGTGTATTTAGAATCCTCAGCCAGAGAGTTCTGGTGCCCTCCCCAAACTACAAACCTAGATTCCACAGTATGTTGCCAAGGGAGTTAAAACTGAATCATAGTTCTACATCAGTGTAGTGTGAAAGGGTCCCAGGTTTTGTTTTTTGTACTTGAGAAAAGATTGTTGTTGTGTGCCTTCAAGTCATTTCTGCCTTATGGCAACCCTAAGGGAAACATATCAAGTAATTTTCTTGGCAAGAAATATTTTGGGATGGGGTTTGCCTTTGTCTCCCTTTGAAGCTGAGAAAGTGTCCCTTGCCTAAGATCTACCACACCATGCTGGTTCAGGAAAGATATACCTACCAGTATATATCCCAACTAGTGCCCAGAAAGTGGCATTAAGTGGTAAAAACATTTCATATCAAAAAGTTTTGCAGCCTTGTTTGCCTACCTGCCAAGACTGTTTTCCATATGATTTGTTTTCAGTTGGAAGAGGGATGGGAAAAAACAACTGCAGTAGGGTAGAAAAGAAATTCTTGCAACTGCTCATTGATGGTAACCTGAACCTGAGATTAGGATGTTTTTATTTATATGGATAAACAGTATAGAGCCAGCACAGTATAATGGTTTGAGCACTGAACTATGACTCTGGAGACCAGGGTTCGAATCCCAGCTCAGTCATGTAAATCCACTGGGTGCCTTTGTGCAAGTCACACCCACTCATCCTCAGAGGATGGCAATGGCAAACCTCCTCTGAAGAAACTTGCCATGAAAACCCCATGATAAGTTTTCCTTAGGGTTGCCATAAGTGAGAAATGACTTGAAGGAACACAACAACAACAACAACAACAACAACAAAACAGAACACTTAGAAAGAGGAAAAGGACTGAGGTAGATGTGGTAGGCCAGCTGGCTTTTGAAAATTTGGGAGCGTGCCTGTTATTTGGGTGGATTTTATACAATAGCCAAAAAGGTTCTCTAGCTTTTACTTTACATGTCAATGAAGACATGTGAGGAGCAAAGTAAACTGTCCAAAAGTTCTGCATAAGAGGCATGTCTGACAGATAGGAATCTGTCTACTGTCATCCACACTGTTCAGTGCTGTGGCTTGTAGTTTTGATAATGACATACCTATAAGCATTTCACTGGGATGAATGAGGAAGAATGATCCTCATAACTGAGAAACCCCAAAGGATGTTCAGCAAATTAGAACCGAAACATGAAGATGTAGTTGTCATTCAAGAAAGGAGGAACAAGTCACCCTTTGCAACAGAATAGATTATTTTTGCTGTCCAAATATTTACACAAGGGATATTGTGGATAAATACTAGACATAGGCCTAGGCCTAATGCCAGAGTCTGAACAAGTAAGAGGGGCTGCAGACTGCCAGAAATAGTGCAAATTGAGTCCACTTTAAGGGTTAGGGATAGGGTTAGGGAATCATGGGGACTGTATTTTATTGTGGCGCCAGAGCTCTCTGACAGAGAAGGCTCAATGTCTCAGAAAAAACAAAAACAAAAAACAATTCCCATGATTCCCTAGCACTAACCCTAACCCTTAAAGTGGACTCAGGGCCTTTGCAGACTGCCAGAAATAGTGCAAATTGAGTCCACTTTAAATTGAGGCACTGCCCTGGCTCAGTGCTAGGGAATCATGGGAATTGTATTTTTTTCTAAGACATTGAGCCTTCTCTGTCAGAGAGCTCTGGTGCCACAATAAATTCCAGTTCTCATAATTCCCTAGCCCTGAGCCAGGGCAGTGCCTCAATTTAAAGTGGACTCAATTTGCACTATTGCACCCCCCCGAACGATTATCCCTAGAATCCCACAACCAGCTCCCCCAGTTATGCTTTTCAGAGGGATTCTGGCAATTGTTGTCCAAAATGTAATTTTTCCAAGCTTGATGATCAAATCCCTCTCAGCCATAAAATTCTTCTGAGTAGCCTGTGTTAGAATATAAATGGTTGGATTTATTTTATATTTTCTCCTTTGTTTGTAACTTGCCTTCATCAAGCAATCCACCACCCAATAAGATATTTGGATTGACATAATATCTAGTAAACTCATGGTATAATTGTAGATAGAACCTGAGGTGGTGTCACCCTCCTTCCCGCACAATTCAAAGACATAATTACGCCAGCCAAGATATTTTGACACTTGAAATGGAAACTGCCCACAACCACCTTATCATCATCATCATCATCATCATCATCATCATCATGTAACTAACATGTTCACCTCTTTTATGGCATGTTCAGTAAAATGGAAGTAGAAAAAAAGGAAGACCACATTACAGATGGATTGATTCAATGAAGGAAGCCATAGCCCTGACTTTGCAGGACCTGAACAGGGCTGCTGATGACCTGGGCTCTTATTCATAGGGCCATCATAAATCAAAGTCAACTTGACCGAAAATAACAACTTCATCACTCATTCTAATTGCAGGGCTAGTCCTAATTTGTATAAGTCAGCAAAACAAACAAGAAACAAAAACATCCCCCCAAAACATAACCCCCCAAAACAAAACAAAGCAATCCTGTGAGAATGTAGGGCCTAAGCAGACTGCCAGAAATAGTGCACATTAAATTGAGGCACTGCCCTGGCTCAGTGCTAGGGAATCGTGGGAACTGTAATTTATTGTGGCACCAGAGCTCTCTGACAGAGAAGGCTCAATGTCCTAGAAAAAAATACAATTCCCATGACTCCCTAGCATTGAGCCAGGGCAGTGCCTCAATTTAATGTGCACTATTTCTGGCAGTCTGCTTAGGCCTTTAGTACATAGACAATTTACATTTTAATTCAACATGAATACAATTAAAACATCATATTAATAGAACAAAGTTGTAACATCACAGCAGCTGCTAGGTGAATATGGACATTGTGAAACTACTCAATTGTATTTCTCTCACACATATGGCCACTACTAAGACATAAATCCCATGCTGAACTGCAGCCATTATTTTAAAGGTTTTATGAAATGATGCCTTAAGAGCACTTGTATGATGAAGGAAGGCATGACATATAAAATGAAACATAATTTGGAGAGCTTCTTTGCTGAACTATACTTTCCACTTTTACAGATACTACAGCCAGCCTGATCACTGAGGATGTAGGTCAACACTGAGGAGATGTAGCTTTGTTAACTTCTACTCTGCTCTCTATCTACAAATTTTAATGAACATATGAAAACATAGAAACTATGGGCACTATTTGTAGATGGGGATGTGACAATTCTTTTAACAATAAAATGTGCCCTATTGAGGGCTTTTTTGATTTGTAAAACCTAGCAGATAGGCCTGTGCTTGTGGGGGAAGAATTATAAGCAAACTGGTGTTGTGATTGTTTTCAAGGATGTTTGAGTCTGCATAATGAATAGGTGTATGCTATTTTTCTTACACTGACATATTTTTAAATAAAATACTTGAATTACAGAAGGATTAGAAAGAGGTGGCTGCCCTTTTCACTCTTTAAGATGGCCTCCTCTGTGATGGCTTCTTTAGGAGCATGAATTGGCTAAATGAGGAGGAGGATTCATAGGGCTTGTGGATTTAATTAAAATCTCCCTTACATTCAAACACTGCTTTCAGATTTTTTTTAAACACTTATTTTTCTCCACAGAAGTTATTTAACACAATAATACATTTTTACATACAGTGATTCACTCCCAAAGGTATTTTAGGAGACAGAAGCATTTAGGAGACAGATGCAGTGGCTCAAGTAGTTAAGACACTGAGGGCCTTTGCAGACTGCCAGAAATAGTGCAAATTCAGTCCACTTTAAGGGTTAGGGTTAGTGCTAGGGAATCTTGGGAATTTTTTTTTTCTGAGACATTGAGCCTTCTCTGTCAGAGAGCTCTGGTGCCACAATAAAATACAGTTCCCATGATTCCCTAACCCTAACCCTTAAAGTGGACTCAATTTGCACTATTTCTAGCAGTCTGCAAAGGCCCTGACTCTGTTGATTGCAAGATCAGCAGGTTGACAGTTCAAGGCCCTGCTATATGATGGGGTGAGCTCCTGTCACTAGTCCCAGCTAATGTCAACCTAGCAGTTTGGAAGCATGCAAATGCAAGTAGATAAATAGGTACCACTTTGCTGGGAAGGTAGACAATGTTCTGTGCAATCATGCTGGCCACATGATCACAGAATAGCCTCTGACAACGCTGGCTCTTTAGCTTAGCAACGGAGATGAGCACCACCCCCTATGGTCAGACACGACTTAACAACCTTGTCAACAGGGAATACCTTTACCTTTACCTAGCATTTCATAGGAGCTCAAACCCAGCTTCAAACAAAGGGTTTTTAATCTTGCAGTCCAAAATACCATTAATACCAAAATACCAACCAAAAAAGCACAAAAATAAGTGCAAAGTGCAAGGGCTCTTCTTTAGGTAAGAAAACTCTTCAATTCTTCCTCTTTTCTCTCAGGCCCTGTAAAATGAAGGGTTTCTTTGGCCTCACAAAGATACAATCCAGCAAGCATGTTCATCCATTTTGCATTTAATTCCCACATTCAATTTCTTTGCATCATGTTTGCTTGAACTCAATGATCTTGGAACTGCTTGAACTGCAAAAAAATGTTTTTCCATTTTGCAAAGGCAGGGCAGGGTCTAATTTGAATAAATGGCATGGGAAAGCCATCAAAAAGACCAAAGAGCTGGCCAATCAAAAATAGGAAAGATCATTGTGAACTCTATGTCTTTCTTTTCTACAATGAATCTCATCTAATTAGTCTTTTAAACTATACTATCCATGTTGATGTCTTGTCCTGTTTTGACTGGGATGCTGGAGGTCATCTCAAGTTTGTGGCCAACTTCCCTTCTTGGAAGAAGGTCTGGAGAGCACAAGCTGTGGTCTGTGACAATGTAACAACAGTCATATTTATAAGCTCTATAAATTCCTGATGTCTGCCTCAGGCAGGATCCAACATGCTTGTGTCAATTCTGCGCCATGTGCCAAATGGCCAGAAACCTTGCACATAGAAGCATACTTATCAGAGGCAAGAATTCATCGGGACAAGATGTGATCTGGTGCTGAAAAAGACGGCTGGGTTGGGATGTTGGGGGGTGCAGCTGGGGATTTTCTGGCCAGAGATGAGGAAGTCTAGTCCCTGCTGAACTTTTACAACTGATAAAGACAACGTCTGCTGGCAGTATTCATTTTTTACTGGGCCATCTGCATCTAGTCAAGCATAACTTGACTTTTGGCAAAAGACATTCATCAGAATCAGCTCTGCACAACTTTCTCCTGAGGAGTAAAACAACACAAAAGACACTGAGATGGTTAATATACTTTTCCCAGTGCAGAAGGTCAATGCTGGCATAAACAAACCAGTGTCATAGTAACACACAGAAGCATTGAAGTTCCCCCAAGTGTTTATGTGGCTGATGCCCCGTTTCTTTTTATCAGTGGTTGTTATCATTTATTTAGCTCTGCTTTAGCTGCTTCATAAATCTTTATAACAGTGTTTTTTATTTTCGTAATTTTTGTCATCTCTCTTATCTGCTTTTATCACCTGTTTATGTACACCACATTTGCTGCTGCTCTGCTGCTTGTTGCTGATTAAAGTTGTGTTAATTCATTGTCCTCTTTCTCTCAAACAGCCTCCATTTGGAAATCTTGAATGATTCTTGAGTGGTCTTTTTGATTTTGCACAAGAAAACTGTTCAAACAAATAATTAAAATGGATCTAGCATAGATGAAAGATGTTGTCCCTTCCTGTTAAAAGTTGCTTTTGCATAATTCAGGAGCATATTAGCATGAGAGACATGTCAGTGTTTCTGTTATATTTCCCTTTTTGTAGATTGAATATAATCCAAGCAAGGATGACCATATAGTTTTCTGATCAGCTGTATGATGTACAGTAATCACAATGCTCATGTGGACAAATTTAAGCATGTTTAGGCAAAGAAAAGTTACTTTTACTATCCTGATTCTGGAATTTGTAGTAAAAAAGTGCCATTTCCAAATCCAGGTTTTGACTCTTATACAAGCACTGATTTTAATTATTATTTACAAGGCCCGTGACAAAACATTGTAGTGAAGAGTGCCCTTTTCACTGTTCTAGTCAGTCAGACATACCTACCTACACAATACTCCATTCCATCCTTCTTCCTAGCCAATCCCTTGCTCTCACAGTCAGTATTTCATGCCCACTGAGCATGGTGAGTCCTCATTGAACTATGGGAGGACTATCTACCCTTCAGATTCTTTTTCGAAATCTTTGTTTTTGCATTTCTGAAAACACTTGGGCTCCCTCATACTTGATGATACCTCCCTTTTCTGTTTGGATGGTGCCATATTATCTATACAAGCAGTGGTGCTCAGGGGTTGAGTAGATCAGCATATACAGTACAAGCAGGAACAAAACTCACCCAGAATTACTCTTGTAGCAAAGAATATAGCAAATGATGTTGGGCAGCTCTGCCTACAAATGTACATTACTTGATGTCTCTGTACTACTAACTTTCATCAATGTAATGTATGAATTGACTACAGTGATAAACACTGACTTGATGTGCATCCACACTTTAGAAATAATACAGTTTGACACAACTTTAAGTGCAGTAGCTCCATCCTATGGTAACCTGGGGTTTGTAGTTTTACAAGCCTTTTTTTGCTAGAGTGCTGATGCTCACAAAACTACAAATCCCAAAATTTTGTAGGATGGAGCCATAGATGTTAAACTGGTGCCAAACTGCATTATTTCTCCAATGCAGATGCACTCTTGGAAACTGTTAGAAGGGAAAGTGATGATATACCTATAACATCAGATCTGTATAGGTACATATACATGTAGATTATACATGTTAAGTCACAAGCACAGGGTGCTGCAATATCAATATACATGTGTTCTGGTGGACATAATGTGTTGACTAGGGGTGGACAATGTGTTGAATAGTGGAGGGCAGATGTTTTTGGATTGCAACTTCTGTTATGCCTCACCACTGTCTATGTTGGCCAGACTTGATGGAAGTTGCAAACTCACTACAACTGGAGAGGCACAAGTTGCTCAAATCTGGTGCAAAAGAACCAAAAGTGTGTACTTCATTATCTACATCAAGAATACCATCTTTTCATATGCAGTCTATATGCATGCTAGAATTCAAAGAATATTTTATATGTTTATTAGTATTTCTTAAAAATGTTAACAATTTCTCTGAATCACAAGGATTTTTTTGTTTGTGTATGCTACTTAATTCTGGTTGTTGATGTTCAGAAAATAGCAATCTCCCTTTTGTAAGGCTGCTCCTGGAGTATTCTGGCCCTAAAGCTGGCCTGAATATCCTCCTCATTATCTAGGTACTTTGGAGCAATGCCAGGCAGTTGTTTACACACATGCCCCATTGGGCCGCCCTCCACCATTGGCATGAGTCACTCCCTCTGAGGTAAAAAAGGTGCCCACCATCAATCACATGGCTGGGCACCTCATTCTCACCTCAGAGGGAGTGACTTGCACCAGCAGTGGTTCTGCTGGGTGGCATAGCAGGACGTGCATGTAGAGAGCTGCCTGGCATTGTTCCAGAGTGCTTCAGATTTTCTGGGAAGATCTGGACCAAATAGTGACTCTTTCTTTCTTTCTTTCTTATTTTTATTTATTTATTTATTTACAAACTTACAGTTGTATACAAAACTAAAATACAAAACACAAACACTAATACTAGACACATATCTACAATAATTAACAAACAATGTACAAGTAGTATTTTCAGCTGTACATATCAAATTATAATAGACTTCCCAGTTGACTTGACCTATTAACTTAGTATTCCTAACTCCTTTTTTAAGAACTTATTTTAAGGATGCCTAGATCTTCCCCATCTTGTCCTCCTATTATGAAAATTTAACTCAATCTTTTCATCTTGGTTCACTGAAATTCATACCGTTGCTAAATTAATACCAGACAATACAAGTAGTACCAACCTTGTGATCGCTTACACCTCATCTCCCATCTAAAAAAACATATCATTTCCATTATTTCCCATTTACAAAAGCTTATCAATTGCATTATTTTCCATTAACAGTAACATATTGATTCCAACATTCTGATAATCTCACTTTCTTACCATAGGCTATATTTTCTTACCAGAGCCCATTCATTTTCTATTTTCCCCATAGGTTTATCTTTAATTAAAGCTGATAATTTGTCCATATTCATCATCTGTCAGGCCTTACACCACCATTCCTTAATGCTTGGTGTTTCTCTTTCCCCCCAGTATCTGGCGTAAATTACTAGCACTGATGTAATAAGGTATAGAATTACCTGTCCATATTTCAGTTCTTTTTCCTTATCCAGATCTAGAATCATGTTTAGTAGATAAAATTTGGGTTTGAATGGGAGCTGGAATTGGAATATATCTGTTAGAACCCCATGTATATCTTTCCAAAATGATGTAGCTGTGTTACACTTCCACCACATGTGGGAAAAAGTGCCTAGATGGTTTTGGCATTTCCAGTATTGTTCAGTTCTGGTTTTATATATAGCCATGAGTCTTGTGGGGGATAGGTACCACCTATGCAGCATCTTCAGGTGGTTTTCTCCGAGGTCCTGGCAGAGAGTAAAACTATTTGTAACTTTCCAGCTCTTTCCCATTCTTCTAAGCCAGGGATAGGCAACCTTTTTGAGCCGGGGGCCGGGTTGCTGTTCCTCAGACAATTGGGGGACCGAAGCACCAAAAATAAATAAATAAAAATAAAAATAAAAATTTTATTTTAAAAAAAAAATTGAAAAAATATGCATGCACACTCTCTCAGCCCCAGAAAAGCCATGGCAAAACCCCTGTGGAGATTTTGCCAAGAAAACCCCAAGAACAAGTAATAACAACAATAATCAATATCATCATGGTGGGTGGCGGTGGTGGCTGGGGGCGGCGGCGGCAGGACCAGCCTGGGGCTGGTCCAAAGGCCTCAGGGGGGCCGCATCCGGCCCCTGGGCCTTAGGTTGCCTACCCCTGTTCTAAGCGTATAGATCTTCCCACATCTTGAGACCATTTAATCATAGATGGTTTTATTATTTCTTGTTCTAGGTCTCTTTCGTTCAGGATCTTATAGTATTTCGCTATATGATGTCCTTTCCCTTCTTCTCTAATATTATCTAGTTCTGTTTTAATGATATCAAAACCCTCTACCTTTTTATCCATTATGAATCTTTGGTGAAGTTGTAGATATAGAAATCAATTATGGATCTTTCCCTCTTCTTCTAGTTGTTCTTTTGTCTTCATTTTATATTCAACATTTCAATTTCTAATTATCTGTTCTTCCAGTAGGTCTTGGTATCTAATCCAGGGTTTGTTATCTCTTCTAATTCTACTCAGCAGGGCCTCTTGTGGGGAAGTCCAAATTGGTATTTTCTTATAAAATATCTTTCTGATTTTAGTCCAGACCTGGAGCAACGCTCTTCTTAAATAATGGTGAGTGAAATCTTTGTTTTCCTTGGCCTTGTTATAAATCATAAAGGCATGAAAATCAAATCTTATTTGTTCCTTTCTAAACTCAAAAGTCTTTCATCCTTTAAGTTGATCCAATCTTCCAACCAAGTCATAAAGCAGGCACAATAATATTTCTGTAAATCCGGTAATGTCAAACCTCCTCTTTCCTTTGAGTCAATTAAGGTAGACCACCTAATTCTTGTTTTTTTGCCCTACCATAAGAATCGCATTAATTTCTTTTTCCATGATATAAAACACTTATCATTACGGATTATTGGAATGTTTTGAAAAATATACATAAGCTGTGGCAAGACATTCATCTTAATAATTGATATTCTTCCCATGAGAGACATCTGTAGTTTAGACCACCGTTGCAGATCTTTTCCTATTTCTTTCTAAGTTTTAGTATAATTATTCTTGAATAGATCTGCATTTCTTCTTGTTAAAATTATGCCCAGATATTTCACTTTTTTCCTCGATCTTGAACTCTGATTTTTCTTTTAATAGTCCTTTTTTGTTTGATAAATTCATTATTAGCATTACCGTTTTATCATGGTTAATAGAAAAACCAGCCAATTGTCCATAATCCTTTATTATGGATAACAATTTATCAATACTTTTCAAAGGCTCTTCTAAGAAGAACACCACATTGTCTGCAAAAGCTTTTTTATGAAGGTGACCTTTTACTCGGATGCCTTGTATATCCTTGTCAGTGTTGATTTTAATCAATAGGATCTCCGGGGAGCTTATAAATAATAATGGGGAAATAGGACAACCCTGCCTGGTGCCTTTCTTTATTTTTATCATTTCTGTTTTTTCATCATTTACTATAATTTGTGCAAATTGCTCTTTATATATTGATGAAATCCATTTAACAAAATTTTCCCCCATATTATAATATAAAATTGCCTCCAACAAGAAGGTCCAGTCTACTTTATCAAAAGCCTAAATATCATTGCCAATTGTTTCTCGTTGTGTTTTTCAAAAAATTCAATGGCATTCAGGACCATTCTTGTGTTGTTCTTAACATACCTCCCTGGCAAAAATCCATTTTGATCTTCTTGAACTAGATATTGTAGGATCTTTTTTAATCTCATTGCCAAGATTGATGTGAAGATTTTATAGTCAACATTTATCAAAGAGATCGGTCTATAGTTCATTGCTAACTTGGGATCTTTATTTTCCTTTGGGATCAAAGTTATGTATGTAGTGACTTTTTCAAAATGCCTTTTACAGGAGAGATACCCTGGATTCACTGCAGAATTAGCCTTCCCATATAAAGACAGGCCATGTGGCAGGGCAAAGCAAAGGCAGGGGGAAACTGGTGCAAATGGCCTTTGTAGAGATGCCCTAAAAATGTTATTGCACATGACCAAAGAAATCCTAATTTTATTTGATGTTAAAATGAGTGAACAATGCAATTTTGAGCCACAGAATTATGACCCCAAAGGATAAATACCATCTATAGTTCTGGAAAACAAGTTGTAAAGTGCAGAGAGATAAACTTTCAAGGAAAGGTAAAGTGATCAGCATGCAATTGGTAGCAGTGATGGAAGGGGTATAGGGCTAAAGCTGAGGTTGCTCCATTGGTAAGTTACATAAAACAAACAAACCAGACTAAACATCACCATTGAATTGACTCAATTTATAAGTTGCCAGAAAAACAAGCAAGCCAAAGAAAACATCAATGATGAGAGGCTGTCTGCATTAAATTCTGCATATATTCCACCAATTCTGAGCACACTCAAAGGCATAGTGACTTAGAGGTAAGTATCACTATAGTCAATGGGGCTATAGTCTTTGTTAATGTGTCTCCAATGACAGCAATAGAAGTTGAAATTCAATATATTTCAAAGATCAGTCCTAAGAAAAGCACCCTCCACATTTAATCCATTTGTCAAAACTTTTCATAGTTAACCAGCTTTTTTCCATTTGGGAATTAATAAACTTTTAAAATCCACACACCTCTATATCAATGATTTTACTCAACATACATTTCATTGACAGAGAGCCAAATACCTTTTCAGGACTTAATTGTTCAGAGCAACTGCTAATTCTCACTTGATCAAGATTCTATTGACTTAGCAGCTGTCTGGAGAAGGACAAATTTATGATTCAATAACCCTTCCCCCACCTACTTGGGACTGAATGATAATTTGTGGGAATTAGCCTCTCAAGATAACAAGGGCGGGCAACGTGCAAGTAATTCCACCAAGTACAATTTGCAGTATTGTTGAATTCTTTGAGATGTGTTACAAAGACACAAATGACCATTAAGGGATTAGACTTTTACTGGCTGAGTGGCTGCAAAGAGCTGAGGCTTACTAAATCATTGGAGTACGAGGTCATTATCACAGTATACTGGAGACAGCCAACATCTGTGTCCAAAGCCATTGCCAGTAAATTGAAATGAAGAGAGTGATGCCAGAGAAGAACAAAATTAAACAGTGAGGCAGTGATCTCCAAGTTCTCAAACTTCCAGGTCATACTCCAGTCTCTCCATAACTCCCCCCCCCTCCTCCAAAGCCCATTTTGGCATGAAAAACATTTTCATTGCTCTTATGTTTTGGTCTTTGTAATCTATTTCCAGGCCTTTTCCTGCTTGCCAGCTATTAACTTTGTACTGACTTGGAAACCAAGATAGGATTTACAAGCTGATTTACACCCCCCCTCCCCACAATATCCACTGTGCTGGAAGATTTTTCTTTTTAGTGCAAAGAGCTTGTGCACAACTGCATGTTATAGCTTTAGAGAGGTACTTCAGTTTCTCTCCATTTGCATCAAATTTGTTTCATACAACTGGTATTGTAAATGTTTTTGTTTGGCAAGAGCTTGACTTTATTAAATGCATTCTGGAAGTGCTAGGAGGAGTGCACATTTACTGAAGAAGTCTTGAATCATTTTTTCAGCAAAAAAGCACATATGTCTCAATGTAGCTCTTCAATAACATCACAGATCTTCAGTCTGATTTGCTGGTTAAAACTCCTAGTTAATGCAACTGTTTTTGAAGACCAGAGCAGATCACTAGAGAACATATTTGGACTTTGACAACAGCCTTTGACATCACTGTAAGCAATCTCTGCATAATTTTCAAAACTTTCCTTTGCCACTAATACAAGGGGGTATCGTAAAGTAATAATTATCACCCAGATGTTTTTATGGTACATTGATGAAATTTTGTCAGTGTCATCATTGGTCCCTAAGTGCATGATGTTGAGTAAATCAGCTCATTGTGTTCTTTATTTTTGTTACAGGTTGTGCCAGAAGTGACTAAAGTGTAAGATGGAGAAATACAAGGGGCTATCGTAAAGTAATAATTATTACCCAGAAGTTATTATGGTATATTGATGAAAATTTGTCATTGTTATCATCTTCAAGTGACTTTTTCTTTTCCCAAAAATGAAAAATCCATTGTGCGGACACTGATTTGACAACACAGATGACGTCATTCATGAAATGGAAGAATGGTTTAAGGCGCAATCTGCAGACTTCTACAATAATGGTATTTGGATGGTCAAGAAACACTGGGAAAACTGTAAATCTGGATGGGACTACGTAAAGATAAATTAACAACTACAAATCAAAACAAACTTTCTGTCAATTTTTTAAAAGATAATAATTAAAACTTTACGATACCCCCTCATAGAATGCCATAGATGTTGTTGAGTGCATATTCCAGTTCTGAGAGCCATTTTTCACAACAGCTACTTTACGGTAACATAGGATGTGTCTACACTGAAGGAATAATGCATTTTGACACCATTTGAACTGTCAGGGCTCTGTCCTACAGAAATTCAGAGTTTTGTGAGTTTCTCTTCTTTGGTAGAGAGGGCTAAAGACCTTATAAATTCCAAATCCCAGGATTCTATAGGCTGGAGCTACAGTGGTGTCAACGTTCATTAATAGAGTTGTGACATGGGTTTGCTGTGAGAAAGGTAAATTGGTGTGGGAAAAAGTAAAGTTAAGAAGGAAACCTCCTTTCTCTCCCCCCAACCTTTCCTTCCTTTTTTGGTGATGAGAAAGTTGTATTCAGATTAGCCCTTAGCAAAATGGCTTTTGTGTGTTGCATGTGTGAAAAGATGCTATAGAGAGCTAGGAATCCAGCAGGAATTTGGAAAGATTAGCATAAATCTTCCCAACTAGTCTTTTACCAGCTAGAATAGACCAGTTTACTGGTGTCCCCATCTGGGGTGTCACCTGGTGTGGGGGGCAGAGCTTCGGGGGGGGGGGAACTATTAGGAATGAGTCCAAAAGGGCATTCCCCCCCTCATTGTGGGGCATTTAGAATGGCACTGTGGCAGCAAGGTGGGGACCATGCCCCCCCCTAGCCTTCTGTGTACCATGTGGGTGTACTATCCCATCAGGTGACACTTCCCTCTGGGATGTCACCCAGTATGGGTCATACCACTGCATCCCTTGTAGTGATGCCACTTGAATCAACTGGATTTACAAAACTGTCAAATTATAATTTGTACCATTGATAGGGTTTCAGTCCAAATTCTCCCTGTTCCCTTCCTCCAGCAGGGAATTTCATTTTCAGGACTGGGTAATCTGTAGCATCCCATCAGCCTTGGCCAGCAAAGTCAATGGGGAAGCATAATGGGAGAGGCAATCCAACAACACAAGCTTTCCACCCCTGTTTTACTGGATCCCAGTTCTTTCTGTGAAAGAAAGGAGCTCTTTTCTTCACAGCATAGTCAATCTCAGTGCAACTCATATCAGAACAGTGCTTTCTGAGAATATAGACCAGTAGCTGTGGAAGGATAGCTGGCTACATTAGTTCCCAGGAATTCTTGAAAGACCACACACCTCATCGTATGTGCTCCGTTGTCATTTGTTTGTTTGTTGTTGTGTGCCTTCAAGTCATTTCCATCTTATGGCAACCCTAAGGTGGACCTATCATGGGGTTTTCTTGGCAAGATTTGTTCAGAGAAGGTTTGCCATTGCTTTCCCCTGAGGCAGAGAGCATGTGACTTGCCCAAGGTCACCCAGTTTGTTTCATGGGCAAGCCAGAAATTGAACCCTGGTTTCCAGAGTCATAGTCCCCAACACTCAAACCACTATACCACACTAGTCCTCTATTAATTTATTTTTTAAATGGCCCCAGATGCCCCCCAACAGCTCCTAGGGGACATGGGGATTTTTTAAATTGTGTTTTGGGGCCCTCCTGGCTCATTTTAGACCCACAAAAGGACACTTTTAACAACAGGAAATGAGAGGAAGTCACTCTTTGTTCACTTCCTGTTTCAAAAAAGGCATCTCCTGGACCCGAACTGGTGTGTGTGTGTGTGTGTGTGTGAGTGAAATGTGTTAGAAAAGCTGCCAACAGCCCATAGAGAGTGTTTTGGGGCAAAACATTTTTATCACCCCCCCAGGGGGTCTGCATACATGGTGAAAATGCCCTCCACGCCCCCTGCAGCTGTTTAGTATTTTGAAGCAAAGAATTTTTTGGACCCCCCTAGTGCAGACTGCACCCCTGCATGCTCCCTAATGATGCCACTGGATCAGTCACACACTCTCAGCCCCATAAAACCTCATGATGTCAGTCAGAAACAACTTGAAGGCACACAGCACAACAACAAGTTGGAACTACCAACAGGATCCAGGGCAAAAGCTCAATTATGTCTTGAGTACACTCCAAGTAGCTCTTTTGTATTTAGTGTTTCATGAACATGATAATACCATATTCATACAAAAATAAGCTTTCTGTTTTTATTGACCAAAATAAAATACTGAATCATAAAAAACCTCCACATGCACCCCCTCTCAGGGCTCCCTTTATGGGCCCCCCAGAACCTCCAGGGTTCCCCTCCAAAAAAATGTTTGCTTCAAAATACTAATGAAAAATGCACCAGCAAATACCATGCAATGATTTTACTCCTTGACAGAAACTAAAGGGATTGAAGGGAGACACAATACATCTGCTTTACGACTTTTAATTGCCTCTGTGACCCAGTTCATACCAAGCCCTGCTCTCAAGGCAGAGGTCCTCGGTATGCCCCGCTAGAATAAATCTTGATCAGAGATGCACTGCTTAAGAAAACACCACCACCTAAAAAAGCAACATGATTTCTTCTCTGCATAAATCTTGAGGTGCTTATGGGTGACCTGAGAAAGTGAGATGCTGAGAAATTCAGTTGTCTGATCAATGGCTTGTTAAAGACTTTTTTTAAAAGGAGAGGAAAAGGAAACCTATTACAAAGACACAAGATGCCTGAAGCAATAAATTACTATTGCTTCAATCCTTAAATAACTCTAATGTCAGGGCTCTCATCCACTTTGGTGGATTTCTGTAGCATACATACACTGCAGATAGGGTTGCATGTGGCTGTTTATTGCAATGTGCTGGATTTGTGCACAGAATGTATATGTCCTGATATACTTGGAATTTTAATGTAGCCTCTAGTGGTTTGTTAAACAGAAGAATCTGGATTTCTACCAATAAACTCTTTGTATGTGTTTCCCATACTTATACCAGTACTGTGTGATAGTCAAAGTTCACATAGTACATTGAGGTTTTGGTGGTGAGACCTTGCCAAGAGGTTGACTTAAATTACACGTTTGTTAATGTGAAACACATTTGGGATCTAATGGGATCTGATAAGTTAATTAACCAGATGATGAGAGTAAAGGGAGTTTGTGGTCCAAATCAATATGTTGTTGTTGTTGCTGTTATTATTATTATTATTATTATTATTATTAAACAATATAACATTAGTATTTGCTTTTTGGTCAATATAGATTACACATTTATCACTGGGTTGATTTGGGTTACAACATATTAATATGATTTTGATGGAAGAGCAAATTTTGATTAATAAAATGTATACATAGAAACCATATATTGAACAATTTCCTTTTTGTCAGTTTGCTTTCTATGTCTTGAACAGAGGAAGTTAATTTTCTCCATTAATACAATATTCCAAATTCTTGTTATCCACTTATTCACTACGAGATTGCTCAAAGATTTTTATTGTACAAAAATTTCAAGTCTTGCTAATGAGTATAAATAAGTGATTACTTCTTTATGAACCTAGAGTGGGTGTCACCTGTTGGCAGCAAGACTTGAACTTTTGTACAATAGAAATCTTTGAGCAATCTCTCAGTGGATACACCTGGAGGCTACTGGGCAAGTAAGAAAGGACACTTCCCTGCTTGCCCAGCAGCTGCACTGGACCCTAAATGGGCCCTTCAGAGGCCACAGCACTTCCCCCCTCAGTAGCGGCAACTGCTGGGGTGGTGGCTGTATTCAGAGTTGGGTGCAGCAGAAGCCATGCCAGACTCTGAAGGCCTTTTGTGGAGGGTGATGCCTTTAGGCTCATGACACGGCAGCAGCCACGAATGATCATGAAGGCCTCTTGAGGGGGACTGCAGTGATCTGGCCAGATGGGTGGGGGGAAGGGCGAGGCAGTTTGCCCCCCACCCCACACTGGGTGATACTAACCTGACGGATGCCACCAGACATGCCCAAGGTCACCTAGTGGGGTTCCGTGGCTGAGTGGTGATTCAAATCCTAGTTGTAGGCCAATGTTCAAAAACTGCACCACACTGGTTGTCAACTAGTCTCTACTCTAGTACCAACTAGAGTAGACCAATTGTGGGGGCTGGAGCTTATGGGTCTGCAAAATAGTTATTGAATTGTGAGTCAACATGTTTGTAAATCCAATTAATTCCATGTGTCTACTGTAATTCAGACTACAGTACATCCCCACATGCAGTTACCCTTCAATACTATGGTCTGCTTTTGAAAATACTCTGTCTCAAAGCAGTTTGGCACTTGTGAAGAGGCCTTCTGTTGAGGAAATTCAAGTCCAAATCCTGCTTGGGTATGTTGAATAGACGAGTGGTTCTTTGAATTCTAGACAGCATCTCAAGTGAAATCACCACTCTACCCTCCGCACTGGTTTCACTTTGTCACAGATCTATTTGATTCTCATTAAGAATTCCTTTTCTCATTTTTAACTGCCCTCGAGTCCTGGTGATAAAACATCAGTAACATTAAGACTTCTTCAGCAAAATGTTAGAGGGGCATTTTGGATCTACCAAGGAGAAGAACATTTTTTGAGTGACTCTAACTCCCAGCGATCATGCTGGCTGGATGATTCTGGGAGATCTAGTCCAAAAAAGTAGCATTTCCATCCCTGAAACAAACTTGGGGTACAATGGTACAGGATTCAGTTCTGGGACAGTAAAAACAATCAGTTCTCACCCTAACCTGGTCTTGCTACATATGCTTTACAACAGGGGTAGGGAACCATTTTGAGACGGGGGCCGGGTTGCTGTCCCTCAGACAATTGGAGGGCCGAAGCACCAAAATTAAATAAAAAAAATAAAAAATTAAAAAATTAAAATTAAAAATAAAAATAATTTTTTTAAAAAATTAAAAAAATTAAAAATATGCATGCATACTCTCTCAGCCCCAGAAAAGCCATGGCAAAACCGCTGTGGAGATTTTGCCAAGAAAACCCCAAGAACAAGTAATAATAACAATAATCAATATCATCATGGCGGCGGCAGGACCGGCCTGGGGCCGGTTGAAAGTCCTCGGGGGGCCGCATCCGGCCCCCGGGCCTTAGGTTGCCTACACCTGCTTTGCAATAATGATGCAATTCTTTGCTAATTTTTGTTCTTGAAGGAAGCAAAAGAAAATTCTTTCTGTTGTGAGAATGTCCTCAAAAACTGTGCAAACTCTGAAGAATATTTTCATATCAGGACTTATTCTGCAGAAAATTCACTATGGATCTTGGTACCATATGTGGTGGACTTGCCCAAAAATAGTAAAGTTTTGGGAAAGTCTACACGAAACAATCTGTATAATCCTAAACATTGAATTTGAATGCTCTCCAGAAATATATTTACTAAACATGTTGGAAATAATTGATAAGACAGATAGAGAAAAAGTATGGAAAATATTGCTTTATATGGTAACAGCGGCTAGGCTTTTGATAGCGAGTAAATGGAAATCTGAAGAACCGCCTACAATAAATACCTGGTTATTAAAAATGGTGGAAATATCTAAGATGGATAATCTAGTGGACGGAAAGGAGGAAAGATGTACTGATATGAAGATGATAGATTGGAATAATCTTTATGAGTTTTGTGATAAAAGGTGGGATCAATAACATGTAGTAAATAATGATATGCCTACAAAGTTGGGGCTTAGGAACATCAAAAAGAAGAAATATAGAAGTTGTTGCCATAAAAGTAGAGGCAAAGATAGAAGTGGTTTATCTTGCAAATATTACAGTGACATATAGATAGGACGTATGGAATAATAGAGAAGTTTAATATATATGGAAAACAGTACATGGAAATAGATGTTTACATGATAGTTATAATCATTGTCGGAGAATGGACATAAGGTAACAAAAAGCAAAAAACCGTTTTCAGTGACTGCTGCCCTTAATATTATTTTGTTTTGTTTTGTTTTGTTTTGTTCTGTGTTGTTTTGTTTTGTTTTTGTGTTTGTATGTTGAAAAGTATATACTTGTAGGTGCGTAGTATGATCAGAATGTATGAGATAAAATGAATGTTTTATATGTATGTTTATCGGTGGCGATGGGTGATACATATAGTATATATATATGTAATATTTATTTCTTTAATAATAATAAAAAAAATCACACAAGACCTTTTATTTCACAGGGAACAGCATTTTTTCTGCAGAAATATTACTTCCCATGCAGAAATATTGTTTTTTGCACAGAAAATGTTTTAGTTGGAGACTTATTCTATGCAAAATAACCATGTGCAAATTTGTGCATAATAAGTCCTGAATTGCAAAGATTCTTGTCAGACCAGCATTCTCTTCATTAGGTTTTCCCAACACTTAAAAAGCACATTTTTTTAAATATTTTTTTTAAAAAATATTTTCAGATATTCTTTCTACCTGTCCTTGACAGTGACTTGAAAAATCCCAATCATAGAGATTTGATCCTTTCTCTTCTAAATGCTTTCCTAATGCTGTGTATATTCTCAGGGGGCTCAGTGCTGCTCAATACAGCTCTGATACCTTCTTACTGTTTCCTAACCACAGCTTGGAGTCAGCATGGTATAGTGATTTGAATGTTGGATTATGACTCTGGTGACTAGGGTTTGAATTTCCGCTCGGCCATAGAAACTCACTGGATGACCCTGGACAAGTCACAATCTCTAAGCCTCAGAGGAAGGCAATGGCAAAACCCCTCTCAACAAATCTTGCCAAGAAAACCCTGTGCTATTTTTGTCTTATTGTCACCATAAATTGGAATTTACTTGAAGACACACAAAAACAACTACTGTTTCAAGTATCTACCTCATTCTGAGCTGGCTAAAGTGCAGCTTTTTAGCCTCTTCTTTTGAGGACTTCCAGTGTCTTCGGTGCTCCCCAAAACTGCATTTAATTTCAAAAACCAATTTATGGTTTACATCTGAAATATGTACACAAATCCATCAATGATACCTTTACTGGCCAACCAAAATGCACAATATACTTGTGCATTTTGGTTGACCAATAAAGGTATGACTGATGGATTTTTGTTTGAATTTGCTAAATGGCCAACACAGCTACCCCTGAATGTTTTCTGAAATATGTGGTTTACTTCTGAAATTTGGTGTGTGTGTGCGAGTGTACACATATGTACCTTTGAGTTGCCTGTCAGCTCCTGAATATCAACCTCATGAATGTTATAGGCAAGGATTACTCAGAGGTGGCTTTGCTTGTTCCTTTCTCTGAAATATAGCCTATAGCACCTGGTATTTGTTGGAGATCTCCCATCCAAATACTAACCAGGGTTGATCCTGAGCTTCCAAGATCAGATAGGATCTGGTACCTTTAGGGCATTTAGGCCCTTACTAAATGTATCACAGCTAATCAGAAAGGGAACTAACTGTTATAGTCAATGGGACAACCAATATTATAGTCGTTTCTTTCAGTTCATTATCAATAATCAATATCATATTAATTAAAATCAATTTGAATATGTTTAAAGTTCATTCATACATAAAGATATATATGGAACAGTAACAAATCAAATATGAGTGGGGAGTTATTTATTAACAATGATCAGGGGAAATTTTTAAATTATATTATAATGTTTAATTAATGTTTAAGAATTAATGACTGAAATTCTAGGTGGTTAGTCCCATCTAGAGTAGACCCATTGAATCAACTGCTGAATTACTGAGTCAACACTGAGGTAAATCCAGTTGCTTCAATGGGCTTACTCTAGCCAGGTATAACAATAAAATTTAGGCCATTATTTAATTGATTTCAGTAAATTTAAAATCTACTTTAGATACATCTAGCCAATTTCAATGTATTTTTTGTTTTAAAATCATCCTTATAAATCCCCCCAAACCCTTTAAAAATGAGGGTCCTTGAGCACATGGCCAACTGAAAAGCTGTCCCTAACCCTGCAGCTCTTACCCACTCTTATTCTGCTCTAATGACAGTTCATAAAAGTAACATTTCCAAACTCTGAGATAAATTGTCTGTTTTTAGCATCTGCTTGCTTCCACTTGGCTCTTCTTGTATATTTGTAAACAAAGAGAATAGTACAAAGATATCACAGGATGCTTCCAAATGTGTTCTCAGTCAAAGGAAACTGGACCCTTTAATATTGCCCCTTGAACTCCTCATTGCTTATGGACTCATGAGCAGCTATCAAGGGATTTGTATGAAAACAAATGAACACATGGATTAGTGACAGACTGCCAGAAATAGTGCAAATTGAGTCCACTTTAAGGGTTAGTGCTAGTGCTAGGGAATCATGGGAATTGTTTTTTTTTTCCTGAGACCTTGAGCCTTCTCTGTCAGAGCTCTGGTGCCACAATAAAATACAGTTCCCATGATTCCCTAACCCTTAAAGTGGACTCAATTTGCACTATTTCTGGCAGTCTGCAAAGGCCCTAAGTTAAAAAGCTAAGTGCCTTCGAGCCACCTTGAGTTCCCATTTGGGGAGGGGGGAAATAAATAAAATTATCAACAACAACAACAACAACAATAGTGATTGTTTAATCAGGACCATTGATCCAGCTCTTCCAAATTGCCATGATGTTGTTCCTGTCCCAGCCTCTGTCTTTCATAGGCCAGTGTCCATAGCTCTTTCTCCCTGCCCTAGCCTTTTCCCAGCATGCCTGTATCTATTTTTATTTTCAGTACAATTAAACAATCATAACTATCAATTAAGTAAAAATAAATAAAGAAGAGAAATTTTTTACAAAGAAAAGAAAAACAGCTTGCTTGGGAATAGTGAGGGGGACGCGGGAGAAGGGGAGAGGAGTGTAATCACGTCTGCTCGCACCATGTGACTGCTTGCATATCAGAACTGCTTCCAGAGGAGCTTATCACACTCACTCAATGGTGGAAAAGTGGAGCATTGTGAGGTATTGGAGAGTTTGCCTGTCAATGAAATGGAGCACTCCAGCAGCCCATAGACCAGTTACTGGGGAGACACAGCATCATGTGATAAGGTATGGCCACAGATGCTGCTGTCCTGCTTTAATTCCACTTTTCATACTCCCTGTTAAAATTATGGTTATGGTTATCTGTGGTTAGCAGCAGGAGCAGCAGCACAGCAACAAACATGTCCTCCACAGGTATTTAGTAAAACAATTAAATCTGAGCTTTTGGTAAATAAACAGGACACATTGGTAAGTAAAAAGAGACTTTATTGCTACATCTAGGTTCTACAAAATAACTAATCAGTAGAGAAAACTATACTTTGGTACAGAGGTTCCTAGATAGCTGGCCTCCAAGTAAGAAGTAAAACATCTTAGAAGCACAGCATGGTTTCTATGTCCATCCTAGATGGGGGCAGAGAGGAAAGCGTGCAACCAAACAAAGAATCATAAAACTTAATTACCCCAAAGAAGAAACCCCCAGGAAGAAGAGGGATATGGGAAATGACCTCTTTACAAGCAACACTGACCAAATGACCATAGAGATATACATCAGTGTTCCTGTGTAGAACACCCCCTTCTCAAGGAAAACATAGAACTACACACAAGCATTGATGCTGATACTCCAAAACGCCCTAAATCCGGTATCATGTATACCACCACAGACTACATTCACTTATGCTGGCAGTTTAATATTTCATCAAACTATATCTGGATTGATGAGTATATCAGGGGCTGTTTGGAGCAGTACAAGCTACCTCACCATCATGTTAAAGAAGCATAGATCTGCAAGTATGGAACCAAGAAATGTGGATGCTGATGAAAGAAAAATAATCATCTCTGGATGCATTCTAGAAGAAGCTTTCAAGTGGTCTCTAGAAGGATCAGATGTTTTTGTTTATATAACCTGGTTGTTTCATTTCACATTGTTGAACATGTTGAACTACTTCTCTTTGTTATGGTTTAGGAATCTTTCCACGTTATTTCTGCCTCTGGTACCAAATTTTCTGTTAAAGAAGTAATTCACAAGTTCACATCTACTTAATTAACTGAGGTATATCTGCCTAGGGTTGATGATCTTTTAAGTATTGCACTACTCTATCATATGGAGTTTCCTTTAAGCACCACAGAAGACATTTTCTCTGTTGACCTACCAACAAAAAATAAAACATGTGCCATGTACCATGCTGTGAACCATACCGTATTTGGAGGGTTGGTTGTTTTAGGTTATGTTTTTAACATTTGTATGTTTTAAATTTTAACCTTCTAGTGTTTTAATTAGGCTATTTTAATTGTTTTTAAACATGTTGTTTTAATGTGTTTTATATTGTGAGCTGCCTTGGGTCTCTTTTTGAAAGAAAGATGGGATAGAAATAAAATAAATAAATAAAACCTGATTACAGCAAAAATACTTTCCCAATCTACCAAAGGAATACCATTTTCTAGGAAGCCGATGCAACAGAGAACCTACAATGCTTTTGATGACAGACTGCTAGCTGACACTTAAAAATATTATTCTATTATACTAATAGAAATAGCCACCACCTTGGAAAGAATATAATATTTTTCATAGCAAGTCACTCAAAGGTGTATGTAGAGAACAGCAAACTAAAAAGTTTTGCTAAACAAGCTGCATTGTGCAAATGTGAGTGCCACCTACTGGCATTTTTCTTTGTTTCTTTGTTTGATTGTTATTATGAACCCCCCCCCCCCACCAATTCAGAACAAGCTTTTAAGGCAGTTTAAAATCTTAAAATAGAATAAAGTGAAAACAAACACAGATAAAGGTTTGTGTAGAAAGAGTTACAAAAGGTCTGTGTAGAAAGAGTTACAGTTAAAGTGCAATTAAACTATTTCTGGCTGAGATCCTGCAATTGTAGCTGCTGCGTAAACATAGCTGGGATTGCAATGCGGGCTCTGAGCCATAGAGAGTAAACATAGCTCTGAATGACAGAAGGAATCAACCCCTGGAGCCCACCTTAAATTCCAGGGAGCCACTCCAAGAGACAGCCTAGGGGGAGCAAAACATGGCAAAATGGTCCCTGACCCATCCCTTAGGACAGGAATGGGCAAGGTCCTAAAATGTTTTTTTGCTCCCAATAGCTTTTCAGGTTGTGGGGTTATTCTCAATACATTTTGGAGCCTGGACTATTTTAGGTCAAAGAGATTTTTTTTTAAAAGGAGGTGAATAGAGAGTGACCTCCCACGTCCCTTCCTGTTGCAAAAAAAGGGCCTCTCCTCGGCCTAAAATAGCCCAGCTCGCCCCCACAGCTAATTAGGAAACTTTGGGACAAAAATGTTTAATGAGCCATTTTTTTTTTCCGGGGAAGGGGGATAAATTTCCTCCTGTTTTGATTATGTACAAGTTGCCACACTGCTTATGTACATGCCATATTTCACATCATGGAGAATGTTTCTAATTCATGCTTTTGAATGCCAGTGGAGAAAAAGCATCCAGTTCTGGGCACCACAATTCAAAACAGATGTTGAGAAGCTGGAGTGTGTCCAGACGAGGGGCGATCAAAATGGTAAAAGGTCTAGAAACCATGCCCTATGGGGAGCAACTTAGGGAACTGCATATATTTAGCCTGGAGAAGAGAAGGTTAAGGGGTAATATGATAGCCCTGTTCAAATATTTGAAGGGACCCAGATGAAGCAAGTTTGTTGTCTGATGCTTGAGAGAGTAGGACCCAGAGCAGTGGATTCAAAATACAGTAAAAGAGATTCCTCTTCAACATTAGGAAGAACTTCCTGACAGTAAGAGCTGTTTGACGGTGGACCACCCTACCTCGGGAAGTGGTGGAGTCTCCTTCTTTGGAGGTCTTTAAGCAGAGGCTGGATGGCCATCTCTTGGGGGGTGGGGTGCTTTGATTCTGCATTCCTGCATGGCAGGAGGTTGGACTGGATGGTCTTCGTGGTTTCTTCCAACTCTACGATTCTAATGGAGCACTGCTGGTTACTGTGGGGAAAGTCCTTTCTTTTCAGGGGTGCAGCCCTGACTCTGGAATGCTTTCTCCAGAAGGGCTCTCTTCATGTCCTGTACCTGCCATCTTTCAATTGTTTTGGTTTCAAATCAGTTTTTTAAAAAAGCCTCACTAATAAATCTTGTTTAAAGAACACCTCGTATACCTTTATGCTGTCTTTATGTTTTCTGTTGTTAATATGGAGGAAGGTGCTCAGCATGATTTTGAAGGACTGCTTTTGCCCTATTAAGCCTTATACGGCTTGGGTCCAGGTTATTTGAAGGACAGTATCTCCCTTCATGAACCCATTAGAGGGCTAAAATCTTCCAGAGAGGACCTTCTCTCTGTTCCTTCTCAGCTTTATTTGATGGGAATAAGGGAGATAGAGCCTTCTCAGTCACTGTTCTCAGACTTTGGAACTCCCTCCCTAGAGAAACCAGGATGACCCCATCCCTGATCTCCTTTCAGCAGCAGGTACAATTTTTTGTGCCATCAAGTTTTTTCAGATTGAGGGTTGGGCTTTTAAATACTGTGCAACTCAGGTGTCAAGGTCTGCATATAGTTTTAAATACATTTTAATATTTTTAATGGGTAATGTTTTCAACTTTTTAAATGAATTGTTTTTTAAACTTTACATTTTTAAAAGTTTTTGTATTATTTTTAATTTGTACTGCTTCAGATCTCTTGGTAGCCACCTTGAGCCCCTATATTGGGAGAAAAGTGGGATATAAATAAAATAAAATAAAATATTAAATAAATATTTATGTGTTTTAGTTGACTTTTAATTTGTAATTTTTAGTGCATGCATTTTAATTAGTTTTTATATGCTTTGACTGGGAAAGCTGATTTGGAGGGTGGGGCATATATTATTTGTCTTACAAAACACATTATTATATTCTGTGCCCATTGTGCTTCTCCTCAAGGTCTTGTGAGGCACATTTGCACTAGTGCCACAGGCTTACAACTGATGCCCCTTATGTGGGCACAGTGTTGAAGCTACCTGGCTGCTTCACTGGTTTAAGGTATATACTAAGAATGGTGTAGTTGTGTAGGATACCTGGTGTGACTGTTACTTTCATGAATTTCTGGATAGAGGGTAAGATTGGGTTTTAAGCCCTTTTCTCTTCACTCTTCTAAGAGTGAGCTCATATCTTATCTCCAGCCTGAAAATGAATATCCTTCTGTTCTTATCATAATGTTTCTGTTTTGTACAACATTTTTGATCCTTAGCCATATCCCTTTTGGCAATTACAGTGAAGTTGTTCCTGTTCATGTTTGTGATGCAATGGATTACCTTTGGACTGCTCTCTCTTTCCATGACTGCTCTGCAGAGGCTCTCTTAATAGCTTGGCTTTACATTTAATCCTTTTTTGTAGAGAGCCGGGCATGTTCTCTGCCAGCACAAAACTGATAGTTAAGTGAAATTCTGGTAAGTCAGCTTTAATAATAAAGGAAAATCAGATGAAGAAACTGGGTTAGCACTCACATATAAACTTAAGGAATGTCACATTGTCTGACCATCATAAAAGGAAATCAAATCCAGCCTAGGAACTCTGGTGACTAACTGTTCAAGCTACGTTCAATGGAGACTTAGCTCTGTCCCTTAACAAGCTACCAACTGTCACTTGCTTTGCCTATTTCTTTCATATTGATTCCCTAATAGCTGAAGTGTGTTTGTGTGTGTGTGTATCATCCATTCTTACAGGTTGTTGAGATGAGGTTGTTTCTCACTGAATATAGCAAAAAGGCTCTGGTTTCTGGTCACCTTAACCTGAGCTGTGTCTATCTGGCAGTAGAAAGACACTGACCTTAGCACTTCAGAATGATCCTCTGCATTAGTGATAGTTTCCAAGGGTTGAGGTCAGAGTTCTTCATGAAACATGTTTTGTTTATGTTGGACAGCAAACACAGAAATGGGGAAATGGAGCCAATTGAAGCAGAAATGTAAGGTTTATCTGAGCAGGATGAAATGAGTTTGCCGGCTTATTAGTGGAGAGTGCAATTCTTGGCAAGCTGGTGTTTCTCAAAGCTTTCTCAAAACTTTGAAAAAGTGATAACTACGGTAGGTACTGAAGGTTTTAAATCTTCCATCCTTTCAATAAGAGGCATGTTGAAAACTTTTTTTTTTAAAAGAGAGGAAAGACAAAACATTCCACCTGGAAGGAGGCAAAAATAGTAATCTAGAGTGATAAAAGTAAAAACTGAATCAATAGTTTGTCAAGTTGCACTAGTAGAACATTTCCTTGGCTTAATTCTAATGTTATGCTTGCACCCAAATGATATTACAATATACCTTCCAATCTTTCACTGATCATAGAATCATAGAGTGAGAAGAGACCACAAGGGCCATCCAGCCCAACCTCTGGATGACAACCAGGTGAGATGTGTAGCTAAACAACATCAGAATGTATCAATTTGGCAAAAGTCATTAATAAGGAAGAATACACAGCTAGGGACTTTATCACATGGGGGAAATCCCATGCAGAAACGGGATTTAAAAGGTGGGGGGAAACCTGCAAAAGTGGGTAGACTTTCACACAGATCGCTGTTAAAGTGTGCTTAACTCGAACGGAAAGTAGTCAAAAGCTGCTCCTTTTTACTTTCAGGATTTTCCAAAAGTAAAAAGAAATGGGTTTTGACTACTTTCTGTTTGGGTTAAGCACACTTTAACAGTGACGTCCTCTGAAAATTTACCCACTTTTGTGGGTTTTCTTCCTATTTAAAACCTATTTCTGCACGGGATTTCCCCCATGTGATAAAGTCCTAGGAGAGGTTGCAGCAGTACAGTTTGTCCGAATCTACAGGGACAGACAGGATTCCCCCCTTAGAATAATGGAATCATAGAGTTGGAAGAGATCACAAGGGCCATCCAGTCCAACCCCCTGCCATGCAGGAATACACAATCAAAGCACCCCCAACAGATGTTGAACAGCTCTTACTGTCAGGAGGTTCTTCCTAGTGTTGAGGTAGAATCTCTTTTCCTGTAGCTTATATGCATTGTTCCAGGTCCTATTCTCTGGAGCTACAGAAAACAAGCTTGCTCCATCCTCAATATAACACCCCTTCAAATATTTAAACAGGGTTATCATATCACTGCTTAACCTTCTCTTTTCCAGGCTAAACATATCCAGCCCCCTAACAAGTTTATTGCATTGGCTTTGCTCCTGTGATAGATGGGGGATGTAACTTTAAGGAAGCAGATCCTATCACATTTCCCTGTCACTGAGGAGCATGCAACCCATTTGCAACCAGGGCTCCTCCTGCATCTTTTCAAGTATGGGGTCTTCCCATTCTTGAAAAGATGCAGCAGAAGCCCAGGTTGCAAACAGGCTGCATACTCCCTTGTAATGGAGAAATGTGATAAGATCCGCTTTGTTAAAAGTTATATCCTGTGTCTATCATGGGAGAAAAGCCAATGTGGTAAACGCCTAAGTCTCTCCTCATAAGACATGGTTTCCAGACCCTTCACCATTTTGGTTGTCCTCCTCTGGACACACTCCAGCTTGTCAACATCCTTTTTGAACTTTGGTGCCCAGAACTGGACACAGTATTCCAGGTGAGGCCTGACGAAAGCAGAATAGAGTGGCACTATTACTTTCCTCAATCTAGACACTATACTTTTATTGATGCAGCCTATAATTGCATTGGCTTTTTTAGCTGCCACATTACACTGTTGACTCATGTTCAACTTGTGGTCTACTAGGACTCTTTCTTATTTCCAGCTACAATCTTAATGAATGCAAACTACTTTAGCACTTTGAATTCAGTTTACAGCAAATGAAATAAGCTGAGGACAAAGGGGGAAAGTAGTAGTAAGAGAGAGAAACTGGGACATTTTAAAAGCAGCTGAGATAGTGGAATGATTTTTTAATTGGGACAGTTGGACAGTATGTTGCCCTGGGATTCCTTTCCCTCATGATTGCAGCTAAATAGTCAACTTGAAAATCTGCCCCATGACATTTACTTGTTTTTGAACCTGACAGTTTTTAGAAGCACAACGGGCAGCATTCACTTATTCATTCATCAATTCATTATATTTTTATCCCTTTTATCTCTATTATTGTCTCTCAAAGCAACCAACATAATAAAAGGGACATATCTTGCTGTAAAGCTTACAGACTAATAAGAGTAAGACTAATATTGCATAAAGGTAAAGGTAGTCCCTTGACATGGATGTCTAGTTGTAACTGACTGTAGGGAGTGGTGCTCATCTCCATTACTAAGCTGAAGAGCCAGCGTTGTCTGAGGACTTTTCTGGTGGTCATGTGCCAGCATGACTGCACCAAATGCTGTTACCTTCCCACCAAAGTGGTACCTATTTATCTACTTATATTTACATGCTTTTGAACTGCTAGGCTGGCAGAAGCTGGGACTAGTGACAGGAGCTCACCCCATCATGCAGCACCCAGCCTCGAATTGCCAACCTGCCCATCTTGCAATCAACAGAGTCAGCGTCTTAACCACTAAGCCATCGCATCCCTAACCACTAAGCTGCCGCATTAGTATTACATACTAATAAGAAAACTCATTCTGTCCCTGGTTCTAATTACAGAAACAGTTCCTTTCTTGACTCATGTTCAACTTGTGGTCTACTAGGACTCCTAGATTCCTTTCACATGTAGTCTTTTGAAGCCAGGTGTCCCCCATCCTATATCTATGCATTTCATTTTTTTCTGCCTAACTGCAGTACCTTACATTTCTCCCTGTTGAAGTTAAATTTGTTAGTTTTGGCCCATGCAAATCTAGGCTGCATCAATAGAAGTATAGTATCCAGATGGAGGGAGGTAATAATATTACTTTATTCTGCTTTGGTCAGGCCTTACCTGGAATATGGTGTCCCGTTCTGGGCACCTCAGTTCAAAAAACGGAGGTACTTACGGTAGGGCCCCTAAACCAGGTATTGGGTTGCAACCTCCAGTCCTGGGTGGGGTCACACTCTCTGCTAAGGACTGTCTTCACAGTCTGGGGGTGCTCCTGGACTTGTCACTTCACATGACAGATCAGGTGAATGCGACAGTCAGGAGCACCTGTTATCAGCTTCAGCTGATACGCCAGCTGCGCCCTTTCCTGGAAGTAAGGGACCTAGAAACTGTAGTACATGCCCTGGTAACCTCACAACTTGACTTCTGCAATGCACTCTACATGGGGCTACCCTTATACCTAATTTGGAAACTACAACTAGTGCAAAATATGGCAGCCAGTTGATCACCGGAACATCGAGGAGGGATCATATTACACCTATCTTGAAATCCCCCCCCCCCCCGGCTGCCTATTAGTTTCTGAGCACAGTATAAGGTGAGGACCTTTAAAGCCCTACCTTTAAAGGTGATGACCTTTAAAGCCCTACATGGCCTAGGTCCAGCCTACCTAGGGGATCGCCTTCTCCCATATAATCCGCCCTGCGCTCTCAGGTCCTTTGGGAGGAAGCTGCTTCAACTGACGAAAACTAGGCTGGTGGCGACCTCCCAGAGGACTTTTTCTGCCACCGCGCCCAGACTCCGGAATGCCTTGCCGGAGGAGATCCGTCAGATAACTAATTTAGATGGCTTTAAAAAAGCCATCAAGACGGATCTCTTCCGGCAGGCTTATCCAGAATAAAATTATCCACCTATCTTAATCTCCCCCGTCAGACATTCTCTTATATCTACTGTTTTTCCAAGAGAGCTTATCTAAGTTTTACTGTTTTACTGTTTATTTTAACTTTAGTTTTAACTTAGATCTGTATTTAATCTACTTTTAAGGGGGAATAGAATCATAGAATCATAGAATCATAGAATCATAGAGTTGGAAGAGACCACAAGGGCCATCCAGTCCAACCCCCTGCCATGCAGGAACTCCCAATCAAAGCATCCCCGACAGATGGCCATCCAGCCTCTGCTTAAAGACCTCCAAGGAAGGAGACTCCACTACTCTCCGTGGGAGTGTGTTCCACTGTCGAACCGCCCTTACTGTCAGGAAGTTCCTCCTAATGTTGAGGTGGAATCTCTTTTCTTGCAGCTTGCATCCATTGTTTCGGGTCCTAGTCTCTGGAGCAGCAGAAAACAAGCTTGTTCCCTCCTCGATATGACATCCCTTCAAATATTTAAACACGGCTATCATATCACCTCTCAGCCTTCTCTTCTCCAGGCTAAACATCCCCAGCTCCCTAAGTCGTTCCTCATAGGGCTTGCTTTCCAGACCCTTCACCATTTTAGTTGCCCTCCTTTGGACACGCTCCAGTTTCTCCACATCCTTTTTGAATTGTGGTGCCCAGAACTGGACACAGTATTCCAGGTGAGGCCGGACCAAAGCAGAATAGAGTGGCACTATTACTTCTCTTGATCTAGACACTATACTTCTACTGATGCAGCCTAAAATTGCATTGGCCTTTTTAGCTGCTGCATCGCACTGTTGACTCATGTTCAACTTGTGGTCCACCTGGATTCCTAGATCCCTTTCACACGTAGTCTCATTCAGCCAGGTGTCCCCCATCGTATATCTGTACTTTTCGTTTTTCCGCCCTAAGTGCAGTACCTTACATTTCTCTGTGTTGAATTTCATTTTGTTAGCTTTGGCCCAACTTTCTAGTCTGTTCAAGTCATTTTGAATTTTGATCCTGTCCTCTGGGGTATTAGCTACTCCTCCTAATTTGGTGTCGTCTGCAAATTTGATAACTATGCCCCCAATACCGTCATCCAAGTCATTAATAAAGATATTGAATAGCACTGGGCCCAGGACAGAGCCCTGTGGCACCCCACTGGTCACTTCTTTCCAGGTTGAAAAGGAGCCATTGTTGAGCACCCTTTGGGTTCGGCCAGTCAACCAATTACAAATCCATGTAACAGTTACTTTGTCTAGCCCACATTTTACCAACTTGCTTGCAAGAATGTCATGGGGAACCTTGTCAAAGGCCTTACTGAAATCAAGATATACTATATCCACAGCATTCCCTTCATCTACCAAGCTGGTAATTTTATCAAAAAAAGAGATCAGATTTGTCTGGCATGACCTGTTTCTCTGAAACCCATGTTGACTTTTTGTGATTATGAAATTATCTTCCAGATGTTCACAGACTCTCTGTTTAATGATCTGCTCCAGAATCTTTCCGGGTATTGATGTCAGACTAACTGGACGATAATTGTTGGGATCCTCTTTTTTCCCCTTTTTGAAGATGGGGACAACATTTGCCCTCCTCCAGTCCGCTGGGACCTCTCCTGTTTTCCAGGAATTCTCAAAGATTATTGCCAATGGTTCTGATATTACATTTGCCAGTTCTTTTAATACCCTTGGATGTAATTCATCTGGTCCTGGAGACTTATATTCATCTAGATTAACCAGATGTTTCTGTACTATCTCTTTACTTATTCTGTGCTGAAATTCTCCTATTCTGTCCTCTGCTCCATTATCCTCAAGTTGAGCACCCTTTGCCTTTTCTGAGAAGACTGAAGCAAAGAAGGTGTTGAGTAATTCTGCCTTTTCTCTGTCCCCTGTTAACTTTTTGCCATCTTCTCCACACAGTGCCCCTACCATTTCCTTCTTTTTCCTTTTGCTACTGACATACCCCCCAAAGCCCTTTTTATTGTTCTTAACCTCTCCAGCAAGCCTGATTTCATTCTGCGCTTTAGCTTTTCTGACTTTACCCCTACACGTGCTAGCTATTTGTTTGAATTCCTCTTTGGTGATTTCCCCATTTTTCCATTTCTTATACATGTTCCGTTTAAAACATAGTTCAGTTGCAAGTTCCTTAGTCATCCATCCTGGTTTCTTGAGACACCTCCCATTCTTCCTCCTCGTTGGCACGGTTTGAAATTGTGCCTTCAGTATCTTCCTTTTGAGAAACTCCCACCCGTCTTGAACTCCCTTCTCTTTTAGTATTCCTGTCCATGGGATCACCCTCAGTATTTCTCTAAGTTTAGTAAAATCAGCTTTCCTAAAGTCTAGAATGCGTGTCTGACTATGCCTGGCTTCTCCTTTCCACTGTATAATAAACTCCAGGAGGACATGATCACTCCCGCCTAAGGATCCAACCACTTGCACCCCATTAACTAGATCTTCCCTGTTGGTTAGTATCAGATCCAAAATAGCTGACTCCCTCGTTGCCTCTTCCACCTTTTGAACAATGAAATTGTCTTCGAGGCAAGTGAGGAATTTGCTAGACCTTGAGGATTTTGCCGAGTTTGACTTCCAGCAAATATCCGGATAGTTGAAGTCACCCATCACTACTATATTTCTCCTTTCTGAGTGTGTGGTCATCTGTTCTAGAAAGGCTTCATCCAATTCTTCTGTTTGAGTTGGGGGTCTGTAGTAGACTCCCACACTAACATCCCTGTTGTTTCCTTCCCCTTTAATTTTTATCCAGATGCTCTCCACTTGGCTTCCAGGATTGATGTCCTGGATTTCTTCACTGGTGTAAATATCCCTGACATATAATGCTATTCCTCCTCCTTTCCTGTTTGTCCTGTTTCTCTTGGAAAAGGTTATACCCCTTTATTTCTACATTCCAGTCATGAGACTCATCCCACCAGGTTTCAGTGATGCCTATTATATCATATTTGCTTTGTTGTGCTAGGAGTTCAAGTTCATCTTGCTTATTTCCCATGCTCTGTGCATTAGTGTAGAGACATCTAAGACCATGTGTCCCCTTTACTTGCTGCCTGTGCACATTTTTTTGCCTCCCACTGTTGGGTCCCTGTACTGTTTGCCTTGTTTCCTCTATGACAGTTTGACTATTTTCTCCAGTCCTTTTGTCTTCCAGGATGTTGTCTCCCTTCCCCACACAGTTCAGTTTAAAGCCCTCCTGATCAAATTCTTCAGACCGTTGGCAAAAACATTTCTTCCAACTGGTGTGAGATGCAGCCCATCCCTTGCCAGGAGTCCGCCCTTATGGAACCGCAGCCCATGATCCAAGAATCCAAATCGTTCTCGACGACACCATCTGCGGAGCCAATTGTTGACATCTGCTATCTTCCTCTCTCTTCCTGGACCATGCCCTTGAACTGGCAGAAGAGACGAGATGACAATCTGTGCCTCCATTTCTTTCAGCTTCTTTCCTAGAGCCTCGTAATCCCTTTTGATGTTCTGAAGGCTGTGTCTTGCTGTGTCATTCGTTCCCATGTGGACCAAAAGGAAGGGGTATTGGTCGGTAGGCCTGACCAGTCTTGTCAGCCTCTCTGTCACATCTCTGATCTTTGCCCCAGGAAGACAACACACCTCTCGAGACATCTTGTCAGGCCCACAAATCACTGCTTCTGTCCCCCTCAGCAAGGAGTCCCCCACCACGACCACACGCCTCCTCCGAGGCTTAGCAGCGACTGTTCCCTGTGGTGGAACTGCCAGGGTCCCCTGCTCTGTCTCTGAAATCTGTCCATGCTGCTCTTCTGCATCCTCCTTGCTAAGAGTAAGAGCTTGAAATCGATTCTGTAGCCGCAAGCTCCCAGTACGATCCCTGGTCTCCTTCCTTCTGCGTGTGACCTTCCTCCAGCTTTCTACCTCCTGTGTGTGTGATGTGACCTTGTCTTCCCCAGCGACTTCCTCTGTGTGTTCCCCATCCAAGACCGTTTGTTCTGTTCTGTCAAGGAAAGCCTCTTGTTCCCTAATATGTTGAAGTGTAGCTACCCGCGCCTCCAGCTGCTGTACTTTGTCCTCCAACAGGGCTACCAACTTGCACTTTGAGCATGTGTAGTTCCCCACATCTGTAGGTAAGAATACAAACATCCCACAGGTATTGCAGGTGATGGCAGCAGTTCCTTCAGTGTCCATACTAAGTCTTAATTAGTACTTGAAAGTGGACTACGACTTTCCTCCTCAAAGAAAATCCCTTGCTAACAGTATTTAAGTCTGCTGGTTATAAAATTCCTCCTCCTCCTCCTTCCCCTGTCCTGGCTGAAACTGACCTGAAACTGGCCTCTGGCAGCAGTTGTATAGAGCTAACTGCCTAGCCCACCCCCTATTGACTTGCAAATGCCACTCAACAAAGCCCCACCCGCTGAGTCACAGTCACACTCCCCCCAAGTGTTTTTAAAAAGAATTTTAAAACTTACCCACTCAAGATGGCTGTCTGGAAACTGCTTTCTCCTCTTTCCTAGCAGGAACTGGCCTTCTTCTCTGTCTCCTTTCCTGGCAGAACTGCCTAGAAAGTCTCTTTCTCTTTCTCCTTTCTGTTAGAAACTGGCCTGGAGAGCCTCCTCCTCCTCCTTCCCCTGTTCTGGCCGAAACTGACCTGAAACTGGCCTCTGGCAGCAGTTGTATAGAGCTAACTGCCTAGCCCACCCCCTATTGACTTGCAAATGCCACTCAACAAAGCCCCACCCGCTGAGTCACAGTCACACTCCCCCCAAGTGTTTTTAAAAAGAATTTTAAAACTTACCCACTCAAGATGGCTGTCTGGAAACTGCTTTCTCCTCTTTCCTAGCAGGAACTGGCCTTCTTCTCTGTCTCCTTTCCTGGCAGAACTGCCTAGAAAGTCTCTTTCTCTTTCTCCTTTCTGTTAGAAACTGGCCTAGAAACTAATAGTGTTAGTTACATTGCTTGTAACTTATTGTATGAATTGTTTTTATGTATTGGTTTTTACATGTAAGCCGCCTTGATAGCTACGGCTAAAGGCAGGATATAAATAAATTATTATTATTATTATTATTATTATTATTATTATTATTATAAAAAGGATGTTGACAAACTGGACCATGTTCAGAGAAGGATGACCAATATGGTGAAAGGTCAGAAAACCATGTCCTATGGTTAGGGACCTAGGTATGTTTAGTCTGGAGAAAAAAAGGTTAAACAAATGATAGCCCTGATTAATATTTTGAAAGGATGTCATACTGAAGATGGAGCAAATTTGTTTTCTGAATCTCCACAGAATATGGCCTGGAACAATGGATATAAACTACAGGAAAAGAGATTCCACCTCAACATTAGGAAGAACCTCCTGAAGTAAGAGCTGTTTGGCAGTGGAATGCCTCGGAGTGTGGTGGAGTCTTCTTCTTTGGAGGTTTTTAAACAGAGGCTGGATGGCCATCTGTCGAGGATACTTTGATTGTGTCTTCCTGCATGACAGGGGGTTGGACTTGATAGCTCTTGTGGTCTCTTCCAAGTCTATGAAAATGAAACATATGACAGGAAATATCAGGAAATAAAATATGTTCTACAGATGTTCCCTTCTCCATGTGGATTGGGTAGACTGCTGTTTGTTAAGGACTGGACAATTAGACTTCCGGTGGTTAATCCTTTTTTTGTATTTACATTTGTATAATAAATAGTTTGCATCAGCATACTGAACAACTTTATTTTAAATAGCATTTGATTCTTCTAAAACAGATTTATGTTACTGTTTGAAGAAAGCTTAAATCTAAATGAAGGGGCCTTGAGAAGTCTATGTACATTTTTCACAGCTAGTGGGGCTAGTATGTGGTGTTAGTAAATTAAAATATCTAGAGAACTTTTAGTGGCTTACATTTGATTATTTAATTAAAATAAAGAGGACTTTTTTTCAAGATTCAATATTCATTCACTTAAGTGCTTTCAACATTTTTCTTCATTAAATATATTCTCCTATGCATTCTCTGCTGCCCCCTCAATTGTCTTACCAAAAAGACCAGATGTCAGTTGAGTACATTCATGACATCTGTACTTTTCAATTCCAGCTGACAAAATGTACAGCCACTTTTGCTAAAGTGGTGCCTGTTTCATGTTTTTCAGCTGTATTTGCAAAGTGCTTCTTAAATACCAAGTAGGAAATGAAGGCAAGGTCTAAACCAATGCAAATAATGGGTGTTAAATTTAGCAAAGGGTTTTTTTTAGAATAATTCACTTTGACTTTTGTGGTATTTCATAAAATAATGTAAATAAAACCATAGTCCTTGTCCCAAGAATGTTACATTTTTAGTTTAGACAGAAAAAAGAATGGAGCGGAGTTGGCGGAAAAATATTAAATTGGGATTTTCAGTCTTTGGCCCTCTAGGTATTGAATTTCAGTTCCTAGAATTCCTAACCATTGACCATGTTGACTAGGTTTCTGGAAGCTGAAAAATGTGGAGTACCAAAGGTGGTTAAAAATGACCACAAAGAGATGAGGGGCAATGAGAGATGCAAGAATGATAAAATATGAGCACAAGAGAGCATTCTCTGGAGCATAACTTCTTGTGGGATCCTGTGGGATTTCTTGAAATGATGTAGGCAATTAAGGGGTGACAATTCTCTCTAAATATGCTTCCCAGTTTTTTTTATTGTAACACATAGTGTTTGCTACTTATAGTGTTCTATGTGTGAGGGCATCATGGAGAATACAAAATACTGCCCAGCTTACTTTCAAAGGCAGAAAAAATACCTTGCTACCCCATTGCAGCCTACCTTCCAGAAGCCTCCAGGGTTCACTACCCATTTTAGTGCTATAGAGCCATTTTCTAAAGTAAATACAACCTTCTGATCACCTTTTTTTAAAAAATGGTAGAGATGCAGCCCACAGGGTCAAGGTAGTGGTTAAAAAGGGGATAGTGAAGCCCCAGAATCCTATCTTTCTCACCCCTGATTTGGGCTAATCCTACTCAGACAACTGAAGAATCACCCTCCATAGAAATTTAGGGAAATGGTCTCCCCAATTTCTCTGCCCATAAAGAGGATAGAAACAAGAAAAAACAAAAACAAAATAATGAACACAGAGGAGTTACAGCAATTCAATCTAGACAAAGAGGAATTTGAAATAATTAAGGATTTCCCATATCTTGGGCTCAGAATGGGGATTGCAGTCAAGAAATCAGACTAGGAATGGGAAGGGCAGCTATGAAAGAACTAGACAAGATCTTAAAGTGCAAATATATAAAACTTAACACCAAAGTTATGATCATTCAAGCCATCCTATTTTCCAGTGGCATGTATGGACATGAGAGCTGAATAGTGAAGAAAGTGGATAGAAAGAAAATCAACTCATTTGAGATGTGGTGCTGGAGAACAGTGCTAAGCAGCCAAAAAGACAAATACATGGATCCTACAGATCAAGCCTGGACTCACCCTGGAAGCCAAGATGACTATAAATTGAAGCTGTCATACTTCAGACACATCACGAGAAGGCAAGACTCACTAGAAAAAATAATAATGCCAGGAAAGGTGGAGGGCAGTAGAAAGAGAGGAAGGCCACAATCTAGATCAGGGGTAGGCAACCTTTCCCCTTTAAGGGCCGAGGGACTTCAGCTCCCAGAATCCCAGGAGCTATTGGCCAACATGGGACTATTGGCCAACATGGCTGAGGCTTCTGGGAGCTGAAGTCCCTCGGCCCTTAAAGGGGAAAGGTTGCCTACCCCTGATCTAGATGGATAGACCCAATCAAGGAGATCATGGCCTTGAGCCACCAGGACCTGAGTTCAGTGGTTGAAGACAGGAGGGCTTGGAGGTGTCTCATTCAGGGGGTCGCCATGAGACAAAGTTGACCTGAAGGCAGCTGAAAACAACAACAAAGAGGATGGAGGATTTCAAAGGGCCATTTCCTGTCGTCTCTTTACTTGCTTTCCATGAAGAATCATGAGAGCTTTACTGAAGTCATTGTTGGAGTATATTGGAGTCATACTGGTTTTCCAAATATCATTTTAAATTGTATGAGCCTTTGAACCAATGCACAGAGTATGCATAATATTTGACCAAGGAACACTCCTGCTACTTCTTGGGCTGTTTGCCAGCTAAGATATTTTTTCCTCAATTTTTTTTAGCATAACTCAGCTTAAGCAAAGGAAAATAGATGAAAGATGAGTTTAATTTCAGAAGATTAAAAACAATGGATTCTTTTAAAAAGAAAGACATTTCTTTGGTTCTTTTACTATTTGAGGAGAAGAAGGAGAAGAAGAAGAGGGAGAATAAGTAGTAGTAGTTAAAACCTGAAGCACTTTTATATTATCTTGATAAAATATCCTGGTCTGGAAGTCAAACCCTATTAACTTTAATGAAGCTGCTTTGATGGCTGGGGAAAAAAGCAGCGGATAGGATACTTCTCTAATAATAAACTACACTGACAGGTAAAAACAAACATACTGAAGATAACATATTCTATTTCAGAGAACGTGGCCAGTAACTAATATAAGCTGCTGTGATCTTTGGTTCTATTTAAAATGTGTTGCTTCTTATGTTGTGGTAACTTCTAAGAGATAAAAGAATGCAGTCCCATTCCTTGGAGCAGGTTATTACCAAAAGGAGTAAGAGCAGCATGCCAAAAATGACTTGAGCTGGCCTTCTCCCAGAAGAGGAAAAATTAATTTTTGACTGCAGCGAGAGATTCTGGGAGTTGTAATCCAAAAAGTACATTTCTAAGCTCTGCTGTCACCAGTTATCTTTAGTGTCAACTAAAGATGAATATATATACTTTTACAGTCCAAAACTTGGAGAAGTCCCTCTAACTTCCATACAGAATCCAGCATGCTAAGGTCTCACTTGGGGAATATCTGCCTGAGAAATCACCAAAACACAACACCAAGTCAGTAAAACAAACATAACCATTTTGAAGCCTAGTACCAATTTGCCATGTGACTGGTGCTTATTTTAGTAAGCTCATGATCAGGAAACCATCCTAGAAAGGAACACAAGGCACCTATGTTTGGAATAAATGTCCTCCTAAATTGCAACCCAAACTTGTCCCATGCAGCCAGGAAAAGAGGTACTAGTGGAGTATTCCTAGAAGAGGATTTCCTCCTTCTCGCCCTTTATTAGTGATGGAATGTCTCAAAACAACATTGTGTCCTCCTTAGATGTAATCTTCAGGGTTTTCCACTCCCACCTTTGTATTTGCTTTTCTTTATTTCTGGAGAGATTTATAGGCTGAACCAGGATGCCTGCAAGTTCACTTGCCCTAAGACAGATTTCACAGGGGCTGCTAGTTTTCGCTTATGGCACCATAAAACAAACCAGCTAGTCACTAGGGAGTAAACAAAAACAATAATGTATGAAGTTGGAGATAAACCTGAGAGAGGGTAAGACAAAGTTCTTCCATCTACCTGAAAAGAAAAAAAAGAAACAAGAAAAATATGACGAGATGAAGTGAGAGATCTTCATGCTTAAAGTACAGCTGCAGTTCTATTTTCTAATATATAAAAGATTGTATATACAGTCAGCCCTCTACATTTGCGGCTTTGACTTTTGCAGATCTGATTATTCATAGATTTAATTAATATGTTCTCTCTAGGAATCTCTAGGTCTTCCAGTGTGACTCTACTGGACATTGACCACAGAGTTGTGATGCAGGACCTAGAGATTCCTAGAGAAAGCACTCCCCTATGCAGGCCACTGCCTCACCCTTGGCAGCTCCCCCTACACTGGGTGTCACCAAGCCTGGTGATGCCACTGCTTGAGTTGTTATTTCTTTGAGCTATGTCTCCATATTGGCAGTGGCATCACCCAGTGCAGTAACTTATGGTGTCATCTCCATTGACCTCCTCCTATACCACACCATACAGAATCCTTAGGTTTTTTTGTACTAATCTTACTCATAAATTGTAATTCCCATATGTCACTGAACATAATGATAATAGTTGCGATATAAACAACGAGCACAATTAAAAGTATACTTTTAAATTACAAAATAATATGCACAGCCTAAATGTATTTACATAGACATAGGTTCATGTGCTTCAAGCGAAAATTTGGTAAAATGTGATGTTTTTAAAGATTTTTTAAAAATTAAAAATATGTTTTTTAAAAAATAAAAAAAATAATTTTTTAAAATTTGAAAATTTAATTTAAAAAACAACAACTTGGGCCCTCTCCTTTCCCATTCCACTGAGCCTCTGTTCACTCACCCCATCTCTTCAGCATTTTAATGGGACACAGGTGAATGCCACAGCCCTTTTCTGCCCAAAGACAGATGTCTGAGGAGCAGTGGTGTCATCCCCCCCTTAGAGTGTCACCTAGTGTGGTCCGCACTCCTCACACTCCCCACACTCCCCTAGTGAAGCAACTGCATCTTGATGGAAATGATTCATATTATCAGGTCTAAATCTCTTAATTTTAGCTCTACACTGAGCCATTGGATCACAAAATATCTTGGCACTTACCAGATCCTTTGTCAAGGCTGTACTACACTTCACATACGTACAGGCATATCTCTTCTCTATTTTCTTTCCTAAAACAAATCTGAAACTAAAACTTAGGAAACACATTTCAATGGGAAATGGGCTCCTTAGCTCTCCTCTTCCTGGGCCATTGACTCCTGTTTAAAATCACACACCCTTCTGATTTTTTTCTCTGCAGAAAGTGTATCCCTAGCTAAGATTGCCTGGTTATAAATTGGGGAGGGCTCCTGAACCTTTCATGATCGTGTAGAATGGGGGAATTGCAGCATGTTTTGCTTGTTACTTGGTTGTATGACAAACAACAGCTGCTGAAATTCGCTCTTTTAAACAGACATTAATGGTACAAGAGACCTCTCTACTTTTCAATCTGGCAATCCTAACCAATCTCAATAAAACTAAGGAGATTATCACACTTTTTTGCCTGATCCAGGCACAGGACGGGAACGGTCTTGAATGGGTTTGAATGTGCTTAGCTGGCCGATTTTGAGGGATGGAAAGCTTCTGTCCTTCAAAATCAGCTATCTAAGCATGGGTGGGTGACGACTTGTAGTCACCCTGCGACAAAGTCTGAATTTTTGTGTGCGATAAGACCCATTCATGCCCATTCAAGCCTGTTCCCATCCTGTGCCTGGATCAGGCAAAAAAGTAAATGCGATAATCTCCTAAGACAACTGAAAGAAATTATTTTGAGCAAGAAAATTACTGAGAAAGGGGAAGGGTCAAGCACCTCTTTCTCTCTCTTATTCATATCCTGAAACTTGCAGCCTTGGAGATAAGCTGTGCCTGACATGTACTTTTGTTCTCATTCTGTGCCACTGCAACAATGATTTGAACTTGTTTATGACAGGTAAATGTTTGCCATTGTACAATTTTTGTCAAATGGCTTTTTGAAAACATGCCCAACATAGTTCCATTTCTACAAGTTTTTTAAAACTACTATTTTCTTTACTGGCTTTTATGTATTTGACTTGTTCTGAAGATATTTTATTATTAGTCTATTCTATTTTTAGTTTTGCATTGGGAAAAAGTAGTATCTTCAAAGGCAGTATGCTATACTATAATTATACTATATAGTATTAGACTGTACTGTATACTAAACAGTATATTAAAGCTATAATTTATAACAATGAATAGATGGGTTATTTGGGTTGCTTTCCTGACCTAGAGATCCTTAAGTATTAAAAATGCTGAATGATACAGGCCAAAATTGCAAGCAGTTTCTCCTTTCCAGAGTATCTCCTTACATTGACTTTGACACAAATGATGGCTTGTGTTGGGAGATTTAAAATTATGCATAGTGTATCAGGAGCTACATTGAGTCATACAACTTTCTGGACTATTAAATTTTGCCCACTTTGGATGCAGAACCTTCTGCGTGTTCAGGATAATTTACCCAAGCTGTAGAGAAGTGTGCCCTCTTGTGTTCATTATAGAAAATAAAGCACGGTAAATGATTTCTATTGCTCACTTTTGGTTACCATATCACAGTGTTTCTTGGTAACATTTATTCAGAGGAGGTTTACCTTCTTCTAAGGCAAGAGAGTGTGATCTGCCTTGATAACCAGGCAGTGATTTCCCCCCTTCCCCAAGTTGTGCAGGATCTTTATGACATTCTTTCTCTTGACCTAAAACAATCTCTGCAGCTTCAGAATTATTTGCTTTACAATTGTAACATTAGCACCCAAATTCTATGGACACTTATCTTGGAACTCCTTTTGGAGTTATCACTTATTTTGGGGGTGTGGGTGGAGAAGGAGAATCTTTGTTGACAGAACTACCATTTACTATGCCCTGCTAGCAATGCAGCAGCAGATTGAAAAGTGGGTGGGGGTGTGGAATTTTCTTTTTGGGGAGAGGAGGAGTCTTTTACAGCCTTAAAACCTTTTCCTCCTCCCATTGATACCATAGAGAATGACATCACTTCTACAAATTCCAGGATTGGGCTTCTGGACATCCCCTGATCCCAGGGCCACTGTAAGTATCTGAATATCCCCTAATATATTTATCAATCCAGATACAGTTTGATGCAACATTAAGGCACCAGCATGAGCAGATGTGGTCTGCAATAACATGCCTAGCACTGGACTTAGGTAGTGGAATAGAACATAGGTTCAACCATGTGGAAAGATGTGGGGATGGGAGAACATGCAAAAAAGAGCATTGTCAAACACCCCTTACTCTCCATTTCTGATGGAAACTGAAAGCCAAAATATGAGTTTTGCCAGATCAAACAAGACCAGAATCCCCCCTTCATCTCTTGTGTATTCCTAAGCATCCCTTCCTGCCATCTCATTCCTGGTGATTCAGATCTTGTCTAGGTGTTGTAAAGTCCATGAACCATCATTGATCACAATCAAACCTTCTAATTTTCTGAATATCTATGCAAACTCTCCACTTTGGAAATTCCGTCAAGGGGTAATCAAACTTTTGGCTTCCCATGGAACTTTCATGGATTAAGATTGATTTTAAGGCTATAAAAATCACCCCCAAATCAAGTCTTTTTGCTACAGTCGCTTCCCCCACCCTGCTTGTACAGTGACTGTTGCCCTCAGGCCTCTGTGTGAGGGGTGAAGCAGACTGGCAAAAAATGCCAGCTTTTGGGCTGGTGTGGAGGCATGGCATATGCATGATGCATGCTCCAATGCCACCCCCAGCCCAGTGTCATGCCACCCTGATGACCACACAGTGGACGCACATCACGGTGTTCCGACACCATAGCATTTACATGTGCTGTGCCACAGAAACGCTGAAGAGCTACCACTGTGGGAGAAAGGGTGCCTTTTTTTCTGCCCCCAAAAGGCGTGTCATTTTGCCACTTCTTATTGGGCTGGAAAAATGCTGGATAGGGGCTGCAGCGTGCAGTTGCCACGGCCCTGATCTGATGCTCAAAGAGGTGGCATACAGCCAGACTTTTGGGATGGTCTGTTTCACCCCTGAGTTTCTTTGTTCTCATCTGCCTCCCTAAACCTACACTCTCTAGCTTTTTGGCTTGAGTCGTTCTCCTTCATTGCTTTCTGTGGACCATTTCTTCAGGATGGGTAAATACAACTCCACTTTTCCAACCCTCATCTTCTGCTATCCCTGTCTATGTTTCTATATTCCATTAGTTCTGTTTACTGAGTATTTGAATGGGTTATGTCCATGTGTGTGCTACTCCATATATTCTTTAATAAAGGTTTGTTTAGTTCCTCATGGCTGGAATCTTCACCTGTTATTACTGGTATAGCCGGTGCTGGATCTTGCATACGTCCCCCCTCCACAAAGCGAAGCTGAGTATTTCCTAAACTAATTAAAGACAGACTACTGCTGTCAGTGGAGGCTCTGGTTACACCACCCCTGGGGTGCATCCTCATTGACTTCTGTGGTTGGAATTCCAGTGGAAGATGGACCTTCCTTCTACATGGCATTGGCCTCCAAGGGCACAGCTCCTTCATCCCTGAGGATCTCTCTTTTTATAGGCAGAGGAGAAGATCTGTTATACCTTATGTCCCTTAGATGCCATTCTAGGAACTGTAGCCTAGGTCTGGAGTAGAGATATGTTACCAGGTTATGCTGGATGGTGGGGATAATGAATACAAGTATAACTGGGACAGGGTGACCAGATATGCCCCTTTTCCAGGACATGTCCTACATTTCAGCCTTCTGTCCGGAAGGAATTCCAAAATGCTCTCTATTTTGAGCATGACTAAGAAGCATGAATTTACATGTATATTAGTGTTTTTTTACTTTTATTTTGTGATGGCCTACATTTTTCTTCAATGTCCTACATTTTATGGTGCCTTGTCCTCTTTGAGGTTATGAATCTGATCACTCTAAACAGGGAACACCTTTCACACAACATGGTCATGATTCTGCTTTAAGAGCCATGGCAGCATCCTATGGAATCCTGGGATATGTACTTTGGAGTGGGCTATTGCTTCTGTCTGAGAATTCTCCCTAACTGCAAATCTCAGAATTCACTAGGAAGTTGCCATGGCAATAAAGGAGGAATAATGGTGCTTAATAATGGACATGGAAGAGGGAGGTGTGAAAATAGGAGGACAGAATATCAACAATCTAAGATATGCTGATGACACCCTAATACTAGCAGAAAACCTCACAGACCTGGAACACCTACTAAGGAAGATCAAAGAAGAAAGTGAAAAGGCAGGCTTACTGTTGAACACAAAGAAAACAAAAAATAATGACCACAGAGAACTTACACACCTTCAGACTAGACAATGAGGAAATAGAAATAGTAAAAGAGTTCTCATATCTGGGATCAAATATTGATAGAAATGGGAACTGCAGCCATGAAATCAAAATATTAATAATGGGGAGGGTGGCTATGAAAGAACTAGAAAAGATCCTAAAAATCAATGACATACAACTTAGCACAAAAGTCAGAATCATACAAACCATTGTATTTCCTATTACCATGTATGGATGTGAGAGTTGGACAGTCAAGAAAAAAGACAAGAGAAATATCAATGCATTTGAGAGGTGGTGCTGGAGAACAGAGCTGAGGATTCCAGGGACAGCCAAAAGGGCAAACAAATGGGTCCTAGAGCAGATCAAGCCAGAAATATCCCCAGAAGCCAAGATGACAAGACACAGGGCCTCTGCAGACGGGCGGCTCTGGGCCGCCCCAGGAAGAGGTGGATTGGGGCCATGGCAACCCCACGCTGCGGCGGCCCTGATCCTCCCTTTTGCCGGCTCGGAAAGAGCAGCAAAATGCTGCTCCTTTTAGGGGCAGCAAAAGGCCACCCTAAGAGCCGGCACATAGCTCTCCAGCACCCTTTTTGGTGCAGTGTGTTTGAATGCTGCACCAGAAGGGTGTCCTGATGCCATGCACTGTGCATAACAGTGTGTGGCATCAGGACGGCGTTGGAATGGGGTTGGGGCAGCTGGCGTGCAGCTACCCCTCCCCAACTCTGCCTCCAGGCCAGCCCTTAGACTGTTGTACTTTGGACACATCATGAGAAGACATGAATCGTTGGAAAGGAGTTAGGAAAGGTGGAGGGAAGTAGGAAGAGAGGAAGGCCACATGTTAGATAGATGGACTTTATTAAAGAGACCACGAATATGAGTTTGCAGGAGCTGGGCAGAGCAGTAGAGGACAGGGGGGCCTGGAGGTGTCTCATCCATAGGGTCGCCATGGATGGAGGTTGATGTGAAGGCAGTTAACAACAACAAATGGTGCTTTAACTGAGGAGTGTGAATGAGTCCCTTAATTGTTTAGGACAGTAAAATAAGGACAAGTGCAAACAACCTTTATGCACCTTTAGCATTGCATGCATGGATGTTTTTCTCACTGTTTACAAAAATGTTTCTAATAAACAAAGAATATTGACTTTACTGGTAAGCCTCCATAGCAAGTGCAGAGTAAATACAAAAGAAATGAGAAACAGAAGCACTTCTCATATGATTGACCTGACCTCCAAGGTCTATCATCTCTTCTTCAGAACTCCCACAAAACAATCTCTACTTTGATTGCCTCTAAAAAAAATTACATTGTCAGATCATTGTCAGATCTGTGCTACTCCTCACTGAGCAGTCCTTTAGAGTTATTTTGAAGTAAGTTACAGCTGTACATGGCAAAGATGTATTTTTTGTTTGAAACTGGACATTTACAACAATAAAAATAGCAAAATTAACACTATTATTTTTGCAATAAAATTTATGTGATGTATAGTGCAATCCTACACAAAGGTCCCCTTGACTCATTTGCACAAAATTTCTGTGTGACTGTTCCAGCTGAGTGGGTGTAAGATTGCAGCCCAAATTAGCTAATAATACCTCTCCAAATTTAAAAATATTCAGTTATTTAATTTGTAAAAACTTAAAAAGCTTTAAAAAAGAACTAGTTAAAGTGATTTGTAACTCTTAAAAGTATCAGCCAAACAAAAACGCAATAATGTATAAAGCAACAAAACAGTTATTAAAAAGAATACAGTTCCTGTAACAGCAAAAGCAGACACATTAGAAGTACAGTAAAATAAAAAACCAGACACACATAAACAAAGAAAGTGAAAAGTATAAGCATAACCACATGAGACAAAAAAATAATCAATAATCTTAAATTGACAGATTTTCAACTAGGGGCCTAAGCAGACTGCAAGAATAGTGCACATTAAATTGAGGCACTGCCCTGGCTCAGTGCTAGGGAATCACGAGAACTGTAATTTATTGTGGCACCAGAGCTCTCTGACAGAGAAGGCTCAATGTCCCAGAAAAAATACAATTCCTATGACTCCCTAGCACTGAGCCAGGGCAGTGCCTCAATTTAATGTGCACTATTTCTGGCAGTCTGCTTAGGCCCTAGGTATCTGAAAGCATCTAGTATGTAGTCTGCTGAGTTGGCCTTACTATTAGGTAGGATGAAGAGGCTGTCTCAGGGAGAAGATTTTGGGTGTCATGAAAAGGCAGCAAACTTTGTTATATACTATGAACAGTATCCAGGACTGGATAGCTGCTGCTGGAGCAGTGAAATTCACAACAAACAGGAAATATGACCCCCTCCTTCTTTCCACTGCAACCCTCTGCGTATCTCTTAATACCCACTAGAGAAATATAGTAGAGAAACTCTTCAGAGATGGTATTTGGCAGCACTGAGAGCTGGGGATATGGGAGAGAAGAGGAGAGGTATTTATGGGATTATCTCTCTCATGTGCCAAAACAACTTGAAACAAGGTACCATACTTCTTGGGTGATGTGAGATGAGCCATTATCATCATCATCATCATCATCATCATCATCATCATCTTATATCCTGCCTTTCTCCAAATATATGGACTCAAGGTGGCAAACAAGTATAAAACAATACACATGGGAAGCATTCCACAGGAAGAATAGTTCTAATTCAAGCACTTAGAAAAACTGCAGTGGGTTAGATGAGGTCTTCTCTCTTCTCACGCACAAGGATAAAGAATGCCTCTTCTGTGCTGCTATAACTTTATGTGCACATCATCTACAACCAAAAAAGGGTGTTTGTTGCTTCAGAACTGTCAACTTGTACAAAGTTAATGTCAATAATTTAATAAGTCCCCTGTACCTCTCCCCCCCCCCCATTCCAGCTGCTATTATACTCTCCCCTGCCATAATTTATTGAAATTGGTAAATTTTCTGGTAATTTGTTTTAAATTGTTTTTTAAATTTGATGTTGTTTAATAATTTTTTAAGGGTTGGGAGGGTTGGGGTTTAGGGTTGATTTTATAGTATTGTATTTTTATGTTGGAAGCCGCCCTGATTGTTATACAGAGGGGTGGGGTATAAATAAAATTTATTTATTTATTTATTTATTTATTATTATTATTATTAAGGATAACTGGCAGTTCCACCAACACGTATGGCTCTGTCACAGCTACAAGCCTTTCAGGATCTGGCTCCACGTTTGTGGAACAGCCTTCCTTTGCACCTTCGGCTGGAGGAGGATCTGATCCACTTTTGTAAAGGGCTGAAGACTTTCCTCTTTGATTTGTCAGATTAAATTGCTGAGCATGCCTAAGGTGGCCAAGATGGGTAGTGACTGAGGAGGATTTTGTTTGTTTTTGTGTTTATCACATTAGTCTATTATTTTAGTATTTTAGTATTTTATAGTGTGGTGTTTTATTGTTCACTTTTTATTGTATATGTTCTGATGTACCACCCTTTGGTGGAAAGAGCATTATAAATGAATGTTGTTGTTGTTGTTGTTAGGTAAGGTGAATCAACAAATTGATTAACAGATTTTTAACTGGGTTAAAGTCTTTTTTTTTTTAAAAGGATAGTTCCCTGTGCCTGCTTAAAAGAGCTGTCAGAAGCTGTTATATGGATCTGCAGGTTGTTCAGATATGGTTAGGTAGTGCAGGAGGATCAAATAATTACGCACCTGCATCTCTGGTGAATGCTTTCAGATTTGCTCTAGTGATCTACATGGTATTCATTTCTTTATTGGATATGCTCTTTGCTTCATCTCTGCTCAATGAGATAACTGATGAAGAATTATTAGGCCCTGTGATTTTCCTTGCCTTTAGGTGAAATTGAAAGAATGAGCACTATTTTGTACCAAGAAGGCCTCTGTAATTTGTACAAACTGTCTTTGCTGCAAACTGACGTACTATCTCCTTGAGATGCAAGGGGTGTGTTTGTGTGTATTTGTGCATTTGTGTGCACACACAAACACCCCAAACAAAGAATGATTGGCTGTTTGTCCTTTTTAAAAAAGGGGCACAAATAACCTGCCTTCTGTGCATAATCCTTAAAAGGATATGCAACAAGGCACCACAGATTGTTAATTTGTGCAACTTTTGCTTCATTTCTGCACTTTTGCTTTATTTGCACAAGAAAAGTGCACTTTCTCAAGAGTGCTGCAAAGTACCTTGCCCTTACATACAGCAAAAATAATGATTCTGAGGTTCCATGTACTTCCTTATGAAGATTTATATCCATGTTTCATATTCTGAAACAGGTAACTGTTATATATATAATTTGATATACATAATTTTAGGCAAATGAAACTTTGCAATTACAAATAAAACAAGTTTCTCAAAAAGGGACCAGGAAATGTTGGCAAACAGCTAGTTAAATGGCTACTGTCCTCTTTCCCAGTCTTTCTGGTCACCAGTCACTACTCTTCAGGAATGTACTCAGAGGCAGCCTGAAAGGAAAGTTCCCTTTGGGTTTCAGATTGATGATGTAAAGCAACAGACCTTAGCGTTTCCTTGGACCATCACAACAGTGGTGCCTGCAGCACCTCAGTTCTCTGGCAGATCCATAAAACAGGCCACAAAGCTGAAATGAATTTATTGGAAGCACATTTGAATGATGGGCAGCTCAGAAAGTTTGCAACAATGACACAATCTGAAGACAATGTAAATCTAGCAGTGAAAGTTACATTACTGCATGCTGTAAATGTTTTGTTAAAGATCCTTTTAAACACTTTAAAACTGTTTTGCATAACATTGGAGCAAATTTAAAATAACGTGAGATGAATTACTGTACTAATTGTCACAAATTCCTGTCCCTTCCAAATAGTGATCTATCATTGATTTTAGGATCTGTTTCAATAGCTTTCTAAATTTAAACACATCCCTTAACAACATGTGTGCTATTTTATTATGTCTAAATAGCTTAAACATTGTAGCTTAAACATCATTAATTGATATAAGGCATGACTTTTCAAACAATACCATAGGGATCATTCACTCTTACTGCTATGGGTGTTGCATTTGGTCTCTGGGAGACCAGGATTCAAATGCCGACTCAGCTATGCAAACCCACTGGGTGACCCTGGGCCAGTTACTCTCTCAGCCTCAGAGGAAGGCAACTGCAAAGCCCCTTACCATTTTTTCCAAAGAAAAGCTTGTGATAGGTTTACTTTAGGATCACCATAAGTTAGAAACCACATGAAGGCACACAGTCACAAAAACAATGCCTAGGCTGTTTACTCAGGTAGCTCTGTTTACACTGAGGGTGCAACTAAACTGTAGAAATAATGCATTTTGACACCACTTTAACTGCCATAGCTCCATCCTACAGAATCCTGGGACTTGTAGTTTTGTGAGGCACTAGAAATCTGGCAGAGAAGGTTAAAGATCTTTTAAAACTACAAATCCCAGGATTCCATAGGATGGAGCTACATCACCTAAAGTGGTGTCAAACTGCATTATTTCTACAGTGTAGATGCACCCTGAGCCTTTTAAAGGGTAAGCAGATTATAGTTTTCCAATGTGACAATGACAACCTATGAAAAGAACAGGGCAGTATGCTCTCTCAAATTAACATCCATTGAACTGGGCAAAATCTGTCACTGACAAGCTGTTTAGTGGTGGGCAAAAGGGTAATGATCACGCTGTTCCTTCATTATTAATAGCATGGAATGTGCACATGAAAAATTAATCTAAAAAAAATACTGTCAGGCACAAGGGAAGAGGTAATTTTTTTGCAGCTTTTCAAAATTATCAGGCAAGGAAAGGGTGTTGCAATTTAGTGTTTTCCAGTACAGTAATGGGAATGCTACCTGAAGGAATTTGTCTGATGATACAACAATGACTATTTTAATTTCTCCAAGATGAGTTTTTGTTGTCATCATTGTCCTCCTCCTCCTCCTTCTTCGCATAATACAAATACTTGTAGAATATTTACAAAACCACCAAGTGAAGTCAGGGTCACTCACTTTCTTTTATCCTTCCTCTCCATTATTCTTCTTCTAGCAGGATTTTTTTTTTAAAAAAAAAACAAAACCTGGCAGGCATTTGGCATGTCAGCTGGTGTCCTGTTGAAGGGGGCCTAAATTTTTGAGTGTTTGCTATTGCCCATATTTTATACCACCTCCTTAGTTACATATGTATAACTAAGGTCTAAGACACACTGTAGAAATAATCCAGTTTGAGACTGCTTTAAGTGCCCTGGCTCAATGCTAGGGAATTTTAGAAACTAGTTTTGTGAGACATTTAGCCTTCGCTGTCAGAGAGCTCTAGTGACATAATAAATTACAATTCCTAGGATTCCCTAGCAGGGCAGTTAAAGCAATCTCAAACTGGATTATTTCTGCAGTGTGTTGCGGACCTAAGTAACATATCCTGATCCAACCTCATCAAATCAAGCATCATCCGCACTTAGAAATGGAAGTCTAGTCAGCTGGTGATCAGGGTACAGGAGGATATTTCCAACCCCTCCCTCCAATGAGTGAGGCTACAATAAGGAATTGAGGCAGAGGTCTTGCTTCTGATTATTGCATTGATGGTGGAAGCGGTTTGGAAACTTCATTCTCCTGTGTCCCAATCTGAACCACTGGTGGCCCAGAACTCCAGTCAGGAACATCCAGTAAATTGTGAAACTTTTTGGTGAATGAGTAACATTTGTGTTTAGTTGAATGTTATGAAACTGGAGTTATGAATGTATAATGCATGCTGTACAATGGCATATTGTTGCACATTGCATGCTGTGCATTATGCATCCCAGTGCATTCATTGCACACTTATGCATTATGCATAAATGTGAAATGGGAGGAAACTCAACGGGTGGGAGCACCCATTGAGAAGGCTTTCTCTGTGCCCTCAACAAAAAGACCTGTGTGGTCAGGCTGAGAGGAAGCCCCCTTCCAAGGATGTTTGGCAGGTTCATGTAGAGAGATAATGGTCTTTCAAATAGTCTTGACATACGCAGTATAGGCCTCTATAGATCATAGCCAACACTTTGAACTGATCCCAGAAATGGATTGGTAATTGTTGTTTCAACAAGGGTGTTATATGTTCCCTGTAACAGGATTCCCTGGTCAGCATTCCATTTGAATTTTGGAATCACTACTGCTTCCAGTTTCCAAATGTAGCCCATTCCATACATACTCTACCCTCAGTCTTTTGCTGAGAGTCTTACAGTAGTTAAATTGGGATGTAATCAAGGTTGATGTCACCATAGCCAGATCGGACATCTCTAGGAATGGGCACACCTGGTACACTAGTTTTAACTGTGCAAATGCACTCCTGGCCACTGTTGAAACATGGGCTTCCAGACTCAGAGTTGAGTTTCTGCTCTCACCCACTAAAGCTCTTGTAGTACCTTATTTATCAATTTTAAACTACAAATTCTGTTTTGTGCTAGCAACTATCAATAAACATGGCCTCACTTCTGATATTTAGGAATTGAAATAGTAAATTAGGATTTTTAGATTTAAATTTAAGAACTAAATCCAATGAATCTTTTGCCATCTTCGATATGTGGCTGTCCAATCTTAACGTGGTATACTATGAATACCTAAGTGATATAAAAGCTGCTTGTCACTGAATAAGGAGCAAAGCTTCCATAATGTTCACAGCAGGTGGCTTCAGCAAGCAAAATTGCTTCAGATGAATGTGAAAAATGGCAGAAACATATGCCCACCATGCAAAACGACAATGATTATTTTGATCACTCAGTCTGACATTTTGGCTCTTTGCAAATTATTCTGAGTGCATCAGTGGAAATACACTGAACTCCCTTTGCCTTCCATTTTAGAGGTGAAGTTAGTAAACTCTGATGTGTAATGCTCAGCTTGGGTACTAACTCTTCCAGGCTAAAGCTCCAAACAGGCTGATTAGATCGGTAAAATAGGTGCTGAAGCTGTGTTTCTGATGAGAGATGCAAGGTCTTCTATTTTGCAAAATAGAAAAGAGTTTGTAATTATTTTACAGGAGGCTACTTGTAATCTCAAGGAAAGCTTAGGTCAAAAAGAAATTCACTTTGGCAGTTACATTCTCTATAAAAGAACTCCAAGCATCCATTAAAAAAGCTACGGTGTGAATTAAATTGTATGGAAAGGCTTATAGTGACAGCCATGTCTGCATCAGTTCAGAATGTATTTTTGTTTAGGATTGCATGCAAATACTTTGGAGAAAACATTTAAAACTGGATATTAAGTTCCTTGAAAAACAACTTTGTTTGTTTAAAAGATTTGTTTAAAAGATGAGATCCGTCTGCTTACATCTTTAGACAGCTTTAAAAAGGCTGTTAAGACGGATCTCTTCCGGCAGGCCTTTCCAGGATAGAGATTCCAGCCTCAGGAATTCCCTCTTAAGGGAGAGCCCTCCAGGAATTTTCCTATTAGCCTCCTTCTAGTCAACTTGTGTCCGCCGTTTTCCTTCATTGAAATATTGCATTGATGTTGTTTGTTTTAATTTGTTGGTTTTTAACTCTTCCTCGGTTTAATGTCTCAGACCTCCCAGAGGGCTTTTTCTGCAACTGCTCCCAGGCTTTGGAATGGCCTGCCGGATGAGATCCGTCTTATTACTACTCTTGCTGCTTTTAAAAAAGCAGTAAAGGTGGACCTCTTTCAGCAGGTCTTCCTGGAATAGCTATGGTCTGAAGGGAGATGAGCTTTAATTTGGCTTTATTACCCCAATTCCTTGTCTTATTGTTTATTGTTTGTTTGTCTATTGTTGTATTTTATTGCTGTATTTTAACTTTTTTCCTAGTTTAATTCTGTTTTAAGGGGATGGGAGGGTGGGGTTATGGGATGTGGGCCTGTTTTAACTTGTCTGTTTTAATATGTTGCAACCCGCCCCGATTGCTCTGCAGAGGGGCGGGCTATAAATAAAATTTATTATTATTATTATTATTATTATTATTATTATTATTTTTAAGGGGGGGAGGGTACAGGGGTTTGAATGTATCTTAAATCGGCTTCAGGACAGGATATGGAGTGGAGACTGCCATGGTTGCTTTAGCCGATGACCTCCGCTTGGGCATCAACAGGGGTAGTGTGACCCTGTTGGTGCTCTTGGATCTCTCAGTGGCTTTTGACACAATAGATCATTCCATCCTCTTGGATCGCCTGAGAGAGTTAGGAATCGGAGGCACTGCTTTGCAATGGTTCTGTTCCTTTCTCTCGGGCAGATCCTAGAGGGTGAGGCTCGGGGACAGTTGCTCTTCCAAAATTGAGCTTAATTGTGGCATCCCTCAGGGCGCCATCCTGTCCCCGATGCTATTTAACATTTATATGAAGCTGCTGGGTGAGATCATTCAGAGGCATGGAGCATGGTGTCTTCAGTATGTTGATGACACCCAGATATACTTCTCCATGACCAGATCATCGGCTCAGACTTCAGATGGCGTCTCTCCTCTCAATGACTGTCTCAGAGCGGTAATGGATTGGATGAAGAAAAACAGATTGAAACTAAATCCAGGCAAAACGGAGGTACTGACAGTCACAGGCCCGAAACCAGATCTGGGAATACAGTCTCCAGTCCTGGACGGAGTCACACTCTCTTCTAAGGACTGTGTTCGCAGCTTGGGGGTGCTCCTAGACTCGTTGCTTCACATGACTAGTCAGGTGAATGCGGCGGTCAGGAGTGCCTGTTATCAGCTTCGGCTGATACGCCAACTGCACCCTTATCTGGACATGAGGGATCTGGAAACTGTGGTACACACTCTGGTAACCTCACGTCTGGATTACTATAACACACTCTACATGGGGCTACCCTTGTGCCTAACCCGGAAACTTCAATTGGTACAAAACATGGCAGCCAGGTTAATTACTGGAACATCTAGGAGGGAGCATATAACACCAGTGCTCAAATCCCTCCACTGGCTGTCGATTAGTTTCCGGGTATAGTACAAGGTGTTGGTTTTAATCTTTAAAGCCCTACATGGCTTGAGTCCATCTTATCTCAGAGACTGCCTCTCCCCGTATGATCCCCCTCACGCACTTCGGTCCTCTGGGAGGAACCTGCTGCAGCCCATGAAGACCAGGCTTTTGCAGACCTCACAGAGGGCCTTCTCTGTGACCGCTCCCAGACAGTGGAATGGCCTGCCGGACGAGATCCATCTTATTACCACCCTTGCTGCCTTTAAAAAGGCTGTAAAGATGGATCTCTTCCAGCAGGCCTTCCCGGAATAACTACCCAGCAAACTAGAGGTGATCTCATACTACCCTTTGGCTGTCACTGCAAGCTGCTATATTTTATTTGTATCATTCTGTTTTTAATTCTATTGCAGTTTAATTCAGTTTTAAGGGGTGGGAGGGTTGGGGTGCGGGATAAAGGAATGTTTTAACAGTTGCCTTTTTAATTGTTGTACGCCACCCCAATTGCTGAGCAGAGGGGCGGGTTATAAATAAAAAATTATTATTATTATTATTATTATTATTATTATTATTATCTTGTATTTTTTATCATTTGTGAGCTGCCCTGATTGAGCTCAGAGGGGCGGGGTATAATAATAATAATAATAATTATTATTATTATTATTATTATTATTTCCCATGCTGTGACACTAAACACTTTGTGGACAAATCACACATTCAAGTGAGTTTAGTGAGTTTCATGTATTTTGCATTTGAGTGCCAGTCATACAAAAGTATGCTAACATGCTTATGTCAGTTTATTTAATGGTTTACCTTGCATATACGTATCTCTCTTGTACAGGTATACCCTCTAACTGTCTCGATTTTACAAGGACAGTCCTAATTAATCTTTTGTTTCACTTTTTCAGCTCCTTTTAAAATGTTTTAGCTTCTCTCTCTCCCTCCCATTTCCCCTTTTTGTCCTCAGTTTATGTCAATTGCTGCAGAATGAATTCAAAATTCATAAGTAGTTTACACTCCACTCAGCTGGGAGGATAAGAAAGGAGAGGAGGAATCTTGCCTTTCCTAGTAGCCTCAGGCAAAAGCCAATAGGTGCAAGCTTTCCTAGTTTGCGTGTTCTTCCTCCTTAATACCTTTTGCCATGTTAACCCCACTCTGATGTTGCTTGGCCTCATGTATCCCAGTTTTCATCTGTGAAATGTTGGAGGGTATGTATATATAGAGTCCAAAACCAGATATGTTCTCATACATTGGCATTCCTGCAACTATATACAAGGATTTCCATTCTGACTGTGGTAATCATTGGTTTGATGGAATGTACATACAATGTAGAACACTGCAAGAGGATTCCTGGATATGCAGTTTACTCAGAACAACCACTTGCAATTGATTAAAAACAAATGCAGCTTCAGCATCAGTGTTACTGAGTGAGCAGGTCTTCCTTACAGGGTCATCTATTCTGACATGTGAAGTCCTGACAAGCAGCAAGTTCGGTGGGTTTAATTTCCTTGGGATAAGACAGCACTTTCTGACTGTATGGGGTATGTATGGAGTCTATGCAATAGTGATTTTATTTACAAATATACAAAGAGAGCTTATTGAAAGCAGGCTCCAAGGAACACGCAGCAAAATATCTTCCTACAAAAACACTCAAATGTTGCAGCACCCTAATCAAAATGCCACACTATTAGCCATGCAGTATGTTTAAACTGTAAGAGTGGATTCAAACTGCCCAATACCACTAGATCAGTGATTCCCAAATTGAGTGGTATGTCTCCCTGGGGGTGGGGAAGGGAAAAGGGGGTGGCAGGGGGCCCTTCAGTCAAAGTACTGGTGTGCAAGAATGACAAGGGGTACCAGCAGCCTTTAGGATCATGGTGGGAATGAGCATTGCAGGAAGCTTATTTTCAGGGTCCCCTAAAACTACAGGGCAGTCTCTCTGATCACCTTGTGTGTTGGTGTTTCCCACTCTTTGTCTGCCCATATGAGCTCGCTCCCTTAGCTGTATCTTTTGCTAGAAGTCCCAGTGGTGCTTGGGAAACTCTTGCAAGGCTTGGGCACAGGGCTCAGAGTAGTGCCATTTTGCAACAAACTGATTGACTGGAGCAAGGACTTAAGAGCATGTGGCAGTGGCTGGGAAGTGGCAGCAAAAAGGAATTTTCAAATTGGGACCCTGCTTTAGCTTTGTGAATTTTGCCAGGACTTGGCTGGCAGGTTGGAGCTGCATGGCTTTTCTTGCTTTCATTGGACAGGCTAAGAGGTAATAGGAAAAACAATGCTTATGAATAGGGGGACACTGGAAGCTCTGTGGGGAAGACATATAATAATAATAATAATAATAATAATAATAATAATAATAATAATAATTTATATCCCACCTTTAGCCGAGGCTATCAAGGCGGCTTACTTATCTCTGGGGAAGGAGGTAGAGGAATATCTGGGGTTGATTCTTGGAAAGAGTTCTTCACCTTGGAGTGGCTTCTGTAGTTAAATTTTTTCCCTTTCCCTATTATATCTCCAATGCCGAGCATATAGCCTCTGTAAAATCTCTAAACACACACCAGCTGCATCCCTCACCCCATGAAGGATTGAGAGACCTTCCTCATTGGGAAGAAGTTTCTCCCTTTGCACCTGGTCACCTTGGGAGCTGCAATCAAGCAGCTGGCAGAGCAGAGACTGAGAAGACTCTCACTCATGCCAGCCTTGGTTGTTGCTCCCAGAGTGACCGGGTGCAAAGAGAGCAGCGACTGAGCAGCCAGTCGAGCAGTGACCAAGAAGCCTCTCACTTGCACCGGCCTTTACCACAAGGCTGGTATGGGTGAGCAGCTTCTCATTCTCTGCTCAGCCGCTGCTCCCAAGGTGACAGGGTGCAAAGGGAGCATCAACCAAAATATATTGTTTTGAATTTGCAGTAGAACGATAGAAATAATACCAATACATATGCATTGGGGGCATTATGGTTGTGCCCAAGAGGAAAGGGGGGAGGTAGCCCAAAAAAGTTTGGGGACCACTGCACTAGATTTTCTTTGGAGGGGAAGGGGCAAGGTCAGTCATAGATACCAACAGCCAGTCATAGATACCCATTATCTGGGAACAGTTTATGTCCCCAAGTAAGCAATTAGAATAGAGAGCTTTTCTCTGTGGGTGTCTGGTCCTAAGTGAAGAGTGTATTATACAAGATTATAGAGCAAAGGATCTTCACTTGTGCTATTGCTTTGGGATGGCACCAAAGGTCTCTTTACAAGAAATCAACACGAGTATTTGAGCCAGAAAGTCTTGACAGAAAGAAAACACTGAGACCTTGTGGCACTCAGTATCACTTCACAGTCATTACAAGGCTATCTAGGTGAGGGTGTAGTACTTCAAGTGCTGATAGTGGGGAGACCTGGGTTCAAATTCAACTTTGAAGCTGTGTGAGTGACCTTGGACCACTCAATGCATTCTCTCTGAGCTGAGCCAGTGAAGGCTGTTGTCTCCCAGGTTGGTGGGACAGTGAATTTACTCTGGGTTTGAACGTTAAAGGAGCTATTCAAAATGTTGTAACTATTTTGTGGATAGGGTTCAGCACTTTGGATAGCTCCTTTTAAGCCTGAAGTGAATTCATCACCCCACTCCATCTCAACATTGAAACTATCCCTGAGCTGAGCCTACTTTGCAGGGTTGTTGTGAGGCAAGATGAAGGAACAGAACTACATACTCTGCCCTCAGTCTTTTGCAGAAAAGGTGCAGTGTAAATAAATAAATATTAACCACTGAGAGGAAATTAACATTTTTAGAGAGCTACAAAATACCCTAACAACTTTTACAGGCCCCTCACCCAAACCAAGATTTGATTGAGGTGGAGGAAAATATTAATACTGCATAAGCAGCTTGTGTTTTATTTATGACAGAGATGGTTTCATTAAACATGGCACTACCTGCTGGGTTAGTAGAGCTATGCTTTTAACATTTTTTGTTGAGTTGTTAAAACTACACAGATGATGAATATTTCAAAAGTGAGAAAGAGCAAAACCATTTAGCAGACTGCATTTGTTTTAGAATCTGGTAACCCTCAGAAGAGTAATGCCTGTTAATTCTGTATATATAACCAAAGTTGCCTGTTAAGAAAAGAAATTAAAGGTTTGCACATGGCATTTCCATGGAGCCAGAAGGATGATTTTCATTGAAGCAGTACTTTAGTGGTTGCACATATTTTTCCATTTATGCCACACAATGCAAAAACATCCTTTAAAAATAACCTCATGTTTTGTGGAATTGGGAAGGAAGTATTTTAACAGAGTGTATTTGGGTCTTCAATTTTTTGTTGTCAACTCCCCACACTTCAAATCAGTAATCATATTTGCACTGTGTATCACAGTGACATTTGGTTGGAAGGAAAATGAAGATTTGTCATAAGTTGGCTATCAGCAGAGCTAACAGCTGACTTGTGTTTGTCTTTTATTTAAATCCTCTGGCATACTGACATGGAACAATGTGCACAAAACATTTTGAGTGCAGTTTTTGGTATTTCCACTTGGTGGAGCTTTATGATTAAATTTTTAATCCTATATCAAATTTTAAATATTTGCAGTTCACACAGAACCAGAAACTGTGAAAACTCAGCAAAGGCCTGTTTGGATTTATTTAAGATTTCTTTCCAATAGACCCAGGAATAAATTTAGTTCTGCTATTTTTTATCTTTAGTCATGACAACTGACTTTTGGGGTATCTTCCAATGAATGCATATTGTATTGTTTTTCTTGAGTTTACAAAACTGAATAGCCAAAAAAAATAACCCCTCTCCAAAAAACCAAACCAAAACACAGATGTTAAAAGATAAAATAGAGGGAGGAAAAGTAAACACAGTGCACTTTAAAAAGATTATGAGCTTTGTGTGGGTTTATGGTGACTATATTATTAGAAAATAAGAAGAATCTTGCTGCATGAGACGAAGCACCCATCTGTTCCAGCATTCTCTTCCCATGGTAGCCAAGCAGATGCCTCTGGAAAGAAGGGTTGCCAAGTTTGCTGGAAATCAATACAAGATGCGTGAGGCAGGCCTTTGACTGACTCAACTCTTGGGAAAGGGGCAGCTCTCATGAGATTTTATGGTTCCCATAAAATTGAAACTCTTGTAGGAACCCAGACCTCACAGTGGCAGACCTGGCATCACAGGATGAAAACTTGATTTTCTGTTTGGTCTCTGGCTGGACAGATAGGAGGAAAAGCAGCACCATGCCTGCTGCAATCACAGCATATGGATCCCTGGTACTTGGTATGTAAGTCCTGATTGTTGCATGCACACTAATTGCTTGGAGGATCAGCCTGGTGAAACAGCAGCTGGTACCCTGGTCCCAAATACAGGATTTGGGGTGTCCCATATCACCCCAAATCACTCAGTGTGGAATGAGACTTTAGGATCCCAAATATGGAATGCTATGTAGAACATGGGACACTTGATAACCCTATTGGGAAGCCACAAACATAATATGAATGCAATAGCATCCAACTGCTCATGTTTCTCAATAACCAGCTCTTGGTACTTACCTCTAATATTGTAAGTGCAGGTTGAGCCTTGTTTATCCAGAATTCTGAAATCTGAAATCCTCCAAAAAACAAAACTTAGTGACACGTTTGCTTTCTGATGGTTCAATGTACACAAACTTTAATTCATTCACAACATTATTAAAATATTGTATAAAATTACTTTCTGGCTATATGTATAAGGTGTATATGAAACATAAATGAATAATTGTGTTTAGATGCAGGTGATATCTCATGATGTACATATATACAAATACAAATATATATGCAAATACACTCATCCCTCCACATTTGCGGCTTTGACTTTTGCAGATTTAATTATTCACAGATTTTATTAATATGTTCTCTCTAGGAATACCTAGGACCTTCAGTGTTACTCTATGGTCAACTTTAACCAAAAGTTGCACTGAAGAGCCTAGAGATTCCTAGAAAGAACACTCCACTAGATATTTGTAGCTACTCCAGTACAATTCTATGGTCAATGTCTGGCACATGTTGACCACAGAGTTGCACTGGAGGACCTAGAGATTCCTAGAGAGGTGTTCTCTCAGTAAAAACATAGTGTTTTTTTATTTGCAGTTTTTCCACATTCACCGGGATCCTGTGCCCCTAACCCTAGCAAATGTGGAGGTTCGAGTGTATATGCAAGTGCAAAACATTCCTGGTCCCAAACATTCTGGATAAGGGAGACTCAACCTGTAATACATAGTTATCATGACTAAACTTGAACAGTTCAGAGATGAAAACCAGGACACATATGGCCAGAATGGAGTCAAAAAGGTGTGGCCATGCAACAAGAGAGCAAAAGTTCTTAATGATGAAGAACACACACACAAAAGCAGAGAAACCCTGGAATGTAGGTATTGAGTTTAGGAAGGTTTGGGGTAAAAAGAAAAGTCTGGGATAAAAAAATGAGCATATTGGGAAAGATAAGACTGTACCACCTGCTCTCTTCTCTCAGTTAACGGAGATCAAATTACTTTTATACTTTGAACTCAGTTTGCAGCAACTGAGGTAAGCTGGGGATGAAGGGGAAGGTGGAGGGGGGAGAAACTGGGATATTTTTAAAGCAGTTGAAAAAATAGAGTGGCAGAGGATTGACTCAGTCCATCATGTCAAGTCAGGATAGCTGATAGGACTGCTGTGAAGTTGCTTCTCCCTCTTTTAATGTTTTTATCCAAGCCACAGCGGAGCACCAGATTTTGAAGTACAGCTTAGGTATGTGATTATTCTTAAAATTCATTCCCATTGGAGAGAACAAATAATTTATTCAGTTTTCTTCTTGGTGCTAGAACATCTTCAAAACTGTGCAACTTTCAAAGATGTTCTCACAGCAGAGAGAAAGGAGATTATCACATGGGTTATAAAATGGGAGAAAAATCGAATACTCCTGTCATTATACCTGGAATTGTCCTGTAACATCTTATTAAGAGGGAAACACTGTGAATGGTTTGCCAATAGTGTTTCAATAGTGCTATTGCAAAGGCACAGAAGCTACTAACAATGCATTCACGCTATTGGGGAATACTATCAGGTAGCATTGCCCATACTGCACTTCAGCACAGGCAATTTGCTGTCATTGCTAGGATTGTTTTCAGAGTAGATTTCTGTTTTATTTTGAGGCAGAGGGCACTATTTTATTTGAACTGGATACTTATCATGTTGTTAAATATAAAAAAAATATTTTGTTCTGTTGGGGACCAAACCATATTTTTCGGACATGCGCAGTAGCGCAATAATGACACCTGCGCGAAACATCCAATCACGATATACTAGCAATGCAGCAATGTGATCAGCTTTTGTATGCAGAATATGACTGCATTTTTGTTTTGCTTTTATTTCATTGTTATAGCACGATTGTACAACTGTGTGGAACTATAGATGATGATGATGATGATGATGATGATGATGATGATGATGATGATTATACTGTTTATTTATATCCCGCCTTCCTCCCAGTACAGGGACTCAGGTGGCTAACAAATCTAAAAGAGTCCAAGTTGGAACAGTATAAAACTTTAACAATACAATTAACAATTAAAACAATTAAAAACATTACATTATTAAAATTTAAAGTTTAAAATTCTTTAAAATAAAAACAAAAGATCATCCATGTCATGCAAAGGCCTGGCAGCATAAAAACATCTTTACCTGCCACCAGAAGGACAGCAGGGATGGAGCTATCCTGGCCTCCCTAGGGAGGGATTTCCAGAGCTTGGAAGCAGCCACTGAGAAGGCCCTTTCTCTTGTTCCCAACAAATGCACCTGAGAAGGTAGTGGGACAGAGAGAAGGGCCTCTCCCGGTGACCTCAATACTCTGGGGAGCTCCTATAAGGAGATATGGTCCTTCAAATAGCCTGGACCCAAGCACTACACTTCCATTATCTTCCAATAGCATGATTGTTATGGAATTGGCCCTAGTGTGATAATCTCCAAACTGTCCCTCCCCTGAGACTCACTGTTTTTTTGCTTGTCCAATATGATGATGTCATTTTCTAGGATCTCTGAAGGACCCTTGTAAGGTCCTGAAGGACCAGCTATCAACCCTTGGCTGCCCCTTACCCCTCGTAGTGACCATAGTGTGGGGGGAAGGAAAAGAAAAAAGTGAGTCTCCGGAATGGAAAGTAGTACACTGGGAGTATTCAGAGGGCCCACTAAGAAGAGAAAAACATTTCTGAAGTATGAAGAGTTTCCTGTCCTTTTTTGTTTTTATTTTACCTGCATATCCCCAGATTTGCATCCAAACTCTTTCTTAAAATATCCCAGGTTTCCCTCCTTCCCCCTCTCTCATGTTCTTACCTCCTTCTTCCTGATCATATGTCACATCTAGACTTACACAACATTTCAGAAATTGATTTTCACCAATTTCTATTGAGGCTTCTTTATTGTTATTCAAAAGTTGTAGTCAAAGTGCTAAAGTGCTTTGGCAATATTACAAAATCAAACTTTAGGATCACTTTGTTCTTTGGTGCAAGCACTACTTTTCCAATTTTTTTGATCTCTGTTGAACCTGTGTGCTGGAAACATGCTATTATGTTTACTGGTAGTGGTCATGTTTACTGGTAGTGGTTATACTGTATTCCAGAATAATACAAACAGACAACCAAGCAGAGCTACATTTCATTTCAGAAAATACTGGGTTAATTTAAACTGACCTGGCATGCAGGACTGAAAACTCCTTGTAGTGCCAGGAGTTCCCAGAAAACACTTCATTCATTCTTCAGTCAGTACAAGAATGAAACCTAGGACTTTCAAAGACTTTTTTTCTTATCTGGAGACAAGAAGGCTCAGGGCAAAAGTGAAAAACAAAACAAAACAATGTTTCCCTTCAGGACCAGAGCTTTGATCATGATTTGCCTCATGAGAGTTTCCCAACATCTGAGAATCCCATTTTCCTTTTGTTTCCCCACTTCTTCAAATATACGTTCCACTTCTAGCAGTTGCTCAACATGATAGTCTCTACAGCCAAGCTCCTAAGGATTGTCAAAATGCAGGGAGTTTCACTGATCCCTATTAGTAAATGAGTTCAAACATTTAAATGCTCAGCTCATACGCTGGACATATGTAGCCTAAACCTCTGTATGTGTTTATTGTGTTTCTAACTCTTTTGCTGAATGGTGATGTTGTATAATTGAATGCATAACAGGGACAGCTCACAATAAGATACAGGTATACCTCAGTTAACAAAGTAGATATGTTCCTAGGCATTCCTTTCTTTAACAGAAAACTTGGTACCTGAGGTAGACATAACGTGGAAAGAGTATAGAAGAGTTCAATCTAAGATACTGATGGCATGCCTATATGTGGTATAGGAAAGTAAACATACACAAAGATTTTGAAAATCACTACATTAGAAGGTCATTGTTCAAAATTTGGACCCTTCAAAAAGAAAAGTTCTATAGGAAGTTACCACTATGGGTGTCCACACAGGAAACTTTCTTTGGAAGATGGTGTGATGTACCAGCATGGCTTAGATATCAACATATTTTGAGGAAGCAAAGCAGAGGACAGTACATCATGAAATCCTTAGAAGACCTGAGAGAACTTGATGCAAAAATCAATTGGCTACCATATAAACAATTATCAGACAGATTTAAATTAGATAATAAAATAGAAGGATTTGAAGAAAATGAAAACGAATTAGATTAAGTGATAAGAAGAAATGGTCAAAAGCTGACATCAGAATTTTGTGGTGTATTGCTAAAAGGAGAATTAGAATAGAACATTGTGAAAGAAACAATGATTAAGTGGGCAATGGACATTGGGAAAGATATTGATCTGGAAAGTTGGGAACTAGTTAGAAGAAGAACACAACAATTTACTAGATGCCAAGTCTTAAAAGAAAATTATTTTAAAATGGAACACCACTGGTACTTAACTCCAGTAAAGTTAGCAAAAATTTACAAAACAAGTGGGATATAAGTGTTGGAAATGCAAGAATGCTGTGGGTGAGTGGTACCATATATGGTGGAATTGTACTTTAGTTAAATCCTATTGGAAAAACATTCACAGAGCAATGTGTGAGATTCTTAAAATAAATTTTAACCCATCACTAGAAATATATTTATTAAATATACTTAATAAGGTACTGAAAGAGACAGAGAAGAAATGCAATAGATTATTGTTATATAAGATTACAGCTGTGAGATTGATTTTGGCAAAAAATGGGAAATAACAAGTATTTTCAGTCTAATGGATCTGGACATTAGTAGATATGAGTATGGCTATATTAACTGGTGGTGCAGTGGTTAAATGCCTGTATTGCAGCCACTCACTCATAGACCACAAGGTTGCGAGTTCAATACTAGCCAGGGTTCAGGCTCGACTCAGGCCTGCATCCTTCCGAGGTTGCTAAAATGAGTACCCAGCTGTTGGGGGGCAATCAGCTTACAGTTGTAAATTGCTTAGACACTGCATAGTATGAAGTGGTGTATAAATGAAGCTGCTTTTGCTTTAGATTAAAAAGATAAAATTTACACAAAGTAGAACAGGATTGGGCTCCAATACTATGTACTGTAAGAAGGAACATTTAAATTCATTGAGATGTTCATTGTATGAATCAGGACAGAGTGATCAAAACAAATTAAGCTAGATGTTGTAACAGAGAAGAACTGGTAAAAGATTGCATTTGAAATTAAGACAATAAGATTTAAATGATAAAGGTTTATACAAACTGGAGGAACATGGGAAGTCAATTGTAAATATGTATCTGTGGAAAACTAAATATGATGATTATTTTGAGTGCTACTCTTTTGTATATTATATGTTGTAAAAATAAAATTAAAAAAATAACATGGAAAGAGTATGGTTATGCTGCACCATCACAAAAAAGAAGAGCAGTTCAACATAATTCAACAGACTTTTTATTCCAAACTAACAATATGCACTTGTGAAATGAAAATACTATGTCAGGTCTTGCAGAAGTCAAGGCAAACATTTTGAACCTTCTAGAGACCATATGGAAGTTTCTTCTAAAATCCATCTGGGGTTATTTTCATTTTCACTCACCTCCACTGCTCTTAGGATTTCCAGTTTGGTGGCCAAACCTATAGATTATGCTTATTTTTTAACATGATAGGGATAGCTGGTGAGTTAGGTTTGCTCTCCCCTTGGCTTGCTGTTTTGCTGTTCACAAACACACAGTGTGGATTTGTAGATGCAGTTGATCTTTTTCTTGCCTGTTGTAGGCAGGCAAACACTCCTGAAGACTGATCATACATGACAGAATCTTGCTTTTTCTCAGCTCAAGCTTTATTGTAATGTTTGCCGCAGACTCACTGTTGGAACTCAGCACTGAAAGTCTCCAGGCTGATGCTGCTAAAAATTTCCAGCCAGCCAGAAAACAAGGTGGAAAGGGCAAGCTTGGTGGCACAAAAAGACTTTGTTAAAAGAAGCTTCTTAGGGCCTTTGCAGACTGCCAGAAATAGTACAAATTGAGTCCACTTTAACTGCCCTGACTCAGTGATAGGGAATCATGGGAACTGTAGTTTATTGTGGCACCAGAGCTCTCTGACAGAGAAGGCTCAATGTCTCAGAAAAAAATACAATTCCCATGATTCCCTAGTACTGAGCTAGGGTAGTTAAAGTGGACTCAATTTGCACTATTTCTAGCAGTCTGCAAAGGCCGTTAATCAGATGCTTTGTTAACTGAGATATGTCTGTATTGTTGCTGTAAAATTTGTCACTTTTCCAGGTACTGTATTAATTGCACCTAAGCTCAGTGTAAAGAGAAGCATGGGAGGGTGGCTGAGGATGAGGACTGTCTTCTTCCAAACATTTCCAGCACATGTATCCTGGAAACTCTGGCTCCACTACACCACTCAATCCAAAGCCACCACTACATCGTCTGGTAAAGAAGCCCTTAATTAATTCTTTCTTGTCTGAAGAAGCACTTCTTTTTATTTCTGCTCAGTTTCCTACCATTCAGCTTCTATGGATGATCTAATATTATGAGATAGGGGTAAAGTTTCTCTCCATCTAAGTGGGCCCTTGGTATTCACTGGGTTTGGGTCTAGGTTCCCCCATGGATACCAAAATCCATGGATGCCCATTATAAGCAATGGCATAGTAAAATGCCATATATAAAATGGCAAAATCAGGGTTTGTTTTTTGAATTTATATATTTTAAAAATATTTTCAAGCTATGGATGGTTGAATCTATGGATAAATAATCTGTGGATACAGAGAGCTGACTGTATGTTCTTCACACTATGCATAATTTTATACGTATGTGTGTGTGCGTCTGTGGGTCCATCTTTAAGTCGCCAGTTGACTTATGATGACCCCATGAATTTCATAGTGTTTTCCTAGGCAAGAAATACTGAAGGTGGTTTTACTGATTCCTTCCTCCAGCAAATATAGCCTACAGCACCTGGTATTCATTGGTGATCTTCCATCCAAGTACTAACCAGGTCTGATCTTGCCTAACCTCCAAGATGAGATGGGATCAAGTGCCTTTAGGGTATTTAGACAGATCCATAAATCCTAATCCCTTTTGTGTATTTTCTTTTTAGGTACCTTTCATATATATATTTTTTACATGTAGTAACCAGAAATGAACTTTCAGGAACTTTGTGGATTACCTTCGTTTCTGGTCATTTCCAGTTTCATTGAAAGGGGAGCCATGAGGGTCTGACAGTAATGAAAAATGCCCCCTGGACTTTCTGCATTTGCCTACCCCTGATCTACAACTTCACCTTATTTCTCCACTACAATATTTGCCCAAGTCCTTCAGACTGTCTTCCTGAAAAGATTAGGTCAGGTAAGGGTATCATCCCCGTATCGTTTGAAATGAAGACAGGTGCAAAGAATTGATTCACCTTCTCTTCATCCTCATATCTACATTTATTACTCCTTAACTCACTAACTTTCTTGCTGCTGGTGTACTGAAATAATTGTATATTGTTGTTCCTAATATTGTTAGCAATATGATCCCCAAAATCCTTTACTGTATCCCTTATTACTTGCCCTGGTTAATGGAGGTGTCCTTTTTGTTCTCACCTGTCTAGATTTGGAAGGAGGATTTCTTTGCTCTGATAGCTTCATTGACACTGCTCATTAACTTTCCAGATGACTCTTTGGATTTGCTAGGATTTTTTTCTGGACTGCAGTCCACATTTCCCCCCTAGTTTTTAATTCAGTGTAATATAATTAATAACAAAATTCTCTACATAAAACTTAGAATGGTTTGGGCTAATTCCCAAGCATTCTTGCAAGATCTGATGTACTTTCCCTTTCCATAAAGTTTCAAGTCCTCATGATCAGGAAGGAATGAAAGACAGTTTAGTTGAAAACATAATTTCCCTTTATGTGCATTTTCCTACAGTTACCTATCTCTTCCTCTGAGTCTCAGTTCACACCACATCAACACCCCTTTTACTCCCCTCTTCCATTCTATTATCATTACTGCTTCTGGAAGACCAACATAATCAGACTAGATTTTAATACACAGAACAATTCCACACAGAGTTTGTCTTGCAATAGCAATAGCAATAGCAAGTACATTTCTATACCTCTTATCAGTGCACTTAAGCACTCTCTAGGTGGTTTACAATGTGTAAGCTAATTGCCCCCAAGCTGGGTACTCATTGTAGTGACCTCAGAAGGATGCAAGGCTGAGTCAACCCTGGAGCCCTTGGCTGGGAGTGAACTCACAACCTTGTGACTGTGAGTGGGTGGCTACAGTACTGGCATTTAAGCAGAGTGCCACTAGGCACTCCTTATTTTTGTGGAAAATTCACTTTACTGCTTTCACATCCCATATGGTATGTTGCCTGATATTTTCCCAAGCAGACCTTCCCATAGCACTGCCTTTCAATTGCAATTATGGCATTTTGATTCCACTTTAACTGGTTCTGGAGGACGCAGCCATGGCAGGTAAAGTGGAATCACTGAAGCAACATCCTCAAAGCACAGCAAAGGCTCTTTGCTGTCTTCATGGCATGCATATTATTTGCAAAACTGGGTTCTCCATGTTCAGTGAAGCATCAGGATGCAAATGTGTAAAATATGGTATGTATGCAAACTGAGGACAAGGTTGTGAGTAAGCTCCATGAAAAGGAAAGCAATAGAGAAAAGCAAGCCCATCATAACAGCTTTTTCTGGAATTGCCCACAGATGTCAGAATCAGAGGAAAGTGTGTTAACTGAATCCTTTTAGGAAAAAACTCAAAACAAAATGTGTGAATATTATCACTGTGCATATTTTGTTTTCACTGCAGCCTTTGAGCTTTCTTGGCACAGAATTCTGATTATTTTGGCACAGAGGAGAAACAGTTTGGGATATACTATAATGGACTAGCTAACATGAATTAATTAGTGACGGGGTCTACTGATGCAAAGCCAGCTTGGTGTTCAACTGAGAGAGCTGTAGGCTTAAAGACATCCTGATGCCTTTAGGAACAGGAAAGAAAAATGGCTGCTTTGAGATAATTTCACTTGCAAACCATACATTTCTCTGTTTCTCTGACCCTTTCTTCAGTCTTTACCAGCAGGGCAATTTGCATAAAAATAGGATCTATGCCACTTATGATTTTGTGTGCTCCTGCTGCTTATTCATCCCTTGAAATCTTAATCCTTTGTGGCATTTATATAGTACCTTTCACCCCAAAGCACTTTACAGTAATTACTAATTGATATAAAAGGATCACTTCATCCACCCCTGACATGAAGTCACCTCTGTGGTGAAACCAGCTGTTTAATCATGTAGAGGGGAAAGAAGAAAAACCCCGCACACGCATGGAACAGAGCAGTTTAATATAGAAAGTAAATAATACTTTTAGAGTGAAGGAAGGAAGGAAGGAAGGAAGGAAGGAAGGAAGGAAGGAAGGAAGGAAAGCAAAGACTAGACAAAGGGCTGGCCCCAACATTAGGCTAAAAGATGCCTCCTCAGGCAGCAGATACTGGGAGGAAACAGCAAAGTGCTGGAAGAAAGAACTGTGCTGGAAGTGTTTCCTGTATTCCCTAAACTAGCTTGCTGCTGTCAGGCACTATGAAGGATGCTGTCCTATCACCAGTGCTGAAAAAAATAAATATTCAAGTGCCGGTCCAATCAGCTTTGGCACACAAAATGAGAGCAGGTCCCCTGTTGTACCTTGCCAGAGGCAAAAATTCTTTAAACCAGTCTGAAAAAGAAAGGAATGAAAGAGCATCAGTCTATATGCCACCACTGGGCTGAGGCAACCTATAGTGATATTTCTTAGCAAAGGAACATGGAATAAAAATCACAGAATCCTAGAGCTGGAAGAGAGCACAAGGCTAACCTAGTCCTAGGGCCTTATCACATGGGGTCTGAAGCAAAAGGTATCCAAAGGCAATCCAAAGCTAAAACATTTTTCCTTACCTTGTGTCCACACATATCCAAAAGGCAATCCAAAGCTAAAACGTTTTCTTTCCCCGTGAACCGAAGTCAAAGTGGATCTTTTGACATTCGGTTTTTTGGGGAAGTAAGGCTATGGAAAGTGTCGGAGGGAGGGCGAGGAATCCCCCCCGCCGCCTCCTCGAGGCCAGAGAAGCCTCTCAGCCTGTGCCTTGGGCCGGCTGGAGGCCTGAAAGGGAGGACGAGGTGCGGGAGGGAATTCCCCCCGCCGCCTCCTCGAGGCTGGAGAAGCCTCTCAGCCTGTGCCTTGGGCCGGCTGGAGGCCTGAAAGGGAGGGCGAGGTGCGGGAGGGAACCCCCGCCGCCGCCTCCTCGAGGCCAGAGAAGCCTCTCAGCCTGTGCCTTGGGCCGGCTGGAGGCCTGAAAGGGAGGACGAGGTGCGGGAGGGAATCCCTGCCGCCGCCTCCTCGAGGCCGGAGAAGCCTCTCAGCCTGTGCCTTGGGCCGGCTGGAGGCCTGGAAAGTGAGGGGGGAACCCCCGCCGCCGCCTCTGCCTCCTCCAGAAAGGCCCCGGAAAGGCCCCGGAAAGGCATCAGAAAGACCACGCTTCCTTTTGGATTCGGTAAGTCTTCACTTAATATTCGCTTCCTGGCCAGCGTTTGATAAGGCCCCTAGTCCACTGCCATGCAGGAATATACCATTACAGCACTCCTAGGAGATTTAAATTTCCTAGGGTTTTCTTAAGCAAGGAATATACAGAGGCGCTTTTGCCAGTTCCTTCCTTTAAGTATAGCCCACATCACCTGGTATTCATTGGTGATCTCACATCCAAGTACTAACCAGGGCTGACCCAGCTTAGCTTCTAAGATCAGAAAGGATTTGGTGCCTTTAGGGTACATTTACAACAATATATTTTGGGACAGCCTGTATGGTCTACTGCAGGGGTAGGCAACCTTTTTTAGCCAGGGGCCGGGTTGCTGTCCCTCAGACAATTGGGGGGCCAAAGCACCAAAAATAAATAAATAAATAAATAAAAATAAAAATAAAAATAAAAATTAAAAATTAAAAAAAAATTAAAAAATTAAAAAGTATGCATGCACACTATCTCAGCCCCAGAAAAGCCATGGCAAAACCCCTGTGGAGATTTTGACAAAAAACCCCCAAGAACAAGTAATAACAACAATAATCAATATCATCATGGCAGGCGGCGGCAGGGGGGGCGGCAGCGGTGGTGGCAGGACCAGCCTGGGGCCGGTCCAAAGGCCTTGGGGGGGCCGCATCTGGCCCCTAGGCCTTAGGTTGCCTACCCCTGGTCTAGTGGTTAGACTGAACAAATGAGAGACACAAGCTCCCCCTCAGCTTGTGCATCTACACAGTAGAAATCATGCAGTTTGATAACACTTTAACTGCCATGGTTCCATCTGACAGTATCCTGGGATTTGTAGTTTTTGAAATACTAGCACTTTTTTGTCAGAGAAGGCTAAAGACGTTGTAAAACCACAAATACCAGGATTCCATAGGATAGTGATACAGCATTTAAAGTGGTATCAAATCTCATTATTTCTATAGTATAGATCAGGGGTAGGCAACCTTTCCCCTTTAAGGGCCGAGGGACTTCAGCTCCCAGAATCCCAGGAGCTATTGGCCAACATGGGACTATTGGCCAACATGGCAGAGGCTTCTGGGAGCTGAAGTCCCTCGGCCCTTAAAGGGGAAAGGTTGCCTACCCCTGGTATAGATGTACCCTGAGTGATCTTAGGCCAATCATGATTTCTGAAAGTAAGGCACCTGACAGTGCTGTTGTGATGATAGCAGTGGGAAGGAGAACAATGTATGCTGCTTTGAGCTCTTTGGAGTAAAGCCAGGCTATAAGTGTAACTCTTTCTCTCTCTTGCCATGCATACATTTACACCCCTTTAAGATCATTAGTTCAGCATATTCGGGCCCCTGCATCTCAGTGTTAGTGTTATGTAGAATCATAGAAGGAAAGGGTTGGCTTCAAGAACTGTCTAGTAGTCCAACCCCGTGTTATGCAGGAATACACCATTATAACACTTCTGCTCATTGAAAGATGCTCATTCAATCTCTGTTTAGAAATCTCCAAAGGAGACTCCACCACTTTCTAAGGCAGTCTGTTCCATTGTCAAATAGATCTGGGAACCCTAGCGCAGGTCATATATGTCTGTATTCACTTATTTCAAAATGTGGCTAGTTACTCCAGGGGGCTTGGACTTCTGCCCCAAATGTCAGCTTTGAAGGCAGTGCTGCACAGTCTTATGACCTAGAGTGAAGGACACCTTTTATATTGGTAAAACAATATAAGCAAATACTACAGTTTCCACTAGATTTGGGAGAAGATAAAGTGGAAGCACAACCTGAAGTCATATGATCAGTTTCAATCCCTCATGCCCAAGAACACCATCATAATCCTGGGCATTCCTACTCAGAAGTAAGTATTTTCAGGAGCATTGTTTTAATAGATGCAGAAAAATGTGGATCAGAATGCAGTATTTCCAACAAAGGTTTTTTTTCATGGGTTGGTAGCAATAATGATGGTTCTTTCACACACCTCCATGAGTGATGCCATGAATTATTTGTTAATATAAACCCATGTTTTTAAATTATTAATCTGATGGTAGAATTTGTACATAAGAGGGCATACTCTTTCATCTCAGAAACCTAAAACCTAAAATTACAAATCCCATGATCTCATAGGATGGTGCTACAGCACTTGAAGTGGTGTCAATCTGCACTATTTCTACAGTAGAGAGATGGACACATTGTGTAGGGAATTGCATTGATCCAATGGGTCTACTCTCATTGGAACATAAAAATTAAAATAAATGACTCATGGGATTATTTACAACATAAGAACTATTTAGAGTTTTCTAACAGAGTATAAATGTAACTTTACATTTAAAGAAAAAAAAGTAGATGATGCAAGAGTTTTATTACATTATGTTTGATTGTCTATTTTAAACTAGAATATTATTAAGAGAAGTATACTGTACTATCACAATTATTCCACATCTCTAGATTCTATAAAATTGGTGATGGTTAATGCCTTACAGGAGAGAGATAATGGGGCTAAAGCATGCTGGGAACCCATATTCCCCAACCTGGAGGTGTTGTTTCTGAATTCCTGAGATATGGATTTCATTGTGCTAGAAAGAACATACTCTGAACATGGGCTCTTCCATTTTATTATTTCTATTTTTGGAAGGGGTCCTCACATAAAAGCCAATTTCGGGGTGAACGCTGAGTCAAGTAGAGCTGTGGGGATAAGGTGTTGCTGGCATTTTAAACAGTCTAGTTGTAGAATGGTGAAAGTCGTTGGGTAGAATTAAGAAATACATAAAAGAGGTCTATTTCTAAAATAATTATTGATGCTCTGTAAAAATGCATTTATGGTCCTTTCACACTTCTCTTTCTCAAATAATGGGATCTCCAGTTCTTGTGTCCCTGTGGGATCCTTAGTATGGTACACAAAGTATCATGGCCCCAGGGATTGAACATGATCTTAGTTAACTATTGCTGGTTTACCTGCTGCTCCTTTTTTCTGCTTCCACAAACAAATTAAAAGATAACAACACCTCAGGGAATATTTTGTAAATTTATCATATTCTCAAAAGACAAAAATTTCCCATTGTCCCTCTAACAATATGTCAGTTAGAGATGGAGGAGTCTATAGTATCCATGTGTTTTCTACATCTCAGTGTGTCTTCCAGTAAATGCAAAAATAAAAATGTGAGGCCTATATCCAGCTTTTTTAGTCCTGTTATTGTGGAAGAGGTGAGCTATAAATAGAGGAGGAGAAGGAGGAGGAAGAGGAAGAGGAATCTCAACTAGAGTAGATCCACTTAGGGCCTCTACAGATGGCGCAAAGCGCCGTCTTGTAGGCAGGGAAGAGGAAGGGCAGCCACACGCCAGGCGCCCCATCCCCTTCCTGAGGATGTCATCACAGCACGCGCTGTTACACATGGCGCGCACTGTCAGGACATCCTCCAAGCGCAGTGTTTTTACATGATGCACAGGAAGAGACACAAAAGAGCCATGTAGCAGCTCTTCAGGCACCATTTTTGCTGCCTGGGAAAGGAGCGGTGTTTTGGCACTCCTTTCTCAGGTGGCGAAAGGGAGGATCGGGGCCGACATGTTTGGCAGCCTCGGCCTCGATCCTCCATTTTCCGGGGTGGCCTAGGGCCGCCTGTCTGCATCCCCCCTTAGTTATTTGGGACAATAGATTCAAGAGAATCCCACAAAATTTAGGACCATGGCACGTCAGGACTCTAAATTGTCTAGCACTGTAGTGGGGCCAATCCACACTACAATATTATAGTGCTATGGTTCCACTTTAACTGCTATGGCACTAATGGAGCCTGGAAAGAAGAAGGCCCTCCCACCATCCTCTGGAGGGAGAGAAAGACAGGCCGGCTCCATTGGGCCTAGCCTGGAAAGAAGAAGGCCCTCCCTCCATCCACCATCATCTGGAGGGAGAGAAGGCAGAATGCGTACTTTCTTTATCTTATTATGTTTATTTTAATATTGTATTATTTTACATTTGTAAGCCGCCTTGATTGCTTAGGCAAAAGGCAGGATATAAGAAATAAATTATTATTATTATTATTATTATTATTATTATTATCTTATACTGTAGAATCCTGGGTTTCACAATTTCTTGAAGCTCTCAGGATGAGAATTCTAAATGTTCTTCCCTAAACTGCAAATCTCAGGATTCCATGGATGTTACCATGGCAGTTAAAGCAAAATATAGCATTGTAATTGTGCAGGATGAATGGGCCCCCAAAATGGTAGATGTATGTGCCTTCTAGATGTGGTTGGATTGCAGCTCACAACATTTCCTCACCATTTGCTGTATTATTGTTGTTGTTGTTGATGCTGCTAGTATCATTTCCCATCCTATATCAAAGATCTCAGCATAACCAATAATTAAGAATGCTGGGAGCGGCAGTCCAGCAACAACTGCAGGGCCACATGATTTCTACCCCTGCTTTATAAGAAGTTTGCCACACATCGAAACTTGTTCTAATTTCTCTTGAGAATAGACACACTATTTCAGACTTCAGAAGGAAAGGCAAAGGGAGTGGAGTAGGGTGTTTGCAAGTGGACAGGTTGCAAAACTCAGCAAAGTCCCCAAGTATCTGATAACTCTTTCAAGGTATTGGCTGTTGTGTGCCTTCAAGTTGTTTTCAACTTATGCCAACCCTAAGTCAAACCTATCATGGGGTTTTCTTGGCAAGATTTGTTCAGAGGGAGGTTGTTCAGAGTCTGAAAGTCTCCAAAGTTGTAGCCCAATGCTCAAATCACTACGCCATTAAGGTATGCTCAACACTAAACTGGGAAAACTAAATCTGTTGTGGTGACATTACTCTTTAAGCATCCCCACTCACTGCATGGGTGAGATAGAGTGTATGTTTGGGGTGTACACCCCAGCCACAATGCCTTCTTCACATCTTGGTTGCTAGTCCTGCTACTCTTCATGTATTGGGGGTTGGCCTTCTGCAGCAGATAGCTTTCTCTACTCCTATGACCTTCCTGGGCAATTTAGAACCCTGTTACATTTAGGAGTTCTAAATCCTTGAAGCCATCTGTTCTCAAGATTTGGGAAGTCAGATGGAATTACACAACAATGGGAATCTGGCTAAAGGCATTGTCATTTTACACAAGAAATGTTGTGGGTGTGTGGGACGCAGGAAACAGAGAGCACTCATGGGTTTTTATATGCATAAAAACACTGTAGACTGGCAGAAGGTTTAAACCAGGTGTCGGCAACCTACGGCCCGTGGGCTGGGTGCAGCCTGCAGAGGCCTTGGGACCAGCCCGTGGCCGGTCCCACTGCCACCACCAGCACTGTTGCCCAGCGTGTGCCACCGCCCCGCGCAAGAGCGCGGGCGCCATTTTGGAAGGCCCCAGCACGCCTGCTCCAGGCAAATTCGCCTGGCGCACGTGCGCTGCGGCCTTCCCTGGGCCCTGGCAAGGCCCCAGCGTGCCTGCTCTGGGCAAATTCACCTGCCGCATGCATGCTGCGGCCTTCCCTGGGCCCTGGCAAGGCTACAGCGCGCGTGCGCCAGGCGAATTCACCCGGAGCACGTGTGCTGGGGCCTTCCAAAATGGCCGACCCCTGGTTTAAACCTTCTGCATGTGCACAGCGCCGTTGGGCCTTCCAAAATGGAACCCCACGCACGCACACATGCATATGGTGGCCATTGTGTGCATGCGCGTGCAGGGGGGAAGTGCATGTGTGTGCAAGCATGCGCCGGGTGAATTTGCCCAGCCCTCGCGCCATTTCTCCCTTCCCTCCCAGCCCCCCGGCAACAAAGTTTGCGAGCCCCTGGTTTGAACCCTTACTTTAGAGAAGAAAAAGAGAATAATCTTAGATTGGCTCCTATGTTCTTAAAATATTGTACAGTTTGACCCTCAGATACTATTGTAGGTAAACATCCAGGGGATGTGATACATCTTTGGTAACTACTTGTCTAATTATACTGGATACTTTTCAGTATCCAGATCAATGCAACTGAGGATTCATGCAACTGGGAATAGGGTTTGGATATATTGTATTTTAATATTGTGAGCCTCCCTGATTGGTCTCAGAGGGGCGGGATATAAATAAATTATTATTATTATTATTATTATTATTATTATTATTATTATTATGCATCTGAGGAAGTAGACTGAAATCTACGAAAGTTCATGCTGTCAACTTCTTTCTTTCAGTTAGTCTCAAGGTGCTACAAGATCTCTCTACTATATACTGGATACTTTTCAGTTTGTTCAGTCTAAGCATGTGAGTAGGATCCTTGGAAAAGTGAGACCTACCATGTAGCTGGAAGAAGCTATTCCCAGTGAATAACCTCATAGAGAGGTTTGGTGATTTGATGCTAACTGTATGCTGGTGACACAAAGCTCTTGTTCTCTTCTGTACCTGAATGGAAGAACTAGTTCTGGTTCTAACCCAATGTCTGGTGTCAGTAATGGATACGACAGAGACAGATAAAATGAAGTCCCCTGGAGAAGACAGAGATGCCCTTGAAAAAAGAAAGGGAAATGGAATGAAATATGTGTTGGATGGGATTGCACTCCCTTTGAAGATTCAGGTTTCCATTTTGGATGTAATCCTGGATTCAGCCCTGCATTTGGTGGTGTCCAGAGTGCATTTGCACAGCTAAAATACATGTCTAATAGTTACAGTAATACATAACACATAGGGCTGCATATGTCAGGGCTTTGAGACTTCAGCAGGTCATGAATGCTGTAGTCAGTGAAGGACAGGAGGGATCCTCTCACAGCTGCAGGAGTTTACCGCATACCATGCAGCTGAGGACAAGTCTACATAGGGACCACCAAACGCAATGTCCAAACTCGAATCAAGGAACATGAGAGACACTGCAGACTGGGCCAGCCGGAAAAATCAGCAGTAGCAGAACACATTATAAACCATCCTGGGCATAAAATGCTGTTTGAAAACACTGAAATTCTGGACCATGCCAACAACTATCAGGTCAGAATGCACAGGGAAGCCATTGAAATCCACAAACACTTGGATAACTTCAACAGGAAAGAAGAAACCCTTAAAGTAAACAAGATATGGCTACCAGTCCTACAAAATAAGAAAATCAGCACTCAGCAAATGCAAATGGGAAACCAACCAGGGTCAGGGGCCTTCCCAGCAGACAATAGCAGACAATATCCTTGATTGCATATCCTCCTACCCTGAAGCCATGCCATCAACAACAGAACAATACCCATTCAACACAGAACAATACACTTTTTACATGGGAATCACTCCTCCCTACCCAGGGTCTCACAGTATATATAGACCCACTCTCTTCCATTCCAGTATTCTCTGAAGATGCCAGCCACATATGCTGGCGAAACGTCAGAAAGAAACTCTTCTAGAAAATGGCCACACAGCTTGAAAAACCCACAAAAAGCTGTAGTCACTGTTGACTGGGGTTAGTTATAGATAGCACATGAAATTGTTGTTATGATATTTTTACTTCCAACCCAATGTTTCTCTTTATGATCAGTAAAACCGGGGAAACCGAGACCATCACTACTCACTACCTTTTCTTCTGGGGCCTGTACTGTGCCTTGTACCTTATGAATTGGATTTGGCATTATTACTTTGAGGGATTCTTTGATCTCATAGTGGTTTATTTCAATTTTGAAATAAATAAATTTTGGCTCTGGGATTCTGGGAAATTATTAAGACTGAAGACAACATTATTGCTGTGGAACACATCTGGGAGAAAGATGAGGTATAAATTAAATTTAAACAAAGAAGCAATTAATGTTTTATGTTGTGCAGTTAGTCTGAATATCAAAGCCTAGCTTAAAAACTCACGTAGCCCCTTTGGATTTTATTTTCCACACATGTCTAGGCAATCAAGATGTTTGTCAGCTTCTTCACACCTTCTGCTAATTAAATAAATTAAATATGTTGCCAGAAAAAGGACTGAGAGATCCAGTAGGTTAACATTTGCCTCCCAAGCCATCTGTTGACATCTCTATTAGGCATTACTATTGAACTACTTGCTGCAACAACATCTTGGTTCCATTACTTGACAGACTCTACCAAGAACTCTTCTAAAGGATAATACTATCATGAGACAGAGGTTCTGTGTTAGTCACTGGATGCTCACTTTTTCATGAGTAGCAAGTGTGTGCCTCTTGTATGCTTTCAATGAGTAGGCACTTAAGAAAATAAAAAGAAAGCCCAGTAAGGAGAAACAGGAGTATTAGAAGAAGGAAGTTGAGGACAGCAAGAGAAAGTAGAGAAATTTTATGGAAAAACATTTGGCTAAATTAAACTGAAATCAGTGCTTAGATCGGGTATTTAGAAAGATCACAAGCTTGCTAATGGTCAACCTTGATGTCATTGATTTTGATAATTCCTGATTGCTATTTTGAAAACCTGAGAATGCTGGTTGTTATCCTTTGGCCACATTCACACTATGGAAATAACCCAGTGTGAAACTGGTTATTTCCATGAAGCTCCCACTGGCCTCAGTGCACCTGGTGCCATTTGCTGGGGGCGGGGGGATGAAGAAACCTGCTTAACCTGGTGTATTCAACACCGGGCCCTTAAGCACATCTTTTTTAAAGGTCTGGAGTGATCTGGATCTTCAGTAGTGTGAGTACGCTACCGAATTGCAGGGACTGTTCGTAGACATGGAGGCGCTTCCATGTTGAGGTGAAGTGGTACATGTGTGAATATCAGAGAGAATTTAAATGCCTCAGAGAAATTCAGTTGCCTTAAACACAGTGGGAACATCAATCCTGTATTGCATCGTCTTAGAAATCTGGATCTCCACGAGACAAAACGTACATATGTATGCCCCCTTTGCTGTCTTTGTTGTCTCTCCCACTACCAATACAAATGTTCTTATCACACTACATTGTTTGTTGTTTTTAACTACCGTACCCTTGAGTTGATCTTGATCCATGGCAACCCTATGGATGGGACATCTCCAAGACCCTCTATCCACCACTTCTCTGCTTAAACCCCCTTAATACCCATGACCTCCTTAATAGAGTCCATCCATCTGGCATGTGGCCTTCTTCTCTTCCTACTTCCCTCCACCTTTCCCAGCATTATCGTCTTTTCTAATGGTCTTCTCTTCTCATGATGTGTCCGAAGTATGACAGCCTCAGTTTGGTCACCTTGGCTTCCAGGGAGGCTTCCAGCTTGATCTACTCTAGGATCCATTTGTTTGTCCTTTTGGCTGTCCACAGGATCCCCAACACTCTTCCTTAGCACCACATCTCAAAGGAATTGATTTTCTTCCTATCTGATTTTCTTCCTATCATATTTCTCCAGCTCTCACATCTATACATGGTAATAGGGAATACAATGGCTTGTATGATTCTAACTTTTGTGCTGAGTTGTATTTCTTTACATTTTAGAAACTTTTCTAGTTCTTTCATAGCCACCCTCCCCATTCGTAATCATTCGTTCCAGGTCTGTGAGGTTCAGATTTCCTGAATGAAGTCCCCATTTCTATCAATGTTTGATCCCAGGTATGAGAATTCATTTACTATTTCTATTTATTCATTGTCTAGGTTGAACTTATGAAGGTCCTCAGTGGTCATTATTTTTGTTTTCTTTATGTTCAGCATTAAGCCTGTCTTTGCACTTTCTTCTTTGATCTTCTTTAGTAGGTGTTCCAGGTCTGTGAGGTTTTCTGCTAGTACTATGGTGTCATCTGCATATCTTAGATTGTTAATATTCTTTCCTCGTATTTTCACTCCTCCTTCTTCTGTGTCCAAGCCTGCTTTTCTTATAATATGTTCTGCATACAAGTTGAACAGATAGGGTGAAAGGATGCAAACTTGTCTGACTCCTTTGCCAATTGGGAACCATTCTGTTTCTCCATGTTCTGTTCTGACAGTAGCCTCTTGTCCAGAATATTGGATGTGTTGGCACTCCCATGCCTTTAAGGGCATTCCATAGCCTTTCATGATCTATGCAGTCAAAGGCTTTGCTATAGTCTATAAAGCACATGCTGATTTTCTTTTGGAATTCCCTGGTGGACTACACTATTACAGTCCTATATTCCACTCTAATTGGCATGGCAACATCATGTGGAATTCTGGGGCTTGTAGTTTAGTGAGGCCAAAGATCTCTCTGGCTGAGAATGCCCCTCCCAAAACTGCAAATCCCAGGATTCCATAGGGTATTGCCATGGCAATTAAAGTGGAATATAATACTATTACACAGCAGTCAAAGGCAGGGACTGCTGTCTTCTGCATATGTTATGTTGTTGAATTTTGCTAAAACTATGGGTTGATCCAGAAAGAACTGTTCCGTTTGTTAACTGGAGGCTTTTGATATAGTGGTTCCTCTCAGCTAGCTGAGCAGGGAAGAAGGCAATCTTTGCTTATTCTCCTTTCCATCTATTGTCATTTAAATCTACAATAATCAAGGGACGATCCAGAACAGTGGGGAAGAAGTAGTGTGGAAATAGTAAAGATTTCTGCTCAGCATATTCTGAGCAGGATTTCACTCAAGGAATGTTCTTGCTGGCAGAAAAGAGGCTGGATCCAAATTATGAAGAGATTAGAATGATAAACACACAAAACAGATCCACTTCACCTAGAATGTCATTCTAATAGAAGTCTACCTGTTCAATCATTGCTTGCCTTTCAATAAATGAAAACATGGATCTTCATATATTCCTGGAGAATAATTTATCCTGCTGCTAGACATTTTAAACAAAAACAATGTGGTTATGTAAATGACATCCAATGCTATACAGCAATTAACATGATGGATCAGGACCCTGGAGACCCATGTTCAAATGCTTGCTCAGCTATGAAGCTCATAACCAGTCACATGATTTTTCACCAGTCACCTTTTTTTGCCTTAACACATGGGGTTGTTATGAGGCTAAAAGTGGAAGGGGGTGGTAAAGAACCACAGATATGGCCTTGAGCTCTTCTGATATAAGTTTAGATATAAATGCAATAGAATAAATATGTAAAATGAAGGCGTATTTTGTTTGCTGTTGCTCTTTTAGCTAGCATAGTTGTTTTTCTTTCAAAAAACAATCATTTTGTTTTTATAGTTTTAAAATTTCTTTTGAAAGCTGCCTTTCAGATCATCCAGAAGGGGGAAAATGTAACCAGAAGTATCAGGAATTCCAATTCTTTTTGTTTTGATTTTATCCGCATATTCCCAGGTTTCTGTAACATTATTTTATGTGTAAAGTGTGGGCCACAAAGCGATAATAAACTGGAAATGACAAATTCCGAAAATAAACCGAAAATAAACCTTGATTCCGCAAATGTTTTTCACACGTAATTACCTTAATTGCACAATTAAGGGAGGCTCCTGCTGAAACCGCATTTAACGTTCACACACAAGTGAAAAAATCCCGTACATGTACTAGAAATGATCTTCTAGCACATGCACACTATGCTTGCCGCGGCTGTCACTTGCCGCGGCTGTCACCCCTTCCCCAGGTCATCCTCAGAGCGCCAGCCGTGCAGAGGGTCGGTGCTCCAAAGAGGTCCCCCTTGGAGCACCGGCCGTGCGGAGGGTTGGCGCTTCAAAGAGGTCCTCCTTGGAGCGCCGGCCGTGCGGAGGGTCGGTGCTCCAAAGAGGTCCCCCTTGGAGCGCTGGCCGTGCGGAGGGTTGGCGCTCCAAAGAGGTCCTCCTTGGAGCGCCGGCCGTGCGGAGGGTCGGTGCTCCAAAGAGGTCCTCCTTGAAGCACCGGCTGTGTGGAGGGTCAGCGCTCCGAGGACGACCTGGGGAAGGGGTTGGGGCGCCGATCGTGCAGCTGCCCCTCCCCTTCCCTGCCCCCAACACGGCTCAATTAGCCATCTGCTGAGGGGGAAGGAGACACTTACGTTGCCTCCAGGACCCCGCGGAACCATGGGAAAATGTGGGGAAATGCTTCCAAATGTGCATTTGCTTTTCACATTACGGCGAATTTACCTTAATTGCACATTTGCATTTCCTCCAAACAACCAAATTTCAAAAGATCTTGGTTAACACCAGTTTCTGTCCACTTTCTGTCCAGTTTCTGTGCGACGTCGTGTGAAAACACGGGGCAGTAATCCAGTTTCTGTTTGGGTTTTGTGTGGATTAACCAGCAGATTTGCCCCCGTGTGATAACGTCCTAAGGTGGCCCAAAGTCACAGGCAAAAGGAGAGGATTTAATCTGCTCCTGCCACCGGCCCATCTGGGACTGCGGTGGCAGCCTGCTTTGGGAGTGGGCCATCCGGTTGCTGAGGTCCTGGAGCGATCACAGCTGGAGTAGTTGGAGCGTGTTCCTTCTGGACTGTCTACTTTGGCCCTAAGTGACTGAGGTGATATTTAAAGAGTGTCCCACTTATGACAGCAGAAAACATTCATGCATGGAGATTTTCTTACACTAATGTGCACTGTATCTGATGGAAGAGAAAACCTCATTCACTCCAGCATGCATAGGACTGGATCACGCAATCCCATGAGCACAGTTGGAACAAAACTGCCAGTGGAAGGGAGAGATCTTCCTTTGGTGCTCTTTGAAAATCTACTCTACAGTGGTGAAGTGGTATGGAGGAAGAATAGAGATCTTGTGAAAATTTCCCCTCCACTTTCTTTTTCTAGCAGGAACAGCTATTGGATCAAATCCTCTTTTATTAATTTACAGAAAAACAACTCTTGATGCAAGCCATAGAGTTTCAGTTCATTGTTCATGTTCATCGTTTGACAAATGTAACATCAAGTGATGCCATGCATATGCAAATTAGTGAGTCATCTCAGATCTACCATCAGAGATAAAATGTATGGAATGCCTTTTTGATGAGAACAAGCCAGGCATTCAGCTGGGAATCACCAGTTATCCAGTATGAAGTACCTACTTTTGCATTTGGTACTTATGTGTTCACTCCATGCATCTGAGGAGATAGACCTGAGCTGCATCTGCACTGTGGAAATAATGCAGTTTGACACCACTTTAAATGCTATGTCTCAATTCTATGGAATTATGGGATCTGTAGTTTTGTGAGCTTTTTCGTCTTCTATGTCAGAGAGTTCTTGTACCATAACAAACTATAAATCCCAGGAATCCATAGAATTGAGCCAAGGCAGTTAAAATGGTGCCAAAACTGCATTATTTTTATAGTACAAATGCAGCCCAACTCTACTAAAGTTTGTACTACAATTTCTTTTGCACAGTTAGTTAAAATGTGTCAAAGGTGCCACAAGTTCCCTTTGCCTTATGTATATGGAATCCATCTCTTCCTCTTCATGTGTGAAGATCATACAAGTGTCCATTATTTGGTGTGTGCTGAGGTCACACTTGAAGGTGTTCTCAAACATGGTAGTTGAGACAAAATTGGCACTGGTATTACTCTCACATGTGTACATGCATATGTTCTCTCTTTTTTTTTTTTAACAAGTGCATATACACTTTTGTCAAGGAATCTTACATAGTAAGCAAGTCTTACAGATTGAGCATTCAAAGTAATGGCATTCTGGTACACTGCTAGCAAGATACCTGAACTAACATATAGGTTAGCTTAAAACTCCAGTGCTCCTAAGTAGCTGGATACTTGTATCCACTTCACAGTTTTTGTGCTTGGTACATATTAATGATGTTTTAATGTTTTTTCGTGCAATACACACTCTTGATATCTCAGTCTAATTTTCCAATTTACATTTAATGGGGGGATGAGGAGAAGGAGAGCACAAAATTTGTTTCAAGGGAAAAAAAAAAAAAGCACTTGTAATTGACTTCAGGAATATTATCCAATCTTCTCTTAAATTGAGATGCCAGAACAACTATGTTGCCGTTTAAATCAGATAACAAAATTATTCCAGGTATAAGATGATGGCAAAGAGATCTGTGGTAAATAGCCTGTGAATTCAAATATGAATTGCATCTCTGAGATTTCTCAGTTCTTACAAATTAGACAAATAAATTGGTAGTCCACCTTACTGCATTCTGGTAAACAAACATTTTTCAGCAAAACGCTCTCCTCTACCCATTAAGCTGGCCTAGTTTCAAACACTGAAAAGAGCTGTGGCACAGTGATGGGTCTTTTGAGTTAGAATCCAGAATAATTCTTGGCAGGACACTAATGAAAAAACAACTAATTCTGACAATTTACCATAGTAACTGAAGCATTCATATTATTAATGTCAGCATGATTTAAAACTGAAAGCTCAGCCACTATGACACGCACAGCACTCGGCCATTTTTGCTACCCCTATAGGAAATCTTAAGAGGAATTCAGACTTTCATTTGAATGCTAGTATTGTTCTAGTTAAACTGATGCTGAACAGAGTAAACAAGGGAAGGATGCTTTATATCAGAGGCAGTTCTCAGCCCCTCCAGACTGTCTAGATTGCCCATTTGCTAGCAAAAAAAGAAAACCTCATGAAGCTTCTGGGATCCACCTCTTAAATAGGTTGCAGCTGAGTTTAATATATAAAAAAATTACCAGTTTTTCAAAATTAGAAAAAAAAGTAAAGGTTGTCAAGTCATGTCCGTAGGGGCCAGTGCTCATCTCAATTGCTAAGCCGAAGAGCCAGTATTGTCAGAGACTACTCTGTGATCATGGGGCCAGCATGATTGCACAGAACACTATTTACCTTCCCACCAAAGTGGTATCTATTTATCTACTTGCATTTACATGCTTTCAGACTGCCAGGATGGCAGAAGCTGGGACTAGTGAAGTGGACATATAACCCCAATTTTGTTTTTTTCTTGGGTTTTTTTGTGGGGGGAGGGTGGGTGCATTTCTGACAATCCATGCACCCCAGAAATCCTGGGCAAAAATTTGGTCCCTGGCCCAGTTGCAGTTGCCCAGATGATTTACACAGATGATCAAGCCAAAAGCTTCAAAATGTAAACATCTGAAGACTTAATGTGGAAAGGTAAAATGGTTAACTTTTTCATAAGAGATATATAGGGACTCAATCTGTTGTTGTTGTGTGCCTTCAAGTCATTTCTGACATGGTGACCCTAAAGCGAATCTATCATGGGGTTTTCTTGGCAGCTTTCTTTAGAGGGGATTTGCCATTGCCATCCTCTGAGGCTGAGAGAGTGTGACTTCCCCAAGGTCAATCAGTGGGTTTACATGGCAAAGCCAGGATTCAAACCCTGGTCTCCAGAGTCATAGTCCAGTGCTCAAACCACTACATCAAGCTGGCCTCAACCTGTACCCTAACTCCAGCTCCTAGGCAAGGGGATCTTGTAGCACCTTTGAGACTAACTATGTAGAAGAGGTTGTTGCATTAGCTTTCATAGACTTGGTCTACTTCCTCAGATGCATGGAGATGTAGATGCAAGATCCCCTTTCATATTGATATTCCACACTAACATGGCTATGCCTCTGAATTCTACCCCAACTCCTATGTTAGGGTTGTTATGTGTGTCAAAAACACTCACTCTCCCACCCCTCCCCAGAACAATTTTGTATAAACATGGAGTTTTAAACACAAAGTGCTATTCCAAGATGCAATCCCATACCCCCCAAGATTTCACAGATGAAAACTGGGACACATATGGCCAAGCAACATCAGAGTGAGGTCAAGATGGCAAAAGTTATTAATAAGTCAGAATATGCAGGCTAGGAGACACTACAGCAGATGCCAAAATGGGATACTTGGAGGGTATGTAGTATCATTTGGAAAATTGCTCTTTTTTTAGACTGCATCTCACAGAATCTCCCAGTCAGAGGGATTGTTCATGCTGGCTGGGAGATTCTGGGAGTTGTATTTTTTTTAAAAAGTAAGATTTACAAGTTCTGTGTGTAAATTACTGATGATAATGCAACTCGGTCTACCAGTTCCTGAAAAATACACTGACTGATTATGATGGTGTTTGGGATGCAACTTCACAGCAGAGATGGGTGAGCAATGGAGTATAATTTACACGAGCAGAGAAAACAGTCCTCCTAACCTGCACTTTTTGGTTAGTTTTGGCTGACTTCCAGCTGTGTCATTCCATGGCAAACAAAATGTAATCTGAAAACAGCTTGGACTGCTTTTCTGTGTGCTAAGATCAGCAAGCTTGAAAAGCGACATATGTGCCAATGATATGGAAAAGGCTGATTAGGGTTGAATCAACATAGGGTGAAACTAGGCTCTCACCATTCTACCATGGGCAGAGAGGACTGCAAATCAACAGTAACTTACTAAAATGAAAAGTAAGGTGGGAGTGAGTGGGTGATAGAGTCATAGAGATCAGAGCTGCTCCAGGACAAAAGAGAGGTGAATCAACATCCCTTCATCCTTATTGACTCTGAGAGCATTTCAACTCTGATTCACCTCTTGAATATGTAAACAACTCAGAGGCTGAAGTGAGCTCATGGGCTCCCAAGATAATTGATAGTAGAAAAAGGCCCAGTGGTTCCTCATGAGCTCTACTTCTTTCCCTAGTGGTGGTTGTGACACTTTCAACTCCTTCTGGAATTGCAAGGATGTAACAGGGAGACCAATTAAGCACTAAATTAGGAGAGTATTCAATTAACCATACTCTTCAAAGAAACTTATCCAGAATTTAGATGTGTCTCTGTGTGCTAAGAACACAAAATCAGCATGCCTGGCACTTGTAACCACAGGGGAATGGTGCCCTTGATCCCACTAGTCAAACTAGCATAGGAAGCTTCCTTATAAAACAGGTACCCTTTCATGTTACACAGTTCTAGCACCATGAGTCCACTTTAACTGCCTTGGCAGCATCCTGGGATTTGCAGTGTAGGGAGGGGTATTTAGGATTCTCAGCCAGAGAGCTTTAGTGCATCCGGCAAATTACTAACACGGGATTCCATAAGATGTTGCTGTGGCAATTAAAGTGGAATCATAGCACTATAACTGTGAAGTGTGAATGGACCCAGGCAGTGGTGTCCCCTAGGGTTGGTGTCACCCAGTGTGGGAACTCATGGTGTCACCCCCTACATTGGCCTCCTCCCATTTCACACCATACAGAATCCTTAGTAATGCTTTTTTGCACTAATGTTACTCATCAATCATAATTCCCATATACCACTGAATGTAATAATAATAATAATAATAATAATAATAATAACAACAATAATATTTTTTTTATTTATACCCCGCCTTTAGCCAGGGCTATCAAGGCAGCTTACATTTAAAATGAATCATAAACCCAAACAATACAACAAACATATAACCCCCGCTTAAAATAAATTAAATTAAATCAACATTAAAAAACAGATTAAAACAATAAGTTAAAACATCTGATCCAATTTAGAACATGCAGCACTCTGGGTAAATAGGGGAAGAAGAGAGAACTGTCTAAGGACAAGGAGCCTTGTAATGCTAATAGCTGTGACATAAACAACTAGCAAAATTAAAATTGTACCTTCAAATTACAATGTCATATGCATAACCTAAATGTATTTACATATACATAATGAAGATTTGGTTAAAATGTAATGTTTTTAAAGAAAAAAATTTAAAATAATATATATATATTTTAAAAAATTTAAATTTAAATGTAAATTTTAAAAAATTCTGGGGGCCCTCATTTCTTCTCCCACTAAGCTTCACCTCACTCCCACCCTCTCTTAAAGCATTTTAAAGAGATACAGGCAAATGTCACAATGTTTCTGCCAAAATACAGCTGTTTGAGCAGCAGTGGTGTCACCCCTCCTTTAGGGTGTCACCTGGTATGGTCCAACCCCCCTAGTGATGCCACTGGATCCAGGCCTGACTCTGTGTCCATTTAGTCTAGTATTGTTTGCTATGACATCTGTACAGGTCTGAAACTGTCCAAACAGCAGAATAGCAAAGAGGCAGTATTCCCTAAGAGTTTCAGGATGATGTGTTCAAAAGCAAGTTCTCATCCCCCATCACTACTTGGTACTGTCCCCTCATTTCCCACTCTTTTTTAAAAAATTAAGAACTGGAATAATACCTTCAAACAAAGATTGGCATCCAAAATAGTGTAAGGGCAACAGACAATTAAAATATAGCAATAAGCAATACAATAAAATTGAGAGATATAAAACCGTACATGTTGCAAACTCATAGGTTAAAATGCCTGGGAAAATAAAATAAAAATCCAGTGCCAAAAGAAATGCAGCATCAGCACCAGGAGTGTCTCTGTCTAGCAGATTTTCCACATTTGGAGTTCCACCACTGAGAAGATGCTCCCCTTACTATAGATATATTGTAATGCTCCTATAGACAGAGTACGGAAATGGATCTCCTCTATGATAACACATGGACAACGTGATATGGAAGAAGCATTTCTTCAGATATTTTATACCAAACCATTGAGGTTCCACATGTCCACATCAACAGTCTGAAACAGGCATATAAACAAAGAGGAAGACGATGTAATTCTTTCAGAATCAGTCTAACATGGCTACAAATAGATAAACTTTTCAGAATCCCAATAGCAAAATTTTGAATGATGTGCATCACTCGAACTGTTTAAAAGGACAGCCCCAAGTATAAAGCACTGAAGTAATCAAACCAGAAGATGACCAGATTTGGATCACACTAATTAGGCCATGTGTATTTAGGAAAGACTACAGCTGATGAACCTCCAAACACAGTCAAAACTGGTCTAAGACACCAAAGTGACTTGAGTCTCAGGTGGTACTGTTGGATCAAAGAGCGTGAATTGAAACACCTGCACTCACCTACAGTTAATGGACATATTTCCCAGACCCCAAAGCTATAAATCCAAAATGCCTCTGTTTGGTTTCACCAGCCATGACTGAATCTATTTAGTAGTTCAGCGCTTTCACAGCTTCATGTGATTGGCAAAGTAAGGCAAAATAGAGCCAGGTGTCATCTATATACTCATGTCCACAGATTCTTGGATGTCCTAATTGGTGGCTTGATAAAAGATGTTAAAAGTGGTAGTACTGGTCATGTGGGCAAAAACTCTGTGCAACTCCACAACTTTCAGATAATCTCTAGTTTATATATTATTTAGTTTGACCTGGGGTCAAACAGAAACTTCCCAGTACTACTTTCTGAAACCAACCATTTCCCAATAGTATTGCAGTGTTAAAGCAACCATGGGAGAAGCCAGAACTTCTTGCTCCAGAGACAGGTGTATTTTCAACAAACACTTCCCCTTAATCAGAGGACCTGGATCCTAAAGAACATGATGAAAAATAAGAAATGAAAAATGCAAACCCTCTCTTTGCACCATTTAGCATTATTTCAATTCAAACTGGATAAGAAAAACAAGTAAATTCTACCAAAGGCTGCATCAGCACTGCAGAATTAATGCAGTTTGACACCACTTTAATTGCCATGGCTCAATGCTATGTAATCCTGGGATTTGTAGCTTGATGTGGCACCAGAGCTCTCTGACAGAGAAGGCTAAATATCTCACAAAACTACAAATCCCAGAGTTCTATAGCATTGAGTCATGGAAGTTCAAGTGGTATCAAACTGCATTATTTCTGCAGTGCTGATGCAGCCAGTGAGACAATTAGCAAATAGCACATGCAAGCTGGTCCAGGTTTTAATCCAAACTTTAATGCCCCAAGATATTCAACACCTTGGATAGCTCCTTTAAAGTTTAGACAAAAATCCAGAGTGGATTCTCACCCACATTGACATGGGAACCACTAGTCACAACTGCTTGGAGTGCGTGAGAGAAAACATTTGCAGAGAGCATACAATGCCTTCGAAGACTTGATAGAGGCCTGCTGGGTAGCTCCCCCTTTCAGGGCACACAAGTGGAGTGTAAAGTCAATGGGATTACATTCTCCTAATTATTTTCTGCTCGAGGTTTACATCACAGGCACAGAATGAGATCAGCCGGGACTTGCCTCTCAAACAAATCACTCAGACTTAATCATTGCTCACATAAACAACAACAGCACAGAGGGAGGGAGGGGGCTGAGAGCTGCAAAAAGACAGAGGAGTGCTTCTTCAATCACAGTGGCAAGGAACAAAAACCTGGAGGGGAAAAAAGCTGTTGGACTGCCACCAAATCTTCCTCACTAGAGACAGGAGCCCATCTGCTGAGCTCGGCAACTTAGCTTTAACTACCATTCAGCTCGCGTCTCTGCAGAGATCAGTCTGTAGTGCTGGCAGATGGACCCCTGTTTCCCTGAGTCTCTGTGTTATTTGCTTAATAAATTTAATTAATATCCATACTGCATTGGATTGCTCCCAGAAAAAAGGGGCTTGCAGTTCTCTCTTCCTCTGATAACGACATGATGAGTGATTTTCCGGGGGGGGGGTACATTACAGGGCCCCTCAGGCCACCAAAAAATTAAAATTGCCATGGGCCTGTATTACTTTGACCATCTTTCTGTTTTATTTTGTTTTGCCTTTATGCTAATTCTGTTCTTGGAGGTTTATTTTGACTTCCTGGGCATGTATTATTTGTGTGTGTGTATGTGTTAGGAGAGGAGAGTCAATATGTATCTTGTTTCATATCAGTTACAGTGTTAGCTAGGATAAAAAAAGCATTGGATAGACTTGCACTTCTGACCACTTGATCCTTTTGGCAACAGAAAAAATAAATAAATTGACAAATAAAATGTCCTTCCAGACAAATAGCACATTTTCATACATGTATCACTAACCAAAACACCAACAGGCAGTTATGATTGTACTGGGCTTGTTCTAATGTTTAATAAGTAAGTGTGTGCAGTTTAAAATACTAATACAGATAATCTAGTGCCTATGTCTAAGCACCATAAAATACCAAAGGTGACCAAGGTCACTGTTTAAATCTCATTTTAAAAGAATTAAGCTGGTTACACTGTGAACCCAAAAAGGCTTACATATGATTTCAGTGGGGATACAGGAATTCAAATATTCTTGAGATCAAAACCCCAAAACAAGGTATAGCCAGGAACATCTGGATTTATCTGGCATACTGAGAGAAAATCTGTTATTTAAAATCACTGATGCTGCATTGCACACTTATCTCAGAGTTTCACTGAACACAGCAGGACTTACTTCTGAGTAAACATTCACATGAATGCACAGTTTAATTGTTAACTATAATTGAAGGATCATTTGGGATGATTTTTGGATGATGTGCTTTACACCATTTCATTTTTCTCAGAAAAAATGGCTTTTACTACATACACATTACACACTGTACCAGATTGTGTGAGACAACATAAGAAATGACTTGGATAGTAAACATTAATATTTTTACATTTGAACAGAGCTATTTAAGTTTTGAAAGATCTACTTTCCTGGGAGATAGAATTACTTAGATAGAATATGTCTTGCTGGTTCATGTAACAGATTAAGCTGGGCTCAGATTCAAAGAATTTGATTGCATTTTCCTTTCTAAAAATCCCAATAAACTAATCATGATGTCTATCTAAAATCTAAATTATGACCATAGGCTTGTCTGAATATGCATCACTGACTTCTTTATGCAAAGGATTTGGTTCTACTTAGGAGAGAACAAAACTTGGAAAATTTACTTTTGGGGATTTCTTTGAAGTTTAATTTTTTTTTCAAATCCCTGGGCTGTAATTAAGGGCATCTGAAGGTTCAAACTGGTGTTAAAAGACTGCTGAAGTAGTCCTAGGGACATGTAGACAAGAGGAATCAATGTTTTAGTGGGAGCTCTTACAACATATACAACGATACAACTGAAAAATAAGGAAAAGTAGAATTTGCATTGTAAGGGCCAACAAGAGAGGGCATAGCCTTTACGCATCCCTATAGAAGAGAGAAATTTGGCAAATGCAGCTTGTCATGACAAGACATGAGAAAGTTTCCCTTCTTGAACATCAGTCTTTCTAATATTTCCCACTGGCATGGCTTATATCAGAAGAGTAACTATATAGTTTTAGTTCTTTTTTGTGTTTGTTCTTTTACCTCTGAGTTTCCCCTACTTGCTCATGGGCCAGTCATACATTTTGAATACACTTTAGCACAGAATTTAGTGCTTAAAATCACTAATTTGAGTAAGTTAAGTAATGTTATAGTGGAATCAGGTCTCACAGGGTCAAAGCTCCAGAGTGCTTTAATGAGGAAGGTTAATAACATCTGCTCTACACCAAACCAATCTTTCTCCTCTGAGCGTAGCTGTAATTCCCACAGTTGCTGGTGCACATGTAAGGATTATGAATAATCCCTATTGTAAGACTGGGATGGCTTCATTTTGAATGGGAGTTCAGAAACATTAGTTTAATATTCCTTGTGGTGAAAATGGCTAGTGATGATTTATTGTTATAGCTCAACACAACAGAAGATCTCAGGTGGGGGTGGGGGTTCTGGAACCACTGCTGTGCTTAAATGGTCCTAAATCTATCAATAATTGGGTTCTAGCTGAAGTTCTCAGCTCCCTGGTCTTGGCTTCAGTTGAATGATTGAGGAATAAGTATTTTGAACACAACGATCAGTCCTGCTGCATGGACATAGCTAGAAACTGTAGGCTGCAAAATTAAAATTAAAACACACTCAAGCCCCAATTGAAATTGATGTAATGCAATACTGGTTGCTGATTTTCATATTAGTGGAGTGGTGAATTTGTTCTGGGTTTTAGTTTGAACTTTAAAGGCATGATCCAAAGTGTTGAACTCTTTCTCCTTCAAATAAAGATCAGGTGTAAATGTCTTATATGGACCTGAGCTCTAACAATGACACAGGCTGAGTGTGGCTGTTCATCCCAGCTAAGGACCAGAACATGGGTGAGATCTTTTTATGCCTCAACGAAAACTTATGCTACAATGTCTTTTGCTCAGTTAGGTGGGTTGCAGACTGCCAGAAATAGTGCAAATTGAGTCCACTTTTAGGGTTAGGGTTAGTGCTAGGGAATCATGGGAATTGTTTTTTTTCTGAGACATTGAGCCTTCTCTGTCAGAGAGCTCTGGTGCCACAATAAAGTACAGTTCCCATGATACCCTAACCCCAACCCTAAAAGTGGATTCAATTTGCACTTTTTCTGGCAGTCTGCAATCCCCCTTAGTTTCAAAGGTGCTACAAGGTCCTTTTGCATACTTAAACTTTGCATACTGTTGATTTGTGCATTGTAGAGGACTATTTTTATCTGCTAAAATTGGCAGTTTTTAACATTAATTTTGAATTGTGTATTGTGGTGTAGTGGGTTGAGTGTTGGACTACAACTCTGGGGACCATGGTTCAGTTCCCAGCTCAGCTATGAAACCCACTGGGTAATCTTGGCTAAATCACATGGTCTCAGCCTCAAGGGAAGGCAATGGCAAACCTGTTAGAAATCAACAAAACCTCCTCTGAATAAATCTTGCCAAGAAAACCCCATGATAGGTTTACTTTGGGTTGCCATAAGTCGTAACGGAGATGAACATTAGATCTGGACTTTGTGTGTGCACATATGCCTGTGTGGCTGTGGGGGAGAGAGGTCATATTGACTGAGGTCCAATGTGCAGGGCTGGCAGAGTTCATATCTCTGCCAGCATACATACACTGCTGTCTAGGAATGGAGGCTGCTCCCTCCATCTCACTTCCTCCCCAGAAGGAAGACTAACAGCAGCCAAGGAGTTTGTGGACATAGCTTCACCATCTCAGCAACTGATCGGCTGTGGAAGTGCACCTAGGCATGTCGTGATTGTCCTCAGGCATCCAGGAGTAGCCTCTGTCCTCAGCATGATTCTTCTTCTTTTCTGGATGCATAATGGTAGCCCAAAAGAAAGTGCACCCCCCATGGTAGATTGATGGTCAAGAGGATGGATCTGTGTTTACAAGCACCCCCAAGACTGTTGCACACCAGGGCTATGGGGCACTGAACAAGGTGGTACAGTGAACCTCCTTCTGCTACATCCAGAGAATAACACATAGACTATCTGCATGTGTTACCAACAGGATTATAGGAAAAGTCTCCCAGCACAAACATTAAATAACACAGCAGTCCTGTCATGTTTTCCCAGATGTAGGCCCCATTGTTTTCAAAGGGGGCTAGTCCTAGGTCAATTACAGTGCAATGTATTAGAGGCATAACAGGCAGCCAGAAACATTACAGGCATCCAGGTAAAAATGTGTTTATTATGAGGTTTTTGTCAAATGTGAATCTGTTCAAAACAATACAAATCACACGAACTTTAGAAATAAGCATATATACAAGGCATACAAGTCAAACAAACATTGCTGAGTTGCAGAACCAAGCTCTTCCAACCTAGAGAGGCAGAAACCACCAGCCTGTTTTTATCAAAGGCCATTATTACCTGCATACAAAGATGTATAATATATTTAGAAACAATACTATATGCTACATCTTTTGAGTTTATTTACAGGATACACATTTAATACAATAATGTATGCAATAATGTAGCATTTTAATAATAATAATAATAATAATAATAATAATAATAATAATAATAATTTGTACCCTGCCCCTCTGCATAGCAATCGGACAGCTTTTGTGGTTTTGCTTTCTAAAGCTCTCTTGTGCTCTCTTGTGAGTGTTAAAGCTTTGGCAAAATGGATGAACAGAAATTCCCCCTGTCACTTGTGCTCCCTCTGCAGTCACAATGGGCAGCTGCCATCCCATGAGATCCCTGAGGACACAACGAGGTGACTAGCCATGTTATCGACCCTGGGTGCCTTATTCTGACCTCAGAATGACTTGCACTCACAGTAGTGGAACCAGGCATCTTACAAGGACTTCATGGGAAGGCAGCCGCCCTTCATCGCTGGGGACAGAGGTGAAAACCCAGAGCAAAAAGTAAGGTTTTAAAATTTGGATTAAGGAGAGGAAAGGCCAAATTGGGTGCAGATGTCATGAAAACAATCCATGTCCCCTTTGGGATTTTGGCCCTGCATCATGTAAATAGGACACCGTGAGCCCAGGGGAATTTGCAGTAGACAAGCTGTGGTTACAAATCTGCAACTGCAATACTGAATATGAGCTTGTATTAACTATAATGGTAACAAACTTGGGGATCGTATAATAGTAACTGCCTTGCAACTGTAGTGATAGCTAATTACCCTTTAAAAGTAATTTTTACGAGATGTTTTGATTGGCCTGTTAATATTTTAAATGCCTGATTATTTTGATTTTAACTTGTGATTGCTAGTCAATTATATGGAAGTTACTATATTTTTATGTGAACTTTTTCTGATGTTATGATCCACACTGGTGATAATTTACCATGAAAAAGAAGCATTTGAATAAGTTAATGACAACATCATCAATGACAATAAAATTAAACATTCTCCTGAAAGCTCAGGGTATAACAAGAATGAAAAGGAGAAATGTGCAAAGTAGTAGATTTTGAGAATCCCAACATTAATAATAATAATAATAATAATAATAATAATAATAATTTTTATTTGCTACCCCGCCCCTCTGAGCACAATCAGGGTGGCTTACATCATAAAATCATTACACAGCGATTAAGAACAATTTCCTCTCACTCCCCCCCTTAAAAAATTGTTAAACCAATTACAAATTAAAATAAAATATAAAAGAGGTAGATTCCTCCATATAAAACCACAAAGCAATACATAAGGAGGAAAAAAAAAAGGGAAGTGTTGGCGGGTATATAATTACTGGCTCATAAGAGAACCTGGTCACAGAAGGGAAGCATCTCGGAGGGAGATTCTGGAGCCAGAGCTGGTAAATTAATCCGGGAAGGCCTGCCAGAAGAGATCCGTCTTGACAGCTTTCTTGAAGCTGTCAAGTGATGACAATTGGCGGATCTCCTCCGGCAGGCCATTCCACAGTTTGGGGGCAACTATCGAAAATGCCCTCTGGGAGGTCGTCACCAGCCTCGTTTTTTGAGGCTGTAACAAATTCCTCCCAGAGGACCGGAGGGTGCGGGGGGGATTATACAGGAGGAGGCGGTCCTTAAGATAGCCTGGACCCAAGCCATTTAGGGCTTTAAAGGTAATAACCAACACCTTGTACTGGGTTCAGAGACTAATAGGCAGCCAATGGAGGGACCTTAGTACTGGGGTAATATGGTCCCCCCTAGATGTTCCAGATATTAATCTGGCTGCCATATTTTGAACCAATTGCAGTTTCCGAACCAAGTACGAGGGTAGCCCCATGTAGAGCGCATTACAGAAGTCGAGGCGTGAGGTTACTAACGCGTGAACAACAGTCTCAAGATCTCCTACTTCCAGAAAAGGGCGCAGCTGGCGTATCAGCCAAAGCTGATAACAGGCGCTCCTGACCGTCGCATTAACCTGATTTACCATCAGGAGCGACGAATCAATACACTGAGGAGGAAGCTGAGAAGAGGAGTGGTGGGTGTGTGTGTTTGTTTGCCTGCCCTCCTCCCCCAGTGCAACACCTGGCCTCAGAGGGAACCTTCAAAAGGGGCTCCCCTCCTCTGCCCGACCACCAGCTACACTGAGGAGGAGGCTGAGAAGAGGAGTGGCGTGTGTGTGTGTTTGTTTGCCTGCATTCCTCCCCCAGTGCAACACCTGGCCTCAGAGGGAACCTTCAAAAGGGGCTCCCCTCCTCTGCCCGACCACCAGCTACACTGAGGAGGAGGCTGAGAAGAGGAGTGGCGGGTGTGTGTGTTTGTTTGCCTGCCTTCCTCCCCCAGTGCAACACCTGGCCTCAGAGGGAACCTTCAAAAGGGGCTCCCCTCCTCTGCTTGACTACCAGCTACACCGAGGAGGAGGCTGAGAAGAGAAGTGGCGGGTGTGTGTGTTTGTTTGCCTGCCCTCCTCCCCCAGTGCAACACCTGGCCTCAGAGGGAACCTTCAAAAGGGGCTCCCCTCCTCTGCTTGACTACCAGCTACACCGAGGAGGAGGCTGAGAAGAGGAGTGGTGTGTGTGTGTGTTTGTTTGCCTGCCTTCCTCCCCCAGTGCAACACCTGGCCTCAGAGGGAACCTTCAAAAGGGGCTCCCCTCCTCTGCTTGACTACCAGCTACACCGAGGAGGAGGCTGAGAAGAGAAGTGGCGGGTGTGTGTGTTTGTTTGCCTGCCCTCCTCCCCCAGTGCAACACCTGGCCTCAGAGGGAACCTTCAAAAGGGGCTCCCCTCCTCTGCCCGACTACCAGCTACACCGAGGAGGAGGCTGAGAAGAGGATTGGTGTGTGTGTGTGTTTGTTTGCCTGCCTTCCTCCCCCAGTGCAACACCTGGCCTCAGAGGGAACCTTCAAAAGGGGCTCCCCTCCTCTGCCCGACCACCAGCTACACTGAGGAGGAGGCTGAGGAGTGGTGTGTGTGTGTGTTTGTTTGCCTGCCTTCCTCCCCCAGTGCAACACCTGGCCTCAGAGGGAACCTTCAAAAGGGGCTCCCCTCCTCTGCCCGACTACCAGCTACACCGAGGAGGAGGCTGAGAAGAGGAGTGGCGTGTGTGTGTGTTTGTTTGCCTGCCCTCCTCCCCCAGTGCAACACCTGGCCTCAGAGGGAACCTTCAAAAGGCGCCCCCAGCATTCCCCAGCCCAACCACTGGCTACACTAGTGCAGCGGCGATGGTGAGGGCAGGCGTGGCAAGAAAGCCAAGCCTAGGACATCATCTCCCTCCTCACCACCACCATGGAAGGGTGTGTGCCCTATCCAGCTTTGATTCCATCCCCTTTGTGGCGGTGGTGGAAGAGAACATCCCTGGAGGCTATTTAGCCCATCCCTCCACCCATTTACCATCTGCAGTGGCAGCGGTGGAAGAAGACCTCTTTGGAGACTATTTAGCCCATCCCCCAGCCATTTACCATCTGTAGTGGTTGTGGTGGAAGAGGGTCCCTCCAGAAGCTATCTAGCCCACCCCTTCACCCAGAGCAGCTGCGGCAATGCAATCATGTAATCATGTTTTTTATATTGTATACTGTATATTTTATATTGTATATTTCTAATAATTGTCTTTAATTTGTTTGGTTTGATTTGTTTTTGGGGGGTGAGTGGGGGTGGGAATGAGGGATGGGATCTGATTTGATGTGACTTGTTTTGATATTTTGAATACTGTACGCTGCCCCGATTGCTTGACAGAGGGACGGGATATAAATAAAATTTATTATTATTATTATTATTATTATTATTATTATTATTATTATTATCAAGGAGCACCACTAGACTGCGAACACAGTCACTGGAGGAGAGTGTGACCCCATCCAGGACTGGAGGTTGCAACCCAATTCTTGGTTTCGGGGCCTGTACCGTGAGCACCTCTGTCTTGTCTGGATTCAGTTTCAATCTGTTTTTCCTCATCCAGCCCATTACCGCCTGAAGACATGCATTGAGAGAAGAGATGCCATTGGAATTCGAGGCCGGCGAACGAGACACGGAGAAATAGATTTGGGTGTCATCAGCGTACTGATAACACCCAGCACCATAACTCCGTATAATCTCACCCAGCAGCTTCATATAGATGTTAAACAACATCGGGGACAAAATAGCTCCCTGAGGGACCCCACAAGTGAGCTCCCTTTTACTGGAGCTACAGTCCCCAAGCAGCACCCTCTGGGACCGACCTGAGAGGAAGGACCGGAGCCACTGCAAAGCAGTGCCCCTGATACCTAACTCCCTCAGGCGGTCCATGAGGATGCCGTGATCTATCGTGTCAAAAGCCGCTGAGAGGTCTAAGAGCACCAACAGGGTCACACTACCCCTGTCGCTCAGATGCAGATCGTCGGTCAAGGCAACCATGACAGTCTCAATCCCAAAGCCTGTCCTAAAGCCGGTTTGAAATGGGTCTAGATAATCGGTTTCATCCAAGACGGCCTGGAGCTGAAGAGCAACAGCTCTCTCGATCACCTTGCTCAAAAATGGCAGCAATGAAACAGGCCTATAGTTCTTCATATCCAGGGGGTCCAGGGAAGGCTTTTTTAGAAGTGGCCTAACTGCCGCTTCCTTTAAACATGATGGAACATGTCCTTCCCTGAAGGACACATTGATGATATCCGTGAGGAATCTCACCAATGCATCCCCCCCTTGGACGGCCAGCCATGATGGGCAAGGGTCGAGAGGGCAAGTTGTCTTCCTCACCTTACCAAGCAGCTTGTCCACGTCCTCGGTACTCACAGATTGCCACTGATCCAGTATAACTACATTGGTGGAGTTGGTGGACACCTCGCCTATAGACTCTGAACCAATGGTAGCGTCTAGGTCGGCTCTGATCTGAGAGATTTTATCTGCAAAGAAGTTGTTAAACGTGTCACAGCAGGCCATTGTCGGGTTAAGCAAGGGATTTGGCGCAGGGGATACCTGCGTCATCTCCCTCACCACCTTAAACAGCTCTGCCAGACGGGACTCTGCAGATGCAATACGTGCAGAGGAGAAAGCTCTCTGCGCTGCACGTATTGCCTCCCGATAGGACCAAATAAAGTTCCTATGGCGAGTTCTGTCTGATCGGAGCCAAGTTTTCCGCCACGTGCGCTCTAGTCATTGTCCAAATCGCTTCATTTTCCTAAGCTCAGAGGTGTACCACGGCTTATGGTTCAAAGCGAAATGGCAAGGCTTGGGAGCGATCGTGTCTATGGCCCTGGTAAGATCGCTATTCCATGTATTAACCAGGGCTTCGACAGGATCACCGGCATTTCCAACCATTAAACCCTCTAAGGCTTTCTGGAATCCAATTGGCTCCATTAGCCTTCGAGGGCGGACCATTTGAATAGGTCCGCCACCCCCGGGGGGGGCAGATCTTGGCTCTGACTTTCATCTTGACCAGGAAATGATCCGTCCATGACAATGCAGAGGTGCTAACCATCTCCGCCCACGGATATGCCTGTTCGGTACAGAACACCGCATCAAGTGTATGACCTGCACAATGTGTGGGCCCGTTGACCAATTGGGATAGGCCCATGTTTGTCATGGTATCCATGAACTCCCAAGCCGCACCTGTTAAGCTGGTTTCGAGTGGAATGTTGAAGTCCCTCAGAACAAGAAGCCTGGGAGTCTCCAACAACAGCTCAGAGACCAGCTGCGTCAGCTCGGACAGGGAGTCTGCTAGACAACGGGGTGGCCGGTAGACTAGCAGAATCCCTAAACTGTCCCTGGCCTTCAGGCTAAGGTACACACACTCGATGAGGGTCGTGTGTCGAATTAAATGCTGTTTAACAGTGAAACAGGCTGCCTCAGGAGCTAATGAGCTCTTCTTTGCTAGTTAGTTAAGAAAAGTGTGGATGGCCATCATTCAGCAGGATGCTGAAATAGCATCCTGCATTGTAACTGCATTGAATTGGGCAGTGGACTAGATGACCTCTAAGATCTTTCCAGCTCACATAATTATTAATTAATCTGTTCAGGATAGGCCTTAGGGGTGAGTGAGTTGGGTGCTCACCTTAAGTGCCAAGTCAAAAAAGTTGTCAGACTGAGTTTGGTGCATATGTTCCTTATCTATTTGGTTGTCATAGTCACATAATGGAACTCTCTATTTTAATGGCTTTCCCAGAAGAGGGAAAAGAACAAAGTGTCGATATTTGTTTCCCCATCAGAAAACCATACTCTGCAGATTTTTCTGTGAGGGGGTGTAAAGGAGTGAGGAAGGGAGGAGGAGATGTCCATCAAAAGATCACATTGTGAAGAGAAAACAGGCTATATATACACATCTCTACCAATGCAGTGCTCTTTGTTGAACAATTCCCTTACCTTTTGACCATAAATCTGTCAAAACTGCCTACTACACTTCAGACTCATGCAGTTTCCTTTCTTTTTTTTTTAATACTGTGAATACATCCACATGGATAGATGGTAGCAGGTGTATATCATATCTGAACAAATGATGGACACAAATTGCTTTAGGCATGGCTAGCATATGCTAATTTCCCATTGTTTCTTTTTCTGAGGGAAGGATCCCACCTGGAGCCCATATCTTTATGATGTTTATTTTAAGTGCAAGGGAACAAGATGAAATGTTGTTTTCAAGTGAGAGAGTTATAGTTGCCATATGACACACTGGAATGCATGTTAGCACAGCATCCTCAGGCATGCCTTGCAATGCCTTCTTGTGTGCCTTCAAGGCCTTCCCAACATATGGTGACCCTAAGGTGACTCTATCATGGGGTTTTCTTGGCAAGATTTGTTTTGAGAGGGTTTGCCATTGCCTTCATCTGAGGCTGAGAGAGTGTGACTTGCCCAAGGTCACTCAGTACATTTCCATGCCTGAATGGGGATTTGAACTCCTGTCTCTAGTTCAAAACTCAAACTACCACATCACATGGGCATGTCTACTCAGAAATCAATCCCAAAGAATTCAATGAAGCTTCCTTCCAGGCATGTGTTATAGTACTTCAGACACACAAACCCATTTGCAGTTCAGCCATTGATGCACTTCCTACAATGAGTCCATGTTCATTTTTATGTTGTTGGGCCTTTGCTCTATTGAATGTTCAGTGCAAAGTTTATGGCTGGTTTGTGCATTGGTTTTGTCAGTTTTTGTCATATAACCAGGTAGATAGTTAAAATGAACAACCCTGTAAGGAGATTATTGCATAAACATAAAAACTCAACTTACCTCTCACAAATTCAAATAAAATTAGGGCTGCACCCAGGTCCTATCACATGGCTTTTGTTGCCAAATCTGCCATCTGAATGCAGCCCGAGTGCAGCCTGGCTCACTTAACTCACTTCATGGTCATTTTTCAAAAGTCGGAAGCTTCCGACTTTTGAAAAATGGCTCCAAATGTGATAGGACCTGGATGCAGCCCGAATTTTACTTGAATTCAGGAGAGATAAGTCACGTTGTTATACTTGTGTGATAATCTCCTAAAATACAATCTATTAGAGGGATGTTGTATTGCTTATATTAGGGATGAGGAAACTGTGACCTGCCAAACTACAACATCAAGAATACCTGACCATTGGTTTTGTGGCCCACTGGAGGCCATCATCTTCTAAAGGGACAGAAGTTATGCAACAGAAGTTATGCAACAGCCAGTAAGTTTTTAAAACAACAACAACAACATCCTCTGGTGGTATCAATAGTACAAAAGCTATAACACCACTGGATGCCATCCGATGATTCACTGCTCATATATATGTTTACAGGAATGTCAATTCATTTCTGGCAACACAAGTTGCTACTGAAAAATGGCTCCCAGACAACATGCCTGTCTCTTAGTACTGATGAACCTGATGTTCCTCAAGAAGGAGTTAGTAGAGCCATAACAGTTTCACTGAGAAAGAAAATGGAGAGTTTTAAAAAAGTCAACCAGTGGCTTCATGAAAAGTTTAGTGATAACAGGATTTATTTCTTTTTTAATCACTGGTAAGTGATGAAAGGAAAGGCAAGCCACCAAGTGCAAGTACTGTAGCCTAGACTGGTAGGAACAGTGTCAGGAAATATCAACCTGGAAAAGCCCAGATATTGGTGTTGAGTTGGGGGATACTAAGAATAACAACAAAAAGAATGTTTTAGTTATGTCTGAGTCAGACATGATTCCAAGGATTCTTGTTAGAAGTAAAATGTACCCAGTGTGCTATTGTTCTTGTGTGCCTTTTCTTGGCAAGATTTGTTCAGAGGGGTTTGCTTATGATTGAAAGAATGTGACTTGAACAAGGTCACCCAGTGGGTTTTCAGTGCACTACACTGTTCAAAAAGCCCCTTAATAGCTCCCAGAAAAACTTGCACTTAATATAGCATCTTGTTAATTAAAACTTGCCCTTAAAATTTTATTTACATAACTCATCATGAAATTATAGATCTGTAGCATGGGGTGGATTCCAATGGGTCATTTACTTCAACCCTCTTGTTGTTGTGTGCCTTCCAAGTCATTTGCAATTTATGGCAACCCTAAGGTAAACCTATCACAGAGTTTTCTTGGCAAGTTTCTTCAGAGGGGGGTTGCCTTTGCCATCATCTGAGGCTGTGAGACTTGCCCAAGGTTATCCAGTGGGTTTCCAAGGCTGAGTTGGGTTTTGAAGCCTAGTCTCCAGACTCATAGTCCAACACTCAAACCATTACACCATACTAGTTGTTGGTAGACAACCCTCTACCAGTGTAAAAATCCAGAAATAAAGCACCCCTGATGTGTGGTCTCTGCTCATAAACCTCCAGCAAAGGAGAGTCAATCTCTTTATGAAGTAGTTTATTCCACTGCTGAACAGTTCTTATCATCAGGAAATTCTTTCTAATGTTCAGTGGTAATTTCCTTTCTTATAATTTGAATCAATTTGTTTGAGTCCTATCTTCTGAAAAAAACAAGCCATATTCCACATGACAGCCCTTTGGGTATTTAAAGAGGGCTGTCACATCATCTCTCAATCTTTTCTTCTCCAAGTTAAACATACCCAACTCCCTCAACTTGGTCACTTACCCCAGGATATGTTCCAACTGGTTAATGTCTTTCCTAAACTGTGGTGCCTAGAACTAGACACAGTATTCTGGATGAGTTCAGATGGAAACAGAATGAAGGAACACTAGACCCACTATACTGGGAATGGAACGTAGGCTAATTGCACTAGGAAGTGAATACTAGGCCTGAACTTGTTCCATTTAGTTTTTGGACTAGAATCCCCAGCCAGCATGGTTACAGCTGGAAGCACTAGGCCCACTGCTATAAGAAGAAAAAGTAGACCTACTAAACCACTGTACACTAAGTAAGGTGAAAACGTAACGAGTGACAAAGAAAAGGTGTTAGTGTTCAGCAGCAATCTTGTCTCTGTGTTATCCCAAAAGAAGAAAAAAGTAACAAAATCTTGTACAAGGAGCAAAAATGCTGAGGGGTCATGACTAAAGAGCCTAGGATGAATTAATTTCTTCAGAATCTGATGATCTCAACCCAAGAGATCTAAAATTATTTGCTGACATACTCTCAGAAGGCCTATCATATCTGAGAAATTGCAGCAAATGGGTTATGTGGCACAGAAATGGAAAAAGGCAAATGTACCAGTCTTCAAAAAGGAGGCAAATGAGGATCAGGGAAGATATCTGAAAAGGTGATAAAAGAGTCAGTATCTAAATGGTGGTTAAATTCACTGTGATCTCTTCCACAGACCATCTAATTCCAGATAGGACAAATGGATGGAAGATTTCCTGGGGTGGGAGAAGAAGCTGGCAGTCTCCCAATTGTGGGAATGTAGGAAGTACAGCTGGGTTCCTCTTTTGTAGTTCACAACATAGAAAAGAGTACAAAATCAACTTCACATTTGACAGTTCGCTTTTTGGCCTTGCTGCTTAATAAGAATAAGTACAGATCATTAGACTACAATAAAACTTTTAAATGGACAGGCAGAAAGATATAAACAGTTTGTGTGTGTTACTTTGAACTCCTTGGTTAGACATGTATATAACTTTAAAACCAATCCCATATCTAAAACTTGCCAATTACAGTAAATTCAAGGAAGTTATACTCAGAAGGTCTCAGGAGTTGGTCTTGTGTACATACATTCCTTGTTTGGACTACTAGAAATGTTGGAGGAAACAACTACCGTATGCATATACTGAAGTAAATCATAAACATTAACAGAGATTTTGCACAATAGATTGTTATGAGTGTGACTGAATGCAAAACTCTCAGATTTATTTTACTCACTAACATACTGGGGCTCTCTTAGCTCAGGAATCCTTTAGATATCAGATTGTTTAATAACATACATAGCAGAATGCCTAAAAGGAAAATAGCAACTGCCTAAGAACATGATGTTTTGCCAGAGAATATCTAGGACTTCATATGGGCACATATTAATGCTAGAAAGTGTTAAACAAAGGCATTACTAGAATCATACTATCAACAAAAAGACTTTATTATGGCAAATTTCCCTCACTCAGGGCAAATGCTTGTATACTTTAACATCATAGCGTCAAATATGTCTGGGAACAAATCTAAGCAATGTATCTGCACTGCAGCCCCAGAATGCTTTATAATGGTGAGAATTTCCTAACCTCTCTTCCAGACTCCAGCTTTGCACCTCAAGTGGAAAGAACTGCATGCTGCTCCCATCATTTTGACATCTGTAAGGGGTTAAGTCATTCTTGAACAGTTTATCACCCATCAATTGTAATTAAATATGTTTATATTAAATTATGTGATGTAATTAATGTAAAATCTTTTAGCCTGTGCTGTTGTTAAAACCAGATGCTGAAGCATCAACAGTATTTCAACATGACTGTGCTGCCTTGCCAGCTGTCTAACTGTAATTACTTTAATCTCAGCTTGTTATCTAATTATCACCTTTGTAAAGGGAAAAGTACTCTCTAATGCGTACTGATTGTTTCAGATGATAGCGAAGAGCATGAAACAGCTGTCAGATATCTTAGGCCTGTTTATTTAGATTTTTTTTAAAAAAAATCTTATCATGAAACTTGGTTTGCTTTGAAACGTCCTGACAGACAGCAGGACAGATACAAATCTCAATATATAGAGCTTTCCTCACCTCATTTGCCTTTTGGATAGGAAATGCAAATTAGATATCACTGCAAACCTTCTAGATCTATACAAGTCTTGCATATATCAAGGGACTCTACACCTAAGCACAGTATATTCTTCCCCCCTTGATTGGCGTGGTGGAGAAAGCTATGGAAAAACTGAATAAATGACTAAATAAAGAAATGAGATGAACAACTGATACAGTGGTCCCTTGGTATCCACTAGGATTTGGTTCCAGGACTCCCTGTGGATATTGAAATTCATGGATGCTCAAGTCCTATTACATACAGTGGGGTACATACAGTGGGGGGGGGGGGGCATGGATACCAAAATCTGTGGGACTTCAAGTCCCATTGTCCCCAATGGTGGCATATGCACGCAGCTGCCCTGCCAATAGGGACAGCCGCCATTGTTCCTAATGGCAGTGTGTGCACATGGCTGTGCTGCCATGAAGGACTTACCTGAAGTCCCATTTTCTCTAATGGTGGCACAGCCACATGTACGCGCCACCATTAGTGCCAGTGTGGGCTTGCCATCTGCAGATAATGATGCCCCACTGTACACGACTTAAAACTGCCTGTAGGATATAGTACTATGTTGAACTGTCAGCAGATGGCATACATCAGGCTCCTTGGAAATAAGACAGCTCTGCAAGAGTAGGATTCTCCTCAAGAGAAGGAAGCCTTGTGGTTTGGTCCAAATACTTGCAGCTGGCTTGGGGTGTGACTAGAATCAAGCTACTTAAACTTGGTCTCCCAGTTCCTGGCCTTTCCTTTATTGGTTTCTCCACTGTAAAAACAGTACTGGTCTTAATGCTGTGTAACCTAGATGTTTGATGAACCTTGCCTGTTACATGGTTCTGACAGATTGTAGGTACAAAGGTTGCTGCTCTAGATGGTGGCTGGAGGCCATTTACCTGTGAGTTCTGTTAGACCTAGCCCCTGGTGTTCTGTCTGGCCCATTCCTAGCTGGCCAAGATAATGCTGATAAAGCTGAGTAAGGGAAAAGTTTTAAATGGTTCAAATAGCATCCCAAACTTAGTGGAATTCCAGTACCTGGGAAAGTTTTACCTGTTGAATGTCTGAAGCTGTTAAATGTACAGGAGTTCTATGAGGAAATGTGCTAAAGAAAAGGGCTGATTGGAGCATACAGAACACCTAGAGTTATTGCTTGTGTGCTCCTGCATTATATTCAAAGGAGACTGTGAATCTATGATAATACCTAATGAGCAAAGAATTTGTCTAATATGGGTTGAGTCTTTCTTATCTGGAATTCTAAAATCAGAAATATTCAAAAATTTTTTTTCACGGGTGGCTGAGATAAGGACACCTTTGCTTTCTGATGGTTCAGTGTACACACATTTTGTTAATGCAGAAAATTGTTAAAATACTGTATAAAATTACCTTCAGCTACATATATAACGTGTATGTGAAGCATATATAAATTGTATTTAGACTTGGATCCTGTCTCCAAGATATCTCATTATGTATGTATCTCCAAATACAGGTATTCCTAAATCCAATCATCATCATCATTATCATCATCATCATCAAAATCCAAAACACTTCTGATCCCAAGCATTTTGGATAAGGAAGACTCAACTTGTTCACAATTGTAACTGCCTGAATTTAGAAAATTAGATATGAAAAACTAAACTATGGTGACCCTGGAATGGGAGCTTCTTTTGGCCTGAAAAGGGTTGGGGAGAAGACGAAACCAGGAAGACTAAACAAGCATCAGGATGAAGAGAAAGGAAGATCATTGAGAAAGGAAAGAAGTGGAGCAAGTGAGAAGAGACACAGCAGTGGAGGGGGGGGGGAACAAAGTGATTTGTAACCCAGGCAAAACTGGTACAGGCTGAATGAGTACTAGGGATGAAAGATGGAAGGACTGGTACAAAATAATGAATTGTGTGGTGGGGGATATATGAGAGATTTTGTAGGTGGGTGTGAGAAAATGTGTACTCAGGTATGACTGGGGATACACGTATTTTACACTGGTGAAGCCAATGCAACGTAATTCTTTCCTGGCAAAAAGCAACAGTAAAACATTTTACTAAAGGCAGTTTCTTTTAACTGTAGAAACAGTAGACTTGATGCAGCAAGGCATAATCTGCTCATGTAATTCATTGCTGAGGGGTTTTCCAATAGACTTTAATGCATATGACTAAAGATGAATCCAGCTATTCACAAATGTATGTATTAATTATTATTGATTAATAATAATTAATCTATAATTAATTATTATTGACTGCTGTTATTGTTGAGATTAAATCCTCCATGTTGAAAAAACAAGATACCTAAAGTTACAGAAATGAGGTGGAAGCACAGCAGTTTTATCTTGTCATATTTCCTAAGATATTTAATAATTGCTGGAAGCAAACTTTTAGACTTGATAATACTGTGGAATACTTTAACAAGGCCATTCTCTGGGAGATTTTTGCATTCTCTTTCGCTCTTCTTATATAGATAGGAATTTCCTGCATGCAAACTCCTCTCTCTCTCTCTCTCTCTCTCTCTCTCTCTCTCAAACTAATCATGCGATTTAGGTTACTCCCCCTTTGGGACTAACAGAATGACTCTCTAACAATTTTCAACTGAACTGCACGTTTTCCATCTTCCTCCTCTCTCAACTTTCTTTGGAAAGATGGTGAGATAAATAAGCTTATCACACGGCACTTACAAGAACGGGAACGGAGCAAAAACACATTTTACTGGATGGGAGAACAACACCAATGCTGCCAGGAGTCCCCAAGGCATTCCCCAGCTGTTCCTGGCAGCCGATTTTTGGACAGTTCAAAATTGTTCTTTAAAATAGGCTGTCAGGAATGCCTGGGGAATGCCTTGGGGACTCCTGGCAGCATCGGTGGCATTCTCCCGTGCAGTAAAATGCATTTTTGCCCCGTTCCGTACCCATTCCTTAAGTGCTGTGCGATAAGCTTTTAACCTGAACTATCCATTAGCTAGATTAGGATAATCCCATATCACCACATCCCATATCACCACCTCTCATATTTGTACTTCTCACTTCTCCCTATTGTTCTCTCTTTCCTGTGAAGGGTTCTCATTATTTCTTCTATCTTTGTTATATTTCTTAATTGTAAACTTTATTTTTCCTCTGTAAATTATCAAGTTCTTTCCTCATTTAATAGTTCTGTTCTCTTGTCTGACCAGTGCTATAAGCACTATTATAGTGCTATGTTTCCACTTTAACTGCCATGGCAACATCCCCTGGAATCCTAGCTCAGACCCTGCCCTTGCTGGAAGTTCTACTTTTTCATAACCAAGTTCCTTCCCAGAGCTGGGACTTTGTTTATGCCTTCCATTGGTAGCCCAAAGATCAGTGTAAGGAGGAGTTCATAATCCTCAGCTAGAAATTTCTAGTGCCTCAACCACTACAGATCCCATTTCATAGTGCTATTATTGTGTAGAAAGGCCCCTGGTCTTATTCATTGATAATAGTGAAGCATCCTGACCTTTGGACAATAACTACATGAAAATTCAAAAGCTATTGTCCAAATCCTGACCTTTGGACAATAATTACATGAAAACTCAAAAGCTTCTTCCACAAATATATCCATGGAGAGAAGAGTGTTATCAGGCCACATTCAGATGCAGGCATATTCACTTGCACTTCCTGAATGTGAATGTGTGAAAAAGGCTTTGTGGGTATATAGGTGCCTGTGTTTGGAAGCTACAGATGGGGAAAATCCACCAGTTTCACTTTCTCCTATACTTACATTCTTTCCATTTTACAAATGAAACTGTTTATTAATTTCATTATTTTGGAAGAATCTACCAAAATTTTAAACTGAACCAAACTCTGTTTCCCCATCTGAACTCTCAAGTCCCAGCCCAGTGATGAATACTCATATGCTGTATTTGCTACCAAAATAGAATTACAGAGGAGGACCTCTCATGAAAATGAAAAGGACGGCAACCCTAATTTAGCACCACTATGGCTGAATGCTTAGGGATTCAAACCAAGGTAGTTGATAGTTAAGCATGAGTCAACAGTTAAAGCTCTTTAGGAAGTTCCTAAAATGAGTCCCCCTTTGCACATGGGTGAGCTACAACCAGTACAGACTGGCCAAAAGGGCTGGCGTTGGTGTGGAGTGGGGCCATGATGACTGCCCACCGTCCGCCCCAACTCCACCTCTGAAGCAGTGTTACGCCACTCACCCGACTGCATGGGGGGGCAGTGTTATGGCGCTCCTTTGGTGTGGCAACTGAATGCCGAATGCCAAAAGGAATGGAGAAAAGTGCTGCCATGATGGCAAAGGTGGCTTTTTGCCATTCTAAAAAGGAGTTGCATTTTGCCGCTTCTTTTTAGAGCTAGCAAAGCACCAGATCAGGGCGCAATGTGTGGTTGCCGTGGCCCTGATCCAAAAAGCAAAGGGGCAGTGCGGAGCCGCTCCTTTGCGGCAGTCTGTACAGCCCCCTAGTCTAGGAGTGGTAGCATAAGAAATACTACATGAGATAACAACATAAACCTCTTCCTATGTGACTCTATTTTTTGCTCTGCAATATCAAGGAGAATAACAGCCCAATCCTCCATGCCTTTTTACTCAGTCAAGTAACACCCCATAAATTGATGGTAAGAGAAACTGCAGGAGGTGCAGGAAGTCAAGAGCAATTCTAGCTCTGGGAAGGAACTTGGCTATGAAAAAGTGGAACTTCCAGCAAGGGAAGGATCTGAGCTAAGATACACAAAGGCTCATGTTCAGGAGCTATTTGAAAGGATGTCATAAGCAAGAAGGAATAAGCTTGTTTTCTGCTGCTCCCGAGACTAGGAAATGGAGCAGTGGATTCAAACTACAGGAAAAGAGATTCCACCTAAACATTAGGAAGAATGTCCTGACAGTTAGAGCTGTTTGACAGTGGAATACACTGCCTCTGAGAGTGGTGGAGTCTCCTCCTTTGGAGGTTTTAAAACAGAGGCTGGATGGCCATCTGTCAGGAGTGCTTTGATCATGTCTTTCTGCATGGCAAGAAGTTGGACTGGATGGCCCTTGTGGTCTATTTGAACTCTATGATTCTATATCTTTTTTCTTCAGCAAAGGGACCCCAGCCTGTGTTGGGGCCATGAGCAATTGTATCAATTAAACCATTCAAAATGTGGCCCTGATAAGGACAGTTTTCTCTTGCTTAGCTGAACATCCATAGGTAGTAGGTGGCTAGAAGGTGCAGTCCTGCACATGTTCAGTGCACATGGAGGGGGTATTCTGCACATGCTCAACTATACTTCCATCCTTGCTATTGCTTCATATATTTTAGGGGGGGTGCAGACTGCCAGAAATAGTGCAAATTGAGTCCACTTTTAGGGTTAGTGCTAGGGAATCATGGGAATTGTTTTTTTTCTGAGACATTGAGCCTTCTCTGTTAGAGAGCTCTGGTGCCACAATAAAATACAGTTCCCATAATTCCCTAGCACTAACCCTAACCCTAAAAGTGGACTGAATTTGCATTATTTCTGGCAGTCTGCAACCCCCCTTTGAGTGAAGGGTAGGAATAGATCTTGGGCATGAGTCCTTGTATATCATAGCTCAGACCCTGCCCTTGCTGGAAGTTCCACTTTTTCATAACCAGGTTCCTTCCCAGTGCTAGGACTTATGGCTTCCACTGGTAGCCCAAAGATCAGTGCAAGTTGCAAAGATACAGTATAGCAGAGCTTGGAAGCCAGGCTGTCAGTTTAATACATTGTGTGAAAATTGGGGCCAAAGGTCACCAGTCTCCCAATACACAAATCTCCCTCCGAGAATCTAATTTCATTCAGACTATCAGTTAGATTAGAAATGCCCTAATTATCCCACTGAAATTAAATTACTTTATGTAAGGGTGATATAATGAACAACCATAAAGAAGCTATACAACCAATCATCCTATTAGTCACAGCAAGACGAGACTATAACTAAATGGCCCTGGTTGATTATTGCTGGTTGGTCTCTGCCACATAAAAGTGAAGGAGGGAGGGTAGGAAATACCCAGGAAAGATTTGTTCTCATTTCCCTTTTTGCATTTTTATTGAAAGTAAGCAATTTAATCCTGCCTGCGTGTGCTTAGGAAAACAGGTCACGGATGGGTTGGGGGTGAGTTGACTGTGACAGGGAGATAATGGTACTGTCCTACATCTGACTTAGATGGATACTGGTCAGTGCAATCCTCCCATATCTCCCAAATATGTTTTTGGAGAACTACATCATGTTATGATTTTTTTAAAAAGTTGTTGTTGTTATTATTTATTTATTTATTTCTTGCCTGCCTCTTCCCATGGATTGAGGTGGGGAACAACAACAATTAACATACACACCACATCAGTTAAAACACACCTCAGTTTAAAAGGACAAATAAGATATTTTTAATATTGATATTAAAACAATCCACATTTTGTAATACTGTGAATGACACACAGAAGAATATAATTAAAGAACGATACAGTTAAGAACATACCAAAAATGTGACCATTAAAATAGAATGAAGCTATTACACCATTAAAGCAAATCTCAAAATAAAAGAATAAAATACAATTTTAAAAGATGAAAGCTCTTAAAAAAGGTTGTTAAAACATTACAGCACCCTTAGCCCATTCTTTAAAATCCTTATGTTTTAAAAGCCAGTTTGAATAAAAAGGTCTTAGCCTGACACTGGAAGGTCAACAAGGAAGGGGACATTCTGGGAAGAAAGTTCCAGAGTCTGGGAGCAGCCACCGAGAAAGCACTTTCTCGTGTCTCCACCAATTATGCTTCAATGATGGTGGGATTGAGAAAGTGGCTTTCTTGATGATCTCAGAGCCTGGACAGACTCATATAGGGAGATACAGCCTCCAAATAGCCTGGAACTGAGCCATATAGAGCTTTAGAGGTACTCCAGGAGTTCAAATGGAAATTCAGAGCAGAGGACCAGGATGCTCTATGATAAGAGGAATATACTACAAGAACGAGAAGAAATAAAAAGACAATAGAGGCAATACACAGAAGAGCTATATAAAAGGGATGAAAAAATGAGTGACACATGGAATGAAGAACCACATGAAGATGAATCCCAAATTCTACAAAGTGAGGTGAAAGCTGCATTAAGAGAAACTGGAAAGAATAAATCATCAGAAATGGATGATATACCAATTTAGGAGATTACCACATTGCTTTTAAAGCTCCTTATCCCCAATGGGATAAAGGCACATTTAATTTTAAAACCGGGTGTTATCACACTTGCTGGTGGCCAGGAAAATGAAACCCATATGTAGCCTGGATCCCAGCCATGCTTATCCAGTGGCTTTTCAAAAATAGCAAAATCTCGTGTGGATACAATCCACACAAACAGAATCAACTCACGTGTAAACAAAATATTCCAGCAAATATGGAAAACAAAATGGTATCCAATAGACTGGAAACAATAAATATAAATCCCAATCCATAAAAAAAGGAGACACGAAAGACTATAGCAACTATAAGATCATAGTATTAATTTCCCACACAAGCAAAATCATGCTTAAAATTGCAACATAGACTCTAATCATATATGGAGAGAGAAGTTCCAGAGATGCAAGCAGAGCTCAGAAAAAGAAAAAGCACTAGGAATCACATCACAAATATAAGATGTTTAATGGAGCACACCAAGGAATTCCAGAAGAAAATCAGCATGTGTTTTATAGACTATAGCAAAACCTTTGATTGCATAGATCACGAAAAACTATGGAATGCTCTTAAAGCTATGGGAGTGCCACAACATTTGATAGTCCTGATGAGAAATCTGTACTGGACAAGAAGCTACAGTTAGAACAGAATATGGAGAAACAGAATGATACCTAGTTGTCAAGAGAGTCAGGCAAGGCTGCATTCTATCACTGTATTTGCTCAACCTTTATGCAGAAAATATAATTCAAAGAGCAAGTTTAGATTTAGAAGGAGGATGAGTGAAGATAGGAGGAAGAAACATCAACAATCTAAAATATGTGAATGGTGACATATAACTAGTGGAAAATATCATAAAGTCAAAGAAGAAAGTGTAAAAGCAAGCTTGATGCTGAACATAAAGGGAAAAAAATGACCATGGAGGACCTATATAAATTTAATCTAGACAATGAAGATATAGAAATAGTTAAAAGATTTCCTGTAACTTGAATTAAATATTGATCAGAATGGAGACTGCAGTCAAGAAATAAAAAGAAGACTAGGAATGGGAAGGGCAGTGATGAAAGAATTAGGCAAGATCGTAAAGAGTAAAGATATACAACTGAGCACTAAAATTAGGATTGTCCAAGCCATTATATTCTCCATTGCCATGTATGGATGGAACAGGACAATGAAGAAAGCAGATAAGAAGAACATAAACTATTTTTAGATTTGGTACTGGAGAAGAGTGCTGAGAATACTGTGGACAGAGAAAAAGACAAACAAATTGGTCCTTGAACAGAGCAAGCCTGAACTCTTCCTGGAAGTCAAGATGATCAAATTGAGGCTGTTGTACTTTGGACACATCATGAGAAGATATGAGTAATTAGAAAGGACAACAATGCTAGGAAAGGTTGAAGGTGACAGAAAGAGCAGAAGGCCACATGCCAGATGGATAGACTGAATCAGAGAAGTCATGGGCATGAAGCTACAGGACCTAAGCAGAGCAGTGGATGATAGGGATCTTGGAGATGTGTCATCCACATGGTCACTATGAGTCTGAGTCAACTTGAGGGCAGCTACAACAACAACAGGTAATAACCAGCACTTTGAATTGTGCCCAGAAACAAAATGGCAGCCAGTGGTGCTGTTTCAAAAGGGACGTTGTGTCTCTGTAAACTGTTAACAAGCTGGCTGCAACTATTTGGACCAGCTGAAGTTTCTGAAAATGCTTCAAGGGGAGCCCCAAGTAGAATGTGTTACTGTAGTCCAAATGTGATTTAATTAAGGTATGTACCACTGTGGCTGGATCAAGCATTTCAAGGAAGGGGCCCAGTTGGTGCACAAGCTTTAAATGTGCAAAAGCACTCCTGGGAACTGCAGATACTGAGCCTCTAGGTTCAAAGCTGAGTCCAGGAGTACCTTCATACTGTGAACCTATGTCTTCAGGAAGAGTGTCACACCATCTAACACAGGCTGAATCTTGTCTGGATTAAGTTTGTTTTTTTGTTCTCATTCAGTCCATTACAGATGACAACTGGTTTAGGAGACAGCCTCCTTGGATTGGGGTGGAAAGGAGTAGTAGAGTTGGATGTTATCTGCATATTGAAGGCACTGTACCCCAAAACTCTGAATAACCTCTCCCGGTGATTTCATGTATATGTTAAATAGCATGGGGAACAAAACAGAACCCTGAGGGGCCCCACAGGCCAATGGCCAGGGGTCAAACAGGAGTCCCTTAGCACCATCTTCTGGGTTCACCCCTCCAGGAAGGAGCAGAGCCACTGTAAAACAGTACCTCCAAGACTCATCCCAGAGAGGTGGCCCAGAAGGATACTATGGTATCAAAAGCCACTGAGAAGTCCAGCAGAACCAACAGGAATACACTCCCCTGTCCAGTTCCCTATGTAGGTCATTTATCAAGGTGACTAGTACTGTCTCTGTCTCATAGCTAGGCCTGAAACCAGATTGAAATGGAACTAGTTAATCTGTTTCATCCAGAAACCCCTGGACTTGAGAGGCCACCATACGCTCAAAAAGTGGTAGTTTGGACACTGGCTGATAATTATTCATTATATAGGTAACAAGTGGTAATATTGTTGACACACTGTCATTGTACTCCTACTGCAGTCCCAAAAAGGATGTTGTAGAGTGGGAAAGTGGCAAAAAACAGAGGCGACTTGACCAAGAGGCTGGAGCAACTTCCCTATGAGGAAAGGATATATTGCTCATGGTCATGGCTATTAGCCTTAGAAAAAGATGAGTACAGAAGGGGTATATAACATTGTGTTTATTGTCAAGAATGGGAATATTCATAACACTGCAACTTGACATCATCCAGTGAAATGGGAAAGTGGAAGGTTGAGGACAGGCAGTATTCCCCCCCCCCCTGCATAGTAGTTAAATTATGGAAGTTGCTACTGGAAGGTGTAGTGATGACCACCAGTTTGAACATCTTTAAAAGGGAGAGAGAGAAATTCATGGCTGTGAATGCCTACTATTTGTGATGACTACATATTACCTCTAGGACAACTGTGGGAACCTTTGATGTGTTTGAGGGCCAATTTTGGTGGGTTCAGGAGCCTATCATACCTTCTAGGGCAGGGGTAGGCAACCTTTTTGAGCCGGGGGCCGGGTTGCTGTCCCTCAGACAATTGAGGGGCCGAAACACCAAAAATAAATAAATAAATAAATATAAAAAATATATTTTTTAAAAAATTAAAAAATATGCATGTGTCAGCCCCAGAAAAGCCATGGCAAACCCCCTGTGGAGATTTTGCCAAGAAAACCCCAAGAGCAAGTAATAACAACAATAATCAATATCATCATGGCAGGTGGCGGTGGCAGCGGCGGTGGTGGCGGCAGCAGCAGTACCGGCCTAGGGCCGGTCCAAAGGCCTTGGGGGGCGCATCCAGGCCACGGGCCTTAGGTTGCCTACCCCTGTTCTAGGGGAACAGTGATTGCCCAAAAAGGTAAAAAACAGGGGGAAATAAGTGGATGGAAGTCCATTTCTGGTTTTGTAAAACAGATTTTTCAGAATGTTAAACAGTTTGGAGGGCAAGGGCTGGAACCGATTTAAAAGGAGAATTGCCACTTCTGGATGTTTCAAAAAGAAGCAAATGACTCCTTTCCCCCCAGAAAAAAAGGTTGACTGAGAGAGTTGGAGGATAATGTATGTGTGTATGTGCCTTCAAGTTATCTGTTGACTTATGACAACCTCTTGAATTTTATAGGGTTTTTTTAGGCAAGGAATACTCAGGGGTGGTTTTGCTGGTTCCTTCCTCTGAAATATAACCCACAGCACCTTCTATTCCTTGGCTGTCTCCCATTCAAGTACTAACCAGGGCTGACCCTGCTTTGCTTCCAAGATCAGATGGTATGTGGTGCCTTTAGGGTATTTAAGTGTGGGGAATGATAGGGAATGGGAATGAAAAATAGTTTTGTGGAGCTGTATGGAGTGCTACTACATTGACAGTCCTGATGAGAAATCCTTTGCTGCAATGCTCTTTTTACATTTTTATGTTAGAGCTGTGACCTGTACTTAAGACAAGAGGCTACTGTTAGAATAGAAGTTGGAGAAACAGAATGGTTCCCAGTAGGAAAAAGGGTAACCCACTTGAGGACATGTCTGGAGGACACTCCAAGACCAATTTATTCCTAGAGGAATTTTATATTTAGCTCAAACAGAATAGCTGGGGATAGACAGCCCACAGAATCTTTTATCCAATGTCTACAACAGGGGTAGGCAACCTTTCCCCTTTAAGGGCCGAGGGACTTCAGCTCCCAGAATCCCAGGAGCTATTGGCCAACATGGGACTATTGGCCAACATGGCTGAGGCTTCTGGGAGCTGAAGTCCCTCGGCCCTTAAAGGGGAAAGGTTGCCTACCCCTGGTCTACAAAGTCAAAATTCATACAGAAATCCAGAGGTAGGGTTTCCAAATAATAATAATAATAATAATAATAATAATAATAATAAAACTTTATTGAGGGGAAACAGACACATGCACACATGCAGCTCTCTCTCCCCCCCCCTCTCTCTCTCTCACACACACAAAGACACACATATTGAGGAGGGAGCAGGGTTGTTTTCTCCAGAGAACAGGACTGGAGCAATGGATGCAAGCTACAGGAAAAGAGATTCTACCTAAACATTAGGAGACATTTCCTGATGGTAAGGACACTCACCCACAGAGAGTGGTGGAATCTCCTTCTTTGGAGGTCTTTAAACAGAGGCTGGATGGCCATCTGTTGGGGATGCTTTGATTCAGAGTTCCTGCATGGCAGGGGTTGGACTGGTTGGCCCTTGTGGTCTCTTCCAACTCTATGATTCTATGATTCTAAAGAGGCTAAAGGGATCAAGGGGTTAAAAAAAGGGATAGGATAGAAGTGAGCTGTCCCTCACAGTTAATACAACACCTGAACGACTCTTGTCTCCAATGGCAGAAGGTACTGGGTAGAATGCAGGACTCTGGGAGCTTCCATGGTACTGAAGATTGGCAAGCTGCAGATGTGCTAGTTTGACTGACAGGGGTTCTGCCAGTAACCAAACTGAGCCAAAGAATGGGGCAAAACAACCCAATATTTATACACAAAATTCCCTTTGAGGGCAGATTGCAAGGGGTTTGAAAAGAGCAAAAGGTTTTGTTTGAAGTTCTTTGAAATGGGTATGAAGTTGCTTTGCTATATTTTGCAGTTGCTTTGAGATTTTTCCTAGGTGATGGCACTGAAGTGTGAAAAGATGGCAATTTCCAAGCCAGAGAGGCTCATTGCAAAAGAGAGTGGGACAGTGAAGAAGATGGACAGAAAGAAAATCAACTTATTTGCGATGTGGTGGAGGAGAAAAATGCTAAGGATACCATGGCCAAAAAGACAGATAAGTGGCTCCTAGAACAGAGTTCAGAAACCTGAACTCTCCCTGGAAGCCAAGATGATGAAACTGAGGCTATTGTATTTTGACCACATCATGAGAAGGCATGACTCATTAGAAAAGACAATAATGCCAGGGAAGGTAGAAGGTAGCAGAAAAAGAGGAGGACGGCATGCCAGATAGCTGGACTCAATCAAGGAGGTCACAGGCCTGAATTACAGGCCTGAGCAGAACAGTGGAGGATAGAGGGTTTTGGAGATGTCTCATTGATAGGGTGATCATGAGTTGTGGCCAATTTGAAGGCAGTTAACAACAGCAACAATATCATCACGGGATTACATGCCCAGTTTGATTTTGCCTGTCCCTGCTGTAATAACAGTTACTGTTACAAGAGAAAGGGAACAATAACATTACCATCTCTCTCATGACCAGTTACACTCTCTCTATGTATGAACAGAATGTTTTGCTTTAGGCCTTTGCTGTAACCTAGCAATGCTCTTTTATATTCTTATGTTAGAGTTGTGAGCCTTCATGGTAGTATTTATGGAGTATTAATGGACCATCTCATGAAGACTTGGCTGAAGATGCTTCAAATAATATGCTGTGCTGTTTTATATATATACAATGCAATCCACTGAATTCAGTGAAATTCAAGTCACCTGTCAACTTATGGTAACCCCATTTATTTCATAGGAGTTTCTTAGGTAAGGCATACTCAGAGGAGGTTTGCCATTGCCTTCCTCTGAAATATAACCTACAGCACCAGATATTCCTTGGTGGGACTAAGAATATCTGATCCTGCTTAGCTTTAAAGATCAGACAGACCTCTGGTTCCTTCAAGGTATTTAATCCTTTAATGAAATTTACTGTCAAGTAAATGTGGATAGTATGCCACCAAATCTAAACAAAAAAAACCCCCAAAACCATTGGTGATGGGACCTGTGTTGAATTATTTTTACTTGTTGGATGTTCTGAAAAGAACCTGCTAGATTTCCATTTTCCTGTAGCATAGTTAAAGTCCAAACAAAATGCATAAGTTGATCAATTATCACCTCAGACCATTCATGCATCAGTTCTAAATGTTGCAAATGTTTAGAATCTCCCTCCAGCAGAACACATTGTTATCTTGCACATTTGTACTCTAACAGTGCACAGCACACCTGTGCAACTTTGTTGCAGTGTGCTAAAGGCATATTAGGGGAAAAACAATGCCAGATTAAATGGATGACTGGCAAACAGCTGCGTAAATAAGCTTTTAAAATATTCCATTAACAACAGGGTAGGATATAGGACACTGTGATCACAATGAAACTGACATATTATATAATAACGACAAAGAATTTGAGAATTGGAAGTCAATTCACTAATAAATGGGAAACTTCTGTTACTTTAGTGATTAATCATGGGAAAATCTCTTATCCTTTGCATTGCTTTTATTAATTTAAATCTGCTTACTTCAGCATACGTCTATTATTTTTGGACTAAACCTAAAGTCCTGAATTTTGGGGTATTAGATGACACAAATATAGCAGTAAAGAAGAATGAAGATGTTACATCTCACAAGCAATAAATCACATCATGACACTACATGGGTAGATGTTGCTAAGTGTTAGGCAAGGGAAGGATGGTAGCCAGACAACTGATACTGCTGATAGTGGACAGACAATTAGCATTGCATCCCTTTGGGCTTGAAGGACTGCACTTTAACTGGATTGTGGACTGGAGTGAAGATGATTAGAGCAGACACTTAAACATGGTCCATGTCTCATGCATTTAAAAATATATATTCAGGGGGCTAATACCACAAGGCAAATTGTGGATTATGCTTCACAGGCTCCATATCACCATTACTGAAAACAGTTTTTTTAAAAAAATATGGACTGTACTGTCCCCTGTGTTGTGATCAGGAACTTAAAATGTAACCGTTGCATTTTTGGAAGGTTCTTCTAATCTTGATCTTCAACTAACTGAATGGGAGAATTTCTTTCTTCACTCATTTTTATGCCACCTTCTTTGTTATATTAATGCTGAGGCTTTTGCCCCAATAGTTCCCAAGGAAGTTTTTACAATTAAAACAAACTCAGGGCAGTCTACAGTTAAATAAAATCTAAGAAAATGTTTAAAAGGAACCAAGGAAAAGAAGTTTCAACAAATAACAGAAACAGCTGAACAATCAGAAGAAAACATTAGAAGAATGATACATAATCCCCTTACATTAATGAGACAATGTGATGAAGCAGTTAGAGCAGAAGTGGTTCTCTAGTTGTAGGACTGCAATTCCCCATCAGCCCAAGGCAGCATAGCCTATGGTGAAGGATGATGGGAGTGGGAGTCAGCGACATTTGGAGGGCCACAACTTAGAGGGAAGGCCAGTCTCAAATGAACCATCAAACTCACTGGGTGACCTTATCCAGCCCCCTGTCCCCCTTCCCATGTGAAAATAAAGTGGTGAATAGAAGATGTATGATAACTTGGGGTTGTTAAAGAAAACGCTGAATATAAATGTAGGAAATCAGACCATCCAGCCATCTCTTTAGATGGTCAAAACTGTCTCTTGTCTCTTCCTTATCCCTTTTCAAAAAGCCCATGTTCTATGACTAACTAAATGATGTAAGGAAAAAAATTTTTTTGTTTTCTTTACAACTGCTACACCTAATCCTAGTATGCAAATTGCAAGGACTAACTAGGCTGTCTTGGCCTCCTTGACAGTTTCATGTTGGCAGCACCTGCTAAAGGGAGCACTATGGAAATATTGATTCTTGATCCAAGCTCACATTCTTGAGTATCTTTCCAACTCACCACATTACTTCATCTTCAAACATGTTTGGAGACACCCAATTTCCATTTTTTTATAGATTTCCCCCCACAGATGCAAACATAATGTAAGAGAACTTGCAATGTAATTTTGAGACAGCTGTTGTTCACAGTTAGAAGAAATATGCGCTTTGTGACTTTTTAAAGTCTTCTATGCCATCCAAAAAAAACCTTTAAAAGCCCATCTTCCTTCTACATTTGCCCTTATGTTTGCATGTTGCTAACTGAGAGTAATAAATTAAAACAATTGTTTCTAACTTGTGTGAGAGTCATTCATGCTAGGGCTGCATCCACACTGCTGAAATAATCTAGTTTGACATCACTTTAACTGCCATATCTCTATGCTATGGAATTTGGGAAATGTAGTTTATTGTGGCACCAGATCTCTCAGACAGAGAAGGCTAAATGTCTCACAAAACTACAATTCCCAGAACTCCATAGCATTGAGCTATGGCAGTGAAAGTGGTGTGTAACTGGATTTCTGCAGTGCAGATGCAGCCTAGGAGAGAAGTCAATATATTATTTGGGTTTCTTTTAATTACCAGACTTTCCACATCTAGGCATTCCTTTTTCTGAGAAAGGCTTGACAGCCTCACAGCATCAAATGGGCTGTTGCTGGAACAGAAGCCTGAATCTATCAGTTTGGCCAGTATTGTATCTTGAACGCAGGCCACAACATTGGGTTAAAAAGGGAGCCAAAAGGTTTACTTGAACTTACTTGCAAAGGGACTCCTAAAAAGAGATTTCTTCAGTTTCTGTTCAGGTATTCAAACACTTTCACTCTCCTTTAATTTTGTTTTATAGTGCTTTCTGCCACAGAGGGGATGATCAGGCTATAATGTTTTCCCAGGACACCTTAAAATGGCTTTGACCGATGAAAACTATAAGTTATATAGTCAGTTTCCAAGGATTATGCCTCATTGAACTCTGCAGGGCTTCTGTCTGAATAGACCTGCTTATGAGTGTGTTGTTAGGCTGGACTTTAGTTGGGGCATTATGCTGGCATAACTCAAGATTACACCGGCAGCTGTACTTTTTCCATACTTGGATAAGGAGGTATCTGCTACCTCCTTTATGTAAGCAGTGTCCCCATTTGTCCATAGCACAATCTGTGTGTAGGGACAACTCTGCTCTCATCCAACCAGGAATGGGGACTGGAATAGCAAATGGGATGTTGCTTAAAACAGGATCTTGGCCTACATTTGCTATTCTGAATACACTTACATGAAAACTAAGTTCTTGCTATGAACTTGCCCCTATATCCTCATAAGAAATGAACAAGCTGAACAGTCTTAGTACCCACATATTCACCATTGGTATCCACATATCCATTATTCCAATTGCCTTTCACCATTGATGGATATGTGGATACCAAGGTTATTCTGAATTCCACAACAATGTAAACAATGATTATATAATTATTTGTAAATCAGAATGTCTCCCTCCAGTTAGCTCAAGTCTTTCCCAGTCTGACACCCTCCATATAGAAAGGACTACAACTTTCATCACCTCAGCCATACAGACCAGGGGTGATGGGATTTGTAGTCTAGCCCATGTGGAAGGTGTCAGATTGGGAAAGACTGAGCTAGAACAATGTTATTTCAATGACTGCTTCCTGCTTCTACATTCAATTTATCTGTAAGATGGAAAATACATAATTACATAAGAATACATAACTCAGTTTCTTAACTGTAGTCTGGTATTTCAGTTCTTCTACTGAGAGCTGAGGGAACTGACAAAGGATGTAGACATGAATATTGTTTTATATTAGACTTCTGTGGCTGATATGAAAGGTAGAACATGTCCTAGCATTTGGGGAGGGGGGGGGGGATCCTGCTGAGGAAAATGGAAAATACAGAGCGTTGATCATGCCTCATCAAATCTGCCAAGTTCAATCTGCCACTACAGAGCATGAGCTGGCTAAGCTATGTGTAGGATTGACTGACAACATTTATCTTACTCATGGAGTTATTTTTGTCTCTGTAATATAACATATGTCTTTCTCCCATGTCTATGAATACATGGTATGTTAAAACCAGTTAATTGGTAGCAATGAACAATAGTTTAATGGCTGTGATTATATGTGTTAAACTATCTCTCAGATCACACTACTCGTGCTTGTCAGTACTGCCATCCTGTTAAAAATTGTCCCTGGTTATTGTCATAACTATATGAGAAATGTATGCTTTGTACTTCATGGCATCACTGCTGAGCCAAACGTTCTCCAGCAACATTTTGATGTGAAAAAGGAATGGGGGGGGGTGTTAAGCAACATTTTCTGAAAGAACTTCTCCCAAAGCACATTTTTACACCTATTTGTCCAGGGCCAGCTCTTTCATTACTGGTAAAGGTAAAGGTATTCCCTGTTGACAACTCGTGTCTGACCGTAGGGGGTGGTGCTCATCTCCATTACTAAGCTGAAGTGCCAGCATTGTTAGAGACCACTCTGTGATCATGTGGCCAGCATGATTGCACAGAACGCTGTTTACCTTCCCATTGAGAAGTGGTACCTATTTATCTACTTGCATTTGCTTGCTTTCAAACTGCTAGGTTGGCAGAAGCTGGACTCATGACAGGAGCTCACTCCATCATGCAGCACCCGGTCCTTGAACTGCCAACCTGCTGATCTTACAAACAACAGAGTCAGTGTCTTAACCACTTGAGCCACTGCATCCCATCTTTCATTAGGCATCTTTCCACATCTTTCATTAGGCAGGGTGAAATACCTGCCTTAGACAGTACATGCTTGGGGGCAACCATAATGATCCTCTGGCTGTTTCTGCCCCATGACAATTTTTCTCTGTTTAAGAATAGAGCTTTTTGGTGAGGTTGAAGAGGCTCTTCCATTACTTGCATTTACCTGACAGTCCAGCCAATAGCTGAAAATGGAATAAGGGAGAGGGAACCATTGTCCATTGTTCCAGACTGCATAATATCTTGGACTGGCCCTTATACACAGGAGAGAGAGAGCTTCTGAGCAATCAGGCTAGAAGAAGAAAAAATTAGTAGGTTGAGTGGTCTCCCAGTTCTTGGTTATTCAGCGACCAAGTAAAGAAATGGGCTTTTAAATATGATCTCCTAGGCAAGTAGCAGATTGCACAAGGTTTTGTTTTCAGATGAGGTTAAAGGTGTTTGGGATCATGAAGCTTGTCCACATTCTCTTGGATCTCCTGTAACAGTAGATTCTCTCAGCATAGAAAACTGTAATGGACTTTATCTAACTTTATCTAGCTACAGAGAAGATTTCAGAAATGGAGGAGTAATATGGATTCTGTATTCTATGTTGCACAACAATTGAGCTCAAGTGCCTTTAAATCTGGGCCTATTTAAACATTGAAATAAGCATTGGACACTCTGTAGTATGATAAGATACCTTAAAAATTCACTATTTTCTGGAATACAGTATCCTAAAGACTAGAAAAGAATAAAAGAAGGAAGGGAGGGAGGCTTTCTATATATATATTTTAGCTAATCCAAAGCTATAATGACATAAACTGTAGAGAGATCTTGTAGCACCTTTATGACTAACTGAAATAAAGAAGTTGGCAGCATGACCTTTTGTAGACTTCAGTCTGCTTCCTCAGATGCATATAACAAGCTGTGAGACTTGTGAAGAATTCATACTGTGCTGAAAAATTTCCTTCTTGTGCTTAAGTAGGCATCAAATGATGCCTTAAATAGGCATCAAGCAGGATTTGTTCTCAAGATGGATGTAGAGGTCATCTAGCACTGCCCTCTGATCCCAATATCAGGTACTATCATCCTTGCAAAGCATGTGATTATATGTTTAAGATGCCTCTACAGTAGTGGAAGTGCAATCTGAGCAGCCAAGTTTGCTGCTTACTGTTCTCAATCTACTACTTTATTGTGACAGAGATGTCCCCATTATTGCATTGAGCTGGGAACTGGTTGTGATCTATGAAGTACCATCCTCAATCTCAACTTCCCACATGAACTTCAAAGGTCTGGAAGCCAAGCCTTATGAGGAATGACTTAAGGACATAAGTATGTTTAGCTTGTAGAAGAGAAGACTTGAGAGGTGACATGATAGCCTTCTTTAAATATCTGAAAGGATCTCATGTGGAAGATGGAACAGAAGATGCTGCTCCAGAGACTAGGACATGAGCCAATGGATTCAAATTCAAGAAAAGAGATTATACCTAAACATTAGGAAAGGTTTCTTGACTATGAGAGCTGTTTAACAGTGGAATAAATTGCCTCAGAGGTTGGTAAAGTCTCCAACTTTGGAGGTCTTTAAACAGAGGTTAAAGGGATATCTTCAGAAGTGTTTTACTTGTGTATTTAGTTGTGCATGGCAGGAAGTTGAACTACATGGACTTTGTAGTTCTTTCCAGCTCTAAGATTCTATGATCATGTCTTTGGTGTTTAGTGGATCCAGAATCAAGGACATGCACTTCTTCCAAGCTCCTCACTCCATTACTCCCAGGGTAGTTACCAGTGAAATGGGAGCCTTTTGAAAAGGTGTTTTGTTTCCAAGTCTTGTCCATTCCGCAATCCTTTTCCTTCCTTCTGTTGCTTTCCTTAATGTGCAGGATCCATCCTCTCTCTGCTTTCCCGGCACCAGATGTGTTTTCAGCCACCACTGTATGTCCCGAGTTCTTCGAGTGGCAGAATGCAAAATCTCAGGTGACGTTCACCTGGAAGCGCTTAGCCCTCAACAGCTGTAGCCCCTTGATTACCTTACCCGCCTTGGCAGCTTTGTGCCTCCACCATATCAATTGCTTGTCAATTCCGCTTAGCTATGACTTTGACTGACTGGAATGAGGGAAATAGGAGGGTGGGGTGTAGGCGAATGGTTAAAATTAATTGCTACATAAGAAAAAATTGAAAGATAATTATTCCTGCTTTCCTGTCAGTGCTCAAGGGTAGATGACCTCATTAACTTGCAGCTTGTACACAATTCAATTACTAGGAGATGGAAAATACATTTTTAATTACCTCAGTGGCTTATGCTCCATTCATCTCCATTTGCATGGCTTTTATACTGTTGTGTTCTGAAGAAGTAGCACCCTCAGATGAAGGTTACTATAAAAGCTTGATCCTTACTACAATTATACCTGTACAAGGAAGGATATTAAATATGTAACATTAACCCATTGCTGGCAGGTGTGTTAGAAGTTCTGTCTTACTGCTAATACATTTTTAGATTAGGTTGGCAGAAATTTACACCACTTTTGTGAAAGGATTCATTCAAGGCAGAGGTTGGAGCTTTCACCTGCCCTTCCATGCCCTTTTCTCCAATGGAGTCATCTGGCTCTCTAAAGATCCAATCAGAGAAAGTAAAATTTTGGAAGCCAGAAACTCAAATCTGAACAAAAAATCCTCAGTGCTTTCTAGGGTTGTAGGTTTTGGTAGGCTTGGAAAGAGAGACTATGAGGTTCCCACCAACAAATCTCCATTAACGTACCTTTCTTGAAGATGACACTCTCACAGCACAATCTTATGCATCTTCCTCCAAAGAAAGTCCCCCACAGGACCAGAGTAGACATTATGATGAATATATTGTGTCTGTCATTTTAAAAATTATTTGATTTAATACTGTTTTAAGGGGGGGAGGGGGGTTGTTGTATATATGTGTTTTATGGATATGTAAATGTTTTTAAATTGTAAGCCGCCCAGATTGGTATTCCAGAGGGCGGGGTATAAATAAATTTTATTATTATTATTATTATATACTCGATATGATTAATCCATTTCCCCACAAATGGACTCCATGAAAATCAGCAATCAGATTGTAAATAAAGTCAATTTTTATTGTCCAATGACCAACTGTAAAATAAATCACACTCAGGCTGCATCCACACTGCAGAAATAATCCAGTTTGACACCACTTTAACTGCCATAGCTCAATGTATGGAACTCTGGGATTGTAGTTTTGTGAGATAGTTAGCCTTCTCTGTCAGGGAGCTCTGGTGCCACAACAAACTACAATTTCCAGAATTCCATAGCATTAAGCCATGGCAGTTAAAGTGGTGTCAAACTGGATTATTTCTGCATTGTGGATTCAGCCTAAATGCAAAATACAGAATTCAGAAAATCATGTGCTATGATTAGCAGACACCTTTCAGTACTTGAGGGAAGCACTCATCTGCAAATGTGCTAAACATGTCATTTAATTTGACCCCAGATTCAACAGGGCTTAATCCGAAATCAATGTTCATAGGATTGCCACCATAGTTGAATTTAGATATTGCAACTGAAAAGAGATGGCAAGGAGGAGGCATCTTAAAGCTGTTTCATGTGTGAACAGTAAATAAGATCACGGCACTTAATAGCACAATGTCTATAACTTATTTGTAACATTTTAAGAAAAAAACAGTAATCTCTCTTCTTTCTCTCTCTAACATTAGTCCATCTATTTGATAACATACAGGTTTTGTAACTAAAGCTACTCTATATGTTTTCTTGAGAAGACTAACTGTACATTTCTTTCTCTGCTAGAGCTTGTAGAGTGTGTGGATGGATGTGTGTGTAAAGAATTGTTGTTGTTCAGCTTCTGCCTTGCCAGTTTGATTACTCTGCTTAAGGGATCCAGTACTCTCTCATATTTTCCAACAGAAACATGCACTTTGGAATCTCAGGCAATCACATGCCAATATTGGCTACACTATGTAGCTAAAATGATTCAGAAATGTCTTATATGTAAAAAGTCCTTAATGTTTTGACACACAGTAATATACCAGTTAAGAAAAAGAGTCATTTCTGATTTTTTAAAATCCCATTATGAAATACATTGAATTAAACTACCCTTTATTCAGGGCTAATACTGAGGTTAAATAAAATTACTTGGACTTCAGTTTGCCAGTATAATCCCACAAATGTGGCTGCAGTGGCACAGGTCTTCCATGAAACTATACTGTTCCCTATATGAGAATTGTGCTCTGTGACAAAATGTTCGCCCTCAAGTTCAATAATACCATTCAAACTATTTCTGAAATGATATACTTTGACAAATATTGTGCTTTTCAAACTGGGACTGATTCAACAAAAAAAGTTCCTCCCCCTCCCATATGAAAATAGAGGTGGCACAGTTCACTGTGAAGTCCACTATAACTTAGTCAGGGAATGTTTGGATCAACCTTCCTTTCACAAATCCTTATACTTCTGCTGAGCTGCACTGTGGACCAGGTGGTCTAATATAAAGCTAGGAAGCCCTTTCAACAGGCACCTTCTGAGACCTGTCAATGGTGTGTTCACAGGTGAAGAATGCCTTTGAGGACTGTCTATTTGTTCAGCATTGTCACTTTGTTTAAAATTATAGCTCCAGTGATTACAGTTGCTACTTTTAAAAATCCATTATAAATCCCTAGTACTCTTGGAACTTGGCATGGATGTTCTCCCAGGGAAGATTTATTTTTTATTATTATTTTTTTTTTTTTACAGAGAACATACTAAAAAGCACATCAGCTCTGCCTAAGAGTTTGTGCATCCCAGGGTCCCCAGACAAGAGTCAATTTATCTTGACATTTTGCGCTCCTGTGACTCCAAAGTGTGGCATAAATCATACCCGCTGGTGCACTGAACTTAGGGGTGTAGGGATATGCTTTGGCAAGAAACTGCTTTTCTCCTCCCCTGCCCCCACCAGCCTGGAAGCATCAGAGCAGTTGCTTATAATAAGAACACTTAAGGATCTCAGAAATGCACCTTGAGCCCATCTGGACATGATCTGTAAGGTTACCATGAGTTGGCTTGCAGCTATCATGAATGTTATGCAGTCTGGATTTTTTTTAAAAAAAGCACTCTTAATTTGACTTTAAAACCAAAGGTGAAAACGATTTCATTGGGAATCTTCTACTGAAATCAGGAGATTTTAAAGTGCATTCATTTTGGTCAGATTCTTCCCAAGCTTTCTTTAGGAAAATAATTTTACAGACAGGTCCTGGTCATACATTCAGGGCACACCAGATGCAGTATATTGAAGAAGCAAAGCTAGCTCCATCCCATGTCACACACCCATAGTTATATAGATTTCCAGCTCTCCCACCCCACCCAGAAAAGGACATGATTTCCTTGTTTGAAATTTCTCGATATAGTCTTAAGAACCCTGTTGGATCAGACCCAAAGCCTGTTCTATTCAGCATCTTGTTTCTCACAGTGGACAACCAGACACTTACCGTATATACTCATGTATAAGTCTAGAAATTTTAGTCAAAAAATCAACCCAAAAAACTTGGGTTGACTTATCCATGGGTCAATGTAAGTACTGTACTTTAACTCTTATCAAACAAGGAGCCATCTCCCTTCTTCTAATAGAGTGGTGAAAGGTAAGAGCTTAGTTCATTCTGGGAGAATCTAAAAGAAATACCAAGCCCCTCTGTTCTCTCCACTGTGGTGCCACTTCTGGCCCTTTTGAATATTTGGATGGGAAAATAGCAGTGAGCTTTGGTATTATTTTCCTTTCTCTCATCTTTTATATCCTTTGTTACGTGCCCCTATGTTTTATCCTTGACTTATACACAGGTTACATGAAAATCCATAATTTTGCCCCCCAAACCTGTCCTCAACTTATACATGAGGACCGCTTATGGTCAAGTATATACAGCAGGGATAGGCAACCTTTCCCCTTTAAGGGCCGAGGGACTTCAGCTCCCAGAATCCCAGGAGCTATTGGCCAACATGGGACTATTGGCCAACATGGCTGAGGCTTCTGGGAGCTGAAGTCCCTCGGCCCTTAAAGGGGAAAGGTTGCCTACCCCTGATATACAGCATGGGAGGCATAGAAGGAGGGTAATGAGGGCAATTGATCCATATAGTGCCACAAAGCTGAAGAACAGACTTGTTTCTATTTTTCTTCTCAGAAGCACAGATTGAATAATACATTTAAAAAAAAACATAAAAAAATCCACCTGTATGAGGCCGTAATATGGTGGTGAGGAAATAACAGAAAGGCCAGTATAAACAGAATTACTGCCAGGAGCAATTTTGTTTAAATACATTTCTTTTGCTTTAAGAAAGTCCTGTATTCTACTTCAAACAAAAACAGAGCAGACAGAGAGAAGGGAAACAGGGCTATTCTATCACCTCTGTCTTCCACTTTTGTAAGTGTCACTTAGTTGGCATCATGCTACCTGAATGGTTTCTGCTTTAGTTCTGTTTGTCATTAAAAAAAATGTCTTTTTCCCTCACTTTACTGTTGCATTTTTGAGTGGTCAAAATTTATGAGCAAGGTCATGTCTTTTGTAGCAACTGCTATAAACAGAGCAATTGTTTTGACTGTAAGAGATCCCTGCATCAATCCATGGCATATTCAGGAAGGGTCAGGAAAGATTTCTCTCTGAATCACAGAAGTGTCATTGCCAATCAGTGGAAACTCCAATGGACCTATGGTCTGATTTAATGCAAGTTGCCATCCTATGTTTCCATGTGAAATGTTTTGATATTACAATTCAGTGAAGAGGTATCTACCAAGGCTTCATTTTTATTGGAGGGATCAGTTATTCAGTTCTCTGATACATAGAAGCTTGATTTAAATCAAACCTTACCAAGGTTGAGCACTGAATATTCAAAACCATTTCAATGTCAGGATTTGTTTATTTAATTAATAAAACACCCTCTCTGTCTTATCAGGCAATATATGTTCAATAAAAGCATTAAAACAGAGGTGATAATCATGTAGCCCTCTAGATATTGTTGAACTTCAAGTCCTAGAAGCCTTAGCTAGCATAGCTAATGTTGAGTAATGATGAGAGTTGCAGCAGCATCTAGAGAGTCCTCCTGCATTAAAGAATTGTATAAAGGTTTCCCACTCTTGCATTAAACTTCATATAAGATAAGCAGGAACAAAACCAAAAAGAGGGTCCCTCATTTTATGGCTATAGACATGTTGGAGCAGGTTCAGATGGTTCAGGGAAGGGCAACCAGGATGATAGAGGTATGGATAACAAAAGACATGAGGAACAATTGAGGACGTTCAGCCTGGTGAAGAGAAGACTGAGAGGGATGAAGCAATGGTTGTAGTAACTGCTGACATGGATCTCAGATTTTAGTCATTTCACACAATTATCAGGCAATATATCAGGATGGGAAACATGTGGCCCATAGGCCACAGTTGACTCTTCGTCAAATTTCAAGCATCCCATGGCCTACTTTGAAAAGCATGACATTGAGTTCTGAGCTCTGGCAAGAGCATTTTATTTGTGCCCTGGCAATGTGTTGGGTGTGTTAGGAGTTCAACAATGCTTAGCGCTGAAGAATACCACAAGTGGGCAGCAGTAATAGGATTAGATAGCTTGAGTGACCCAAAGTGTCCTATCTCCTTGTCTGCCTATTCTGACCTCTCTGTGATGCAAACTGATACTCTTAGGTATGACTCTCTACCTCTTCTCTTCCTATCAGTCCCCTCTCTGGTCTTCCCTAGAATGGAGCTAGTTTATATTAGCACTCTACGTAACTTTCCTATCTTAGAATGGAGTTTCTAAGCCTTTACTTTGTTTCTCTAAGACATTGGTGTCTTTACTCCTTAATCAGGATCTTCAACTGCTGCACACACTATCAGGGTGGGGAAGCACAGATCCCTTTCACACTAAATGATTATAGTGTCATTACTCCATTTTAAATGCCTTAGCTGTATCCTGTGGAATTTAGGCTTTACAGTTTGGTGGGGAACTACAGCTATCTGTCAGAGATTCCTAAATTCCCCTCCCTAAATTAGCAGTCCCTGGGTTCTATAGGATGTTGCCATGGCAGTTAAAGTGGAATTATGTGATGTAAAAGGGCCTCATGTTTCACTCAACCCCCACCAACCAACGGCTGTGGCTCCACCCACCACTTTCATGAGAGCTATTGTGGTGTAGTGGTTTGAGCACTGGACTATGACTCTAGAGACCAAGGTTCAAATCCTGGCTCACCCTTGTAAACCCACTGGGTGACCTTGGGCAAGTTACATTCCCTTAGCCTCAGAGGATGGCAATGGCACAGCCACCGATCCCCAAAGAAACTTGCCAAGAAAATCCATGATAGCTTACTTAGGGGTCGTTATCCATCAGAAATGACTTGAATGCATACAACAACAAATCACTTTCATGCAGCTTCAACAGGCTTCCCCATAAGGAAAGCAGAACTATACAGAAGAAAGGTCCCTCACCTGGATTAAGGAGCCACAGTTTTCTGGTAATCAATGTCTATTAGAGGAAAGTAAACACATGGCATGATGGTCACATCCATCCATTCCTCACCCCTACTTTAGTTCATTACAGAGGGCAAGAAATTGTTTGCCATACTGTCATATCGTCCATTGCTTTTATTGTGATTGATTGATTGTATTTTATACTGTCCAATAACAGGATTGCTTGGAGTGGAGTACAATGGGATGGATGAATAGAGAGAGACAGATAGGGACAGACAGACAGATCTAAGAATGAAATAATGAACAAATTAGCACTGCTTGTGGTAAGCAGCAGAGAGTAAAAACACTACAACATAAATACTGCAAGAATCAAGTAAAACAGGCAGCAGTGCCAAGATCTAAAAGCACGAAGACCAATGTGTAAAATGCTTGGGAGAATAAAGAGTGTTAAGCCAGTGACAGATATAGGGACCCAATGAGCTCTTCTGGGGAGGCATTGCCTTGGTGTCACTACTGAAGTAGATTCTGTACTGTTTCTTGGATAAAGGTAGCCCATCCACAGTGGTTCAAGCAGTGATAACTTTCCATCTAGATAACTATAATCGGATTTCTGAATACTATCTGTGGGCTTGGTCTGGAAGCAGTAGTTCTTGTAGAATGTAGCATCTGGGTCCAGGAGTGACATTAGAGGAATCCTAAGGGGGATGACACCATTGCTCCCAAATGTCTATGGGCTGTGGTGATCACCCTTATCCCTTTAGAAGCCTGCAGCTCAGTGGAAGAGAAGACATGAGTAGGGCAAGGCTCAGTGGGTGGAGAAAGGAACAGTGTGAGACCATGTAATTGGCATCTACTTTTCTCAATATAGACCCAAGTGATCATTAAGAGACCCTACTAGCTTCTCTCTATTCTGTATTGTCAGCTCTGATTAATAGCATCCCTACAGGGTTTTTCAGGCAGGATTCTTTCCAATCCCTACCTTGAATTCCCTGGAATTTCTTGATGCTTTTTCATCCAAGTATTAGTCAGATTAACATCTCAAATCAGACAACATTCATTATGTTCATGATAGCTTTATGGTCTTCATTGATTATTTTATTTTATATTGCTTGCATTTTAAAAGGCATTTAATGGTTTTAGCTTTTTGTACACCATTTTGAGACATTAAATAGATAAATTAAGAGGTATAGAAATTTGAGGGGCCAAACAGACTCACATCCACATATCGTCATACTACTCTGAACTCATCAGTCTTGTTTGATATCAGAAGCTAAGCAGAGCTAGGACTAGTTAGCACTGGGGACTGGAAACCATCAGGGATCTCCAGAAAGAATTTGGCTTGGAACTCTGATGAGCTGCTGTGAATCAAAACTGAAAACACTGGGTTAGGTGGAATCAGCATAAAGCAATTTCCAGTGTTCGTGGTTAAATAACCATCACCATCACCATCATAGACCTGGAAGGAAAGTTGTTGTGGTCACCTCTGGAAAGATCTGGAGACACAACTAAAGTAATATTTTAGTATAAAGTAGAGCAAACCTTTGCTCTAGGTCTCTGTGCTGCCAATAGCCTAATTTCAAAATCCAATTGCAGTGATCTATTCAGCGCTCTGAAAATGACAATCTGAGCTTCTCCTGACAGATGAGGAGGATGCAGAAGGAAAAGAGATGGCATCCTTAGGGTTCTGATCCCACTCAGTGTTGGGTTTGTCTTTATATGTGATCAACATGCAGCTTCCAACCCTGGAGAAACTGGTCCATTACCAGAAAAAAGCCCCTTCCCTTTTTAGGGGATTACTGTGACTCTTGTTTTACTGGAGATTATCACACTACACTCTTAAAGCATTGCTATTTCACTTTAATTGCTCTGGCATCCTCCTGTTGCATTCTGGAATTTGCAGTTTAGGGAAGGGCATTTAGAATATTCAGACAGAGAGCTCTTAATTCTCTCTGAACTACAAACTCCAGAATGCAATAGGAGACAGAGCAGTCAAAATGAAATAGCAGCACTTTAAGAGTATAGTGTAATAATCTCATTGACTTACTGTAACTTCCAATTCCTCCTGTCTCTTCTAGACTAGACTATTTCTCTGCACCTGCATGCTCCAGAGGTAGCATGGAGGTAGAGTGAGGTCAGGAAAACTCCATTGTAATTCCTTGGGAGAGGAAAAGGTGATGAATTACCAAGCTCTGAACCTGGGACAGCTCTCTGAGTCTGTACAATACAACCAGCTGAGGCTGCTTATTCTCCTAAGTATCTCCACTGAAGAAGGCAGAGACACAATACAGTGCCCAGTGCCATAACCATCACAGGAGATTTTCAAATTTTACTTAGTATTGCCCACATGCTCCCTCCCAGTCTGATAAAGCTAAGTGTTAAACAGCTGCTTGAATAACCCACAGACAACCCTGTCCATAATCCCATGAAACAAAATGTCCTTGGACTGAAGCCAGATGCCTCCATCCAACTTTAATGGGATCCCCGTGTACTTAAAGCTGGATGCTTCATCTACCTGACTTGACTGCAGCTCAGCCTGTGAAACTAGCAATAAGCTCAAATGACTCTAATTCCCTCCTTCATCCCCTTCCCTTCATCCACTCGCTTCATTTCCCAATCTGCTCGCTCTTATTGTTTATGGAGCGGCCTTTGGGTTGCATTTTGCACATTAAGGAAGTTGAGAAGTGTGAATTCTCTGAGGGTGCAGTAGTCCTAAACCATTACAATCCTTGGGAGTTTGGCTTGCTGGATGTGAATCACTTGCTACAACAGGCCAGACAATGCAAAATTACTCTCTCATGCCACATAGAGGAGGGAAGTGGAGGAAGCCGCCAAAACCAAGAAGAAAGGCTGATGGCTCCTGAGAGAGGGCTGTTACATGCCTTGTGAGGCCATGATGCATGAAACAGAGGAGTCTCACTGTTTATTTTCTCCCTCAAACCAAATCCCTCTAAAATGCAGACTCCCCATTTCCATCTAACTTCCACTGCCAGAGCTTTTTGGCTCGCTATGTTTCCCCCCTTCTTTTCTAGATTTCAAAGCTTTGCAGCAAATAATCAACTCAAACCAGCACTGAGGCTCCCTTTCTGTGTTTCTAAAACCCCATTAAATTATATTGTTGGGGGAAAACAATAGTTGTGCTAATCATGCTGTGTGCATGTGCATCTTAATTTCCCCCGGGGCCGGAATATGAATTTTTACTAACATGTTAATTTTGTGTGTTAATCAGTAGCTCTAGGCCGAGTGAATGGATTGACTATGTAAAACTGTTTGATATTGAAACAACTCCTTTTGACCCCCTCAAATTGGCTTCATTCCCCTAAAGACGGTTAAAGTTAATTAAGCACTCAATAGGTTTATGGTGTTTAAATTAAAATATATTATTCCTCATTGTGTAGTCATCAAGTGAGAAAGGCATTCTCCTCCTGGTTGCTTGGCTGGCTAATGGGCTTATCAAAATTCATGATGTAATAAGGAGGATTGGTTGGGTGCTGACAATAGCATGTGTGTGTGAAGCTGAGTGAAAGCGACATGCCTCTATGGGCCACTAGAGGGCACAAGATAGCCACAAATAACTACAAAGAGCCCTATTCTGAAGGGAGAGAAAACTATTAGGTTTGAGGGCCTCTATTTGCTTTAAAGTGAAAGTGCCATGTTGGGAGCAAATGTAGACTTCGTTTGATAGATCAGGACTTGAGATTTGTCATTCCTCCTTCCCACTAGAAATCTTTTAGGTCTTCTAGGGCAAGGCATTTTAGAGTGAATTTCTCTTTGTTAACTACTTGTTCTGAAGAACCATTGATATGGTGAACTGGGAGAAAGGATGAACTTTTGGAGTCCATCATGGTAGCTATTTGTGTGAATGCACTGAAGTGTCACAGTCATTTATTTGTTTCATTAAACTATTTGCAGACCACCTGTAAGAATAAAACCCTTCCTTGGTGGCATATAAGATAAAAGAAACAACACAAATGAATAGCAATGCCATACATGAATGCTGTGCTTTTGGGGATGGATTTAAAAAGCTATCACCATAAGATGGAGTTTGGAATCAACATGGCTACCCCTGGATTTGTAGTACAATAAAATACATGACATGAATCATAGCTCATTGTCTCTTAGAATTCAGAGGCATAGCTGTGTTTGTCTGGAATATCACCATGCAAAGGGATTTTGTAGCACCTTTGAGATTAACTGTGTGAAAAAAGTTGAAGCCTTTTAGAAACAAGTTTAAATGTAGGATGAATAAGGAGTGGAATAGCCTCCCATTTTTGTGTGTAATACAGTAGAGAGAGGAAAACCAATTGGAGCACTTAAGCAAATGTTGTAGGCCTTTTCTGGTCTATCTACTAAACTTTAAAAAAACCCCAAACCCCATCACCTGGAGTTTGTAGTTTGGGGAGATACTAGAACCCTCTGGCTGAGAGTTTCATAGATTCACCATATTTCATTTCAGAAACTGACTTTTACCAATTTCCATTGAGCCCTTTTAATTTTTATTCAGGAGTTATAATCACAGTATTAAAGTGCTTTAGCAATATTATACTAGTTAAGCATTAGAATCATAGAATCATAGAGTTGGAAGAGACCACAAGGGCCATCCAGTCCAACCCCCTGCCATGCAGGAACTCCCAATCAAAGCATCCCTGACAGATGGCCATCCAGCCTCTGCTTAAAGACCTCCAAGGAAGGAGACTCCACTACTCTCTGAGGGAGTGTGTTCCACTGTCGAACCGCCCTTACTGTCAGGAAGTTCCTCCTAATGTTGAGGTGGAATCTCTTTTCTTGCAGCTTGCATCCATTGTTTCGGGTCCTAGTCTCTGGAGCAGCAGAAAACAAGCTTGTTCCCTCCTCGATATGACATCCCTTCAAATATTTAAACATGGCTATCATATCACCTCTCAGCCTTCTCTTCTCCAGGCTAAACATCCCCAGCTTCCTAAGTCGTTCCTCATAGGGCATGGTTTCCAGACCCTTCACCATTTTAGTTGCCCTCCTTTGGACACGCTCCAGTTTCTCCACATCCTTTTTGAATTGTGGTGCCCAGAACTGGACACAGTATTCCAGGTGAGGCCGGACCAAAGCAGAATAGAGTGGCACTATTACTTCTCTTGATCTAGACACTATACTTCTACTGATGCAGCCTAAAATTGCATTGGCCTTTTTAGCTGCTGCATCGCACTGTTGACTCATGTTCAACTTGTGGTCCACCTGGATTCCTAGATCCCTTTCACATGTAGTCTCATTCAGCCAGGTGTCCCCCATCGTATATCTGTACTTTTCGTTTTTCTGCCCTAAGTGCAGTACCTTACATTTCTCCGTGTTGAATTTCATTTTGTTAGCTTTGGCCCAACTTTCTAGTCTGTTCAAGTCATTTTGAATTTTGATCCTGTCCTCTGGGGTATTAGCTACTCCTCCTAATTTGGTGTCGTCTGCAAATTTGATAACTATGCCCCCAATACCATCATCCAAGTCATTAATAAAGATATTGAATAGCACTGGGCCCAGGACAGAGCCCTGTGGCACCCCACTGGTCACTTCTTTCCAAGTTGAAAAGGAGCCATTGTTGAGCACCCTTTGCGTTCGACCAGTCAACCAATTACAAATCCATGTAACAGTTACTTTGTCTAGCCCACATTTTACCAACTTGCTTGCAAGAATGTCATGGGAAACCTTGTCAAAGGCCTTACTGAAATCAAGATATACTATATCCACAGCATTCCCTTCATCTACCAAGCTGGTAATTTTATCAAAAAAAGAGATCAGATTTGTTTGGCATGACCTGTTTCTCTGAAACCCATGTTGACCATTAAGATCATTTTCTTTTATTGCTAGCATTCCTATTACCCTGGCTTAATTTCTGTAGAATCTGGGTACTAGAAACAGTAGTCATGATTTTTGGTGGCAGCCATCTTGGCTAGTTCCACTATAATATAAACAGTCAACCATGGAGAAGTGCATTTCATTTCAGGAAACAGTAGGTTGATTTATACTGACCTGGGGAGTAGGAATGAAAAGTCCTTGGTAATGTTGGAAGTTCCCTGGGAATATTTTGGAATGGGGGAAATGTTGTGTATATATCAAATAAATATGGGAAGGACAGGAACAAAGCCATGGATTTTCTGTTTTTGCCATTCAGTCTGGATCAATATGTGATTATTTCAGTTACATCTGGTCATGCATTGGTAAAGGCTGGGTTGTGGTAAGTTATGGGTAAGTTTGGAATGTCAAAGTAGAGATTTAGAAATAATGCTTAGAAGGTGACACAATACATACACCAGCAGCACAAATTAAGTGGAGATGACTTCTTCCCCCGTTCTTTAGTGATTTTGCCCATCAATGGATTAGGGAAATCTTAAATGTGCTTGAATCTGTGCAGCATCTTTTGCTGTTATAGAAGTTTTCTGCACATATTACCTCTCAGTTACCTGAAACCAATGGGCAAACTCAGAGCCTAGTAATTCCTTAACATGACATCAATCCACTGAATGTGAGTATGAGAATGTGTGGAATTATTTGCTGGAATGCTGTTGGTTTACTATGCCAGGAGTTATACTTTTTTCAGGATCACATAGCAATGATGAAAGGAGACAGACTAAAGCTGAGATTCTATGGACCTTATCAAACGGGGCCCAATCCAGACAGAATCCAATCGAAATCCCAACTTAATACATATTATTTTCCCGTGTTTCCACATGACGTCACACAGAACCCCGACAGAACCCCAACAGAATGTGGACTGATCCAAGATCTTTTGAATTTCGGTTTCTTCAGGAAGTACAATTGCGCGACGGGATTAATATCGCTTTTACTGTAAGTGTGATCACCAAACACATATCGCCAAATACGTATTGGGGAGCATTTCCCCATCATTACCATCTCGGAGTGCCGACGCTCCTAGGAGGACCTCCTCGGAGTGCCGATCCGACGTGGGGCCGGCGCTCCAAGGGGGACCTCCTCGGAGTGCCAATCTGGTGCAGGGCCGGCGCTCCAAGGAGGACCTCCTCGGAGCGCCGATCCGACGCAGGGCCGGCACTCCAAGGAGGACCTACTCGGAGTGCCGATCCGACGCAGGGCCGGCGCTCCAAGGAGGACCTCCTCAGAGCGCCGATCCGATGCAGAGCCGGCGCTCCAAGGAGGACCTCCTCGGTGAACGCTGCGGCGGGAGGTCCTCCTCGGAGCGCCGGCCCTGCGTCGGATCGGCGCTCCGAGGAGGTCCCCTTTGGAGAGCCGGCTCTCTGAGGAGGTCCTCCTTGGAGCGCCGGCCCCAGCCATGTCTCCATGGAGGGCCGGCTGCACTGAGGACGACCTGGAAAAGGGTGACAGCCGCGGCGAGTGACAGCTGCGGCGAGCATAGTGTGCATGTTCAAGAACATCATTGCTTGTTCATATACGGGATTTTCTCACTTGTGTGTGAACGGCAAATACGGTTCCCGGGAGCACTTTCCTTAAATGCGCGATGAAGGTAATTGCGTGTGAAAACCATTTGCGGAATGAAGGTTTCTTTTCGGTTTCTTTTCGGAATCTGTCATTTCAGGATTATTATCAGGAAGTACAATTGCGCGACAGGATTAATATCGCTTTGTGGGCCACGTGTGATAAGGTCCTATGTTGAGAAGGCACAGTAAAACACAGTATCTCCATCCCGTTCCTGCCCCGTGTGTCCTCCATTCCTGCCCCAGCAGCAGCTGCTGCTGCTGCTTCTACTGCTGCTTACCAATGAGGAGGGCAGGGATGGAGTGGGGATGATGATGATGATGATGATGGTGAAGCAGCTGGTCTCAGCTGGAAGGGGGAAGAAAAAAGTGCTCTCACAATTGGAGTGTACACTCTCTTGCCTTTCCCTTGGAGCCCAAACCAGTTGTATTTTCATTGCCTGCATTGCCTTCCTCTCTCTCTCTCTCCCCCCCGCCATTTACCAGTAAGTAAATGGCCTCTAGAGTGGGGGCATTTTAGACAGACCCAAAGGGCTAGAGAATAGCTCCCTCCAGCCCATTGAAAAAGAGACATACACATGTGTAAGCCATACTTTACCTTTATGTCACTAATAGGATGCTGCCCAAACTCTGCCAGCTCCAAGTAGCCTGTTTCTCCACTGCCCTTCTTCTTTCATGGTCCCTGTGCTCATGGCCTCTTTCCTCCCACTGCTACCATAATTATGCCACCAAGAAAACCCCATGATAGGTTTGCTTTAGGGTTGTCATAAGTTGGAAATGATTTGAAGGCACACAACAGCAAGAAAGTACACCAATGGGATTCCAGACATTGTCTTATTAGTCTATAACCTTTAAGTATTAATGTGTTGCAACAAATACAGTTATTCCATTTTCTGTTCTTTCCCCCTCACTCCATAAAATTATCTTACTTTGGCAATCAGCCTGAGTATTGTTACAACTTCCATTAGTTACAACTTCCATGAAGAAAATGTCTAGAGCTCCCCAGTGTATGTTTTCTGTAAAGTAACCAATGATGTGCATGAACAAATATATAAAGTAACACTTAAAGCTTCTTTTCTGAAAAGGCACATTGAAAGCTATAATAATTCACATGGTGACTTTCCCCTCTGGGTCCTTTTAAAGGGCTTCTTGGTGGGGAAAAGAATACTTCTTTTCAGATGCCATGACAGTTAAAGATCCATGAAAAGAATGTTATAATGAAATAGGTAGAGTGCAAAAGAGGAAGAGAGAGAGAGAATAGTTATTCTCAGAGGAATACATGCTTCAAATTAAAAAAGCCACAGTGCTGCTGATGTGAACATTATATTAACACTTGTGTGACACAACCCTGAAGCGCTTCCTTCATCCTACAGTCTGTAATTTACCCAGGAAAATGAAGAAACTGTAATCTCATCATAAAAATGGCATCCATAAAGGTTATATTGATTGATAAAAGAAGACTTACTAAAGCTCTCCTGGAGCTCAGGTAAAAGGGATGGCTATGAGCAGATGGTTCTGTTCATTTGGTATCTTTTAATGCCAACCTAAAGCAGAAACATGGAAAATGGGCTCTTGAATAGTAAGGATTTTCAGCACAGTGGACATAAATTTAGGCAGACATGCAAGGCTACCACATGGTTGAAGGACAAGTAAGCCCCCAAATGCAGCAAGCATAACTCACTTGAAAATGTGGAAATGCATGTCTTTGCTGCAGAGGAGCTACTGGTTTCAACTTGGGCCTGCTGTTGTTGATCCTTTTCAACAGCTTATTCCTTTAACTGCTTTTCCCATTAAGTGCAAGGGTGTTCAACTTGTGGTCCTCCAAATGATGGATTGCAACTTGCACAAGACCAGGCCAGCACTGAGAATGCTGAAGCATGATGGAAGATGCAGACCAACAATATCTGGAAGGTGACGTATCAACCGCCCCTACTTAACAATATACACCAGAGAAGCCAAAATAAGTCAGAAATATATGAACTGGAAAAGCTAATAAGGTCTGGAGTTCATGCACTTAAGCTAATATACTTGAATTGGGTATTTTCTACCAAAGACAGGTAGCTGATGAAGTTTATGTAGAATGAATATCAAATATGCTTACATTTAGAGATAATGATATAGTGCTTGAATTACTGAGGGGGAGGCTCCCTCCACCCTTGCTGTTTTTAAGAGGTACAGAGGAGCCATCATTTGGCTCTAATTGAGACAATGCGGGAGTTTGTGGCTTTCATTAAGGCTTTCCTCCAGTACTAGCAGAACACACTGAGTTCATTGACTGCATGGACGTCTGTCTAACAGTTGCCAGTATGAACATATGCAAATGTATAAACAAAATTAATTCCTTGGACATGAAGAGCAGATGTTCCCCCAAAGAAGTTATAGTAGATGTGTTGCTCATGGAGAGGTTTCCAGGACTTTCCTGTTCTCTTAGTCCTCTCATTCTGAAAAGAAGGCCACTGGTTGCTGCTTACACTACTGCACGGTACACCCTTATCCTCATTCAAGCAGAGCTGGACCAAGGCACGTTGCTATCTAGTGCAACAATGCCACCCCTTCCCATCCCACCCATGGAAACTTACGGGACAAACTATTGTATCTTACTCCAGAACAGAAACATGGGACAAAGGTTTTTGCCTAATCGGAGAGCAACAGATTGCCCAGGCCAAGGTGCAGGGTGGCTGCCAGCGCTGTACTCCAATGGAACACAATATCCAGGGAACAAAGTATCTGCTGTCTGAGGCAACCGCCTCACTCTGCTTAACAGTGAAGCCAGGACTGTAATTCATTGTACCAATTAAGAAATAATACATCATTTCAGTATCCTATCTCACAGAATCGATACAGGAGCTGGAAAGCTTTTCATCAGATCATGACATATCCTTGGCAACTGCACCATTGTGCATCTGTGAATCTCCATCAGACCTACAAAGCTGGATAGGAGGGAGAGGAAGCCTTCTCCGCTTTGCTGCAATTAGGTCTGATACTACAATTCATTAAAAGAAGTTTTGCAAGTGAGGTTAGGAGTTGCATGAGTTCCAAAACCATGAAAGCAGCCCCATGTTTAATCTATGGCAAGTTTTTGTTGTTAGCTGCTGTGAAGTCAACTCAACTAATGGTGAGCCCATGAATGAGAGAATTACAAGACACTCTGTCATCAACAGCCCTGCTCAGATCTTGCAGACACAGGGCTGTGGTTTCCTTGATTAGTCTATCCATCTGAATGGGGTCTTCCTCTTTTCCTACTGGCTTCTACCTTACCAAGTACAGTTGGCCCTCCATTTTCACAGGGGATCCATTCCAGACACCACCACCCCACGAAAATGGAGATTAGTGAATATTCAAGCCCTGCAGGCATGCCCCATTGATTTAAACAGAGGTCACCCCTCCATGACTATATAAAACCGCGGACATGAACTCTGCAAGAATGGAGGGGCAACTGTATTATTGTCTTTTCTAGTGAGTCATGTCTTCTCATGATATGGTGAAAGTACATAGTCTCAGTCTAATCCTTTTATCTTCTAGGGAAAGTTCAGTCTTGATCTGCTATAGGACCCCTTGATTTGTCTTTTTAGCAGTCCACAGTAGTTGAAGAACTTTTACCAGCACCACTTTTCTCAAATGAGTTGATTTTCTTCCTGTTGGCTTTATTCACTGTCTAGCTTTCATAACAATTTATAAATGGGAAATACAATGGCATTAAAGTCAAATCTTAACTTTAGTATTGAATGATATACCCAGACACTTCAGGATTTTGCTGTTTCTTCATGGCTACCCTTCCAAGTCCTAGTCTTCTTCTGATTTATTGTAGAGGGGCAGGGTATAAATAATAATAAATTTATTTATACCCTGCCCCTCTACAAAGCAATCGGGGTGGCTTACAACATAAAAATACAACACAGTAAAATCAATCTCCAGACCCAATCCCAGCCACCCCTTAAAAAATCATTAAACAATCATCAGTTAAAACAATATTAAAATAAGGCAAATGCCAACAAACTATAACAATAAATAGCAACAATAATGGCTGCAATAACGTCTGGAGAGGGGGGAATAGACATACAAATGGTCTGGCTCCTAAGACCGGGAAATCTAATTGGGAAAGGCTTGCAGGAAGAGATCTGCCTTGACAGCCCTTTTAAAGCTGTCTAAGGTCGTAATATGACGGATCTCATCCGGCAGGCCGTTCCATAATCTGGGAGTGGTCATCGAGAAGGCCCTCTGGGAAGGTGCAGACTGTCTTGATTTGTTCGGCTGTAGCAAATTCATCCTAGAGGATCAAAGTGCGCAGGGCGTATTGTATGGGAGGAGGCGGTCTCGAAGATAGGTTGGGCCCAAGCCATTTAGGTGATAACCAGCACCTTCTTCTGGGCCCGGAAACTAATAGGCAGCCAGTGAAGAGACTTCAATATTGGTTTTATATGGTCTCTTTTAGATGTACCTGAGACCAGCCTGGCTGCCATATTCTGTACTAGTTGAAGTTTCTGGACCAAGCACAAGGGTAGCCCCATGTAGAGTGCATTGCAGAAATCAAGATGGGAGGTTACCAGCAAATGTACTACAGTTTCAAAGTCCCTTTCTTCCAGGAAAGGGCACAGCTGGCGTATCAGCCGAAGCTGATAACATGCACTCCTGGCCGTCACATTCACCTGATTAGTCATCTGAAGCGACAGATCAAGGCGCACCCCCAGACTGTGAACACAGTCCTTCACGGAGAGTGTGACCCCATCCAGGACTGGAGGTTGTATCCCAATAACTGGTTTTGGGGCCGCTACTGTGAGTACCTCCGTTTTGTCAGTGTCAATCTGTTTTTCCTCATCTAGTCCATTACTGCCTTAAGACAGTCATTGAGAGGAGAGACACCATCTGAAGTCGAGGCTGAGGACCGAGACATGGAGAAATATATCTGAGTGTCATCAGTGTACTGATAACACCCCACCCCATGGGGGGTTGCAGACTGCCAGAAATAGTGTGAATTCAGTCCACTTTTAGGGTTAGGGTTAGAGTTAGGGAACCATGGGAACTGTATTTTATTGTGGCATCAGAGTTGTCTGACAGAGAAGGCTCAATGTCTCAGAAAAATAACAGTTCCCATGATTCCCTAGCACTAACCCTAACCCTAAAAGTGGACTGAATTCACACTATTTCTGGCAGTCTGCAACCCCCCCATGTCTCCGGATGATCTCTCCCAGCGGTTTCATTGAGATGTTAAATAACATTGGGGAAGAATGGCACCTTGGGGGATGCTGAACTTAAGCTCCTTCCTAGTGGATCTGCTGTCCCCAAGGAACACCCTCTGGAATCTACCTGAGAGGAAGGAATGGAACCACTGCAATGCAGCGTCTCCGATTCCCAATCCTCTCAGGTGATCCAAGAGGATGTTGTGGTCTATTGTGTCAAAGGCCATTGAAAAGTCTAAGAGCACCAGCAGGGTCACACTACCCCTGTCGATGCTCAAACTAATGTCATCGATCATGGCAACCATGGCAGTCTCAACCCCAAATCCTGTCCTAAAGCCCATTTGAAACGGATCTAGATAATCGGTTTCATCCAAGACAGCTTGGAGTTGAAGAGCCACTGCCCTTTCGATCACTTAGCTCAAAAAAGGTGGTAATGAGACCGGCCTATAGTTTTTCATATCCAGGGGGTCCAGGGAGGGCTTTTTCAGGAGTGGCCTAACTGCTGCTTCCTTTAAACAAGATGGAACAAAACCCTCCCTGAGGGATGCATTGATGATGTCCCTGAGGAACACCCTCAAGGCATCCCCCCCAGACAGCCAGCCATGATGGGCAGGGATTGAGAGGGCAGGTAGTTTTCCTCACTCTACCAAGGAGCTTGTCCATGTCATCAGTACTCACAGGTTGGAACTGATCCAGTAAAATTTCATTAATGGAGTTGCTAGACACCTCGTCTATTGATTCTGTATCAATACTGGCATCTAAGTCGGCTCTTATCTGAGAGATTTTATCTGTGAAGAAGTTGTTAAACGCATCACAGCAGGCCATTGTCAGGTTAAGTAGTGGGTTCTGTGCAGGTGGAACTTGCGTCAGCTCCCCTACCACCCTAAACAGCTCCGCTGGATGGGACTCTGCAGACGCAATACATGCAGAGAAGAAAAATCTCTGCACTGCATGTATTGTCTCTCGACAGGACCAAAGAAAGTTCCTATGCTGAGTCTTGTCAGATAAGAGTTGAGTTTTCTGCCAGGTGCACTCTAGTTGTTGTCCAACTTGCTTCATCTTCCTAAGCTCTTCTGTATACCAAGACTTACAGTTGGAAGTGGGTTGGAAAGGATGCTTGGGAGCGATTGTGTCAATAACCTTGGCAAGATTGGTGTTCCAGGTATTGACAGAATCACCGACGTTACCATTCATTAAACCCTCCAAGGCTTTCTGGAATCCAATTGGTCCCATTAGCCTTTGAGTCCACCACCCCTGGAGGGGCAAACAGTGGCTCTTAGTTAAACCTTAACCAGGAAATGATACATCCATGACAATGCAGAGGTTTTAATAACCTCCGCCCACAGATATTCCTGTTCCGTACGAAAGACCACATTGAGAGTATGACCTACACAATGAGTAGGCCCAACGACCAATTGGGAAAGGCCCATGTTTGTCATGGATTCCATGAACTCCCAAGCCGCGCCTGTAAGAGTTGGAAAGGCCCATGTTTGTCATGGATTCCATGAACTCCCAAGCCGCGCCTGTAAGAGTTGGCAAACTGGTCTCAAGAGGGATGTTGAAGTTGTCCAGGACTAAAACTCTGGGCGACTCCAGCAGCAACTCCGAGACCAGCTTGGTTAGGGAGTCTGCTAGACAATGGGGTGGTTGGTATACTAGCAGAATACCCAAACTATCCCTGGTCTGCAGGCTTAGGTACATGCACTCGAAGTAGACTGTGTTCCAGACAGGCATCCTGGTCAAGCTCAAGTTGTTTTTATGAACTGGGCCACTCCGCCCCCCCGCCCACTTCCCCTTACCTGCTCACTTACAGAATACCCGGCTGGGAGGGCTTGCGTTCATGTTATGGCACTATCTTCTCCCAGCCATGTCTCCATGAAGCAAGCCAGGTCGGCATCCTCATCTAGGAGGAGATCATAGATAATGTGGGTCTTATTCTTGACCGACCTGGCATTGCACAGGAGCAAGATAAGGCTCTGTGGAATGGCTGGTATGCTCTCCAAACCATTCTGAGAAACAGAGTGAGCTGAAGGTGAGATGGCTTCCAAAATCGATCTTGCCTTCTTTTGTAACATTGCCTCACTCTCTTCCCACCATACCTCCCTTTCCCCCGCACAACTTCAATATCTGCTCCCAGATTATTCCCGGCCAGAATTGGAGATAGAAATATTGTTACAGTCCAGTGACCTCCCTCCCCTTATTTCCCAACAGCATGGGGAAAAGGTCCTCGGTAACAGTGCTTGTGGAGATTTAGTTCACTCTGAGGACAAGAAAGTTGGGTATGTTAAAAGGACTCCATCAGGCACTGCACCTGGCCCGGCTCTGGCCTTGCCACAACGGCTATCGGCTATCATCATAGATGAAAAGGTTGGAATGGGGTGGGTGAAATGCTTCCGCTCAGTCCTGGCACTCTCCGCCCAGCTCCTACAGCGTTTCAGGTGTTAAGAGGCCTGGGCGGGCTAGATGGAAAGTCCCCGCCCAGGCCCAGCTTTTAGGCTCACCGCTATCACCGCTCTTGAAGGCTCCGCCTAGGCCTCCCCGGCCCCGTAGCTGCTGCAGCTGTTCCGCCACCGAGGTGGTGGTGGTATCAGGAGGGATTTTAAAGCATTTGCCTGGGCCTCCCCAGCCCCGTAGCTGCCACAGCCGCTGTGCCACCGCGGTGGTGGTGGTATCAGGTGGGATTTTAAAGCATCCGCCTGGGCCTCCCCAGCCCTGTAGCCACCGCAGCCGCTGTACCACCGAGGTAGTGGTGGTATCAGGTGGAATTTTAAAGCATCTGCCTGGGCCTCCATGGCCCTGTAGCTGCTGGTGGTATCAGGCGGGGTTTTGAAAGTGTCCGCCCAGGCTTCCCTGGCCCTGTAGCCACCGCAGCTGCCCCGCCGCCCATTAATCCATTTTGATTAATGACTGAGCCAAGGTATGGAAAATCTTGAACTATTTCAATGTCTTCATTGTCTGTGGTCATTTTTCTTTTCTTAATATTCAGCTACAAACCTGCCTTTGCACTTTCTTTCTTGAATTTCTTCAGTAATCATTCCAAGTCTTTGCTAGTTTCTGCTGGTAGTATGGTGTCATTTGTATTAAATTGTTGATGGTCCTTCCCCCAAATCTAATCCTGCTTTATGTATGACATATTCAGCATACAAGTTAAATAGATAGGGTGGTAAAATGTAGCCTTGCAGTCCTAACAGTAGCCTCTTGTCCTGATTACTGGTTACATATCAGAACAATCAAAAGTTGTGTTATACCCATTTCTTTAAGATAGAAATCTATCTTTAAGATAGAAAATAGATTGGTCATAGTTTTTCATGATCTATACAATCAAGGGCTTTACTATAATCATTAAGCACATGCTGATTTTCTTTTGAAATTCTTTGGTGTGCTCCATTATCCAATATTTGTTTGCAGTAGGATTTCTAGGGTCTCTTCCTTTCCTGAAACCATCTTGAACATCTGGCATTTCTCACTCTATATATGGTAGAATTCTTTGTTGTAGAATTTTGAGCATCACTTTGGTTGCATGGGAAATTAATGGAATGGTCCTGTGATAACTATGATCTCTCATGTCCCTTTTGGGGGGATTGTAAAGCATGTTGAACATTCCCAATCTGTAGACCATTGTTTTGTTTTCTATTTTTTGTTGACAGACTTTAGTTAGAACTAGAGGAGACTTGTCTCTGTAGATTCAAGCAGCTCAATTGGTATGCAATCTGTTCCTGGTGATTTGTTTCCTCCAAGTGCTTTGAGTGCAGCTTCGACATAACTTTCTAAAATGGAGGTTCGTCTTCCTATGATTCTTCCTTGAATGAATCTGTTACCCTTTCATCTCTCTAATATAGTTCTTCCATATATTGTTTCTATCATGTTTTTATTTCTGCTTCATCATGTCATGTATTGCCTTTTTGGTCATAGAGCATCCCCACTCTTGGTTGAAATTTCCCTTTGATTTCTCAGATCTTGTGGAAGAGGTGTCTTGCTCTTCCTTTTTTGTTGTCACCTATTTCTCTGAATTGATTATTATAGTAGTTCTCCTTGTACCTATGTACAAGTCATTGAACATTCAGAGTTCTGACTCCTTCTGTCATCTTTTATTTTTGCTTCTCATCTGCTCTTAACTGCTTGAAGAGTTTCATTTGTCATCCATTGAGGTTTCTCTTTCTTTTTGGCTGTGGAGAGTGTCTTTTTGCATTCCTCCCTGACAATGTTGCTGGCTTCAGTCCAGAGTTCTTCTGGCTCCTGGTCAATTAGGCTTAATAATGGAAATCTATTTTTCACACTATCTTTAAATTCTGAGGGGATTTTTCAGGTTGTATTTTGGTGTGATGGTTGGTTTAGTGTTCTTCTTTAGCTTTACTCTAATTTTTGATATTAGTAGTTCACGGTCTGTGTCACAATTTGCTCCTGGTCTTGTTTTTGCAGAGAAAATGGAGCTCCTCCATTTTCTGCTTCCTATTATGTAGTCCATTTGATTTTTGTATTGGCCATCAGGTGATTCCATGTATATAGTCACTTCTTGGATTGCTTGTGCTTGAGATGAGCAAAAAATTGGCCTCACAAAATTTAGTCAGTCAGTCTCCTGCTTTATTTCTTGTTCCTAGGCCAAATTTTCTTACAATCTTTTATTCTACTCTGTTTCCTACTTTTGGATTTCAATCACCTATGATTAACAAGGAGTCCTGTTTTGGTGTGCGATCAATTTCCTCCTGAACTCCATTATAGACTCTTTCAATTTCTTCTTCTTTTGCCCCTGTAGTTGGAGCATAAACTTGGATTATGGTTATATTGGTGAAATTTCCCTGAGATCTTATTTGGGCTACATAGGCAATCAGCCTGATTTGTTATGAGACAAATTTCTTTGTTCTAGCACATCCAGATGTGTTGGATTACAAATCTCTTCATTGGCAGCCAACATGGCAAGTAGCTTGATGGCTCAGGATGATGGGCATTACTGTTCAACAGATTGGAAAGCCTCCAGGTTGGGTAAAATCTTTCCTAATCTGGAAATATGTGAAAGGGTTAGGTGACAATATATCCTTTTGGCCTCTTGAGTTTGGAATACAGTGACCCTTCAGTATCCAAGAAAAGAGTTTGTGTTTGCCATCCTTTGATCTAGTAGGTGTGTGTTTATATATACCTTCAGGTTGCTTGTTGACATATGGTGACCCTATGATTTTTTTCATAGGGTTTTTTAGGCAAGAAACACTCAGAGGTGGTTTTGCCAGTTCCTTCCTCTGAAATATATTAAAGGCATAACCCATCAGAAATATATTTATGGTTTGTGTGGGATAATTTCCGAGCAAAGTCTATCCCATTCTTTCTTTGAGAGTGCAGTAGAATTGATGGTTGTTGAAATCTGGGTTAAAGCAATCTTGTTCTGATAATATACAAGTTTTTGGAATTTCTGCAATGGAAAGCAGTACCTTGGTCTGGGGAAAAACTGAGCTGAATAATTCCTGAGTTCCATTAATTCTACAGTGCTCTCTTTCTCTAATTTACATAACTAATTAACAGCTTTTTAACAGTTCATTAGGAACACAGAACCCCATGTGACAAATAATGAGCCAAGTGTAACACCAGGGTTTTCTGAGTGATTTGGAACAAAAACTCAACGAAATATGCCATTAGAGATGAGGAAATGCACTGGCTGATAGGGCATTTATTTGTTTATTACAAGATATTTGTATACAAGGACCAAGTGATCAATTTAAATGTTGAGTCTTGGGAAATATGGATACATCATCATGTTGCATGCACATTTCTTCTTGTTGGATTGGCTGTGTCTATGTATGATCCATTCCAAGTAATACCATTAAGTACACCCAAGTCTGTGTTGGATTGTGGCAAGGAATGAGTGAGAAATTTATTGGGTTTGCATTTTAATGTGAGATTACCCAATTTGCACCTCCTGGAAACAAATGTAGATTTAAACACCAGTGGAAAAATTCTTAAGAACATAAAAACAGCCACATGGTTCAAACCAAAGGTCTATGTAGTCCTGTGTGCTATGCACCCAATGGTCAGTTGCTCATGGGAAGGCCACCAGGAGGACATGAATTAACAGTATCTTCCTGTTCTTGTGTCCCACCAACTGATATACTGAGGCATACTGCCTGTGGCACTGGAGTGAATATATATCCATTGTGATTAATAATCATCCTTCATGAATTTTCCAATACCCTTTTGAAATTGTCCAATTTGACAATCATCACCACTTGTTATAGTAACAAATTCCACAAGTTAACTTTGCACCGTGTGAAAAATTCCTTCCTTTTATCACTTCTGGATGCTCCACCACTCAGCTCCTGTGGATCATCCATGTTCTAGTATTATAGGAGAGGGTGGAGACCTTTTCACTTGCCATTTTCTCCACATCATGAATAATTTTATAGACTTCTGTTTTGTCTCTCCTTGCTTGACTTTCCTTACCAAAGCTGGACAAGGCAGGCTAAGTTATCAAGAGAATGAGAGCACGGCAAAGAGAAGAATTCTAAGCTTGAATGATTTTCACTATTTCATTTTCTGCAATGCTAGCATTTGAGGACTGAGGGAAAATTTCATGGGGGGAAGAGAATTTGTGGGACAATTTCTCTTTCCTTCAGCTATACCCTTGATTGCGTCATAAATGTGTTTAATAGCAATAGGATATTGGCAGTTTCATTTTTAATCCATTTTATTATTATGTCCGATGCAAGAGTGTCTTTCTTACAGAAGCCTATACTGGGTTGATTTTACATCATGCTATTTATCACAACTCAAAACTCCATTTCTTGTTCACTTGTTGCCAGCTTCATCCCATCTGAGTGCATCTGAAATTGGGAATATTGTCCCAAATGTGCATCACTTGATACTCACTTACATTGATTCTTAGGGGTGTCTTAATACCTTTTCACCAAATTTGTCCACAGTAACAAGGGCATCTTCATTAGGAGTCAGGACAGGAAACTTGTACTGGCAAAGCATGTCCAGTATTTAAAATTTCAATAGGTTCAGAGGAAAGAGGTTGGTTTCTTCTCATGATTGGCCCTGATGTTTAGCAGAGTGATGCAACTGAGTCAGGCAGAAGACATTTGGGAAAGGGCAGGGGTATGACTAGGGGGTGAGGGGTGTGGATTGCACTAGATGACACCTCAAAAGTGGGTGTCACCCGATGTGTCGGTGGGAAAGGGCTGCCTTCCAGGTCTGGTGCTCTGCTGGCCAGGTGATAAAGAGAGGAGCTTATCACTCCACTAAAGTAAAGTGTCTTACCTCTTCCAAATTCAATTCTAATTCGGGTGACATCTGACTATATAACAGGGATTTTGCTGCTGAATCTGCTGCCTGAATACTGCCTGGGTTGAGCCCAGGTCCCTGGCATGCTGAGCATGTCTCTTTTCCAAACTGAGAGTTTTCTGACTTAAGAAAATGGCTGCCAGAGTGCTCCTGGGACCCAAGCCGGACCTGGGATCAGGTGGCAATTTGGTGGCAAAATCCCTGTGATAGTATCCAGATGCTGCCTGAATTAGAATTGAATTCGGAAGAGGTAAGATGCTTTATTTAGCGGGGTCATAAGCTCCACAGGGCCTTTGCAGACTGCCAGAAATAGTGCAAATTGAGTCCACTTTAACTGCCCTGGCTCAGTGCTAGGGAATCATGGGAATTGTATTTTTTTTCTGAGACATTGAGACTTCTCTGTCAGAGAGCTCTGGTGCCACAATAAACTACAGTTCCCATGATTCCCTAGCACTGAGTCAGGGTAGTTAAAGTGGACTCAATTTGCACTATTTCTGGCAGTCTGCAAAGGCCCACAGTCTCCTCCCTCTCCTGCTTATCAGCAGCTCCACCAGACTTGAAAAAGGTTGCAGGGTGGCAGGAACAGCCCACCCCAATCAGCAGCCACTAGTAGGACTGGGATGTCTTCTGGGTCTGGCAGCAATGCTGGCCATACAGTAAAGATAGTTGCCTCCTGCAGCCTGGCCAGCAGCTCTGCCTGACCCAGAAAAGGCTGTTGAAGAGAGGAGGGAGTATTAAAAATGCTCTGCACTGGATGTCAAATATACTAGCTACGCCACTGGGGAAGAGTTCCCCTTCAGCCTTCAAGCTTTCCACTTCACTGGTGGATAAGACAGTACACATCTCACAACCTGCCCTGCCCTGCCCCCTGCCCAATCTATCCTACTCTCCTCAGATAAGGTGGGGGACACCATCCCATTACCTGTGATGAAGCAGAATACAAGCTGCCAGTGTTTGGGTCCTATACATGAAATGCAGAAGGGATATGTGTCATTTTGTCTTTTGCCTTAGGTAGCAAAATGTCTTGGGATAGCCCACCTGCTCCAGTCTTGGAGGAAGCTTTATTTCAGCCCAGATTCATAATTGGGGGCTTATAGGTGGCAGTGTAGCAGCCTACTTTGGCTGGCAGTCTGTGGAATCCTGCTGTGAATAATGATGTTTTGAAAAGTTGAACAGGTCTTTGCAAATAGCCACAAGCTCCATCAGCTCTCAAATGCTGCCAGGTTAGTCAGTCTGTGTCTCTCTTTCTCTCTATCTGTTTGTTTCCCCTCCCAAGCCCAATGGGAAGAGGCTTCTGGCAAAGATTGCTGCAGGGATTCCCCATGACTCCTGGGTATTCTAAAAAGAGAATGAAAAGCACTGCAAAGGAAGGTTGCCAGAGAGAATTGTATTCAGTGAGCGCTTTGCAAAATGCAGGTCAGAAATGATTGTTATTGATGTCGCTGAAAGTAAAGGGGGTTCAGCAGGCATAGCAACACGTGGAGCATTTGTATCAGTTCTAGTTCCTGAATATTCACTCATAATAAATAAATAAATATACAGATAAAATTTAAAAAGAGATAGCCATCCACTAAAGAATGGGAAATGAATGCAAACAGTTCTTTTAATTGCAGAAATTCATATGACATTCATATGTATGTGTCTTCAACAATGCTAAGAACCTTTTCCACAATAACCACCTTGAGATAACCTCTACTTCCATTCTACAAACATTAACAAAGCTCACAATCAAGAGCAAAAAGGGAAAGAGAGAGAAAGATATATGATAATTTTTAAAAGGAAGGTAGAAGAAGTGATAAAAAGAATGCAAATTGCTAGTAAGATACATCAGTCCAGAGATGTGTGATTCAGAGATCTCTGAAAACTCTAGCCAAATACCATTAGAGTGTAATCCTGTACACATCCACACAGAGGCAAATCCCATAGACATCAACAAGTCTTACTTACAGACAGAATTTGGAAAATTGGCAATTTTTGGACCACAGCTCCCATAATATTCCAACCAACCGGGTCAGTGGCCCTGCTGTCTGAAAGATATTGGAAGCTGCAATTGAAAATACTGACTCTTCTAAGCTGTAGTCATTGATAAGCCTATATAAGATTGCAGCCATAGATCTCCATTTTTAGTCCTTGGTTGAATCATCTGATTCCATCTGCCTTTTGGCTGAAATAAAAAGAAATGGAGAGGTAAGGCACCTGACTCTGTAACACTATTCTATTCATATTTTATTGTCCATTTCCAAAAGATGCAATATGATTTGCTAGCCCTCACCCCCAAATATTTGCATCTAGAGGGGGACAATGCACACCTCTGACATTATAATTATATTTGGGTTATATACTTAGCTTTTCAGCACAGAATAAGTAAAGAGATAGTACAGAAACATCTGGTTAATCTAAATGAATATAAGTCTCCAGGACCAGATGAATTACATCCAAGGGTATTAAAAGAACTGGCAAACGTAATATCGGAACCATTGGCAATAATCTTTGAGAATTCCTGGAAAACAGGAGAGGTCCCAGCGGACTGGAGGAAGGCAAATGTTGTCCCCATCTTCAAAAAGGGGGGAAAAAGAGGATCCCAACAATTATCGTCCAGTTAGTCTGACATCAATACCCGGAAAGATTCTGGAGCAGATCATTAAACAGAGAGTCTGTGAACATCTGGAATGTAATTTCATAATCACAAAAAGCCAACATGGGTTTCAGAGAAACAGGTCATGCCAGACTAATCTGATCTCTTTTTTTGATAAAATTACCAGCTTGGTAGATGAAGGGAATGCTGTGGATATAGTATATCTTGATTTCAGTAAGGCCTTTGACAAGGTTCCCCATGACATTCTTGCAAGCAAGTTGGTAAAATGTGGGCTAGACAAAGTAACTGTTACATGGATTTGTAATTGGTTGACTGGTCGAACCCAAAGGGTGCTCAACAATGGCTTCTTTTCAACTTGGAAAGAAGTGACCAGTGGGGTGCCACAGGGCTCTGTCCTGGGCCCAGTGCTATTCAATATCTTTATTAATGACTTGGATGACGGTATTGGGGGCATAGTTATCAAATTTGCAGATGACACCAAATTAGGAGGAGTAGCTAATACCCCAGAGGACAGGATCAAAATTCAAAATGACTTGAACAGACTAGAACATTGGGCCAAAGTTAACAAAATGAAATTCAACACGGAGAAATGTAAGGTACTGCACTTAGGGCAGAAAAACGAAAAGTACAGATATACGATGGGGGACACCTGGCTGAATGAGACTACGTGTGAAAGGGATCTAGGAATCCAGGTGGACCACAAGTTGAACATGAGTCAACAGTGCGATGCAGCAGTTAAAAAGGCCAATGCAATTGTAGGCTGCATCAGTAGATGCATAGTGTCTAGATCAAGAGAAGTAATAGTGCCACTCTATTCTGTTTTGGTCAGGCCTCACCTGGAATACTGTGTCCAGTTCTGGGCACCACAATTCAAAAAGGATGTGGAGAAACTGGAGTGTGTCCAAAGGAGGGCAACTAAAATGGTGAAGGGTCTGGAAACCAAGCCCTATGAGGAACGACTTAGGGAGCTGGGGATGTTTAGCCTGGAGAAGAGAAGGCTGAGAGGTGATATGATAGCCGTGTTTAAATATTTGAAAGGATGTCATATCGAGGAGGGAACAAGCTTGTTTTCTGCTGCTCCAGAGACTAGGACCTGAAACAATGGATGCAAGCTGCAAGAAAAGAGATTCAACATTAGGAGGAACTTCCTGACAGTAAGGGCGGTTCGACAGTGGAACACACTCCCTTGGAGAGTAGTGGAGTCTCCTTCCTTGGAGGTCTTTAAGCAGAGGCTGGATGGCCATCTGTCAGGGATGCTTTGATTGGGAGTTCCTGCATGGCAGGGGGTTGGACTGGATGGCCCTTGTGGTCTCTTCCAACTCTATGATTCTATGATTCTATGATTCTACTGTGAAAGCATTCAAATCCAACATCATAGCCATCCTAAATGACAAGTAAATGGTTGAAAAATATATGGAAGAATTCACACTCATTCAGTTATCTCATGTGATTAAAAAACATAGCTAATATTGTAATTCTTTGAACTATTCACATTTGTTATAATGCATCAAATTGTATCTGAAACATGTCACTTTCTTTAATTCAGCTGTTTTCTTCCCTAGAGGATCATTAGCTGAGATGTAGATTATGTTCAGTGCAAAAGTGATCTGAGCAGTAATATATTCATCTCCTCATTGTCCATGTATGTTTGCCTGCTTGCATGTAAATTTAAATAACCTAAAAAGAAATTACAGAAAAGCCTGACTTACAGCACCTTATTGCATATTGGATTTACATTAAAAACAGGCATTAAGCTTTGTCATCTCATTAATCTGTATTTTTTTAAAAACCCAGGAAAGTAAAAGAATGTTATCCAGTGTGTTGCAATATGTATGAAAATATGTCTACAGTAAACCATGCATTGCAAGAGCGATGGCACCATGATTTATAATATGAAAGTGTACACAACATCGTTTGGAGGCCAGACTATAATCTGGATACAACTGTCCAATTAGGTACAACTTTGACCCCTCAGGAAAATGCTTCCCTAAAGATAATGGTTTCTTTCCAGCCATTAAACTGCTATGGTTTGTCACTGTGAGAAGAAGCAGGCACACCCATCCACCACCAATGATTCCATTGTACTATTGAATACTGTGTAGACTGTAGTTATATGAATGTCAAGGAAATCTGTTGGATAGTATGACACTTTGCATGGCTTTAAAATGATTTTATGGTCGTCAATGTGGGGATTTTTAATTGTTTTTAAATGCTTATTGTAAACATTTTGAATTTACTGTTTTTGGAAGCTTCCATGGGTCCCATCTTGGGAGAAAGGCAGCATATAAATGAAGTAAGGGGGGTTGCAGACTGCCAGAAATAGTGTGAATTCAGTCCACTTTTAGGGTTAGGGTTAGAGTTAGGGAACCATGGGAACTGTATTTTATTGTGGCATCAGAGTTGTCTGACAGAGAAGGCTCAATGTCTCAGAAAAATAACAGTTCCCATGATTCCCTAGCACTAACCCTAACCCTAAAAGTGGACTGAATTCACACTATTTCTGGCAGTCTGCAACCCCCCTAAATATCTAAATAAACCTACCTACAAATATGTACTTCTGTGCTCTTAGAATAAGGGTGAGTTTTTCATATGTTCTTGGTTTGCATGTCACAATATCCTTGTATGTGTTGCGTGCCTTCAATTTGTTTCCAGTTAATGACAACCCTTTGTCATAAAATTTGTTTGGGTGGTTGCCTTTGTCCCCCTCTGAGGCTGAGAGACTGCGATTTGGCCAAGGTCATCCAGTAAGTTTCCATGACCGAGTAGGGATTTGAACTATGGTCTCCAGAGTCATAGTTCAATGCTCAAACTACTACACCATGCTGGCTTCCAACATCCCTTGCCTTTGTGCATGTTGCCTTGAACTTGTGGGAGTTGCACTCCAGCACCATATGGAGGGGCACATGTTTCCTGTCATAAAAATATGGAGGGGGGTTGTTCTTTGTTTCCTAAACTTTATAGCAAGGGAGTGTTTCCACCTGAGGTTTTACCTTGTGTTTGCCCTATCTTATTTGCAGAATTTTACATGGGTTCTAGGCAATGGTGCCCATTTGCCCACAACTTGCTATGTTTTCTCATCTTGTCTTTGCTCTTTTCACACACAAAAATCTACAGAAGGAGCAAACGGTACACCATGTATTTTGACTGGTAGCACTCAGAATCCCCTGTATGGAAGCACCTAAGCAAAGAAGCCTTCCTCTAGCCCAATAGTAGTTACACACAGTACTTATACACAGTTACACACATCCATCCCTCCTTACCTTCCTTGGGGTAGAACAGGAAGGGGTGGGC